>CM042693.1:355227595-355841881 GCA_023614405.1 Avena insularis
GAATAAGAAAACAGAAAATAGAAAAAGGATAAAACAAATAAAAATACTACCTGCCCGTGGCCCAACAACCCTACACCTATCGTACCTCAAAGCACAATGATAACCAGCCCAGGTTCTTTTCTATCTGTGACTGACAAGTGGGGTCAGGAGACAACCGCAAGTTGAGACGGTGAATTTGGCTGTTCCCCTTCGTAGTAGTTCGTCGGAATCCTCAACGGGGAGCTCGTTTCCGACCGCGCCTGTCCTCGTCGACCACTCAATCATCATCAGGGTGAGTTCCTGAACCTTCCAGCATCCTCGAATCGTCTAATCTCGTTATAAATCGCTGTTTCACCCTGTGCCACCGTCGACAACCGTCGGAGCTGAAGCTCTGATGACTATTTCCGACCAGTGCCGCCACTCTTAGGTTCAGTAGGTTGCGCTGATTCGAACTAGACCAATCTCGCTTGCTAGGGCGCCGTAGATCGTCACCGACGATCAACCTCTGGAGGCGGTGGTGGTGCTGACGCCATCGTTACGTCATGATCGCACCATGTCAGCTAGTTTGACTGGTCGTTTTCCTGCGTGGCAAGTGACGTGGCCCAGGGCCCATATGTCATTGACTCGGGTAGATAACCAATCGGTAACAAATGCAATTCCTTTAACCTGAGAGCTTAGGTGGACCATGTCCCACTAGTCAGTGACTGGGGCTAGCTCTGGGTATGGTGTAAAAAGTATTTTCTGTTAAGAAATAGATAAAATATTATAATTCAATTAATAATATTCCAGAAATCAAATAAAGGATTAAATCTTGTTTAATTAATAACTTTTGATTTATAATTCAGAAAAATGTGTATAATAAATTAAAATTTTCAGAAAATAAAATCTACAACTTAAACTTATTATTAAATATTATTGTGATAATTATTTAAATAAATATTATTTAATAAAGGTTTTATAAGTAATAAAACTTTAATAACTCAATTTTTAATAATAGTAAATGTGAAAAATATAAGTAGAATACCAAAAATCTTAGAAAAATAAGAATTACAATTTAAAATTATAATTATACATTATAATTCAACTTAATCAAGTATTTTTTATTTATTAAGTATTTATAAAGAAATAAATCTTATAAAAATCATATCTTATTATTTATAAATCACAAAAATAAATGTAATATACCAAAATGATCACAAAAATAATATCTACATGTTAAAAATTTAATATTCCACTTTTGAGTTAAATAAAAACTGAATTATTTTAATAACTCAAATTTAAACTTATTTACTTCATTAATAAGTTTTATTAGGATAAATAAAATTTATTAATATTTCTAAAATAAATTAGATAAGTCTAGTAAATAGTACTAGTCTTAAATATTAATAATATAAGACCATAATGGTTTAAAACTTTATAAACACCTTTTTATTACATTACTTTCAACCTTAAGTGAAGATCATATTCTCAAAGGATTCCAATTCAAAATAAAATCCTTAAAGAACAACTTGTAAGTAATCAGATCCTTTCTATTTACTTTAACCACCAGGTTACAAAACCACCATCACCCTATAATTAATCCATAAGTAGTTAAGGAATATTAACTATAACCACTCATCTATAAAAGGTAAATGATACCACTCCAGTATAAACTCAATAAACCACCACACCAAGTAAAACTACAATCATTCTTAAGTAACTTAAAGAACACATTTCAGATATACAAGATACCAATGTATAAGTACGATACTTTCAAAACTATCTATACTTTAAAGTTAACTCTAGTCTATAGAATCTTAATATAAAACTATAAGCATTATTATATGTTTTATAGTTAACTTTGGTCTAAAGTAGTTAAGCTATAAAGCAACTCAAGCCAAACCATTTAAGTAAACAAATAATATCAACCACCACTAACTAACCACAAAGTTTGTTTAAACCTTAAAAGAGAAACCTTTTCTTCGAAGGTTATTCTTTTTGCCACTTCAAACCAGAACTCTTGTATAAGCAATCTTAACTAGTATGTCATAAGTAGATAGACTTTACTACTACATATGTGTTGTTCACAACCACTCATAAACTCTAATAGAAGCACAAATATGAAACTTATCTAAAAGAACCACACATCCCAAGGAAACCATTTCCGGAATCCAAACCCTAAAACAACGTTATCCTCGGGATTTGCGCTTAGATCGTGCATCACATTACTTATGTATAAAAGCATATTGCTTCTTTAAACATTAGTCCTACCGCACCAATGGTGCTGATTTCAGATTTTGGATCTTATACTGACTCGAAGACCGTGAGTGCATAATCTTGCAATCACAAAAGGCAAGTTCACACTTGCTCATGTCCTTTGTTTATTTTCTGTAAAGTATTTTACAAAGCCACTGTTGTTATCACCTGCATTTGAAAAAGGTCTAAAAACACTATTTTCGATAATAATGTGAACTATTGGTTATTGATCCAGGGTGATCAGCTAATCTATTAAATCTGACAGTTGGAATACCACTGTTCAGAACTATATCACCTAGGACATAACAACCAATGTCGCCAGTGATTCTTGCGCCGTATATTACGCGTTGACCATGAGATTTGGAATGGGACGGAGAAGTCAGCTGTATCTTCTTCCTCTCGCATGAAGCCGGATGTGCAGGTCGTGGCTGTTATCCTCGTAGCGTGCATATTAATTGGTAATTCGTAGAGGATATGCAGCATATGGGTGGGAACCCTCAACGTCCCACGATAGTTTTGACATCTAACGGTTTGTACAAACCATTATCGTAATTCTTTATGTGGGAATGGTGTACACCAAGGAGGCATGCGAGGTCGCGAAGGGGGCGGTGATTGGCTTGGATCATCTTCTGGGCCCCACATCATGGAATTGTGGACGGGAATAAGCTACCGTTGTTGTGCAACAAAGAGTTGATCTCTCATGGGTAAAGTGACGCACCTCTGCAGAGTGTAAGAACTGTAACTTGTTACTCCATGTTCCGGGAAGGAGCTGCGAACGCGGCGGGAAAGGAACTCCATGAAAGTTCTGGTAAAACCGTGAAGGCCGACGGACATAGCTTTTTAGATAAAAGGAACCTTTGAAGAAATGTTTATGAAAACTTGCATTGCCTATGATCTACGGCCTGTGGCTGTAGTTATAGTGCATCAAACACTCCTTTTCTAGTGAATTTGCTGAGTACGCTCGTACTCAAAGTATCTTCTTAACCCTTGCTAGATTCTAAAGCCATTAAGAAGATGTCTACATCAAGTTATGCTCCAGGAATCATCAAAAGCTAAAGCTTTTCAATGAAGACAAGGAAGACAACATATACCTCAACTCAAGTGAAGACGAAGTTATTGATTAGATAGGAAATATAATCTCTAGCCAAAGAACCTATTTCTGTAGTGCATTGTAATAGCATCAATGCCAACCTCTTAGCTAGAGTACTAGACTTAATAGTATACTAGTGCAGGGAATATGCCCTGAGAGGCAATAATAAAATGTTTATTATGTGTATTCCAAGTATATGATAAATGTTTATTTTGCATGCTATAATTGTATTAATACGGAAACATTAATACATGTGTGTTTAATAAACAAACAGAAAGTTCCTAGTTATGCCTCTCTCATAAACTAGCTCGTTGATTAACAAGATGATCAAGGTTTCCTGATCATGGACATTGTATGTTGTTAATAACGGGATCACAACATTAGTGTAATGGTGTGATGAACATTCATCCGAAGTATAGCATTATGATCAAAGTCATTGAGTTTATATTGCTATAACAACTTACGAAGTGATCCTAATCCTTAGACCATGAGATCATGTCAATCACTAACACCGGAAGAGTTTCTTGGTAACATCAAACGTCACACCGTAACAGGGTGATTATAAAGATGGATTCAGAACTAATAAAGTGTTATGTTGAGGCTCATGGATCGAGAGTGGAATTTGTTCATCCCGATGACGGATAGATATACTCTGGGCCCTCTCGGTGATATCACATTGATTAGCTTGCAAGCAAGTGATTTGATCACTAGAATGTTATATCAGAACGAGAAAGAGTGCATGTCGAACTAGATCAAACTAGGTATGGAGATACCGATGATCGAATCTCGGACATGTAATATATCGTGAAACAAAGGGATTAAGATACTAGCGTAAAAGGTTCCGACGATCACAAGAAAGTCATCGTTGAATGTGTGGAGTGATGGGTCTCAGATCCCGCTCGATTATTGATCCGAGAGGGGTCTCGATCATGTCCGCATTATTCACGAACCGTAGGGTGACACACTTAAGAGACACCGACATCCAATTGGAGCAAAAGTTTCATGCCGAAAGAATGAACAAGCGCAGGAATTTATTTTACTTGATACCGAAACAGGTTTTCGGGTGAAATTGCATAAAGTGGTTATGCATGCGAAATAGAATTCTATCAAGGGGTTATTTGTGAATGTTTGTCATTAAAGTAATTGACAAAATTCTGAATAAAATAAAAGAGTTTTATTTAATGAGAGTTTGCATTAAATTTGGTGGAAATTTAATGGCAAGTTTGGGTGGGATTTTGAGTGGAGGCATATGAATGGATTTTTGTGAGTGGAGTGTCCACCCACATGAAGAGGGGAGGGCAAGGGGGCATCCCCATGCGCCGGCCACCCCCTTGGGGTTCCCCCCTCCTCCTATAAAAGGAGTCCCTCCTCTCACTTCTCACTCACACCTCCTCGTGAAGGATCTCTCTCCCCCTCTAGAATTTATCCCCCATGTTCTCGGACTAGCGAGATACATGTTACCGGTGGCTATTCGGCAAGAAAGAGTTGTGCTTCCGCTGCATCGCTGGAGCGAGGAGGCGGAGGTTGCTCGGTGCCTCGAACGTGTGTGCGAGCACGGATGCGCTACTGATTTGCGGCGCTAGGACTTCCTCTCGATCTTGAGATCGGCAAGAGATCGTCTACATCAACCACGAGTTGAACTCGTTAAGCTTTGTCGGTCTTCAAGGGTATGTTCTCTACGGATATACATCTGCCCGTTGTTTGTATCTAATAGATAGATCTTGGTACATAGTTCACATCGTAGGAATTTTTTTGTTTTCTATGCTGCGAACCCTACAGTGGTATCAGAGCTGGATCTATGCGTAGATGCTTCACACGGGTAGTACACATATGAGTATGTGGGCGATGATGATCATGTTGTTGCTCCTTTGTTGTAATTTTGGATATTGGTGGCATAGTGGGATGAAGCGGCCCGGACAAACTTTACATGTCCTCGCACATGAGACCTGTTCCACGCTTGACATGCAACTAGTTTGCATAAGTGCCTAGCGGGTGTCTGTCTCTCCTACTATAGTCAATATCTATTTTGCAACGAGTTGACAATAATTTGGTTATCCTCGTTGTGGTTCATGTTCGTAGGTAAGAACGGTTCTATCTCGAAAGCCCTAAGCCACGTAAAAATTGCAATGGATAAATTAGAGGCATCTAGTTTAGATTGTTGCTGGGCTAGTGTTATGATATGGTGATGTTGTAAGTAGAAGTATACGATGATACTCTTACAACATACATAACGTGTAATCTCCATAGACCTTGGACTTACACATATAGGTATGATAGTGATCATACCACGATGCACATGATAGAGATCATATGTGGGAACCATATCATTTCACTAATAAACATGTGATGTTTGATAGCATCTTATATTGCTTGTTTAGCGCTTTGTTAGCATAATAAGATGATCCCTCATTTAAATATCAAGATAAGAATGTGTTGTTCCTTTAGTATGCACCGATTATGTTTCGTCGCTCCAAGACATCACATGATGATCGGGTGTTCTTGGATCCACGACCATATTTCGGGTGTAAAACAGTTACACACGCGAATACTAAGGTTATAACTTGGCGAGCCTAGCATGTACAGACATGGCCTCGGAACACGGACCGAAAGGTTAAGCATGAGTCATATAGTTGATATGATGCCCATTTTATGCTCTCCTTTGAAGCTATACCGACTCACGTGATGATCGGACTTGGTATAGTGGATTTGGTTCATGTAATCACCAAAAAGGCACAAGGGATGTCGTTTTTAAGTGGGAGTTCATTCGTAATATGGATTAGTTGAACTCAATCTATCATACACTTAGTCTAAACTTTACAAATTCTGTTGTAGATGGCACCACCTGCTTTTAATTTCAATGTGTTCATGGAGAAAGAGAAACTAGCAACGAACGGTAGCAACTTTACCGAATGGGCCATGAATTTGAGGATTCTCCTCTCTGCTGCACAAAAGCAATACGTGCTAGAAGCGCCACTAGGCCCCCCACCTTTTGAGGATGCCCCTGACGAGGAGAAGAATGTCTATCAGACTCGTCAGGAGGACCACAACTTAGTTCATTGCGGCATATTGTATGGGCTAGAGCCGGAACTTCGAAAGCATTTCGAAAACGGCAATGCATTTGATACAATGGGTGAGTTGAAAATGATTTTCGACACACATGCTGCTGTAGAGAGCTACAACGCTTCAGAAAAGTTCTTTAGCTGCATGATGGAAGAGCACAACTCCGTTAGTGAGCATGTACTCAAGATGCCGGGTTACGCCGATAAGCTTGTATCCTTGGGAATAACGATTCCCATTGACTTAGGCATCCATCGTGTTCTGCAGTCTCTGCCACCTAGCTATAAGAGCTTTGTGATGAACTATAATATGCAAGGCATGAAGAAGTCTCTCCCCGAGCTTCACAATGCTTAAAACTGAAGTGGAGATCAAAAGGAACATCAAGTGTTGATGATCAATAGGAACACTGGTTTCAAGAAAGACAAGAAGGAAAATGGAAGGAAATTAAGGGCGGCAAGCGGTTGCCGATGCTGAAAAGAAACCCGAGTTGGACCTAAGTCCGACGAAAGTGCTACTATTGTACGGGATCGCCCTTTGGGCAAGCGCCCCAAGTATTTGGCAGACAAGAAGTCCAGCAAGGCAAACAAAGGTATATATGATATACATGTTATTGATGTGTACTTGACTAGTGCTCGCAGTAGCACCTGGGTATTTGATACCGGTTCAGTTGCTAATATTTGTAACTCGAATCAGGGCCTGCGGAACAAGCGACCGCTAGCAAGGGGTGAGGTCAAGATGCGTGTCGGCAATGGATCAAGCGTTGATGTGATCGCCGTCGGAATGCTGCCTCTCCACTTGCCGTCGGGATTAGTTATAAACTTGAATAATTGTTATCTGGTGCCTGCACTGAGCATGAACATTGTATCTGGATCGTGTTTGATGCGAAGTGGTTATTCATTTAAATCCGAGAACAATGGTTGTTCCATTTATATGAATTAAATCTTTTATGGTCATGCACCGATGATGAATGGTTTATTTCTTTTGGATCTCGATAATAATGTTACACATATTCATAATGTTGATGCTAAAAGGATCAAACTAAATGATGATATATCCGCATATATGTGGCACTGCCGTCTAGGTCATATTGGCGTTAAACACATTGGAATCACTTGATTTTGAATCATTTGATACATGTGAGCCATGCCTTATGGGCAAGATGACTAGAACATCGTTTTCCGGTTCAATGGAACGGGCGACGGATTTATTGGAAATCATACATTCTGATGTATGTGGTCCAATGAGTGTGTCGGCGCGAGGTGGATATCGTTATTTTGTTACTTTCACAGATGATTTGAGTAGATACGGTTATATCTACTTGATGAAACACAAGTCTGAAACCTTTGAAAAGTTCAAGGAATTTTAGAATGAAGTGGAAAATCATCGTAATAGAAAGATCAAATTTCTACGGTCCGACCATGGAGGTGAGTATCTAAGTTACGAGTTTAGCACTCACATGAAAGAGTGTGGAATTGTTTCACAACTCACGCCTGCCGGAACACCACAGCAAAATGGTGTGTCGGAACGTCGTAATCATACTTTATTAGATATGGTTCGATCTATGATGTCTCTGACGGACTTGCTGTTGTCATTTTGGGGTTATGCACTAGAAACTGCTGCATTCACTTTAAATCGGGCACCATCTAAATCCGTTGAAAACACACCGTATGAATTGTGGTTTGGAAACAAACCTAAGCTGTCATTTCTTAAAGTTTGGGGATGCGATGTTTATGTGAAGAAACTTCAACCGGATAAAATCGAACCCAAAGCGGAAAAATGCGTCTTCATAGGTTACCCTAAGGAAACTATTGGGTATTCCTTCTATCACAGATCCAAGGGCAAGGTTTTTGTTGCCAAGAATGGATCCTTTCTAGAGAAAGAGTTTCTCGCGAAAGGTGTGAGTAGTCGGAAGGTAGAACTCGAAGATATTATTGAACCTTCTCTTCAAAGTATGGCGAGTAGCACAGCGCCGGAAGTTGTTCCGGAGTTGGCTCCACCTGTTGAAGAGGGAACTAATGATAATGATCATGAAACTCCGAAAGAGAGTACTACCGAACCTCGCAGGTCAAGCAGGGCGCGTGCAGCTCCCAAGCTGTACGGAAATCCTGTCATGAATTTCATGGTTGATGAAAATGATGACCCTGCATCGTATGAAGAAGCGATGATGAGCCCGGATTCCAACAAATGGTTAGAAGCCATGAAATCCGAGATGGAATCCATGTATGAAAATCAAGTTCGGAACTTGGTGGAATTACCTCACGACCGAAAGGCCGTGGGGAACAAATGGATTTTCAAAAGGAAAACTGATGCTGATGGTAATGTGACCGTCTATAAAGCTCGACTTGTCGCAAAGGGGTTTCGACAAATTCAAGGAGTTGACTACGATGAGACATTCTCTCCCGTAGCGATGCTAAAGTCAGTTAGGATTATGTTAGCAATTGCTGCATATTTCGATTATGAGATATGGAAGATGGATGTCAAAACCGCGTTTCTCAATGGTAATATTGAAGTAGAGTTGTATATGATACAACCAAAGGGTTTTGTCGATCCTAAGGATGCTAACATTGTGTGCAAGCATTCAGTGATCCATCTATGGACTGAAGCAAGCATCACGAAGTTGGAATCTCCGCTTTGATGAGGTGATCAAAGAGTTTGGATTTGTCCAAACTTATGGAGAAGCTTGTATTTACAAGAAAGTGAGTGGTAGCAATGTGGCATTTCTGATATTATATGTGGATGACATATTATTGATCGGAAATGATATAGATCTTTTAAACAGTGTTAAAAGTTATCTAAACAACAAATTTTCAATGAAGGACCTAGGTGAAGCGTCATACATATTAGGCATAAAGATCTATAGAGATAGATCTAGGCGCCTAATAGGGCTATCACAAAGTACATACCTTGATAAGATTTTAAAGAAGTTTAAAATGGACGGAAGTAAGAAGGGGTTCTTACCTATGTTGCAAGGCAAGACATTGAGTAAGACTCAAAGTCCGGCTTCGGCGGAAGAAAGAGAGATAATGGACAAAGTCCCCTATGCTTCAGCCATAGGCTCTATAATGTACGCCATGCTATGTACAAGACCGGATGTGGCACATGCTATTAGTTTGACTAGTAGGTACCAATCAGATCCAGGTTCGGAACACTGGATAGCGGTCAAGAATATCCTTAAGTACTTACGAAGAACTAAGGATATGTTTCTTGTATACGGAGGTGAAGAAGAGCTCGTCACTAAGTGTTATGTTGACGCTAGCTTTGACACCGATCCGGATGACTCTAAGTCTCAATCCGGATACGTATTTCTCATGAATGGCGGAGCGGTTAGTTGGAGGAGCTCCAAACAACCTGTGGTAGCGGGATCAACAACGGAGGTCGAATATGTTCTGCTCGTAAGCAGCTCGTAGCGATTTGGATGAAGGAGTTCATATCCGAACTAGGAGTGGTTGCAAACGCGTTGGACCCAATGGTGATATATTGTGACAACAATGGTGCCATTGCCAATGCCAAAGAGCCAAGGTCTCACAAGCATTCCAAGCATATTAAGCGCCGGTTTCACTCCATCCGCGAGCATGTCAAGGATGGAGATATAAAGATTTGTAAAGTACATACGGATCTCAATGTAGCAGATCTGTTGACTAAAACTCTCCCTAGAGCAAAACATGATCAACACCAGAACTCAACGGGTGTTAGATTTATCACTATGTAACTAGATTATTGTCTCTAGTGCAAGTGGGAGACTGAAGGGAATATTCCCTGAGAGTCAATAATAAAATGTTTATTATGTGTATTCCAAGTATATGATAGATGTTTATTTTGCATGCTATAATTGTATTAATACGGAAACATTAATACATGTGTGTTTAATAAACAAACAGAAAGTTCCTAGTTATTCCTCTCTCATAAACTAGCTCGTTGATTAACAAGATGATCAAGGTTTCCTGATCATGGACATTGGATGTTGTTAATAACAGGATCACAACATTAGTGTAATGGTGTGATGAACATTCATCCGAAGTATAGCATTACGATCAAACTCATTGAGTTTATATTGCTATAACAACTTACGAAGTGATCCTAATCCTTAGACCATGAGATCATGTCAATCACTAACACCGGAAGAGTTTCTTATAACATCAAACGTCATACCATAACAGGGTGATTATAAAGATGGATTCAGAACTCAATAAAGTGTTATGTTGAGGCTCATGGATCGAGAGTGGAATTTGTTCATCCCGATTACGGATAGATATACTCTGGGCCCTCTCGGTGATACCACATTGATTAGCTTGCAAGCAAGTGATTTGATCACTAGAATGTTATATCACGGGAACGAGAAAAGAGTGCATGTCAGTAACGAGATCAAACTAGGTATGGAGATACCGATGATCGAATATCGGACATGTAATATATCGTGAAACAAAGGGATTAAGATACTAGCGTAAAAGGTTCCGACGATCACAAGAAAGTCATCATTGAATGTGTGGGAGTCAGTATGGGTCTCCAGATCCCGCTTCTGATTATTGATCCGAGAGGGGTCTCGATCATGTACGCATTATTCACGAACCGTAGGGTGACACAATTAAGAGACACCAACATCCAATTGGAGCAAAAGTTTCATGCCGAAAGAATGAACAAGCGCAGGAATTTATTTCACTACATACCGAAACAGGTTTTCGGGTGAAATTGCATAAAGTGGTTATGCATGTGAAATAGAATTCTAGCAAGGGGTTATTTGTGAATGTTTGTCATTAAAGTAATTGACAAAATTCTGAATAAAATAAAAGAGTTTTATTTAATGAGAGTTTTCATTAAATTTGGTGGAAATTTAATGGCAAGTTTGGGTGGGATTTTGAGTGGAGGCATATGAATGGATTTTTGTGAGTGGAGTGTCCACCCACATGAAGAGGGGAGGGCAAGGGCGCGGCCCCCATGCGTCGGCCACCCCCTTGGGGTTCCCCCTCCTCCTATAAAAGGAGCCTCTCCTCTCACTTCTCACTCACACCTCCTCATGAAGGATCTCTCTCCCCCTCTAGAATTTATCCCCCATGGTCTCGGACTAGCGAGATACATGTTCCCGGTGGCTATTCGGCAAGAAAGAGTTGTGCTTCCGCTGCATCGCTGGAGCGAGGAGGCGGAGGTTTCTCGGTGCCTCGAACGTGTGTGCGAGCACGGATGCGCTGCTGATTTGCGGCGCTAGGACTTCCTCTCGATCTTGAGATCGACAAGAGATCGTCTACATCAACCACGAGTTGAACTCGTTAAGCTTTGTCGGTCTTCAAGGGTATGTTCTCTATGGATATACATCCGCCCATTGTTTGTATCTAATAGATAGATCTTGTTACATAGTTCACATCGTAGGAAATTTTTTGTTTTCTATGCTGCGAACCCTACAACTAGTTCTTGCATTGATTATCTTTGATTCTTCTTAGTAAGAAGTTCGTTCTCTCTCTTTAACCTGGAGTGTTCTCTAGATCTTATGTAAAGAGTAAATTGTAACCTTTAGCCATGTATTGGACCCGCTGTGTTTCTGTTGTGCCATTCTGAGGGATGTAATACTAGTGAACAATGTTTCATTGGTGTTATGTCAATGAATATAGTATACTACATCATGTAGTCGTATGCTGGGTCACCGCACTGATGATCTTAAATATGCTTATCTTGATGATAAGAAAGTATATCCTATTATTATTAGTTCTAAACTTTCAGGAAAGGAAGAAGAAAGGTTACTGGAAATACTAAAGAAACACCGAGGAGTTATGGGTTATACTCTTGATGATTTAAAAGGAATCTCTCCCACTATATGTCAGCATGCTATTAATATAGAACCTGATGCAAAACCAGTTGTTGAGCACCAACACCGTCTAAATCCTAAAATGAAGGATGTGGTAAGAAATGAGGTATTGAAACTCCTTGATGCTAGTATTCTTTACCCTATTGCTGATAGTCAATGGGTTTGCCATGTTCATTGTGTTCCCAAGAAAGGGGGAATTACTGTTGTGCCTAATGAAATTAATGAGCTTATACCCCAGAGAGTAGTTGTTGGGTATAGGATGTGCATTTATTTTATAAAGGTCAATAAAGTTACTAAGAAATATCATTATCCTTTGCCCTTTATTGATCAAATGCTTGAGAGGTTGTCTAAAAATACCCACTTTTATTTCCTTGATGGTTATTATGGGTTCTCTCAAATTGCTGTGAAAGCGCAAGATCAAGAGAAAACCACTTTCACTTGGCCTTATTGTCGTGGGAATGACCACGGCAGATGCTGCAATCGGCAGCGAGTAGTAGAACGAAGGGCAAGGGCGGCCAGCCATCTGCGGTGCGAGATGAGGGCGGAGACACAGGGTTTTACCGTGTTCGCTTCCGGAGGGTAAAGACCTACTCCTGCTAGATTGTATTATGATGGAGGTACAATGGGGCGAGCTCGACGGCTAGGCGGCGAGTCGCTTGGGTGGATGATGGAACGCGCGTTTACACGCCCTGTAGGGAGGTTTATATAGACTCACCCTCCCCTAGGGTTTACATATCTCAACCGAATCAGTTAAGGTTTCGGTACTCATTTAACCTAATCCGACTGGGCCTATCTACTCTCCTGGGCCTTCAATCGCTTCGCTTGGATCCACGCCAGGTCTTGATCCAGTCGCCGTCTTGCAGGCCCACTCGCCAGCTCCTGGGCCAGTCGGAAACGTCCTGCTGGGTATACCCCGGTAGGCATTTCCCCATCAATAGTCCCCGAGGCCATTGTCGATTGGGCACAGGTGGTTGCTGGCAGTCGGAGCATACGGGTCCAATGCGGACATCAGTCGAATCGGTGGCGGGCTCCTTAATAAAGGAAAAAACTAGTCATTCTGGTCACAGCTTGGCGCGCGAATTCGTGAAATATTTAGTCATCAAGTAGTGGTAATTGTCGAGCGAAAGTGGCTGAAGTTGGACCGTCAAACGCAGTCAAAACTAGCCGTTGGGGTAATCCAACAGTAACTTTTGGTGTAATCACCGCGTAGTAACGGCTTCCTGATTTGGCGGGTAACAACCGCTATATAAAGGGAATGGTAGGCGATCAGAGAACCACCTCCTCGTCATTTCCTCCGATTGCGCGCACCTCCGTTTTCCTCCGCATCGCGATCCAGCCGATCCAAAATCCTCCAACCTCCACGAACCTTTCCGCCAATGGCCCCCTCCACCGAACCATGGGGCAGGTCCAAGTGTACGAGAGCGCTACTGGCGTCTTTCGAGGAGGCCGGGATCCTGCGCGCCGGCAGGTGGCGCATCCCCGCGGCCGGAGAGGTGACTCCGGACCCGCGCGAGGGAGAATTCGTCTGCTTCACCAGCCACCTGGAACGGGGGCTGGGATTCCCCACATCTCTCTTCTTCCGACGCTTCTGCGCCTTCTACGGGATCCAGCCATCGGACCTGGGCCCGCACAGCATCGAGCAGCTCGCCATTTTCGTGGCATTCTGCGAGTGCTACCTGGGCTGCAGGCCCTACTTCCCCCTGTGGCAAGATCTGTTCCACGGGAGGATCAGTCGCGAAGAAGCAGGCAGCCCAATGCTTGCTGCGGGCGGCTTGACGTTTCAGTTGAAGTCGAAGGCCTCCTTTTTCGATCTGATGCTACCTGCCAAGGTGGCGAGCGAATGGAAGAAGTCTTGGTTTTACGTTACCGAGGCGACTCCAGACGGCGAGGTGGCGATCCCAAGATACTCCGCCGACCGGCCCGAACCGCGCCGACTCCAAGTCGGCAAACTCCCAACAGACCAGCGGATGGTCGTGGATGAGATGCTTCAGACCATCCGCGGCCTGAAGAAAAAGGGTCTTTAGACCATCAATTTGTACAACTGCTGGCTCGGGCGGCGACTCCTTCCCCTGGCCGCCGTGACCATTATATGTACGAGTACACGGGTCGGGAGGACTCGACGAAATCCTGCCTCGCCGAGTGGAAACTCGAGGACTACATCCCGGCGTTGAAGAAGATCACCCAGGCAGTGCACCTAGACGCGAAGGCTGGGGTCGCCCCCTACACCGCGAAGCATCCAGCCCCGACGGTAAGTCATTTTCTATCATTCACAGTCGCAGTTGATGCTATCGCGGTTATACTGATATTGTATCATGCCTATTGCAGTTATTTCAAGTGGTGGAAGGGTGGCTTCCGCCCGCGGACGACGAGAATTCGAGCTCGTCCGTCCAGGACGGGGGGCGAATCGCCTCCTGCCAAGGGCGACGTCGAGAGCGATAGGAGCGATGACGACGACGAGTCCGAAGAAGAAGCCGTCCCACTGGTTCGCAAAACTCACGGGTAGCGTCAGCGCGAACTCGAGGCGAGTAGAAGCCTTGAACGCCATGACGATGACGACGACAAGCTTCCCGAGCACACCTCGCGCCGCGAGGCTACTCCTTCGAAAAAGAAGAAGAAGAAGAAGGAAGTGAAGGCCCCTCCGAAGAGGAAGACGAAGCCGGCAAAACAGGCATCTCTGCCTCGTTCGGCGAGTAGCTCCGACGCCACCAGCCTGGCCAGGGACGAAGCGCCACAGACGACGGCAGCACCGGATGCCACCGCCGCCCTGAGTGAGGTACCTCTGGCCTCGATTCCCCCTGTTCGTCCCAGTCTCTGGGTCGGGGGCTGCTCCGGTCGCGGCAGCTCCGCCTCCCAGGAGAGCTCCCGCCAAAAATGTTGTGGAGGCTCCTGTCGCGGCCTCGTCAACGAAGAGGCCATCCGTGTCTTGGGCGCATGATGTCCTGGAGATGGGCGTCAGTCAGAAACTGGGCCCCGAACTGGAGAAGCCGGCTAGCATCCGCACGGGGCTGCGGTTCATACCAGTCGCCAAGTGAGTTTTATTCACTTGCCTTGCTTTTCGTTGTACTCAGACCACTTTGCTCATGTAATCAATTTGTAGGACTGGAGTTAAAAAGATAGGCCACCCGTCCGTGGCCAAAGTGCCGCCAGTCGTCGCCGAGGAGGACCCCTCTAAGAAGAGGAAGGCTGATGAGGTCGCTGCCCCCACAGACAATGCGAAGAAGGCCAAGAGCGACGATTTCGTCATGGTGTCTGACGACACGACGATTGCTCCGAGTGATCCTGCAGCGGGGGCGGCCTTGACGATCAAGGAGGGTGCTTCCTCGCCTGGGATGGCCGAGCCGACCTCTTTTGGTGTCGGCGCATCCATCGCGACCTTCCCCCGCTTCATGGCCAGAGCGGCTATGGCGAGTGGTACCACGCCATCGAGCCGCATGCCTGGGGTTGCCGAAACGGAGGTCGAGCAACGTCGCGGGCACACCCCAGCTCTTCTCGCATTCGTGGACGCGCTACAGCTTCATGGCATGCTTGGCGCAGCCATCCTGGTATGTCACTGGGCGCGAGAAATAAAAGCAAAACACCAAAAGAATCTGACCACTGCAATTCAGTCGCTGAATTTCAGCGGGTGGGCACTTAGGATTTTTGATCTCCAGTCCTCGAGTGCCCAGTCGCTGAATTTCAGCGGGTGGGCACTTAGGATTTTTGATCTCTAGTCCCCGAGTGTTCAGTCGCTGAATTTCAGTGGGTGGGCACTTAGGATTCCGTTTTTGTTAATTGTTTGACTTTTTTACAGGGTTTGCAGCGTGAATCAGCCGACCGGCTTGCTGCAAAGTGTCGCGCGGAGAAGGAACTTGTCGCCGTGCAAGAGGCGAACAAGGGACTCCAGGCGATTGCTGCGAAGGCAGAGGAGGTTCGCCAGGGCCTTGTCCCGGCGAGTGAGCTGACGGCGGCTCAATCTGCGTTGAGTTTGGCTGAGACGCGTATCGCGGACCTTGATCGCGAGCTTAAGGACGCGAACGAGTAGGCGAGATCGGCGGATGGGCGAGCCAAGGCTGCTGTTATGGCCGCTGCTGAGGAGCATAAGGTCTCTGACGCCCTTGTTGCTGGCTTCAAGACGACTACTCCTCTCTTCAAAGCTTCATCACGAATCTGTCCTTTCCTTTGGTTGGTAAGTGTGCTTGCCTCTGCCTGTAATATTTTTATTGTGTGATCTTCGATGTACTCACTACCCCCCTCTGTCCATAGGTCGGATCATCGACAGCGCGGAAGAGGCGCAGTCGTTCGACGCGCGGCAGTGTGTGGCCACTCTGGTCGACTCAGCCACGTTGTCCGCGACTTGTATTCGGGCGTATCTTCAGGAGATGTCACCCACGGAAGTGATTCCCAACGACCTCATCGAAGTGTGGCGGTACTTAGAGAAGGCGCCATCAGTCGTCGATTTCATGACGCGGTCAGCGTTCCGGCGCGGGGCGGCGACGACGCTTAGCCTTGGGCTCGCCCACTTCCCGGAAGATTTCGATCTGGACGACGTGACGAGTGGCTACCCGTCGTCGACGGGCTCGGTGGAGATCGTCGAGGTGTACTCCGATCGCGTCTGGGCGATGGGCGACCTCCTTCCTTATCAGGAGACGATCGTTGCGCCTAACGACCCCGAGCCGCAGCACCTGGACTTCAAGATCGAGCAGCCCTTCCGTGCGGCGATGGCGGGTGAGCTGACGACGTACCCGTCAAACCCGTACACTCCCTTCATTCGCAACCGCAAGGGTGGCGGCGAGTCGACATCGAAGCCTGCGGAATAAAACATTGTGCCCTGGGGCGTTAGTAGTGGTTCTGCCGTTGGGCATACTTTGTACTTTGTGACAATTGTGATATGCTATAATGAGATATCATCTTATTTTCTGGATTGTCTTGTGTTGGTGATTGAGGTTTGAACGAGTCCCCGAGCGCGTCCGCCCTTTTTATGGGGTTTACCTCGTTTGTTTATGTGTTTTGTGGTTTTGAACGTTTTGTTATTGAGGTCGACTCGCCCGAGCTTGGAAAGACAGTCGCAAGGCGACTCCCATGAGTGCTCTGTACTTCACCGTTTTCCCTTGCGTGAATGAGGTCGGGTAGCCAAGTCCCCGAGCGTGGTACTTGGTTGTTCTAGGCGCGACTCTAGGGTGGGTGAGGACTGGGCGCGTTAGAGTAAGCGCATCACTCCTGCCTGGCCCGTCCCGCGATGGCGAGTCCTGGGCATGCTCTCATACTTGGCGTTTTCCCTAGCCGCTCGCGCTGAACTGGTCGTCAGTCCCCGAGCGTGGTACTTGGCCATTCGAGTCGCTGTGTCGAGGATGCGGAGGATCATGGTTGCTGTGAGGAGCGAAGGCAGTTGTCTTGGCTCGTTAAGACAGTCGAGCTAGGCGACTCCAATGGGGCTCCGGGTAGGCGTTTTTCGTGGACGTTACAAGACCTGGGGTAACCCAGTGCCCTCGTGCGCACTACTTGGCCGTGCCGATCGCTGTGCCAGAGGTTGACTCCTGCAGTTAGCTTGGTGCTGTTATTACGAGTGCGAGTGGCACAAGACACGGAGAGTAAACACAATTTGTGGTGACCAATATGTTTTATTTCATAGCGACTGGAGGATACATATGTGGATTTCTAGGAGTAGAACTTCCGTAGGAGGTTTACATTCCATGGTCGCTTGACGTCGAGTTTTCCGTCTCCACGGATGTCGGTGAGGTAGTAGGCATCATTGCCGAGTACTCGCCCGATGGCGAATGGTCCCTCCCACGGGGGGAGAGCTTGTGCATGCCCTTCTTGTCCCGGATGAGGCGTAGCACCAGGTCGCCTTCCTGGAAGGTGCGAGTTTTCACCCGCCGGCTATGGTAGCGGTGGAGTCCTTGCTGGTAGATGGCAGTGCGGGAGCGAGCTAGGTCGCGTGCCTCGTCGAGTTGATCGACTCCATCTTGACGTGCGAGTTCGTTCGCAGCCTCCGTGTAGTGGATGACCCTTGGCGAGTCATGCTCGAGGTCGGTGGGCATGACTGCCTCGGCGCCGTACACCATGAAGAAGGGGGTGAACCCTGTCGACCTATTGACTGAGGTGCGGATACCCGACACGGAGGTAGCTCTCGACCCAGCACGGCAAGGCGCCGAGCGGTACTTGGAGCCGCGGCTTCAGCCGTGGAGGATGCTCTGGTTGGCCTTCCGCTGGCCGTTGGACTCGGGTGGGCGATCGACGAGGTCGAGCCGGATGTGGTGTTCTCGCAGAACTCGCCATGGCTCCTTTGGCGAAGTTGGTGCCGTTGTCCGTGATGATGCTGTTTGGGAACCCGTAGCGATATATGAGCTCGCGTAGGAATTTGGTGGCGGTCTTCCCGTCGCATTTCCGGACTGGCTTGGCCTCCACCCACTTTGTGAATTTGTCGACCGCGACCAGGAGGTGGGTGAAGCCAGAGGGGGGCTTTTTGAAATGGCCTACCATATCCATACCCCACACGGCGAATGGCCAGGTGATGGGGATTGTCTTGAGCGCTGAGCTCGGCACGTGTGTCTGGTTGGCGTACTTCTGGCACCCGGCGCACCGCTGGACAATGTCGACGGCATCGGCATGTGCGGTGGGCCAGTAAAAGCCGTGCCACATAGCCTTTGCGACCAGAGAGCGGGCCCCGGCGTGGTGGACGCAGTCGCCGGAGTGGATGTCGTGGAGGATCTTGCGTCCTTCGGCGGGTTGGACGCAGCGTTGGAACACGCTGGTCACGCTGCGCTTGTGGAGCTCGCCGTTGATGATGGTGAAGGATTTGCATCGACGTGCAACCATCCGGGCGTCTGTCTCGTCTGCCGGCAAGGTGCCAGCCTCCAGGTAGGTGATGTACGGCTTGGTCCAGTCGTCTGGCTCGGCGATGAGTGCGACCAGGGCTGCCTCTGGTTGCAGCGGGACTCCGATGTCGATCTCCTTTGGGGGAGAGACTGACGGCTTGGTGATCGTGTCGAGGAAGACGCCGGCGGGTGGCGCGAGTCGAGCCGACCCGATGCGAGAGAGTGCGTCGGCCTCCTTGTTCTTCCGCCTGTCGATCCACTCGACGGAGTAGCCTGTGAAGTGTCCACCCAGCTTGTCTACTGCTTGGCGGTATGCCGCCATGGTGGGAGAGACGGTGTCGCATGTACCAGCGACTTGCCCAGCAACGAGGTCGGAGTCTCCATAGCAACATAGGCGGTTGACATTCATCTCCTTGGCAGCTCGCATGCCGTGGAGTAGTGCCTCGTACTCGGCCATGTTGTTGGTGCAGGGGTGAAGTCGAGGCAGAGGACGTAGCGGAGCTTGTCGCCCTTCGGGGAAGTCAACACGATCCCTGCTCCTGCGCTGTCCGCGTTCTTGGAGCCGTCGAAGTGCAGGCTCCAGTAGTGGAGGTATGGCAGCTTTTTCGGCTGCTGGGCCTCTTCCCAGTCGGCAATGAAGTCCGTGAGAGCCTGCGACTTGATCGCTTTTCATGGCTCATACGTGATGTTGTGGACGCCGATTTCGACGGCCCACTTGGCGACTCGCCCGTTCGCCTCACGGTTGCGGATGATGTCCTGCAACGGTGCTGAGGAGACGACTGTGATCGGGTGCTCCTGGAAGTAGTGCGACAGTCGCCGCTGTGCTCTGAAGACTGCGTATACCAGTTTCTGGTATTGCGGGTACCGCTGGCGCTTCTCGGTGAGGACCTCGCTGACATAGTACACCGGTCGTTGTACCGGGCGCTCCTTTCCTTCCTCCGGCCGCTCGACGACCATGACGGCGCTGACGACGCGCTCGGAAGCCGCGACGTAGACCAACATGGGTTCTTTGTCGACGGGCGTGAGAAGTGGCGAGTATCACCTTCTTGAGGTCGCAGAGTGCGTCGTCCGCCTCCTTGTCCCACTGGAAGGTGGGGTTCTTTCGCATCAGGCGGTATAGGGGCATCGCCTTTTCTCCCAATCGGGGGATGAAGCGACTAAGAGCTGCGACTCGCCCGTCTAGTTTTTGGACGTCACGCAGGCACTCGGGTTTGCCGAGTCGAGCGATCGTGTCGATCTTGGTGGGGTTCGCCTCGATCCCGCGCTTGGAGATGACGTACCCTAGTAGTTGCCCTGCAGGTACACCGAAGGTGCATTTGCCTGGGTTGAGCTTTATCTTGTATTTCCGCAGGTTGGCGAATGTTTCCGCCAGGTCGGCGAGTAGATCGCCCTGGCGAGCGGACTTCACTATCACGTCGTCGATGTAGACGTGGATATTGCGGCCAATTTGGCTCGCAAGACATTCCTGCATGCACCGCTAGTAGGTTGCCCCGGCGTTCTTGAGGCCGAAGGTCATGGCAGTGTAGCAGAAGGCTCCAAATGGCGTGATGAACGTCGTCTTCTCCACGTCCTCAACAGCCATTTTGATCTGGTTGTACCCAGAGTAGGCGTCGAGGAAACACAGCGACTCCGAGCCCGCGGTGGAGTCGATTATTTGGTCGATCCGCGGGAGGACGAATTGCTCCTTCGGGCAGGCGCTGTTTAAGTTTGTGTAGTCGATACACATCCTCCAGGTCCCATTTTTCTTCTCGACCAGGACTGGGTTTGCCAGCCACTTGGAGTATTTGATTGGCCGGATGAAGCCTGCAGCGAGTAGGCGCTACACCTCCTCGGCGATGGCTCGGCGGCGCTCTTCATTGAAGGGCCGCAATGATTGCTTGACGGGTCGCACTTGGGGGTCGGCGTTTAGTTTGTGCTCAGCGAGTTCCCTAGGGACACCAGGCATCTCAGAGGGCTTCCATGCGAATATGTCCCTATTCTCACGGAGGAACTCGATGAGTGCGCCTTCCTAGGCTGGGCTCATGCCCGTCCCGATCGTCACCGTCTGGCTGGAGTCGCCTGGGACCATCTCGACGGTGCGGGTGTGCGTTGTTGCCTCGAAGGCTGAGGTGTTGGCGCCCTCCGAATTGGGCTTCTTGAGTATGGTGGGGTCGTCGTTGTTGACCCTGCTCGCGTACTTCGCAAGCTCGTCGGCGTGGTTGGCCTCTGCCGCAATGACGGTGTCGGCGAGTTCGGCTCCTTTGGTCTGGCACTCGGCGGCCATGTCGGGGTCGCCGTTGATGGTGATGACGCCGCGCGGCCCGGGGAGCTTCATCGCGTTGTACGCGTAGTGGGGCGCTGCCATGAACTTGGCAAATGTCTGGCGCCCCAGGACGCAGTGGTAGGGGCTGTCGAAGGGTACCAGCTCAAAGACGATCCGCTCGGTGCGGAACTTTGCTCGTGTGCCGAAGGTGACTGGCAGCGTGACCTTGCCAATCGGGTACGCCTTCCAACCGGGGACGATGCCGTGGAACATGGTGTAGGTCGTCTCGACCATCGACTGCGGGAGCCGCTGATCAAGGTGTCGGTATAGGATGTAGATGCAGCTGCCGCCGTCCATCAATGTCTTGGGAGCGAGTCTCCACCTTAGGCTTGACCACCAGGGCGACTTCGGCCCGGGTACTGGCGCGTGGCGAGTGGTCTGGCGGCTCCGGTGATGGGCTGCTCCGACCAGTTGAGGAACTGGGGAACGTCCACCTGGGCCACCGCGTTGACGGTGACGGCGCGGGCGATGACCTTCTTCTCGCGCTTCGTGTTGAAGCCTGGGAAGGTCTGGAGCGAGCCGGCCACACTGCCGAATTTTCCGCCGTTTGGCGGGTTGTTGTCGGGGTCCTCTCGTGCTCGTCGTGCCTTCTCGATTTCCTTGAGAGAGTGGCAGTCGGCGGTCGTGTGCGTGGCGGGCTTCCCTTCCCTGCTGTGAAACGCACAAGGCTGGTTAAGGAGGGCCGCGGGGTCGAACCTTGGTTTCACCTTGTAGTTGCCGCCGTCGCGGCGTTGTCCTCCGTCACGGCGGAAGCTCTTGGGCTCGCGCTGCGCGTGCCCAGCGTTGGCGACAAAGTCGACTCGCCCGTCACTGTGGCGCTTGCCCATGAGGCGAGTGTTGTTGTAGCGTAGGTCGGACCGTCGTCCGTTGTCGTTGTCGTTCGTGCGGCGTTGACCTCCCGACTCGTCGTCAGTTTCCTGGTTGGGGTCTTCCTCCGCGTATCTTTTGGCGATCTCGAGGAGGTCCGGTATGTTGTTGAGTGTGCGGTATGCTCATTTGAGCTTGGCCACCAGGGGCTCGTAGCGGCACGAGGTCTTGAAGCAGTGGATTGCGGTGTCCGGGTGGATGCCGGCCGCGTTGTACCACAGCTCTTGCCACCGTTGGACCTAGCTTCGGGTCGACTCGCGGGGTCCCTGGACGCATCGCTCCAGGTCCTCGATTGTGGTGGCGCGGGTGTAGGAACCCTCGAAGTGCCTCACGAAGGCATCGCGCATCTCTTCCCAGGAGTCGATGCTATCCAGAGGGAGAGTGTTGATCCACTGCCTGCATGCTCCCTCCATCATCAGGGGGAGGTAGCGGGCGGCTAGCAGGTCGGTGTGGCCTGCGATCCCCATCGCCATGAGGTAGGTGTCCAGCCACACGGAGGGGTCGTACGAAGGATCATACTTTTCTATTTCCTTCGGCGCTTTGAAGTTCACCGGGTATTTTTCGCCTCGGATCATCGGGCCGAAGCATCGGGGCCCGAGTCGGCTTAGCGACCCCATCGGCTCGCCGTTGCGAAGATTGGTTAGGGTGTGTCGCAGGTCGTCGGGCTGGCGTGCGCGCCAGCTCTGGTTGTTGATGACGTGGGTGCGGGCGTCGACGGGCTGACCATTGGCGGCGACGAAGTTGGTCGCTGGCCTGGGGTCGTTGGTGGAGAGTGCCGCGTTCGCGGGTCGGTGTTGGAGCTGCAGTGGTTCGGGTGGTGGGCAGTTGAGGGTGTTTGCCTCCACTGGACGACCGCTTGAGGCCGCTCTGCTGCCCGATGAACGCGAGTATATCCGCCCCTGTGAGTCGACGCCTGCATTTTGCTGCTCGACCGCCTTTGCGAGCAGGGCCTTGACGTACTGGATCTGTAGGGCGCCGTCGCTGGTGGCCGTGATGTTGTCGGCCGCTGCTCGTCCCGCCACGAGGTTGTCCATCGGGGTCGAGAACAGTGGTAGGCCGTTCGTGTCTCGCTCCCATGAGGAGACCACTATCCACGGCTGGTCCCTGGGGGGTGCGCGGTTGGGTGGAGGTGGGGCGCCCATCGCCGTCGACCCTGGTGGGGGCCGGGCGCTTCCTCCTGGTGGCGCGTTCTCGCAGATCGCGCGCTCGGCCACGCGGGTCGGGTCGTTCTCGCCGTCGAAGTTCAGGGCGCGCCCCTGGACGGTGGGGTTCAAGCGCGACCTGATTCGCTACTGGTGGTAGCGCGACAACTCCTGCGCCGTCACCTGCTCGAGGCGAAATTTTCGCGCCGCTTGCTTTCTGACGCCTCCGCCAGCTTCAGGCGGAGTTCCTCGACCTCCGTTGTCGTGGCGTTAGGAGGGATCGGGGTGGAGAAAGGATCCTCCGGCGGATCGGTGCCAGTCGCCATGTAGGTCGCGGCGTGGCGACCGGTCCTGTCGCGGAGATCGGTGGAGTTTTCCGACCCGGAGTCGAAGTCGAAGATCCCAAGGATGGAAGGATCCTCGAAGTCTCCCATGTTGGAGACCTGGGTGATGGAGCCCGCGGGTGAAGCCGCGGTGATGGATCCAGCGAGTGATGCCGGGGTCGCCGAGTCGGCGTCGTCGTTGAGGGCCGCGTCTTCCGCGGCCACGGTGTTTTCGGCCACGTTGCCGTGGGCCGAGTTGTACTCGGAGGCGAGGTGATGGATCGTGCGGACCTGGTTCTTGGAGAGCCGGTCGCGTGGCGGCGACTCGCGGATGCGAGCCGAGTCCTCCGAGACGATGACGTCGGTGAGGCCGACGAAGAGGCTGATCGTGCCGACTGGCAAGATCATGCTTTGAGTGACGGGTGGCGCCGCCGGGACGTAGCTGCTCGGCAAGATCTGAAGCATCTCGCCGATCGCTATCATGCGGCTGGTGGCGACCGACTCGTTGATGGGTAGATTGGATCTCGCCGCAGAACACCGGCCAGACCGGCCAGGCCCCACGGTGGGCGCCACTGTCGTGGGAATGACCACGGCAGATGCTGCAATCGGCAGCGAGTAGTAGAACGAAGGGCAAGGGCGGCCAGCCATCTGCGGTGCGAGATGAGGATGGAGACACAGGGTTTTACCCAGGTTCGGCCCCCCGGAGGGTAAAGACCTACTCCTGCTAGATTGTATTATGATGGAGGTACAATGGGGCGAGCTCGACGGCTAGGCGGCGAGTCGCTTGGATGGATGATGGAACGCGCGTTTACACGCCCTGTAGGGAGGTTTATATAGACTCACCCTCCCATAGGGTTTACATATCTCAACCGAATCAGTTAAGGTTTTGGTACTCATTTAACCTAATCCGACTGGGCATATCTACTCTCCTGGGCCTTCAACTTCCAGTCGCTTGGATCCACGCCAGGTCTTGATCCGATCGGTCTTGCGTGCCCACTCGCCGACTCTGGGCGATCGGAAACGTCCTGCTGGGTATACCCCGGTAGGCATATCCCCATCACTTTTGGTACTTATGCTTATAGGCGTATGCCTTTTGGTTTATGTAATGCTCCTGCTACCTTTCAGAGATGCATGTCTGCTATCTTTCATGGTTTTTGTGAAGAAATTGTGGAGGTTTTCATGGACGATTTCTCCGTCTATGGAACTTCTTTTGATAACTATTTGCACAACCTTGATAAAGTTTTGCAGAGATGTGAAGAAACCAACCTTGTTCTTAATTGGGAGAAATGCCATTTCATGGTTAATGAAGGGATTATTCTTGGACACAAAATTTCTGAAAGAGGTATTGAAGTTGATAGAGCCAAAATTGAAGCAAGTGAGAAGATGCCTTTCCCTAGAGATATAAAAGGTATTCGTAGTATCCTTGGTCATGCTGGTTTCTATAGGAGGTTTATTAAAGATTTCTCCAAAATTTCAAAGCCCCTTACTAATCTTATTCAAAAAGATGTGCCTTTTGTTTTTGATGATGATTGTAAGGAAGCTTTTGAAACTTTGAAGAAAGCTTTATCTACTGCTCCTATTGTTCAACCACCTGATTGGAGTTTACCTTTCGAAATTATGTGTGATGCTAGTGATTTTGTTGTTGGTGATGTCCTTGGGCAGCGTGTTGATAAGAAGTTGAACGTTATTCATTATGCTAGTAAGACTCTAGATGATGCTCAAAAGAATTATGCTACTACTGAAAAGGAGTTCTTAGCTGTAATCTTTGCATGTGATAAGTTTAGACCCTACATTGTTGATTCAAAGGTCACTATTCATACTGATCATGCTGGTATTAAGTACCTTATGACAAAGAAGGACGCTAAGCCTAGGCTTATTAGATGGGTGTTGCTTTTACAAGAGTTTGATCTGCATATTGTAGACAGGAAAGGTGCTGAAAATCCTGTTGCTGACAATTTATCTCGTTTGGAAAACATTTCTTTTGACCCATTGCCTGTTAATGATAGTTTTCCAAATGAGAAGTTGGTTGCAATAAGGGTAAGTTCGCATGACATTCCTTGGTATGCTGATTATACTAAATTTATTGTTTCCACGTATTTGCCTCCAACCTTTACAGCCTAGCAAAGGAGAAAATTATTTTATGATCTAAGGCATTACTTTTGGGATGACCCACACTTATATAAAGAAGGATTGGATGGTATTATGCGAAGGTGTGTTCCAGAATTTGAACAACAAGAGATATTGAGAAAATGTCATGGCAACGCTTATGTAGGACATCATGCTGGGGATAGGACTGCACAAAAGGTTTTACAATCTGGATTTTATTGGCCTACCCTCTTCAATGATGCAAGGAAGTTTGTCTTATCATGTGATGAATGTCAACGAGTTGGTAACATTTCTAGACGCAATGAAATGCCTACGAATTATTCTCTTGTTATTGAACCTTTTGATTGTTGGGAACTTGACTTTATGGGTCCTTTTCCTCCTTCAAAAGGGTATACTCATATTCTTGTTGTTGTTGACTATGTTACAAAGTGGGTAGAAGCCATACCTACGAACAACGCTGATGGCAAGACCTCTTTAAAAATGCTTAAGGATGTTATTTTTCCTAGGTTTGGTGTGCCTAGATATCTCATGACTGATGCAGGCTCCCATTTTATTCATGGGGTTTTTAGAAAAACTCTCGCTAAGTATGATGTAAACCACAGAATAGCTTCAGCTTATCACCCCCAAACCAGTGGGCAAGTAGAACTTTTCAATAGGGAAATTAAATCTATCTTGCAAAAGACTGTTAATAGATCTAGGAAAAATTGGGCTAAAAAGTTGAATGACGCTTTATGGGCTTATAGAACTGCTTATAAAAATCCTATGTGGATGTCTCCTTACAAAATGGTCTATGGGAAAGCTTGTCACTTGCCTTTAGAATTAGAACACAAAGCTTATTGGGCAGTGAAAGAGTTGAATAGAGATTTTAAACTTGTTAGTGAGAAAAGATTGCTTAACATGAGTACCTTAGATGAGTGGAGAAGTGAAGTCTATGAAAATGCTAGACTCTTTAAGGAAAAAGTAAAAAGATGGCATGATAGGAGAATTCTAAAAAGGGAGTTCCATGTTGGTGAGAAAGTTCTTTTGTATAGGCCTCGCCTCACATTTTTTGCAGGGAAACTACTCTCAAAATGGGAAGGACCTTTTGTTATTGAGGAAGTATATCGTTTAGGTGCTATCAAAATATCTTATTTCAAGGATGACACAACACAAGTGGTGAATGGTCAAAGACTAAAACACTATATTTCTAGAGACTCTTATAATGAAGATGTTGATATTATTCAAATAGTGACTCCGGAAGAATTTATTAGAAACCAAACACCAGAAACTACAGAGTTCAACCTCGAATAGGTAAAAGTGATGAAAACAGAAGGTTCGCGAAATCCTAATCTTTTTATATTTTTGGTATTTTCATTACATAAGGGAAGTTACGAGACGGAACAGAGGGGGAAACGGAGGCCGGGGTGGCCAAACCCACCCCAGGCGCGGGCCCACCTTGCCCCACGCCTGGAGGGGGTGTGAGCACCCCGAGCTTCGACTCCGCCTCATTTTCGTACCCATACCTTCCTTATGCATTGAAACTTCGTAATATATAACCCCCGGATCCCCCGAGGTTCTTGTATCAATTTCCCGTCGTGTTTTTGTTTCGATCTGTTTCTTTCAGGCAAATTCTCAGTTTTGGAGCTTCAATGTCTTCCTCTGGATCACCCATGGAGGATTCCTCTGCGGATGTCCTCAATTCGTACATGTATGAGTTGAGGATCCATACCAAGGAGTTGGTTCTCAAAGATGAGAAGGTACAAATTAAAGAAGTTCAAGGTCCTAAAGGAGAAGGCAGTCTGAAAGACATGATGGAAGCATTAGAGCAGGAAGTTCTCAGGTACAAGAAGATGGCATAACGCGAAGTGGATGTTATTCACAAGATAAGTTCAGAACTCATCACCAAGCACGAGGAGGAGATTGCTGAGCTTCGAGAAGAAGTCTTCTAGCTCCATCAGACCACCAACCAATTACAAGCACAACTCTACGACATATAAAATCAAAACTTTGAGTATGAGGCTAGATTTGATCGTATAAGCTTTGCTGATAGCTTCTGGATTGCGGAAACCAGGATGTCCTTTTTGGATGGGGAACCTTTGCCTTAGAAGTTTTATGATGACAAGAGAACACCACCACCACCAAAGGAGTAATTCGTCATCAGGTTTGGCATCCCCTTGGCTTGTTCCAAGCTTGGGGGGAGTGCCGCGGTATCACAATCATTATATTTTATCTTTTACCTTTTTAGTGGATTCATATCTTTGGTAGAGGTGTTATCTTATAGGTTGGTTTGCATGTGTAAGTATCTCTCCTTTAGTTGATTATCTATGTATCCCTTGGTGTGAGTGCCTTTATGGAATATTAATGATAAGTTTCATCTTTAAATTTTTGCACTTCTTATTTTTGTTTGCAATCTCTATTATATGATGCATCTTGTTGACCAGTATTGCCATCACTTTGGGAGCATCAAGTAAATCTAAATTGGTTTTGGCAAACCAAGTTCTGGTCAGTAGCAACACTTTTTGAGGTTTGAAAGAAAAAGAGAAAAATCTTACAAGTATTTTGTATCATTTATTTTCTTTCTTGTTGGCTCATAATCTTAGTATTCTTTATTTAACATCTTTTGTGTCTTCAAGGAAGATTTCATGTTTGTCTTTATCACTTGTAGGTTTTCTTGTTTCTTTCAACTCTTTTGCTTGCTACCCAACCTTGCTAGCCAAAAACCTGTTTTGAGAAGGCATACTTCCCATGTTTCCAATCCCTTTGAACCAAAACCTTTGCACCATTTGTGTCCACCATATATATCTATTAACAATTGCTATTCCAAGAAAATTCTCAAGCTTCATCTATCTTTCGAATTAAAAAGTATTTTGTTATGTGAAGACTAGTTAGTAAAGCTCTCACAAACTTGATGGCACACCTTATTTTCTTGCCCCTAATAGACTTGAACCATTGTGTAATCGAAGTTGTATATGCTTGCATCTATACGTTGGGATTAGCAGAACCATGCTGTCGCGGGGAACGCTTTCAACATTGCACTTGTACGCTGTACACGGTTGATATCATGCTCTTTTGTTTATGGATGTCGACGGTGTGAAATAAAGAGGGAACTTTTAAGTCCATGGAGTGATGTATGTGTGTTAGAGAAACACCTGGGCCGCTAGCCTAAGCCATGCCTAATCATGGTGGAAACTTGCAGCATCACCATAATGAGCATTCTATGAAGCATCCTCAATAAAAAGCTATGCACATAGTAAATAAAAAGAACGTTGAGATGCTGATTGTGTGCTTGCCTTGTCATTTTGGTTATGGGATAGCTCCTGTACCATGTGCAAGGGGTACCCCGTTGGTGGTTCTTTATGATACACATGTACTTACAATGACAAGAACTTACCAGTGACTAAAGTTGAGTAGCATGAGGAGTGGCCCTCATACTCAAGGGACATGAGATTACCAACTTATATTTCGTCAAGCATATACTCCATATTTGTGCACTTTAACCTTAATCATCTCAAGATGCCTATGATAGGGTCAATGAGGGCTCAAAGCTAGTAAGTACCATAATCTGTTGGAAGCTCTTTATGACTTGAAATCCCTGCTTCCCTCTATGAAGGGACCTTTCTTCTACTTTTAAGTTGAGTCAGTAAAACCTACTTCCTCTCTATCTCCAGCAAGCATTTGAGTTGTTGTGTTGCAAGCATTCATATGGTGATTTATTCAATCATGTTCTCTATCTTCCTTGTTTGCACAAGACTCTTATCAATTGAGTATTACTTTGAAAGCCTTCATTGTGAAAATCCTTTTTTGAGCAAAGAGTGCTCCTATTATAAAACTTCTACAAAAAGCTTTTTGTGAAACTGTTTGCCAGCTGTTCTCTAACCAGGAACAAAAGTTTGCCAATTCCAATTATGATTTATCTTTATGCATCTCTATTGTGACTCATGTACTTATTGCAAGCTAAGTTATATAATGGTGAGTTGCTTTCTTCTATGAGTTGTGTAATGGTAAGTGTGATGCTTCTTGTCCGTATTCTTTTATCGACACTTCACTCCATAAACCTGTGGACATGTTTACTGAGCTCAATTTTCGCTTGGGGACAAGCGAAGGTCTAAGTTTGGGGGGAGTTGATAAGTCCAATTTGCATCACCATTCTATATCATAATTTGCCTCTATTCATTGATATATGTCTTATTATGAGGTATCACTTATGTCGTTTCCTCTGTTTTTGCATGTTGGATGATTCTTGGAGGATGAACTGCCGGAGTCAGGTTTCTGATGGAAAAAAGAGGTGTTTTGATGCAATTTAGCGAAGATCAGAAAAATACCAGAAAAATATTGGAAAATTATATTTTCCCAGAAGACGGAGGAAGCCAGAAGGGGAGGCGTAGCCGGGCCACAGGAGGCCCACACCCCTAGGCGCGGGCCCACCTTGCCCCGCGCCTAGGGAAGGTGTGGCCCACCTGGCCGGATCCCGACTCCGCCCTCTCGCCTATATCTTCCTCACGGAACTCTAACACCAGGGGAGCGACCACAGAAAGATTTCCGCCGCCTCTGCGGGGTGGAAAACACCGAGAGAGAAATATCTCTCCGGCAGACAGATTTTTTCCAGGGAAATCCCTTCCCAGAGAGGGGATATCATCGCCATCAACACCGTCATCAAGATAGGCTTCATCGGGAACATTATCATCATCATCCACACCATCATCTCCACCAGCACCATCATCACCACTCCGTCCCTCTATAACAATCGTGTTGGATCTTGCATTAGTTCTTAGGGGAAACTTTCCCGGTGTTAATTACTATTGTAGTTGATGCTTGTGAGTGGAACCATTGGATTATTGTTTATGTTCAGATTTTTATCCATTACCATATCATCTTTGATCTTGATCCATATGATGTCTTGTGAGTAGTTCGTTTAGTTCTTGAGTACATGGGAGAAGTCATGTTGTTAGTAGTGGATTTGTGTTGAGATATTATTCAATAGTTTAGTATTTAAGTTGTGGTGCTATTCTTCTAGTGGTGTCATGTGAACGTCGACTACATGATACTTCACCATTTATGGGACTAGGGGAATGCATTGTGTATTTGGCTACTAATTGCGGGGTTGCCTGAGTGATAGAAACCTGAACTCCCGTTAGGATACCATTGCATAAGGGAGCGTAAGATCTCAGAGTTTAAGGCTGTGATTAGGTTTATATCTTAATTACTTTCCTGTAGCTGCGGATGCTTGAAGGGGTTTAATCACAAGTATGTATTAGTCCACGTAAGGTCGGTACATTAGCACAGGTTCACCCACACAACACTTACAACACCAAAGAAGAGTACTCAGCTATTTGAAGCGAAAGCACTTGACAGAATTCCCATGTGTCCTCGAGAACATTTGGTCCTTATAAGTATTTCCACCGGCTTGTCCTTTGCTAAGAAAGGATTGGGCCACTTGCCGCAGTTGTTATTTGTCTTTATTACTTGCACTTTGTTTTGTTGCTTTACCAGAAAACCCCTAAAAATCCGTTTGCTAAGTATTTACAGAGATTTCCTGCTCCATACCACTAGTCAACAACTTCTGCTCCTCGTTGGGATCGACACTCCCATTTATCAAAAGTACTACGATACACCCCTTATACTTGTGGGTCATCAGTAAACTTGTGCTCATCATTCTCGGAACATCCGACGTCTCACTCCCCATCTTATCAACACCGTCAAGACCCCCTTTGGCATACTTGTCGACAATCCGACGATAGTTGGCACCCACCATGGAGCGGGTGACTTTTGGAGCTTCGTTCCAGGCAGAATATGTGCGTGCAGGAATCTGCGAAATAATCGCTATGGGTCGCGTGGTCTATGCCAGTGATGTCCCTCTTGTTCTTCTTGACAAGACTTGGATTCTGGCTAAAGAGCCCATGACAACTTACACAATCGTGTCCATCGGCGAGATCGATATCTACCTCAGTTTTGCTGGAACCGCCCAACCCACCTTGAGGTGATGACCATGGCGGAAGAACAATCTAGATATGCTCCGTTCGCAGAGGCAGAAGAGTTCAAGATCCTAGAAAAACCTAAACACACCCAGCCCGCTCCTGTAGTGGAAGAAGTGGTGGAAGAAAAATCCGAATCTGATCTCCTCGTTGAGATCGGATACATGGATGAGGAATATATCCGCTTCGGGTCCAGTTCTACCGATGACGGATCATAAAAAACACTCTCGAGGCATAGGATAAAGCATATGACGAAACGCCCCTACATCGATTACGAAGCAATTGCCGGTATCAAGGAGAGCTTTGAGATGGCAGAGGCGGAAACCCAACTGTGCCACTACCTTCAGACCATGAACAATAAGAAGCACTACTTCGTCTACCACGTGAGCTCTGGATCCGACTTTGTCGATGCTGAAGTCGGAAACAATTTAGTTCTAAATGCAATCGAAGAAAGGGTCGAATTACCTGGTTCCCCTCAGGAGTCAATAACGTCGCATGAACTTTGAGACTTCGAGAAAGAGATGGAGGCATACGAAGAAGAATACGCCTCCAAACTAGCGCAGGGTGAGCCGAAGACCCCTCCGAGTCCGTACGATAGCATGGACGAAGGTTACACCTTGCACGATGACATGGACACCGGAGATTCCTCTGAGGTCTAGAAGCCAACCACTACGAAAAAGAACCGATGGAAGTTTATCTCCCGGTACTGGACCGAAAGCCGTCTTTGCCATTGGTACGCACGTTAAGGCTACTAGGCGGTCAAAGAAGAAGACGAAGAAGAACAAGAATCCGACACCGGCAGAGCCGGACTTCGAGAAAACGAACGAAGAAAAAGTTGACAAAGATATCGAGATGGAGAATCAGGATGGAGATCCGATTAATCCCACACCGATCGACCCTCCTGTGGATGGAAACTTTGTCACCAAAGGTGCGCGTGAAATTTACGGAGACGCTCTCACAATACCAATCCCAACTGCTTCGGATCTTACTATGGATGCGCTGGATAAAAGGGCTAAGGACCTGTAAAAGCACCACTTGTTTTTGATCGAGGAAGCTAAACACAGCATCGAGCTCAAGCAGCAGTTAGACAGCAATCCTGCCAAGTACCAGTCAGAATTCAAGCGACTACCAAACAAAAAAAAGGGAGGTCCGGTTCTTGCTAATAGGAACCTGGATATCCACAGAGATCTATTCGACGGTAAATCCGGAGAGAAGATCCGAGTCTACAACACGCCGTTAGAAAACGTCGCGGCTGCTCGGTCTATCCTCGCCAATAATTTGTCTCCAAAGCAAGTCTGACAATGCGTAGCGTTGCTGGACAAAGGATTGAAACAGCAGAAGACAACTGCGTCATTCAGTGGCAAGCTGACCTCAAGGTCGGAATTTTGCCACACTGGCATTGACCAAAGCACTGATGAAAGACCCAGCAGGGATAAAGATCAACGCTATCATCCCCGAGGAGAAGAGAATTCAAGGACCAGATCAAATGATCATCATCGCATGCCCGTGCGCGACTGGTCCAGAGTTATTCTGGCTGCGTCTGAAGATGCCATCAGGGCATTGGTGCCTCACGAGGGCCATCGTCGGCAGAACAATAGCCATAGAGAAGACCGGGAGGTGCGCGGCCAGCGAGAACATGATTGGCTAAGAATGCCACCCCCAAGCCATCCGGATGGTAACGCCGGACGAAGAGATGATCCGGATCATCCTGAATCAAGTAGGGACAGGGCCCGAAGAAATCAACCTTGGAGTCAGCATAATGAGGCTCCACCACCATCGCGTAATCCAGCCGAAAACAATCCACCAGGGCCAGCATCGCCTCCAGGCAGCGACCATGAAGGATCTCATCGTAGCCATGGAAGCCGCAGAGGCGGGGGTGACAATGGTGAGAGGAGAAGCAGAAATCCGACTCCGCCGCATAGAATCCGCAAGCCTCCAAGGCGCAGATCTCTCTCGCCAAACGAAGTTTGTCATCGCATAGAGTCAAACATAGAAGCGTGGCGGTACGAGGAAGAGGACGTGTATGTGGGACCCAAATGATTTGGCCCATGCATCCGTCAAACCAAATTTTTGGTTGAGATTGGTATTGCCAAACACATTCAACCCTACGACAGCGTAGCTCGCCCAGATAGTTGGCTTCAAGATTTTTTCTAGGCTTGCCGCATCGCCAAAGGAGGAAACAGCCTGGTCACAGTTCGATATCTCCCAATTATGTTGCGGAAGACGACTCGATTTTGGCTTAATAAACTGCTAGAGAATTCAATTCATAACTGGTATGATATGCAAAGTGCATTCTTTTCAAACTTCGAGGGAACATACAAAAGGCCCTGCACAGTCGGAGACTTGTAGTGTTGCACTCAAAGACCAGGAGAAACCTGTCAGGAATACCTCGGACGCTGGATCAGTACGAAAAACTCCTGTGAGGGAGTAAATGAGCAAACTGCGATTGAAGCTTTCATTGCAAGAATCCCAGTCGGACTTTTGCATCACAGGCTGAAGCGTGACCATGTCACGGATTTGGGAGAGATGATAGAGATGGAGAGCAAATATGCCGACGCTGATGACGATTCAGAAGGACTGCTGAATATTCTGGCCAACCCAAATGCGGTCAGCAGGAGAAGAAACAAACTCAGAAGCGCAAGAACACCTCGGAAGATAAACCAGCTCCGGACAACATAGCAGCTAACACAATGTTTGGATCCGGAGGACGAGGAGGGCACGAAGGAGGCCGGGGACGAGGCCGCGGAACTTCCCGAATCCAGGGCAGAGGGGACCAGCAAACCGGAAGAACCTAAACCTGGGCCGACATTGCCAACAATCCCTATGTGCATAACTAGGATAGTAAAAGAGGCTCTACCCATACAAATGCTGAGTGTCATTTCAATGATGACATCACAAAAGACGAATCCGTTGGATACAGGGCCAAGCAACAAAAAGGAATTCCAAGAAAGGCAAAAACCCAAGGAAGGTTCCAACATGGAAGAAGCAGACGCATCACAACCCAAGTCGGATGGAGATAAGGATTATCCCAAAAAGAAAGACACCTACGTCTACTTCCTTGAGACTTAGCCGGCTAAGGTTAAGAAGGCAGTTCTCGGTGAGCTTAATGCCACGGTTCCGGCTGTCCCCCAATTCCTGGATTGGTCGGATGTAACCATCACCTTTGACATCTCAGATCACCCGAGGAAAACACATCGTCGGGGAAAGTACCCTCTGGTCATCAATACTCTTATTGATGGCTATGAGTTCTCTAAAACTCTCATGGATGGTGGCAGCAACATCAACATCCTTTACATTGAAATGCTCCACCGCATGAAGATCTACGAGAGCCAGTTGAGTTACAACAGCGTAACTTTCCATGGCATTGTACCAGGGAGACAGGCAGAATCTCTAAGTGAGATTATACTGGACGTGACATCAGAACTCGAGACAATTATCGGACCAAGCCACTTTCTTTTTAGGTGGCACCGTTCAAAAGTGCTTACCACGCCATCTTCGGGCGTCCGACTTACTGGGAGTTCATGGCTCGTCCCTGTTACATTTACAACATGATAAAACTTCCAGGTCCAAAGGGCGTCATCACCATCCGGGGAAATCCAAAGAAAGCACGAGAGTGAGACGGAGGATCTACTGCCTTTGCCAAAGCCATGCTGCACGCCTAGGAGTACCAGGAGATCAAGAAGACCATCGATCCGTCCGAGATGCCTGCTACGAAGAATGAGGTGCTGAAGCCAAGCATGCATTTCAAGGCGTCGGAAGAGACGAACAAGACATCGTTGAAGGAAGACGATCCCTCCAAGACGATGAACGTAGGGGTAGGCCTAGACCGCACATAGGAAAGGTGCTCGTCGAGTTCCTCAAAGCTAATAGTGATATCTTCGCATGGCAACCTTCTGACATGACCGGAGTACCTAGGGAACTTGCCGAGCACTCTCTTAATGTGTACCCTGATGCTAATCCCATCAAACAGTCCTTATGACGGTTTGGTGATAAAAATCGCAAAGCTATAGCCAAGGAATTAGCCCGACTAGAATTAGCCGGATTCGTAACAGAGGTCATCCACATAGATTGGGTGGCAAATCCTGAACTTGTCCCTAAAAAGGACACTATTGAATTAAGGATGTGTGTTGATTATACCGCTTTGAACAAAGCCTATCCAAAAGACTCATTCCCTTTGCCAAGAATCGATCAACTTATCGATTCAATGGCAGGGTCAGAATTACTCTGTTTTCTCGACGCATATTCCGGATATCACCAAATACCGATGAAAAAATTGGATCAAATCAAGACGTCTTTCGTCGCTTCTTTTGGAACCTTCTGCTACAAAACTATGCCTTTTGGCTTAAAGAACGCAGGAGCAACTTATCAACATACTATGCAACGTTGTCTTAACGATCAAATCAGATGGAACGTCCATGTATACGTAGATGACATAGCAGTTATGTCCAAAAAGAAGGGAACTTTAATTTCCAACTTGGAGGAAACATTTGCTAACCTACGAAAATTCAATATGATGCTAAATTCGAAGAAGTGCTTCTTTGGAATTCCAGCCAGACAATTGTTAGGTTTCATCGTGTCTGAAAGAGGCATAGAGGTGAACCGGGACAAAATTAAGGCTATACTCAATATCACCAGTCCAACTCGCCCGAAGGACGTGCAACGTCTCACTAGTTGCATTGCAGCAGTGAGTCGGTTCGTCAGCCGGCTCGGAGAAAGAGTCGCACCTTTATATAAACTCCTGAAGAAAATCGACAAATTTGTCTGGACCCAGGAAGCCGACGCTGCTCTACAAAGTTTGAAAGATATACTTTCAAATCCACCAGTTCCTGCAGCACCAGAGCCTCAGAGCCTATGTTACTTTAGATTGCAGTGACTAACAAAGTCATAAGAGTGGTAACATCAGTGGAGCGTGAGGAAGAGGGTTATGAGCATAAGGTTGTCACATCCATTTTCCAAATCTTGTTATGTGAAAAAAAATAAACAAAATAAATAATTGTTGAAAATTAGGGTGAAAAGAAACTTTTGTTTCTAAATGGAAACTTAAAATTTCATCTTGAACAAACTTTGGTTCATGTTTGAATCCAACTAAATACAAATCAAGTGGAATACTTTCCTCTTAAAATACATCTTGAAATTTAAACACTTGGAGAATAAACCAAAACCCTAAAATCCTAATGGAAGAAAATCATTTTCAAAGTTATCTCTAAGGCTATGGATTTGATCCCTATAAAATTGGTCAAACAAACAATTAAAATTGATCAATAATGACTATTAGAAATATTATAAAACCATATGAATTGGATTCACTTAATTTGGAGCCATAGATAAAATCTTATGAATTTAAAGGAAATTGAATTTCCAAAGCTAATAAAGCCCTTATCTAAAATCCATACCAAATGGTGAGCAAATAATCCTAAAAGGATATAAAAATATAAAAAAATAATAAATAAAGTTATAATAGTTGGAATCACTATTTTTGGATCTTTAAAAAAAAGATATGGTTTCTATAAAGAATAGGTACAAAATAAAAATAAGGATTATTTTATAGAGCCAAATTAAATCTTGGCCAAGCTTTTGAAATAAAATATTTCTATTTGATAAAAAGAGTAAAGGTTTATTTAAATAAAATAATAAGGATTTATTAATATCCATTTTTATTAAAGTAAAGGCTTTTCCATTTTAAATAAACACTAAAACTTGTTAATTTATTTTAAATAAGATTTCCAAGTGTTTAATTTTTCAAATGAAACCTACTAAAAAGATTTTGGTATTATTTAGTTTTCAAAAAGAGTTTTTAAAATAAATTAAAACCTATTTGAATTAAAGACTATGGTCTATTTATTTAATTATTAATAGATCCTAAATGAATAAAAGAATTATTTTATTTTTGACTTTGAAATATGTTGATAAACAGAATAAAAATTCACCCAAAGTTTAGTGGTGATTTGAATTCAAATGGAGATTGAAAAATATTATTAAATCTTATTTAATTAATACTAGAGCCTAGTTTAAATAATTAAAAGACACTAAAAAGGATAAATATATTATTCTAAATTTGACTTTGGAATGTGCTATCAATCAGTATAAGAATCTACACAAATTTTGGTTGAGGTTTGAAATCAAAATGATGTTTGAATTAATTAAAGAAAACCAAAACAGATTAATAAAAATGGAAAAAGGAAAAACAATCAGATCAAAAAAATGGAATAGGAGCAACCCAACTAACCTAGCCCACTAAGCCCATCAGCAGCCCACTCCTTCTACCTCGCAGTGAAACTTTTTCACTGCATAACGAACCATTGAGTCTATGACGGTTGGACCCCACCTCCTCCTCCTCTCTCTCGCTGCCAAGAGACCCCACTGCCCCGTCAGCTTCGTCCTCACCCGCCGCTGACCGCGCCCCCTCTCTGGCCATTACTGCCGATTGAAAGCCGGCATGAATTCGCGTTAACCACGCGAGGAAACAACCCCGCGACCTTGCCTTCTTAATCGCCTCCTCCTCTCCGCTTTCCCCAGACGCGCCATCATCTCTGCAGTAGCTCCACCTCCAATTCCGGCCAAACCCTACCACCCCTCGCCTCCTCGAGCACACGAGCGTGACCCCCAGTCCCTGGCGCATCTCTCTGCACTCTCGACTTGCCCGTGATTGACCCCCAGCGTCGGCAACGACGACAACTGGTAGCGCCGCCGTCTGTCTCCAACTCCGTCGACGTCTCCCCGGTAACACCGACCTTCCCTTCCTCTCGCGATGATACTCCTACGCTCTCCTCTCTCTCGCGCGTCTAATAGACCCACTGATTTGCTCTTCCGTGCCTTGTAGCCTCGCCCCCGTCGACGACCGTGCGAGCCCGAGCCAGTGGACAACTCCGGCGAGCAATACACGCAACTCCAACGCGCCCCTCAACAAAGAGTAGGAACCTCGAGCACCACCACGGCCCGCGAACCCGGTGAGCATCTCCCTTCACTTTCTCGCTTCCTGTAGCATCGACACCGCCACCGTCTAACCGCTCCGCCGCCACCTACCACCGCCAGCGCTGCCACTCGTTGGCAAGCATGTCGAGCGTTGTCCGATCTCGATCTATTGGCTAGGAAAGAAACTAACCCGAAAGGGTAAGTAGTGCCTCTGAGCCGTGCGATTACACTTAGATCCAACGGCTCGCATCTGTCGATCCGCACGAAGCGGTACCAACCAATAGCAAATCGACGCGTGGCATGTGATTGTTTAAAAACCAGAAACTTGTCTATTAGATGTTCTAGTTTGAAAAATTCATAACTTTCAAACCACACGTCCAAATTTTGCAAATTTTATATCAATGGATTCAGCAAAACAAGTAATTTCTGACCATGCACTTTGTTTAGTAAAATGTTTCTGTTAAATTGATTGTTTTTGCAGAAACTTATGTAGGCATATTTAGAATATAAAATTTGTTCTAAAATGATTTTGAGATAAAACATTTGGCAAATGGTTTGTTTTGAACCTACTGACCTTAGGAATCAATTTGTGGTTTCAAAAATATATTTGGTGAAACAAAAGAATAAATCTTTGATTTAAACCATATCTAGACAAATAACGATAATGTTTATTTATTAAAAATGCTTTTGGAGGAAAACCTTTGAGAAATGTTTTGAATTAAACTCTCTGAGCCCAAGCACCAAGATTTATGATTTAAAAATATGTTTGGTGAACCCTATAAAGATTGCTACTTTGATAAAGGCATTTTCAACCACATAAAATAATGATTTGGTTTAAAAATGGTTTATAGGTAAATTCTTTTGCAAATAGTTTTGCCTCTTTATAAAATGACCAATAAGTGTTTTAGAATGTTTATAACCTATTATAAACCACTTTTGTAAATAAAACAAAGTTTGGCATGCTTGCATGCATTGTTTTGATTCTATTATTTTATATGTTGTTGGCTTGAATGGTAGAATAAATTCTTGCTTGCTTGATTGAATTGTAGTGAAATTTGAAGAGTGTGAACATTTCAAGATCAAGGAGTGAACTTATATTCCCTACCAAAAAGGAAAGTGATGCTTCATACTTTTGTCCCATTATTTTCACTATGCATTAGTGATATTTCTAAGTAGGACTTGCATGGAATTTTGCTAAGTGTAAACTATGCCATGGGAAATCCTAGTAGATGAAACCTTAGTAGAAATTTCCTAAGTTAAGATTCCTACTACTATCATGCTTAGCTTAGCTAGTAGAAAACAAGGGTGGATTATATTCATACTATGGAATATTTCTAAGTCAAGGACTTGTGTTTTGTTTAATAAAACAACTAAGTGAATGAATCACCTGGGTGGAATGGAAGGAATGGTTTGTGTTGAGTGGTTACACAAGGCCCATTTCTATGGTTTACCTTGTATATCACACTTGTGGATGGCCACCCAGGAACAAAGAGATTTGAGATGTCAAATGTTGAGAAGCTTCAAGTGCAGCCACTTGGAATTATGGGCTCTGCCTGGATCATATAGGTTGCAATAACTTAGCCAAATGGACAGTTGGTGGTAGGGGAATGATAGGTTAGAACGCGTCCATTCTGGTCTAAGGGGAGGCTTCTGAAAGATCTTGTCTTGGTGAAACCAAGTCTTGTGGGGAAAGTGCACCACCTCTACAGAGTGTAAAATCTAAGTACTTAGCCATGTCCCTGGTAAAGGACAATTTGAGCATCAAGACATGGAGGCTATCAAGAATCTCCTCATCCAAATTTCTACGTAAAAACTTGTGGTTGAACAAGGGTTGAAGGATCACTAATTTCTATTAGAGATGCCTTGGGTGTTTTTGTCTAGCAAAAACTTAGTGTTTTCAAATGATAAGGAAAATCTATTTTGAGCAAAGCAAGCCTAAGTTCCACTTAGCCAAATGCATATAGATGATAGACTCCACTATACCACCATAGTATCACTTGCCAATACAAATCAAATGTATTGACCCTTGTGGCTGTAACTTGTTATGTTGCAGGTTTGTTTGATGTTAGTGAAGTTTACTGATTAGGATTACAAGTCTACAACCAACATGTCTGCCTAAGGCACTTTGAAGATGAAGGACCCCATGCTATTGTTATATTCTGCTGCATTGTAATGAGATAGCCAAATGAGTTATGTAAGATGTAATAAATTATGTTATTCCTGGTTATAAAGTTGTATTATGACCTTTGTTTCTTGATATTACATCTTAATTGTGGATGCTAGCTATTGATCCAGGGACTAGCATTGTAAACACAGGGATCTCTACCTTGTTAAAGGTTGGGAACCTTACAGATGGTATCAGAGCATTGTGTTGCCTGTAGGATTGTAACCCTAGGATTGGACAAAAACCCCTTAGAAAAATAGGAGTTGTATTTGTTCCAAAACTTATTTACAAACAATCTTGTAAACTCTTTCCTCAACCATTTTGGTTTTGATTCTACATCTCTTCTATTTCAAACTTGATGGACAAAGCCTACCCCATGGCCAAAGACTTCACCATGAGCAAAGGACTTCATCAACTCTAATGACTTCAACATCTTCAAGTGATTTCAACCTTATTCTCAACAAGGATTTCAACCTTGGAGATCACTAAGGACTACAAGTGAGACAAGAAATGTTGCTCAAGACTTGAAGACTAAGGAAACACAACTTGCGAATCATCATCACCTTTGAAGTTTTGTGACCAAGAATTTTCCCAAGGAAACCATGATCTCATTCAAGAAGAATCCACCAAGAAGGATAGACTGATCTCAAGTGAACCATATAGATGGACCACCATATTAAGTATAGATCAAACACACCAACTTAATGTGGTGTAGCAAAAATATTTTGTTGCCTAAAAATATGCTTGAGACTTGTTGTTTGAGTGGAATGTTTGTTTGTGATTGCTTGCACTTTGCTTGTGTGAATTGTGATGTGTGTGATTAGAATTATTCCCTTAGAAATATTTTGCCATTCTAATCCCAATCCAACCCAAACAAATGACTTCTCCAAGAGACTTCAACACCAAAAATGACAACAACAACAACCAAGAGATGCACATGAGAGAACAACTACTAGCAAACCAAACCCAGTTGAACCAAGTGACAACTCAGTTTTTAGCCAACAACAATGGATTAGACCCAACCATACAAAAGTTTTTGGAAATTCAATCCCAATTGTTGCAAGGGATGGCCACTCAAATGATCAACATGGGAGACAACCTTTCCCAAGGAGTTTGTGACAACAAGGATGTCAAGGAGGATATTTTAGAAGGAACCCAAGCTTGCAATGTTTGTGGAAACAAGGATCACACTCCCAAGGAACATAAAGATCAATGCCCCAATTGTGAAGAGAAACATCCAACTAATCAATGCCTCACATCTCAAGCTACTTGTTTCCTATGTGAAGGAAATAATCATGTCCCTATCCAATGCCCCATCTATTCCATAGTTCAACAAAGGAAACAAGGTGGAGTGCAACAACTGATTGCAGACTACCATGAGAAAACAACTTCTACCAAGAAGGATGAAGACAAAGGAAAATCTCAGCTTGCACCTCCATGCAATATGACTCAATTTAAAGGACCAAAGAGGAGACATATGTATTATCCAAGGAAAAGGTCGAGGAGACCAGGAAACTTTCCTAGCTTTGAGATAAGATATGAAGAGCATGAACTAGAAGCACTCCTTGCTTTGGAGAAACCCAAGAAGAAGAAGGACAAAAGTCAAGTGCAATGTTGCCATTGCAAAGAGATGGGACACTATGCCAATGAATGCCTAGAGAAGAAGAAAAAGTATAAGGAGATTAGCCAAGTGTGGTGCAACAACTGCAAAGAGTTAGGCCATTATGTGTCAACTTGTCCACAGAAGATACATGAAGAACTCAATCTTATCACATGTTACAATTGTGGTAACCAAGGACATTATGCAAGCAATTATCCAGAAAAGATGAAGCAAAAGATAAAGCCTATGAAGGATCTCAGCCTTGTCACATGTTTCAAGTGTGGAAACAAAGGACACTATGCAGATGTTTGCCCAGAGAGGTTCAACAAGATCCCAAGCAAGCCAAGATGTAATCTAGTTGGAAATTTTTTAAGGGTGGTAGTACCCAAGTTGATTTGAGCCAATTTGTAACCCTAGCCTCCCCAAATCTCGTGATGAGATTTATTTTAAGGGTGGTAGCCTGTCACATCCCAAGATTTTCCAAATCTTGTTATGTGAAAAAAATAAATAAACAAAATAAATAATTGTTGAAAATTAGGGTGAAAAGAAACTTTTGTTTCTAAATGGAAACTTAAAATTTCATCTTGAACAAACTTTGGTTCATGTTTGAATCCAACTAAATACAAATCAAGTGGAATACTTTCCTCTTAAAATGCATCTTGAAATTTAAACACTTGGAGAATAAACCAAAACCCTAAAATCCTAATGGAAGAAAATCATTTTCAAAGTTATCTCTAAGGCTATGGATTTGATCCCTATAAAATTGGTCAAACAAACATTTCAAATTGATCAAGAATGACTATTAGAAATATTATAAAACCATATGAATTAGATTCACTTAATTTGGAGCCATAGATAAAATCTTATGAATTTAAAGGAAATTGAATTTCCAAAGCTAATAAAGCCCTTATCTAAAATCCATACCAAATGGTGAGCAAATAATACTAAAAGGATATAAAAATATAAAAAACTAATAAATAAAGTTATAATAGTTGGAATCACTATTTTTGGATCTTTAAAAAAAGATATGGTTTCTATAAAGAAAAGGTAGAAAATAAAAATAAGGATTATTTTATAGAGCCAAATTAAATCTTGGCCAAGCTTTTGAAATAAAATATTTCTATTTGATAAAAAGAGTAAAGGTTTATTTAAATAAAATAATAAGGATTTATTAATATCCATTTTTATTAAAGTAAAGGCTTTTCCATTTTAAATAAACACTAAAACTTGTTAATTTATTTTAAATAAGATTTCCAAGTGTTTTAGTTTTTCAAATGAAACCTACTAAAAAGATTTTGGTATTATTTAGTTTTCAAAAAGAGTTTTTAAAATAAATTAAAACCTATTTGAATTAATGACTATGGTCTATTTATTTAATTATTAATAGATCCTAAATGAATAAAAGAATTATTTTATTTTTGACTTTGAAATATGTTGATAAACAGAATAAAAATTCCCCCAAAGTTTGGTGGTGATTTGAATTCAAATGGAGATTGAAAAATATTATTAAATCTTATTTAATTAATACTAGAGCCTAGTTTAAATAATTAAAAGATACTAAAAAGGATAAATATATTATTCTAAATTTGACTTTGGAATGTGCTATCAATCAGTATAAGAATCTACACAAATTTTGGTTGAGGTTTGAAATCAAAATGATGTTTGAATTAATTAAACAAAACCAAAAAAGATTAATAAAAATGGAAAAAGGAAAAACAATCAGATCAAAAAAATGGAATAGGAGAAGCCCAACTAACCTAGCCCACTAAGCCCATCAGTAGCCCACTCCTTCTACCTCGCAGTGAAACGTTTTTCACTCGCAAACGAACCCGCTGAGTCTATGACGGTTGGACCCCACCTCCTCCTCCTCTCTCTCTCGCTTGCCAATAAGAGGCCCTCACCCGCCGCTGACCGTGCCCCCTCTCTGGCCATTACTGCCGATTGAAAGCCGGCATGAATTCGCGTTAACCACGTGAGGAAACAGCCCCGCGACCTTGCCTTCTTAATCGCCTCCCTCCCCTCTCCGTTTCCCCCCAGACGCCCGCACCATCGGAGCCCCCAGGCTGCCCTGATTTCCTCTTAGACCGCCACTGTCTCCGGCGAGCTCCACCTCCAATTCCGGCCAAACCCTGCCGCCCCTCGCCTCCTCGAGCACACGAGCGTGACCCTCCAGTCCCTGGCGCATCTCTCTGCACTCTCGACTTGCCCGCGATTGACCCCCAGCGTCGGCAACGACGACAACTGGTAGCGCCGTCGTCTGTCTCCAACTCCGTCGACATCTCCCCGGTAACACCGACCTTCCCTTCCTCTCGCGATGATACTCCTACACTCTCCTCTCTCGCGCGCGTCTAACAGACCCACTGATTTGCTCTTCCGTGCCTTGTAGCCTCGCCCCCGTCGACGACCGTGCGAGCCCGAGCCAGTGGACAACTCCGGCGAGCAATACACGCAACTCCAGCGTGCCCCTCGACAAACAGTAGGAACCTCTAGCACCACCACGGCCCCGCGAACCCGGTGAGCATCTCCCTTCACTTTCTCGCTTCCTGTAGCATCGACACCGCCACCGTCTGATCGCTCTGCCGCCACCTACTGCCGCCAGCGCCGCCACTCGTTGGCAAGCATGCCGAGCGCCGTCCGATCTCGATCTAGTGGTTAGGAAAGAAACTAACCCGAAGGGGTAAGTAGTGCCTCTGAGCCATGCGATTACACTTAGATCCAACGGCTCGCATCTGTCGATCCGCATGAAGCAGTACCGACCAATAGCAACTCGACGCATGGCATGTGATTGTTTAAAAAACCAGAAACTTGTCTATTAGATGTTCCAATTTGAAAAATTCATAACTTTCAAACCACACGTCCAAATTTTGCAAATTTTATATCAATGGATTCAGGAAAACAAGTACTTTCTGACCATTAACTTTGTTTAGTAAAATGTTTCTGTTAAATTGATTGTTTTTGCAGAAACTTATGTAGGCATATTTAGAATATAAAATTTGTTCTAAAATGATTTTGAGATAAAACCTTTGGCAAATTGTTTGTTTTGAACCTACTGACCTTAGGAATCAATTTGTGGTTTCAAAAATATATTTGGTGAAACAAAAGAATAAATCTTTGATTTAAACCATATCTAGACAAATAATGATAATGTTTATTTACTAAAAATGCTTTTGGAGGAAAACCTTTGAGAAATGTTTTTAATTAAACTCTCTGACCCCAAGCACCTAGTTTTATGATTTAAAAATGTGTTTGGTGAACCCTATAAAGATTGCTACTTTGATAAAGGCATTTTCAACCACATAAAAGAATGATTTGGTTTAAAAATGGTTTATAGGTAAATTCTTTTGCAAATAGTTTTGCCTCTTTATAAAATGACCAATAAGTGTTTTAGAATGTTTATAACCTATTATATACCACTTTTGTAAATAAAACAAAGTTTGGCATGCTTGCATGCATTTTTTTGATTCTATTATTTTATATGTTGTTGGCTTGAATGGTAGAATAAATTCTTGCTTGCTTGATTGAATTGTAGTGAAATTTGAAGAGTGTGAACATTTCAAGATCAAGGAGTGAACTTATATTCCCTACCAAAAAGGCAAGTGATGCTTCATACTTTTGTCCCATTATTTTCACTATGCATTAGTGATATTTCTAAGTAGGACTTGCATGGAATTTTGCTAAGTGTAAACTATGCCATGGGAAATCCTAGTAGATGAAACCTTAGCAGAAATTTCCTAAGTTAAGATTCCTACTACTATCATGCTTAGCTTAGCTAGTAGAAAACAAGGGTGGATTATATTCATACTATGGAATATTTCTAAGTCAAGGACTTGTGTTTTGTTTAATAAAACAACTAAGTGAATGAATCACCTGGGTGGAATGGAAGGAATGGTTTGTGTTGAGTGGTTACACAAGGCCCATTTCTATGGGTTACCTTGTGTATCACACTTGTGGATGGCCACCCAGGAACAAAGAGATTTGAGATGTCAAATGTTGAGAAGCTTCAAGTGCAGCCACTTGGCATTATGGGCTCTGCCTGGATCATATAGGTTGCAATAACTTAGCCAAATGGACAGTTGGTGGTAGGGGAATGATAGGTTGGAACGCGTCCATTCTGGTCTAAGGGAAGGCTTCTGAAAGATCTTGTCTTGGTGAAACCAAGTCTTATGGGGAAAGTGCACCACCTCTACAGAGTGTAAAATCTAAGTACTTAGCCATGTCCCTGGTAAAGGACAATTTGAGCATCAAGACATGGAAGCTATCAAGAATATCCTCATCCAAATTTCTAAGTAAAAACTTGTGGTTGAACAAGGGTTGAAGGATCACCAATTTCTATTGGAGATGCCTTGGGTGTTTTTGTCTAGCAAAAACTTAGTGTTTTCAAATGATAAGGAAAATCTATTTTGAGCAAAGCAAGCCTAAGCTCCACTTAGCCAAATGCATATAGATGATAGACTCCACTATACCACCATAGTATCACTTGCCAATACAAATCAAATGTATTGACCCTTGTGGCTGTAACTTGTTATGTTGCAGGTTTGTTTGATGTTAGTGAAGTTTACTAATTAGGATTACAAGTCTACAACCAACATGTCTGCCTGAGGCACTTTGAAGATGAAGGACCCCATGCTATTGTCATATTCTGCTGCATTGTAATGAGATAGCCAAATGAGCTATGTAAGATGTAATAAATTATGCTATTCCTGATTATAAAGTTGTATTATGAACTTTGTTTCTTGATATTACATCTTAACTGTGGATGCTAGCTATTGATCCAGGGACTAGCACTGTAAACACAGGGATCTCTACCTTGTTAAAGGTTGGGAACCTTACAAAGGTGCAGCGTCCAACATACTACCTAGGTGAAGTCCTGACAGAGTCAAAACAACGGTATCCACACCATCAAAAGTTGGCCTATGGAGTGTTCTTCGCCTCCAGAAAGCTACGACACTACTTTTCAAGAGCACAAAATCACAGTGGTGAGTACTCCTCCCCTGCGAGATATAATCAACAACCGTTATGCCACAGGACATGTCGCAAAGTGGGGAATATAACTTGCAGCTTTCGACATTGAGTACAAGCCACGAACAACAATCAAGTCCCAAATACTTGCCGATTTCGTTGTTGATTGGACAGAGACGACAGAAAATATAAGTCCTCCAGACTCGGAATTTTGGACCCTTCATTTTGATGGATCAAAAGCACGAGGAGGTATTTAAATCACCCCAAGGAGATAAGCTGTTCTATGTGTTACAAATAGACTTCACGACAACCAATAATATTACCGAGTATGAAGCATTGTTACATGGAATACGCATGGCCAAAAACATTGACGTAACAAGACTCATGTGTTATGGAGACTCGAATTTAGTTGCTCAGCAAGTATCCGATATCTGCAATGCAAACAAGCACATGACAGCCTACAAAGCTGTTGTGGATGAATTATCTAAATCGTTCGAGGGTTTTGAAGTACAACACATCCCTCGAGCAGAAAATGAGGAAGCAGATGCTTTATCAAGAATAGGCTCTGCGTGGAAACAAGTCCCGGATGGCGCTTTTTTTAGAGCATTTAAAGGTCCCCTCTATCACAGGAGTTGATGAGGACTATCCGACGAAATCCGACTCACCTTTAATAGCAGTTCTGGCTATAATTTCCAGCTGGACAAAACCCTATATGGATTGCCTGATAGATGGAAAATTACCTGAAGACGAAGTCCTGAGCCGGCAGATCGTCCGACGAGCAAAAGCCTATACAATAATAAATGGTGAGCTCTATAAGCGGAGTGTTTCTGGGGGTTTTCAGCGATGTATTTCTCCAAAAGGAGTGGAAATCTTATGAGAAATCCAAGAAGGCCAATGTGGTCACCACGCTGCAGCCAAATCTTTAGTGGCAAAAGATTTTAGACACAAATTCTTTTGGGTTATAGCTAAGACGGATGCAGATAAACTGGTCAAAACATGCAAAGGCTGCCAAAAGTACACCCGCCAGGCACACGTTCTGGCTGATCAGCTACGAGCAATCCCTATTATATGGCAATTTGCGGTCTGGAGGCTTGATATGGTAGGGCCATTTCACACGGCAAAATATGGATTTACTCACCTACTAGTGATGGTGGATAAATTTACAAAGTGGATTGAGGCTAAACCCATAACAAGTTGCGACGGAGCCATAACCAAAAAGTTCGTCAAAGACATGATCATCCGATTCAAATATCCGCATAGTATAATTACCATCCCCGTCGATGGCCATGTTCGAACGGAGCAACCGAACAAGGCCCCCGATTTCCAAGGGCCCCCGGTTACCTGCAGCCCAGCCCAGTATGCGACCCAGTTTGCCCCATTTAGCGAACTGTCTCGCTTCCTGATCATCGATCATCGATCAGTCTCCCGATCAACGCCCGCATACAATTGTTCGGCTGTTGTCTTGTGATCAACATCGGTCCAGCCGTCCAGGCTGCTTGCCGGCAGATCCATCTACGCTCAAGACGGTCCTGGGAACTGGGAAGCAGCAGATGTAGATCGATCTAGCTTCAGCGCAATCTATGGATCAGGTTCAAAATTGCTAGTACGTAACTGCTCTGAATCTTTGATGTATATGTTGTCTGATCCTCCAGAATTTGATGATTCAGCAGCAGATTGATCATTCATTTTTTGCATAGAGGTCGAGTATAGTTGAAATTCTTACGTAGAGGTTAAGTTTGACCTGTTGATCAAACATGCATCAAGTCTGTTGTCTGAATTGTCTGAACCGAAACGATTCTTAAATTTAATCATTTAAGTGACGTATGGTGGTGGCAACTAAGATGATAATCGAAGTCTGAATGTCCTATTGTTCCTTGTCCTTGCCAGCAGCCAGCCCTAGCTTTGCGCTTTCGCAGTTCGCCTGACATGACCGCCGCAACTCGTCTATTCACGTTAAATTGTTTTGTTAATATATTACATTGTGACAAAAGACGAATCATGAGAAGTACAAGGTGTCAATTTGATGGTGAAAAGAAAAATAAAATAGAAAGATTAGAGTCTCAAAAGGTGTTTGTGGTGACCCAACATACCACTGCATGATGTAGTACACTATATCATTGACATAATACCAATGAAACACCATTCACTAGTATTACATCCCTTAGAGTGATACAATAGAAACACAGCAGGTCCAAGACATGACTATAGATACAACTCAACTCTTACAAAATATCCAGAGAACACTCTAGGTTAAAGAGAGAGAAAGAAACTTCTTACAAAGAAGAATCAGAAATAATCAACTCATAACTTTCAAGTTAATAAGATAAGCATCTAACTAAGGAGTTTGTATTGCTACTATTGCAATAGTCTATAGAAGTAGGTTCTATGGCTAGAGATTATATTCCTATCTAATCAACAACTTCTTCTTCACTTGATTGATGTATATATTGACTTTATTGACTTCATTGAAGAACTTGATCTTTTGATGACGATTCCCTTGGGCATAACTGAAGTAGAAGTCATCTGTATTGGCTTTATAATCTAGCAAAGGTTAAGAAGATACATAGGGTACGAGCGTACTCAGCAAGTTCACTAAAAAGGATTGTTTGATGCACTATATCTACATCCACAGACCATAGGTCGTAGGCAATGCAGGTTTTCGTAAAAATTTCTTCAAAGGTTGCTTTTATTCTGAAAAGCTATGTCCGCCAGCCTTCAGAGGTTTACCAGAACTTGTAGGGGTTCGTAGCATGGAAAACAAAAAATTTCTACCGCATACAAACAAACAAGCCAAGATATATCTACTAGATTGTAGCAACAAGTCGATAGAATAACTCACCCTCGAAGATTCCAAAGTGTTTAACGAGAGCGGATTCTCGTGGGTGATGTAGTCGTACTCTTTCCGATATCAAGATCGTGTAGACGATCCTTTCGGCGCTGCGTTCTGGCAGCGCTTCCACAGTCGGTCACACGTTCGGTACTCGACGAAGACCTTACTCTCCCTTGTTCCAGCAGGCAGCAGAGGTTGTAGCACTCTCCTCGCGATTCCGGCAGCACGATGGCGTGGTACCAGAAGTAGAGGGGAGATCTCGCAGGGCTTCGCCTTAAGCCGGAGCGAGTATGGTGGACTATGAGAGATGCCTCAGTGATCTAGGGTTTAGATGCACCAAGGGGAGAGGGCTAGGCCGGCGGCTAGGGCTTGGGGAAGCCCAAGTGGGCGGCTAGGGTTTGCCCTAGACGGTGGCAGCAGCAGGAGGTGGTGGCGCCGGTGGCTTGGGGCTAGGGTTTTGCGGAGGCAAGGTGTAGTCTTGGAGGGGCAGCCCTGCCCCTCCTTATATAGGTGGAGGGCACCGGCCAAGGGGAGGGGAGTCCCTCCACAACTCGGCTTCCAAGGCCGGCGGGTGGAGGGAGAGGAACTCCTCCCCAAGTAGGTTTCCTACTCTCCCTCCACCAAGCAAAATAGTCGTTTGACTTTTCAAATTGGCGTTTGAATTTTCAAACTAGGATTTGATTTATCCCTTTATTTCGCTCAGTGATGACACCTAGTACATGATGCAACCATTCCAACTTGTTATGACACATTCATGTACCCTTCCCCTCCGGAGTGCCGGACATTCCGGAACCTTCTAGAACATTCCTGATGAAAACACCGGAACCATTCTCCAACCCCAAAACAGGACTTTCCTTATATGAATCTTATCCTCCGGACCATTCCAGATCTCCTCGTGATATCCCGGATCCCATCCGAGACTCCAAACAACATCCGGTATCTTACTCATCATTCCATAACTATTCAACAACGTCGAATCATGCGGACATGATCGAGACACTTCTTCGAACAATAACCAATAGAGGAATCTGGAAATTGTTCATATGGCTCCCACATATTTCTACGATTACTTTGTGATCGAATGAACCACTTACATACGATACCAATTTCCCTTTGTCTCACGATAGTTACTTATCCGAGGTTTTGATCGTCGGTATCTCTGCATACCTAGTTCAACCTCGTTACTGATAAGTACCCTTTTCTCGTTCCCGTGATATGTGATCCCTTGTGATCTAGTCACATGCTTGCAAACCAATTGGACGACATTCCACCGAGAGGGCCCAGAGTATATCTATCTGTCATATGGATGGACAAATCCCACTATTGATCCATGTGTCTCAACCCATACTTTCCGAACACTCAATGCCACCTTTATAGCCACCTAGTTACGGTGTGGTGTTTGATGTCATCAAAGCATCCTTCCGGTGATGGTGATAAGCATGATCTCATGTTCGAAGGAATTAGGTTACTATGTATCAGAAAGCATATAACAATTGAACTATTAAAATGACTTGATCTTTATGCTACGCTTATCTATAGGAGTATGTCCATCATACCATTCTCCTAACGATATGATCTTGTTGTTAATAACATCTCAACGTTCATGATAGGGAAACCACAATCATTTATTAACCAACAAGCTAGTATTATAAAGAGGCTTTACTAGGGACTCTAATTTAGTTTACAAATCACACAAGTATTAATGTTTCCTTGTTAATACTTTTATAGCATGAATGTAAACATTTATCATAAACACAAAGATATAATAATAACTATATTTATTATTGCCTCTGGGGCATATCTCCAACAGTCTCCCACTTGCACTAGAGTCAACTAATCTAGAATACATGGTAATATACTGAACACCCATGGCAGTTTGGTGTTGGTCATGTTTTGCCCTCGGGAGAGGTTTAGTCAACGGATCCGCCACATTCAGATCTGTGTGTACTTTGCAAATCTTTATGTCACCATCTTGGACATGTTCTCGAATAGCATGAAAACGTAGCTTGATGTGCTTCAGCTTCTTGTGTGACCTTGGTTCTTGCGCATTGGCTATGGCGCCCATGTTATCACAGTACATAGACATTGGGTCCAGCGCACTTGGAACCACACCGAGCTCTGTAATGAACTCTTTCATCCATATCACTTCTTGTGAAGCCTCCGAAGCAGCCATGTATTCCGATTCAGTTGAAGATCTCGCCACAACGCTTTGTTTTGCACTCCTCTAGCTAACTGCTGCACCATTCAAAGTAAATACGTATCCAGATTGTGATTTAGAATCATCCGGATTGGTGTTCCAACTAGCATCGGTGTAACCATTAACAACGAGCTGTTCATCACCTCCATAAGAAAGAACCATATCCTTAGTTCTTCTCAAGTACTTAAGGATGTTTTTGACCGATGTCCAATGATCCACTCCTGGATCACTCTGATATCTGCTAGTCAAACTAACAGCATATGCAATGTCGGGTCTAGTACATAGCATGGCATACATTAGAGATCCTATGGCTGAGGCATAGGGAGTATTACTCATCCTTTCTCTATCTTCTGCCATTGTTGGACTTTGAGTTTTACTCAAGGTCGTATTGGGCAACATGGGCAAGAACCCTTTCTTGCTATCTTCCATTCCAAACCTCTTTAGAACTTTGTCCAAATATGTACTTTGTGACAATGATATTAGGCGTCTCGATCTATCTCTATAAATCTTTATGCCTAATATGTAAGCTGCTTCACCAAGATCTTTCATTGAAAAACTATTATTCAAATATTCCTTGACACTATTAAGAAGATCTACATCATTCCCAATCAACAATATGTCATCTACATATAGTATTAAGAATGCTACAGAGCTCCCACTTACTTTCTTGTAAATACAAGCTTCTCCATAAGTTTGTATAAAACCAAAACTTTTGATCACCTTATCAAAACGTTGATTCCAACTTCGGGATGCTTGCTTCAATCCATAAATGGACCGTTGAAGTTTGCATACCTTGTTAGCATCCTTATTATCGACAAAACCTTTGGGTTGCATCATATACAACTCTTCATCAATGTCTCCATTGAAGAACGCCGTTTTGACATCCATCTGCCATATCTCATAATCATAATATGCAGCGATTGCTAACATAATCCTCACAGACTTTAGCTTCGCTACAGGTGAGAAAGTCTCATCGTAGTCAACTCCTTGAATTTGTCGAAACCCTTTTGCGACAAGTCGAGCTTTATAGACAGTAACATTACCATCAGCATCTGTTTTCTTCTTGAAAATCCATTTGTTCTCGACAGCCTTCCGGCCATCCGATAAGTCCACCAAAGTCCATACTTGGTTTTCGTACATGGATCCAATCTCAGATTTCATGGCTTCTTGCCATTTATTGGAATCTGGGCTCATCATTGCTTCCTCATATGTCGTGGGGTCATCGGTGTTGTCCACCAACATGACACTCATAACGGGATCATACCAATCAGGAGTGGTACGAGTTCTCGTTGACCTGCGAGGTTCTGTAGCAGCTACAACCGAAGTTGCATGATCATCATCATTAGCTTCCTCTCTTATTGGTGCAGGCACCACAAGAACTTCTTCCGGTGCTGTGCTACTCGCAAGTTTGAGAGAAGGTTCGATAACCTCGTCGAGTTCTACTTTCCTCCTAGTCACTTCTTTCAAGAGAAATTCCTTCTCTAGAAAGGATCCATTCTTGGCAACGAAGATTTTGCCTTTGGATCTATGATAGAAGGTATACCCAATAGTTTCCTTTGGGTATCCTATGAAGACGCATTTTTCCGCTTTGGGTTCAAGCTTGTCCGACTGTAACTTCTTTACATAGGCTTCGCAACCCCAAACTTTAAGGAACGACAATTTAGGTTTCTTCCCAAACCATAATTCATATGGTGTCGTTTCAACGGATTTAGATGGTGCCCTATTTAAAGTAAATGCGGTTGTTTCTAATGCATAACCCCAAAAGTATAGCGGTAAATCTGTAAGTGACATCATAGAACGAACCATATCTAAGAGAGTTCGATTACGACATTCGGACACACCATTACGCTATGGTGTTCCCGGTGATGTCAATTGTGAAAGTATTCCGCATTTCTTCAAATGCTCGCCAAACTCGTAACTTAGATATTCACCTCCACGATCAGAACGTAGAAATTTAATCTTATTGTTACGTTGATTCTCAACCTCACTTTGAAATTCCTTAAACTTCTCGAAAGTTTTGGAGTTATGTTTCATGAAATAGATATACCCATATCTACTCAAGTCATCCGTGAAGGTAAGAACATAACGATAACCACCGCGCGATGCTACACTCATTGGACCACACACATCGGTATGTATGATTTCCAATAAGTCCGTAGCTCGCTCCATCATACCAGAAAATGGAGTCTTAGTCATTTTACCCATCAGACATGCTTCGCATATTTCAAGTGATTCGAAATCAAGTGATTCAAGAAGTCCATTGGAATGGAGTTTCTTCATACGTTTCACTCCAATGTGACCAAGACGACAGTGCCACATATAGGTCGAGTTATCGCTCAATTTGAAAAGTTTAGCTTCAATGTTATTAATATGTGTATTTCCACTATCGAGATTCAATAAGAATAGACCATCTATCAAAGGTGCATGTGCATAAAACATATTACTCATATAAATCGAACAACCATTGTTCTCGGACTTAAACAAGTAACCGTCACGCAATAAACAAGATCCCGATATAATGTTCATGCTTAACGCTGGCACCAAATAACAATTATTTAAGTATAAAACTAATCCCGATGGTAGATGAAGAGGTAGTGTGCCGACCGCGATCACGTCAACCTTTGATCCGTTTCCCACGCGCATCGTCACCTTGTTCTTTGCTAGCTTCCATTTATTCTGCAGCACCTGTTTCGAGTTACAAATATGAGAAACCGAACCAGTATCAAATACCCAGGCACTACTACGAGTACTAGTGAGATACACATCAATAACATGTATATCGGATATACATTTCTTCTTGATGTTGCCGTTCTTCAAATCCGCCAAGTACTTTGGGCAATTCCGCTTCCAGTGACCTTGTCCCTTGCAGTAAAAGCACTTAGTATCAGGCTTAGGTCCAGCCTTGGTCTTCTTCGTCGGTGCGTAAACTTTCTTACCACCCTTATTGAAGTGTCCCTTTTGCTTAGACTTGCCTTTCTTGAATTTGGTGGTCTTATTGACCATCAACACTTGGTGCTCTTTCTTGATCTCCACTTCTGCAGATTTTAACATGGAGAAGAGTTCTGGCAACTGCTTGTTCATGCTTTGCATATTGTAGTTCATCACAAAGTTCTTGTAACTTGGTGGTAGTGATTGGAGGACACGGTAAATCCCCAAAGCATTAGGAATCACTATACCCAAGCTTTGAAGTTTGTTGGCGTGCCCAGACATCTTAAGCACATGCTCACTGATGGAGCTGCCCTCTTCCATCTTGCAGTTAAAGAACTTTTCAGAAGCCTCATAGCTCTCAACTGCCACGTGAGTCTCAAATATCAGTTTGAGTTCATGGACAATATCATGTGGGTCTGAATTCTCAAACCTTTTCTGAAGCTCCGATTCCAAACCATACAAGATAGCATACTGAATTGTGGAGTACTGATTCTTCCGAGCGAGGTAAACGTTCTTTACTTCATCGGTAGCATCAGCTGCAGGCGGGTCACCCAGCGGTGCATCCAGCACATAGGTCAAATTACCAGCATTGAGGATAATTAGGGCTGGACTATCGAGCATCTCGACTCGTTAAGGCTCGGCTCGTTAAGACTCACGCTCGTTAAGGCTCGGATCATTAAACTCGTTAAGGATAACGAGCAAAAAGTAAATCTCGGCTCAGTTCGTTAGATGTTATCGAGCGCTCATGAGCTGCTCGTTAATAAAATGCATAGAACAAAGGCATACCGATAATTAAAAATGACAATTATAACCACATATATACCTATATTAAAATATGACAGATAATTATCGATAGCAGTGCTTGGATGGCATCTTACGCTTATCCACGTGAATTGTTGTGAGTAGGGAGGCCTGGAACGGACGAGAAGGACTCTAGCCGGCAGGGCTCGGTCGGTGCCGTGGTCAGCAGATCTAGATCGAGAAGGTGGAGATGGGGTATTCCTCAATGGGCCAGTTGTTTGTCTTAGATGGGCTGCCGGATTAGACATGTAGAAACATAACTGGGCCATACCTTGGTTGTTACCGAGCTTAACAAGTAGCTCACGAACATCGTTAACTCGATCATTTAGCTCATTAAGGATATCGAGCAAAAACTGCAGCTCGGCTCGAATCGTTAAGGAAACGAGTCGATCTCGAACGAGCCGAGCAAACGAGCGCTCGTTGAACTCGTCGAGTTTCGAGTTTTATGTCCAGCCCTAAGGACAATCCTCAAATTGCGGAATCAATCTGCGAAGTTGCTTCCATTGTTTTTCAACTTTTCTTTCTCTAGGAACGCATTAAAATTGATGATAGGGGTCGCCATTGATCTACAACATATTTGCAATAGTTTAGACTAAGTTTATGACAAATTGAGTTCTAATTAATAGTTAAATTAATCTAGGTGAACTCCCACTCAAAACAATATCCCTCACATTGTTTTAGTGATCACACGAACCAAATCCACCACATCAAAACCGATCATCACGAGAGTTGATGTAGCTTCAATGGCGAACAATCGACATGTTCATCATATCTACTATATGATTTATGCTTTACCTTTCGGTGATCCGTGTTCCGAGACCATGTCTGTACATGCTAGGCTCATCAAGATCAAACCTTAGCTTCCGCATGAGCAAATCTGGCTTGCTCACATTGTATACACTTGCAGAATCTAACACACCCGATCATCAAGTGGTGCTTCGAAACAACAAGCTTTAGCAACGGTGCTTACTAAGGATGAACACTATAGAACTTGAAATTTATGTGCATGAGGGATCATCTTATAATGCTACCGTCGTTAACTAAGCAATACAAGATGCATAAAGGATTAACATCACATGCAATTCATAATATGTGATATGATATGGCCTTTCTTCTTTGTGCTTCCGATCTCCATCTTCAAGCACGAACATGATCTCTATCATCACCGGCATTGCATCAAGGTCAATGACGCTGCTCCATGGTTGTCGTCCACCAGCTTCAACTATTACAACTACTTTGAATAGACACGCGGGTCTTAACAGAAATTAAAGACAACCATATAGCTCCTGCCGGTTGCCAACTTACAATAAGGAACATTGCATACATCAAATATAATCACAATCATGGCCATATCACATCACATCACACCCCTGCAAAACAAAGTTAGACGCCTCTAATTTCTTTGCATATTTTCGTGGTTTGGGGCTTTCAATAAGTGTCGAACTAACTTACGAACAAGAACCACAACGTTGATGTTTGAACTATCAAGTGCCCGTTGTAAATTGGATCTATACTATAATGGGAGAGACAGACACCCGCAAAGCCACTTATGCAATACAAGTTGCATGTTGAGCGTGGAGCAAGTCTCATGAACGATGTCATGTAAGGTTAGCCCGGGCCGCTTCATCCCATCATACCGCAAGATGCAAAGTACACAAGAAGCAATTGATAGTAAAAGCACCACCGCCCACAATGACCATTGTGTTCTACTCGTGCAACAGATCTACATATAGACACGGCTCTGATACCACTGTAGGGGTTCGTAGCATGGAAAACAAAAAAATTCTACCGCATACAAACAAACAAACAAGCCAAGATCTATCTACTAGATTATAGCAACGAGTCGATAGAATAACTCACCCTCGAAGATTCCAAAGTGTTTAACGAGAGCGGATTCTCGTGGGTGATGTAGTCGTACTCTTCCCGATCTCATGATCGTGGTAGATCCTTCCGGCCAAGGCTCGGCAGCGCTTCCGCAGTCGGTCACACGTTCGGTACTCGACGAAGACCTTCCTCTCCCTTGTTCCAGGAGGCAGTGGAGGTTGTAGCACTCTCCTCGTGATTCCGGCAGCACGACGGCGTGGTACCGGAAGTAGAGGGGAGATCTCGCAGGGCTTCGCCTTAAGCCGGAGCGAGTATGGTGGACTATGAGAGAGGCCTCGGTGATCTAGGGTTTAGACGCACCAAGGGGAGAGGGCTAGGCCGGCGGCTAGGGCTTGGGGAAGCCCAAGTCGGCGGCTAGGGTTTGCCCTAGGCGGCGGCAGCAGCAGGAGGTGGTGGCGTCGGTGGCTTGGGGCTAGGGTTTTGCGGAGGCAAGGTGTAGTCTTGGAGGGGCAGCCCTGCCCCTCCTTATATAGGTGGAGGGAGCCGGCCAAGGGGAGGGAATCCCTCCCCAACTCGGCTTCCAAGGCCGGCGGGTGGAGGGAGAGGAACTCCTCCCCAAGTAGGTTTCCTACTTCCCCTCCACCAAGCAAAATAGTCGTTTGACTTTTCAAATTGGCGTTTGACTTTTCAAACTAGGATTTGATTTATCCCTTTATTTCGCTCAGTGATGACACCTAGTACATGATGCAACCATTCCAACTTGTTATGACACATTCATGTACCCTTCCCCTCCGGAGTGTCGGACATTCCGGAACCTTCTAGAACATTCCCGATGAAAACACCGGAACCATTATCCAACCCCGAAACAGGACTTTCCTTATATGAATATTATTCTCCGGACCATTCCGGATCTCCTCGTGATATCTCGGATCCCATCCGAGACTCCGAACAACATTCGGTCTCTTACTCATCATTCCATAACTACTCAACAACATCGAATCCTTAAGTGTGTCTCCCTACGGTTCGTGAATTATGCGGACATGATCGAGACACTTCTTCGAACAATAACCAATAGAGGAATCTGGAAATTCATATGTCTCCCACATATTTCTACGATTACTTTGCGATCGAATGAACCACTTACATATGATACCAATTTCCCTTTGTCTCACGATAATTTACTTATCCGAGGTTATGATTGTCGGTATCTCTGCATACCTAGTTCAACCTCGTTACTGACAAGTACTCTTTTCTCGTTCCCGTGATATGTGATCCCTTATGAGCCAGTCACATGCTTGCAAGCTAATTGGATGACATTCCACCGAGAGGGCCCAGAGTATATCTATCCGTCATATACATGGACAAATCCCACTCTTGATCCATGTGTCTCAACCAATACTTTCCGAACACTCAATACCACCTTTATAGCCACCTAGTTACGGTGTGGTGTTTGATGTCATCAAAGCATCCTTCCGGTGAAGGTGATATGCATGATCTCATGGTCGAAGGAATTAGGCTACTATATATCAGAAAGCATATAGCAATTGAACTATTAAAATGACTTGATCTTTATGCTATGCTTATCTATAGGAGTATGTCCATCATATCATTCTCCTAACGATATGATCTTGTTGTTAATAACATCTCAATGTTCATGATAGGGAAACCACAATAATTTATTAACCAACAAGCTAGTATTATGAAGAGGCTTTACTAGGGACTTCAATTTAAGTTTACAAATCACACAAGTATTAATGTTTCCTTGTTAATGCTATTATAGCATGAATGTAAACATTTATCATAAACACAAAGATATAATAATAACTATATTTATTATTGCCTCTAGGGCATATCTCCAACAGAACTTTCATGGAGTTCCTTTCCTGCTGCGTCCGTAGCTCCTTCCCGGAACAGGGAGTAATAAGTTATAGTTCTTACACTCTACAGAGGTGTGTCACTTTACCCATGAGAGATCTTAAGCTTTGTTGCACGGCTGGGAGTATGTACCCGTTCAAACTTCCTTGGTTTGAGGCCCAACCTAAGATCCAAGCCAATCATTGTCCTTCTCCGCGACCCCGCATATCCGACGGATTGCACATCAGGCCTAGGATAAAACTTGTTTCCAATAGCAGTCTAAGGTGTAGAACCATCATAGATACCAGAAGCCGTGGGACGTTGAGGGATCACACCCATGACCTGCCAACCCTCTATAAGAGAAGTTACATCAATGGTCCGGTCATCCGTTGGCATGCGAAAGGGAGCCGATCCAGCTGACTTCTCCGTCCCATTCCAAATCTCATGGTTAACGTGTAGTATACGACGCAAGAATCACTGGATTAATTGGTTGTTAAGTCCTAGGTAATATGTTCCTTTACCACCGGAACTTTCATAGTAGGTTATTACCTCATGGTACATAACCTATAATCATATTATTATGAAAATAGTGTTTTCTGACCTTTTTGAAATGTAGGTGATGACAACACTGGATTGTAAAAATACTTTATAGAAAATAATCAAAGGACATGAGCAAGTGTGAACTTGCCTTTTGTGATTGCAAGATTATGCACTCACGATCTTCGAGACGACATAAGATCCAATATCTGAAATCTGCATCATTGGTCTGGTAAGGACTAATGTTTAAAGAAGCAATATGATTTTGTCGATAAGTAATGCTATGCATTTTGTAAAACTCCCAAAGTGAATCTCCAATACTGTAATTCAAGTGAACTGAGGTGATTCCTTTAAGAGTTGGTTCGTCTTCAAATTTTACTTCACAGGAAATGCATTTATAAAGAATTTAAGTCTTGATATACAAGATATAAAAGTAGAGTGCAATAGTAATCTAAGATTGAGATTAGTTGCTATTTGGTGATTATGATGGAAGTCTATGTATTGGATTATTAAGGTTTGAAAGAACTATCATAGAGTTGTTGCTTGAAGTGGCAAAAAGAATAACATTTGAAGAAAAGATTTCTTTTCCAAGGTTTAAACAATCTTTATGGTTAATAGAATGCGATCGATGTCTCTTGGTGTTTGATCAGTTAGTTTTTTCTAGAGATGCTTTATGTCTTAATTTAAATAGACCAAAGTTAACTATAAAAACATAAGTGGTTTATTAGACATGATGTTTATAAGCTTTGACACTAAAGTTAACTTTAAAAGGGTAACTAAACTTAAAGTGGTAACATGTTTTAATTATTCCCAAGTTTTAAATTTATGATAAGTATGACTACGGTGTGGAATTATTCACTTTATATTTAAGTGAATGATTAGATTAAATTTGTTTTGCTATTATGAAAATAATATGCAATTATTAAATGAAAGTATAATTTGGATGATATTATTAATGTGTTAGATTTAAAGTCATGTTAACTATTATTTAGATTTTGAGATTATTCCCCCTTAATATCAGTGAATGATGTATAAAGTTATTTTGAAGGTTGTGGTTTTGAATTTTTATTTAAGGTTTCAAAATATATTATAAAGTTAATAATTTACACTTAAGTTTTATTATAAACCTTAGTTATGGTTTAGAACTTTAGTAATTTGATTTTAAGGTTTTAATATTTTTTAAGAAATATAATTATTTCTGTCTTAAGAAATGTTCTTAAAGAATTTTCAAAAATAGATAAGGATTTATTACTTTAAAATATTAAAAACTTTTCTAATAATATATTTAATATTTTTATAGTGTAATAAATTTATTCAAGACCTTAAAAATGTTTTATTTATTTATTTTTAAGTATTATTCTTATGTTTATAAAATTCCATAAAGGATTAAATGTCTTTGAATATTTATTTCAAATTTTATTTAGATAAAATAAATAGGTTAGTACTTTTATAAAATAGTAGATTTATTTTTATACACAAAAATGATTTATATTTTATTTTTAGGATTTTCCTTATTTTATGAAATTTCATTTATTATTTTAGTATTTTAATATTTATTTATTTATTTGTTTATTTATTTAACTCAAACAAGTAAAGTTATATTTTTATTTGGTAGTGACTATTTTTGTGATCATTTTGATATATCATATATACTTTTAGGATTTTTCTTTATTTGTCTAGGGCTAAAATAAGCTTAGGAGTATGTTGGTAATTTTTCATTTTACTTATTCATTAATTTTTTTATTCTTTTTTTCTAAGCTAAATTCATGAAGCAATTTGGCCCACGGACCGACTCGGTCCAATCCGGCCCAATCGGTTGGGCCAACCTCAGCCCAACACTCCCTTTCTTCCTCATCTCACACACGCCGACACACACACACATAGATTCACTCCTCTCGCGTTCCCCTCTCTGCTATGCCCGATGCGCCGCAGTTGCTGCGCTGCCGGTCGACGACCAACTCCGGCTTCCTCAATTTTTGATGAGGCCCCAGACCATGCTCCTCCGTCGATCCCTTTGTCCTCAACGCTGCCCTGCTTCTCCGTTCGTGCCCTCATGAAACCCTAGCCGTGCGGTTTCGGCATGGTCGCCAGGCGGCTGCTTTGAACCCCATGCCCCGGCTGCTACTCGTCCTCGACTCCTTTATGGCCCAGGAGAGATATTACCATCAATCACTGCCCTGGCCATCTCGGCCCTGGTCGACTGCATCTCGCGCCGCCCACTAGAGCTGCTCCGATGCTACCTCCTGTTTTGTTTTACCGTCGCTCCGACCAGTACCCGCTCCTCCACGCGTGACACCGCTAAACCTAGCCTATCCCGTGTCTACTTCGACTTGCTGCTGCGGCTGCTTTCTCTATGGTGGTGCGGTATTGCAGCAACTATTGTGACCTACTATATTCTCTGATGTCGGAGGGACGGCAGTGAATGTAACCCCGATGGTGAATTCTCTATCAATTTTGGTTACTATGTTCTTCCTGCATCTTCTCCTACTTTGATCCAGGTAATTCTTGTGTGACCGACCCTCGAGTCGATGATTTATCCTAGTTGGATGTTATGTATCAGTAACTTGTAGTAGTTGGCCTTGATCCATAGGTTGTTTAATTTGATCTGGTCCTCAAAGATATGTTTGGTATGTTTAACACTCCTGGATGTTAGATGCTAAACTTGGTTTGCACCTATAATTACCTAAACTTTAGTTCAGAACACTTAGACTATCAAGTACTTGTTATGTAAATGAGTTGCAGAAATTTGATCACAATATAGTTCCTTTTTGAACATGAAATTACTATTGGATAATAGATGATTCCCATTATTTTGACTTAGGAAAATGGTTGCTTGTACTATTGAGATTGCTGGTGGTTTTAGCTAGTGGCTTTGGTTGCATTTGATATCCACTAAGGTGAAATCTTCCTAGAGGTGTGTATTCCTCTATACCAGGACTGGTTACTCCTGTTAACTTGCTGTGCTATGATCAAATATGAGGTACACTTGGTGATCTGAACATATGGTTCAGTGATGGTTTGAAATATTTCCTAGAAACACCTTCTATGAGAATGTTTTATTCTCTGTCAAATATGACAGTGAGATAAGGAGTAGATATGATTCCTAGAATTACTGCTAGGAAGATGATAAATATTATTTGGGTAATATTAGTAAGTGTAAATGGATGGCCAAAATGAGTGCTCTGTCTATATGACAACAACAATATAAATGATTCCTAAATCTTTTTAGGAAAATGATTTGTGGGCTTAAGAAAATAGACTTGAGCTTGTACTCAAGAAACTCTGAATCTGCTAGGTACAGAGGTGCTACCATCTGGGAATGTGCCCTGTAGCCTAGCAGTTGTGGTATATGTTTATCTAGTAACAACTAGATAATAAGCTGATGATGATTACATCATGCAAGGCATGATCTTGTACAAATATGAATCGGGAGATTTAAAGTAGATATCTTTATCTACTTGATTGTTTGATATTTAGATAAATGATTCCTAGACTATCCCTCTAAGAAAATGATTTATGTGATATTTGTACTTGCTTGCAAATGAGTTTATAATTTGTCCCTTGATGATTTATGAGTCCAACAGATTCCAGCCTATGATGCAAAGGCTGAGGCGAATTATTTGATTTAGAAGGACATATTATTATTGCCTCCTCTTTTGACTCGGTGATGATCTAGACATGCCACTTGCATGCCAGTCTGAGAGAATCTTTCCATCCAATCCTCCTAGATAAAATCTAGTTGAAGAGTAGATGGAACTTATTGATGTGTATTATTTCTCTTGTATTCCCAGATATGTATGCAAGATATAAGAATAGATGTTGCATGATCTAGTGGGTAGTTCTGATGATTTTTTTACCTGCTGGTTGTGATTGGCTTATCGCCTGTTGTAGATCTTGATCAACTACTTCTTAGGCTACTGCTAGCATGCTCCTCCTAAAGCTGTTGTTGATATTCTGCTGGTAACCTTCTGGAAAGTATTTCCTTCTCCTCTTTGTGGTGCTGATCTGCTACTGGCCTCCTTATTACACACCTGCCATGCTCCTCCTTGTGATGCTTGAGCTTGCTCAGGTTACCAGGTTGATCTGCTGGCTGATTTGTTTAAATTGGTGTGGTGGATTTGTAGTGAAACTGGTGATGACCAGTGATGTCTTATGATGCTCTAGGAATAGAGAGATAAGATGTGTGTACAGGGAAAACCCCCCTGTGGTAGCTGTGGCTTCCTTTTCTACCTTGATTGCTTCTCTATTGGCTTGACAGCACACACACACACATGCAACTGTGTGTGAGCTGCTTGCTGTGTCAAGTGGATCATATCAAGTAATTTGGCTGTTACTTCTACTTCTTTAATATGTCCTTATCTGGTGAAACCTGCCCCTTGACCAATGAAATTATACTGAGGCTACATATATGATAAGAACATATGCTCTATTTGGTGAAACTTGCCCCTGCCTATAATGCATAAGCCTGAGGCAAAAAATTCTAAATAAGAATAGATTTTACATTGGCCTCCTTTTTATTTAGTACTACTCAATGATGAGGCAAAGCAATGCATTACATTGCTAAAACTTGAGAGTACAACTAATACTAACCCTCACACTTTCTTTCTTTTCTTTCTTTTCTTTTTTGCACGAAACAGGTAGAGATACGGATAAGAAGAAATGAAGAAAAGAAGATACAAGAGTATAGGAAAATAATTTAGGTTTCTTTTTATCAAATATTTTAATTTCTTTTTTGTTTGAATATTGTAAAAAAACATTGTATTATTGTATTTTATTCAATAAAGTTTACTTGTTTTTTTGTTTCTTTTATAATGCTTTTGCAAAGACAATGTAATATATATATATATGCTTGTCATAAAGAATTTCTTTAATTATTTCATTTATGTAATTCCTTTTTATATTTATTTGTTTTTTAATATTTTACTTTTATTCTTTTATTGTAACAACTATGAAACATTGTATTCTATAATAAAGTGTTCCATTATTCCTGGAACTAAATAAATATTTATATCTTACTTATAAATAATAATTCCTTTCTTATTTATTATTATAATTCATTTCATTCAATTTTGTTTATTAATTGAGACTTTTAATTATTATATCTTTTCATAAATAAGAGTTCACGTCTTATTTCTTATTACAATTTAATTTCCAATTATCATTCTATTTCAAATTATTTTAGTATTCAAATCTATAAATTAAATATTCCCCGGAAAAGATTCATTATAGCTTCTTTAGTTTTGCACGAAAATTCCCCTGATTTTCTTATGCATGAATGCAATGCACAAACATGTGTCCTATCTATTTCTAGGTACTATTCCTGGGATGTTATAGTGTTTTAGATAGATTTGCTATGGAAGAGATTCATTATACGGACTAGCACATTTATAGTTATATAATTGAGTAAACACATGTTTTTGTTTTACTTATCGAGGTTGAGCAAAATTGAGGACTTTATTTTGTAAGTCGTACCGGGCCCCCCAAATTCTGCAGACGGGTCTAATAATTATTGACAATAGGAACAACTTTTCCATGGGGGAACTTGCTGAATTCTACGAGGAACAAGGGATCCGACTCAATATTGTATCAGTTGCGCATCCACAGGCTAATGGACAAGTAGAAAGAGCGAACGGTCTCATTTTACAAGGACTCCGACCTCGTCTCGAGGCACCACTCCGTCATGCTACGGGGGCTTGGGCGGAAGAATTACCGTCTGTGATATGGAGCTTACAAACAACTCCTAACAGATAAACCAGATACACTCCTTTCTTCTTGGTCTACGGTGCAGAAGCAGTTCTTCCTAGTGATCTAATTCACCAATCTCATCAGTTCAAAGCGTATATCGAAGAGGATGCAGAAGTTTCTCGACAAGATGATCTCGACATAATCGAATAAGTTCGCGTCGTTGCTGAGCAGAGATCTACAGTCTATCAGCAGAAGTTACGCAAGTACCATAGTCAGAGAGTGCAGGACCGTTCTTTCAGGAAGGGCTATTTGGTTCTACATCTTGTGCATAAAAGAAAGGACAAACGTTCCCTGATTTGGGAAGTACCTTGTATGATTAGTAGAGTTCTGCATAACGGATCATATTATTTAACCGATATGAGACCAATCAAGGAAAGACCGAACACTCGGAAGATAAAGAGAGCTGGTGGTAGTACATACCTGTAGGGTTCACAACATAGAAAATAAAAAAAATTCTATGACGGGAACAACTATGTACCAAGATCTATCTACTAGATACAAGCAACAGGTGGATATACATCCATATAGAACATACCCTTTTAGACCGATAAAGTTTAACGAGGTTGTACTCGTGGATAATGTAGACAAACGCTTGCCGATCTTAAGATCGAGAAGAAGTCCAGCACCGCAAATCAGCAGTGCATCCGTGCTGGCATACACGTCCAAGCCACCGAGAAACCTCCGCCTCCTCGCTCCAGCGATGCAGCGGAAGCAACAACTCTTTCTCAACGAAAAGCCATCGGGAACATGTATCTCGCTAGTCCGAGACCATGGGGGATAAACTAGAGGGGTAGAGAGATCCTGCATGAGGAGGTCTCTAAGTGTGAGAGAGGGAGAGGGAGGCCTTATATAGGAGGAGGGGAACCCCAAGGGGGTGGCCGGTGCATGGGGCTGCCCTTTGCCCTCCCTCCATTCATGTGGGTGGAGCTCCCACTCACAAAATGCCTCTTCACTTCTCCACTCAAAATCCCACTCAAAAAATCCCATTAAATTTCCACCAAATTTAATGCAATTTCTCTTTAAATAAAACTCCTTTTATTTATTTATTCAGAATTTTGTCAATTACATTAATTAACAAATATTCACATAAAACCCCTTTCTAATATTCCATTTCACATGCAGAAACACTTTTAGCAATTTCACCTGAAACAATTCCGGTGTCTAGTGAAATAAATTCCTACGCTTTGTAAATCATTTCATTAAGAAACTATTTGTTCCAAATGATGTCGGTGTCTCTTAAGTGTGTCACCCTATGGTTCGGGAATGATGCGGACATGATCGAGACCCCCTCTCAGATCAATAATCATAAGCGGGACCTAGAGATCCATACCGACTCCCACACATTCAACGATGACTTCTTGTGATTATGAGAACCTTTTATGCCAGAATCGTAATCCATTTGTCTCACGATATATTACATGTCTGAGATTCGATCATCGGTATCTCCATACCTAGTTTGATCTCATTACCGACATGTACTTTTTTCTTGTTCCCGTGATATAACATTCTAGTGATCAAATCACTTGCTTGCAAGATAACCAATGTGATATCACCGAGAGGGCCCAGAGTATATCTATCCGTCATCGGGATGGAAAAATTCCACTCTTGATCCATGGGCCTCAACATAACACCTTCGTAGCACTGAACGCATCTTTATAGTCACCCTTTTACGGTGTGACGTTTGATGTTATCAAGATACTCTTGTAGTGTTAGTGATTGACATGATCTTATGGTCTAAGGATTAGGATTACTTTGTATGATGTTATAGAAATATAAACACAATGAATTTGATCGTAATGCTATACTTCGGATGAATATTCATCACACCATTCCAATAATGTTGTGATCTCGTTATTAACAACATCCAATGTCCATGATCAGGAAACCTTGATCATCTTGTTAATCAATGAGCTAGTTTATAAGAGAGGCATAACTAGGAACTTTCCCTTTGTTTATCAAACACACATGTATTAACATTTCCGTATTAATGCAATTATAGCATGCAAAATAAACATCTATCATATACTTAGAATATACATAATAACAATATTATTATTGCCTCTGAGGGCATATTCTCTTTAATACCCGGATGAGATAGATCGTCCATACAATATTGCATAGCTACATCCCTTCTATTCTTAGTTATATTTCCTTATAATCATATATGTACATGTTCAAAGTGAAATAAAGTATTGGTTTCCTCATATGTTATTCTTGAGAAGTTTTTTACCATCTTATTTCCAAAAGAGCATGTCGTTTTCAAAAATCCCAGAATGCTTGAAAGTACTTTATGCTCATGTTCGTTCTGGTTATGATTTTTGAATATTTAAAAAATGATACCTTAGGGTAAAAAAAATTAATTTGTTGTTTGTACTTTGGTTTTTTATCTGATTGCTTAGACGCGGGTATTTTCCGAGTAATGAATTGTTAGTACTGGAAGCTGGCTTTGTTTCCGAGTTTAAACAGGTTTAGAAATTGAGCCCCGTTGCTCGGCAAACTTTTGGTGCTAAAGGTTGGCCGGCTCATGAAAGGGACGAAGCAGAGAGCCAGATAAAATGACAAGTATAAACACCAAAACCGTGCTTAAGAAATTTTTAGGCACACGCATAAGATTATATACAAACAAGTCCTAAGATAGTAAAGCATTAGTTCTTACAAACCAGCACATATTCAAAAACAAAAATATTGTTCCCATCATTACATGCCCAGTAACAAGTTCAGAATAATGCATCAAAGATGTTTATACTGCAGATTCAGGCGGTGGTGAAGGAGACCGCGGAACGCTGGAGTGGACATTGTCACCTTAATCCTGAGACTTGGAAGCTCCTTCGATGAGGCTATCTTCCGGCTCTTGGGGCGAAAGAGGCATAGCGACGGATTCGAAGAATGGCGTCGTGTAGTTCGTCATCAATGCCACGCGACAAGCATAACCTGCACAGGATTCTTGGATAGCCTTGATGTTCTGCGGGTTACCCTCATCGTCCTTGTTAGCGATGCCCTTGGTGACGTGCCAGATCTCCATATCGCTATGGTGGCTCATCACCATGGCGAGGGCGGTCTGTGCAACGGTCCGAGCATAGGAGATCTTCCAGTCTTCGATGAGCTTCGGAATCTCCTTGGCTCTGTCCCTCACTTCGAGCTTGGCATTTTGTGCAGGTCGGAAAGTCTGACCGACTCGCCAGCCTCTTCAAGAGTCTGGAAGAAGTTGAAAAGAATATCTCTGACAAGTTTTATGCTCTGGTTCGGAGGAAGAAGAGTCAAAAATATTCAGAGGATCTGGGAAAGAACCAAAAATCAAAATCTGACTCAAAGAAAGTCAAAAATCAATAGAAGAGTGAAAGTTGGAAATCTTACCTAGCACGGAGTGGTTCCACTGAGAATGCTCCTCTCGGAGACTCTTAAGTTCCTTTTCTGTGGCCTGGTCTAGATCTCTCTGGCTCTCAAAATCCTTCTTGAGATCATCTATTTATTTATCTAGGAGGGCCAACAACCTCTCGGTCTCCATATTGCTTGACTCTAGGATGGCATTCACGGATTTCTCTGATTAAACCTTTAGCTTCTCAAGCTCGTCCCGGAGTTCATCATTCTCCATTTTCAGGACCTTGAAGTTCTCGGCTTCCTCCGCCATCTTGCTAGATTCACTAAGCAATTATGTAAAGGAAAAATTATCAGTCGAATAGAATAATTCGACTATGGCAATAACTAATGAAAAAAGGAGTCGAAAAAGATTACCTTCTGCCTCATCTTTCTCAGCCTTCAATTTGGAATTTTCATGGCGCAAAGCTTTAATCTTCTTGCGCTTATTACATATATTCTTGAGCAATTCCTGGTTGGAAGATGCAATTTCCTATAAGTTTAGAGACGGAATACCGTCAGACGGATACTAAGACTCGGGTTGCAGCTTTAACCAAGTAAAAATACAACATGAGCCTTGGGGGCTACACCATATCGTTCTTTTCCATCCTATAAGCATCAACTCGGATTTAATTCTATGATGTTTATCCGACTTTATGGTTGGGGGCTAGAGGATATGACAATAAATACTGTAAACAAGATTCGAAAAACTTACAATGTGTTCTAGATGCAGCTTCTCAAATCCGAGTTTTGTGTTATGAAACACTTTCTCGGCAAGGGAGAGGGAGGGAACGTCTGTTGCTGGGATCTCGCCAGATTTGATTTTTGCATCCCGGACCAAAATTGGTCCAGGAGGTTAACCAGCTTCACGTACTCCGTCTCTTGTCTCGCTGCCTCCGGAGTGAGAATTTGTTTCTCGAGACTGGACTGAGCCAGCTTGAGCATCTCTTCCTTTTTCTTCCGCTTCAGGCCGAAGGCAGCAGAGCCGACCACTTTATCCACCTCCCCTGTTGTTATCACCATGGGATCATTACCCTTGACGGGTTCACCCTTGTTAGTTGCCCTGCTACGAATGGTAACCAGGGCTTTCGAGGTGATGCTGGCATCGGGGATGGCAGAGCCAACATTGTGGGAGGAAGAGGCCTCCGATGCTGAGGTCTGGGCACTACTAGGAGTCAGACGAGGCATAACAGGAGAAATGACAAGCTTCTACTAGTGAAGTTGCTTGCCTGGCTTGCTATCTGGCTTCGGCTTGCTCTTCAAAACTGCTTTTGCTCTGAAACACATAAATCCAAACATCATGTGTGCTTCGGAAAGAAAGAAATGTACAAGGTACTACAAAATTAACAAGGTACTCACCTTTTAACTACTGTCAACACTTGGGTGCCAGTAGTAACAACGAAGTCCTTGGCCTTGCGCCTCTTGGAAGCAGAGGCATGAACTTCTTGTACCTCATCATCCTCCATCGCCTCTGAATCGTCTGAAATATAGCCCTCTAGTGGATCTAACTCAGACCCGGGGTGCTTCTCGAGCTGATAAAGTCGAAAAGCATCGGTAAAAATAGAGTCGGGGGAAAAGACAGAAAAGAATGACAAAATGCAAAAGAAAAGTCAGAGGACGGTCGACCGTTAACATCTTCAGGAAGACATCAGGAACTTTTCTTTCCACTCTCTCCGTGATCAAAAACTGCATCTGGGTCTTGTAGTCCTTCGCAGGAATGCGATTCGGACTGACCCTCAGGCTGTCCTTCCGGTCTCTGGTGACCGTGTGCATGAGGCGATCTCCATGAAACTGCAATGGCTGAATCCGGTGATCCAGCCAGCAGTGGATCAAGTCGGATCCACAGAGACCCTTGTGCTTCATCAGGAACTCGATCCACCTTTTGGCGAGGATCAAGACATCAGAAAGTTCCGGCGCCTCTGCGTCCCAAGATTCCTGGTGGGGAGCGGCACTGTCGATGAAAGCCGAAAGGCCTTCCGCTTTTTCAGGGGCCAGAATATCCTTATTATAGAAGAATGTTCTGGCCCAACGCTTAACTGACTCGCTAGCGTTAATCCAAGGGTACACTCGGTTTCTCCTAAGGACTAAGCTAAGAGTATCGGTGGTGTAAGGAACACCGGGCACTGATCGAATTCTTCCGGGTACCAAAGTAGTACCAGAAAAGGGTGAGACTTGGCCTAATGCCAAGAAACCCCTCATTGAGAGCTGCATGAGCGCTAAGCTCGAGCAAGGAGTTGGGGGGAGATTGTGAAGTTGCACATCATAGTATTTGAGGACTTCGACGAAGAAGTACGACGATGGGAGACTGAGGCCGCAGTCGACATGCATGCCGAAGAGAACCCGTTCGCTGTTGCGCTGTGCGGGAACGACGTCTCCAGTGGCGCTCCGCCATGCGCCAACGACGAGGTACCTCTCGTCCTCCATGACCTGGAGCTCGGTGTTATCCATGACGCTTGGGCCTAGAGGCCCCACATCTTCTTCTCATCCGCCGCCGCCGTGCCCGCCGTCGCTGCTCCAGAACTAGATGGCGCCTCCATCTCGCTGGGGAAGTATTAAATATTGGTGGTGTTTGGGGTTTTCTCGGTGTGTAGATGAGAATGGCTGCGGGGGGCTCGAGGAGTATGAGGAGGCAATGAATGAAACGGTGAGACATGAATCTAGGAGAGAAGGGTTTCGTCTCTCTTATTAACCTCTGCGCCGAGATTTGCGTTTAAACTGCATGATTTGCGCCATGCGTATAGGAGAGAGGTAGGTAGCTTCCTCACGACTACTTTGCCCCCTCAATTCTTGTGCAAGCATTGAAACAGTGCTCTGTTCCATAGGGAACGGACCCACCAATGGTCGTGCTGATGGGACCCTTGTCAGTGACAAGAACTGGTCTAAAAAGTTGTCAGACAGCACGCCGCTGTTTAAAATACGGCTCATGTTCTGAACCGAGCAAGGAAAAGACTGAAGTCAAAGAAAAAACATATCCGACTCAGATGACTCGGAATCCTACTTTGTTGAAAGAAGTTTTCGGGAACCCTTCAAGATTATCAAGACGAAGAAACCATCAAGCTAGACGATTTATCTGACTTTGGATCTTAGAGACTTCCGGGGGCTACTGTTGGGGATATACTTTCCGGGTATACCCACAGGACTCACTGACCAGGGTGGCCCACCAACAGGTTAGAGCTTTGCTTCATAGGCGGCCCAGTCAGAGAAAGAGGAGGAGCCAGTTCCGACTACAACAAGGCCCAGAAGAGTTACCGACTTAGGCCTGTAGTATTACTTGTAATCCAAGCTGTATCTAGTTACCGACTCTGTAACGTAGCCGGACAGGTCTCTCCTGAAACCCTAGGTCCCGGTGACTATATAAACCGGCCCTATGGGAGCCTTTAGGGAACCCGATCATAGATCAACCACAACCTACTCGCATAGACGAACCTCTCTTGTAATATGTTGTAACATCCGACTCTCGCCGATATATTACTGGGTTGCTAGCAGGAGTAGGATCCGATCACTGCAGTCGGATCTGAACCTGGGTAAACTTGTCCTCACCGTTTCTGGAACATCCGATGTCTCACATCCCATCTTTTCAATGCCGTTAGGACCCCCTATGGCGTACTTGTCGACAATCCGACGACAGGAAGCCCACACTAAAGGAGGCGGTCGACACCGATTCCAACTACACACCGATAACTCCACCAACCACCTAGGTGATGCCTCCAACGAGGGGAACAACATAGCCGTGCCACCGCCGCTCGATCGGATTACCGAATCTAGGGTTTCTCGCGGTGGTCGAGGTAGGGAAGCACGTGCAACGCCATGACGACGTCTCGAAGGAGCTGACAACGCCGTTGGGCATCGCCGGCATCCGCTTCATGCAAGGATTTCTCCCGGTCCTTCCATCGACTCCAACGCCCTCGGACACACGTAGAAAGGAGCCGCCTTGACCTCACCGCCAACAAGAGGTGAGCCATGTGTGTTAGCTGAGCATGAGCGGCCGACAACCGTCCTGCCACTACCGGAAACGTGGTGTCCCAACAAGAAAGAGTTGAATTAGGAGGGGATAGTGGTGGGTTGTCACTACACTACATTTTCCTCACAAGTTAAGGTTGTAAACTTTCATGTACTGATGTTGGCTCGTGACCACTTTGTTTGTTTTGTGTCATTGTTGTGGAATTATCGCTACACAAACACCACATGATCAATTGGTGATGCCACTAGTTTTTTACGTGTACCAAAGTATTGATGTTTTAAATTAGCTTGCAAAGTTGTGCACACAAAAAATGAACATTGATGTGCACCGGCGGTGTCACTCAGGATGAAGCCGACATGTTCTATATACTCTCTATTATACCGTATATGCACATCAACACACAAGAAGTGTTGCTTTTGCTTGGAGATGGAGCTAATAGTCAGTTCAATTTGAGGTAGGCTGTGAACAAATCATCTTCAAGTGGAGGCAAAAAAAAAAGGTTAAATCTCCTACGTATGTTACCTTGTAAAGGACATTAGGATTTGTATAATTCCTTCATTAGTTTTGGTTGTGGTTTTGCCGAAATTGAAATAGTGTGGCTCCCTGAAATGTTATGTCTGAATGTAGCTTTCGTGATCGCTTGACTGGATCCGAGGCCAAACTTTCTCGTATATTTTCTTGCGACAATTTTGTTGCATGTTTAATGGAAGCTTGAGCTTCGTTAAGAAAATTAATCGTAATATCCATACAGAGAGAATAATACTGCTAGTTATGATCATACGCTACTAATTGCTAGGATGACACATGTTATCCAAGCACCTACCTCGATAAGACGGACATATTGCTCATTGCAAAGTTTCCATTCATATTGATGTGAAAAATGCAAAATAAAAAATCCACAATTTTCAGTGTTTTCTGAATTTTATTTCAACCAAAGTTGCCTTAACGATAGTCCATAAGAATTTTAAACCACATTTAACACTCATGAGAATATACACTGAACATGATCAACTGATGTACGATGTAATGGTTACATGTGTTAACCCTCAACCATGAAAAAAATGTTATATATATATACATAAAATAGAGAACAAAATAAGACATCTATAGTAAAAAGAATATACTAACCACCATGCTAATTGGCAGGCTAATAAATTATGCTTGTATTGACCATATAGAATTTGTACTCAAGTAGAACACCAATATAAACACCATGATCTCCTTGAGTGAAAGTCCTTAAAATTGGCCATCACTAGACGATGATTGAGGTCATCTATTGATCTCCTAAATTAGCCATAGAATGAGTTCACCTAAGAAAACAATATTATCCACCCAGTGGGGTCTCTACGTCAATTAAGGTTTATTGTAGTCATGTTGCTCATGAAAACCAACTTTTAAAGAAAAATTAAGGTGGTTTCACCTCATATGCAGCAAATTTAGTTATTGAGAAATTTCTTAATTCTTACCACTCATCTTCGGGGCTATTTCTTGTTTATTATCTTGCCATGGTATTTCGCAACGTCGTAAGTGGGTCGAAAGCACACAAAAATCTTTGTAAAAATATAAAATAAAGGATCAACATTGGATTATGGTTTAAGAAGAGGCTGCCCCATGTTCATATGGAAGTCTCATCTTGTTAGAGTATATCCGGTTGTGCTCGTATTTGGTAGTATAGGATTTCTAATCCGTCTCCTACCTTATCTCTAGGAGAGGCTTCTTGCCTCCAAGTTTGTATATATATTTTTGCGCATCAGGATCAATAATATATCCATCTCACTCTAACCAAACATATTCGTACTCATGGAGTTTCTTGACCTATCCGTCAAACACCTTTCGCACCGCCCCGCCCCGAGGGAGGTCGATATCCATGATCTAATTAGGGGTCGTGCGACCTGTAGCAGGGTTCATCGTCAATATGTGATCGACCGTCCCGATGAGTCTTTTTTGTGATATGTAGATCGACGATACATGTAAAATGCATCTCATGAACTTTGTAGTTTATTTTCAAACATTTCACATGTTCGCATCTTATTTACCATCATTTCCATGATTTACATTAAATTTGGGAATTTTCACATAGACAATTAAGAAATCTTATTGTACTCCCTATGTTCCATTTTATAGTGCCTATAGTTTTTGGCATGGAAATTAAGAAATGCATGTGGATGGAAAATTACACCAGTTTTGGACGGGATTACTCTTGGCAAATTGAGGTGATAAAATAGAGGAGTTTGCATGCGACATGAAATGCAATATACCTTATATAAAATTCATAAGAAAGTCGTATAGACATGTTGTGTAAGACAATATATCTTATATTTTGGGATTTTTCTCAAAAAACTATAGGAACTTGTTGTGTAAGACAATTAAAAATTCGCAAAACGGGATTATAACTCTGCATGACAGGAAGACCCCGTTTTGCGTATTTTTGAATTTTCGGGTCCTTCACGAACTAATAAAGATCTATATTTTTACTAAAGGTTTTCACCAAAACAAAGACATGGGGCATTTGGACCTAACATGGAGTAGAAGGAGGCCTTGATGGAGGCCCACGACGCGCCAAGAGGACCTATCATGCGGTGGGGCCTGCCTGGCGCCTCGAGGCGTTGATGTTGTTGATCTTCACACACCTAGGTTCCTTATGACTTAAAACTATCTATAGCCTATTTCGGGATTTCGCGGCACGGGAGAGAGAGAGAGTTGGCAGAGAGACGAAACATACATAACAGAGAAATAGAGGTAGGACCTTTGAAGATTGGAGGGGAAAACGGTATTGAAGTCACCCCTCATTGCATCTCTGCCTTCTCCAACTTCATCAACATCATCTTCATGAAGAAGAGTTAGTAGTCCACCCCCGGTCTATGGATTTATGGTACTTCCTCCGTCCTGAAAAGGATGTTGCTTATTTTTCTAGTTTCACATGTATGTATACACTAAAACTTTTCTAGATACATACGAATTTAGACAAATCTACGACATTCTTTTCAAGATGGAGGGAGTAGTAGCTTGATCTCTCTCTATATCTATCTCACTCTCGTGCTATCATTGTTTTAGAAACATATGAGCTGTTCAACATGATTATGATCACATATGTAATTCATTTATGGTGGTTGTTTTATCGAGAATACGTATATGGGATTGCAATTTTTAGTACGTGTTTGGTGTATAAGTAGATGCATACTACTACCACCTTTATGCATACATGTTCTGATCAAACTAGTAAACGAGGATGCATGTGGGGAACGTACTAAGGTTTTTATATTTCTGTAATTACATCACAAGAGATAAGTGAATTCATATCCTAGTATCGTCTAGTGACAACAAAGATGCGATCTTTTGTTAGAGGTAGCATATTGTTATTCAACATCATGTCAAAGACTAAAAGCAATATTCTGTTTATTTTAAATATAGTTTGTGGAGTTTTAATGTACTAGAGGAGTATTAGAAATCTGTGTTGCATCATATTTATTATAGGACGTGATATCCATATAATTGCGAATCAAACACTACTTAGAAAATTGGATCGATTATCTTGTTCTGTAAAGTTGTTTCCTATGCCATCACGTTTACGAGAGAGTAGGCAAGTGAATCTATGAATTCTGGTCCATTTTCAATCACAAGAAACAAATTTTACTTGCAAGATCACTTTTAATTTTCTGCAATTATTTAATCTAAAAATATAAAACACGTTTACTTCTTGTATTCACTATCTAAAACCCAAAAACAACCAAAAACAACCATTGCATATAGATTTAGTTCACTTTTATTGCTTGAATAATACATTTAGTTTGATTTGTTGTTCTTTATATTTTAGGTTTCAATTCAAATTTATATGGTGTGCTTGACAACCACATTGATAGAGTTGGGATACAAAACAAATTGCTTTGTTATGAAGGTTGCTAGAAGAATTAGAGGAAGTTGTTCTATTATTTCCTCGGAGTTCAAACTCTCTCTTCAAGTTACCCTCGTGGTAAAAACACTCGTGCTACATCACTTTGCCCTCAGAGTCCCAACGAATTGGTATACATGTGATTTGGTGCCATCAAACAGTCTTCTCTCCGTCAGTTGCTTGGTCGGTCCTCTTCTGGTTCGCTTACCATAGATCGTATTGCGTCTCCCACTGCATGTCATCCTCATGCGCCTATACTCCGACATCGTCATCGAATTTACACCGCCTATATCACTATCAACCTCACGGCAAGGTTGAAAGCACCACACAAGGGACGCCTTCGTTGTCACTACCGGCTGCTCCCGTCTGTGTGGTCCCCATCATCGGTCCATCTTCATTGTCATCGCCTAGGACATCATTGACAACATCGCCATCTCCTCTAATTTGCATGTCATTGTCCATGCCATGGTGATGAGTGTATCACCGCGTCGGTCTGATCTACTGACTGCGTGCTCGTCTTCCCCGGACACGTCTCTGAGCATGCTCCTACAGCTTATAGAGCATTGGGTTATAGCTACATCGCTCCCTCGGGCTACAATGTTGCACCCCTTGGTCGACGCTACCAGCTTCCAACACGACATCCCTACTTTGTACGTCATTGGTGGTCTTCATCTGATGCACCAACTCACGCCCTATAGCTATGTCGCGCCCTTAGGTAGTCGTGTCGCTGCACGCGGCCAGCTTCTCTGTCCCCACGCACTGACGTCCTTAGCCCCACTGCGTAACCTCCCATGACACGGTTCGCCACCATCCGCGTATGGTCTTTGTCACCCGGTTGGGTTCTTCCTCGCCTACTTCGACTACCATCGATGTCCTATGCCAGATAACCTGCATGGCCACTTTAGGCCACCGTAGGTCACTCTGACTACCCCCAAGTTTGTCTAAGCATCCAACATGATCACTCCAGGCTGCCGCTGGTTTTGCCACCTTCTACATCCTCGTCCACCACGACCTCGTCGCCAACGTCATATTGTACCCTAATTGTTTGTCCACTACGACAACCGCATACTACATTGACACCTCTCTCAGTCCATCACCCCGCGCCTCGCAAACGTCTAGGAAGCCTTCTCTTCTAGTCCCTACAACACCGGCGCATAATTCATGATGGTCCCTACCCTTGCATGCCCGGTACTGAAAACGATGGTGTGTGCCTTCGTCCCCCACGCATTTCTGAGGTTTGCAAGTTCAAATTGGCACCTCGTCTTCATCTACTTCAACAACGTCTTGTTCGACATTGACACCCTCCTCTATAACTGCCTCGACTGCGTCACTGGCGATATTTTCTATGCATACTCGCTTCTGGAAAAACCGGTGTATGCCCTTGTCCCCGATGTGCGCCTAGTTCTGGCAAAACTGTGGCTGCACCCCGTCCTCGATGGCTTTGGCTACATCGTCTTCGACATTGAATGCCTTCACGTGCTTCTGGCATTCTCCTTGCGCACTGTGCGCCTGTAGCTTCATGTACGGCTATTTGACACCGGTTCACAACCACGACATCGAGAACGACAATCCATGCACGGATACCTCGACCAAGACTCCACCGCTCAATGTTCTCGGCTACCTCAACATCGGCACTAAGATCATGTGTAATGCAAGTGCTAAGGATAGTGTTTAGAAAAATAAACCTGCTATTTTTAAGCACCCGTGCTTATTTATACTAGGTAAATGCCTAACTAGGCACCTCTTTTATAGAAATAAGCACCAATACTTAGCAAATTGTTTGGTTTATTTTTGTAAGCACCCATCTAAGCACCTCCCATTGCACATGCTCTAAGGGCTATCACCTTGCTTAAACAGCGCATCAATGTAGAGTCCAAGCATCTACGGCGTGACACCATCCATGATGTTTCCCTACTACCGAGGGTGTCACCCCTGGATTCTACTTTAGTTTCTCTCTAGTTTAACCGCCTGTGACGTTTATATTATTCACGATGCCACCACTACGATTGCAGGGATGTTAGAGTATATATATTCGACTGTACTCATATATGGTAGCTAGGATTTATAATTTATCCCTTACCTTATCTCTAGAAGATGTTTCTTATCCTTCAAATCTTATATTCTTATGTGTACTCGTTCAGTAATACATCCACCGTATTACCGTCAAACTATTCGTTCCGGCATGTCAGCAAAATGTAAGGAAGTTGACCTGACCTCTAGATCCTCAATGAACAGCTCGACATCGAAAAGCTGAAGCATCTGCATCTTACTTAGCTGGAAGCAGTACCCGATCCACTATTTAATCCTGCTCTGATGACCTTACAAGTAAAGCAAAACCAAAGCAAATATTCTACCCCGCGCCATCATCGACGAGTACTAACCCGTGAGCTGTGTCCAGGTCCAACTGTTCGTATAAATAAATAAAACCCACGCAAAGGTATCCGTTGCTTGGCTTGCTTTGTAAATCTGCCATGTAGTAGTAGTATTCCGCTAGGCCTTACCAAATCAGTTTTTGCTCCCATTTCCGTTCTTCGTGTCACAGCAAAAAAGCACTCATCGTGCGCGTCCCCTCCACTACTTCTCTAGGCTTGGCTCCACCACGGTCTCACCTATTCATGCCGATATAGTTGGTGCACCAACGTCGATCGTGTATGGCCACTTTGTCTGGCGTCGCTCTCGCTAACCACGCTCTCACGTCCTCGTCGTTGCCCGTCTCCCGTCACATGACGCCATAACCACCCTTTGCTTTCTTTTTGCTACGACTACGACTACGAGCGCCCGCCCATGGGCTAGGCGTGGTGTTTCCAACGTGTTGTGCTCAAGGAAGGGACGCCGCTCTCCAAATATATCATCGTCGCCGGCCGCTTTATGGGGGGTTCAGATATGCGTGCCCCCATCAAAATGATTACCCGTAATTACAACCGTGACAGCCCACCCATCAATCATCAACAAACCGGAAGTGGGAGGCACACCAACGCCCTTGACAATTTGGAAAGATGAGCTTAATCTTAATTTGGGACTGGAACCTTTCTTCTAGAGCTGTCCCATGTGCAATCCTATCTCCCCCAAATGTGAGGAAGTTGACCATAACCTATATGTCTGCATTGAACAAGTTTTTTCTTGTGAGAAATCCACCGCACAAATAAATAGCAATGCAAAAGAATAAAAATTACAAATAGATAGTATGAACAACCTAGCGGTGAGTACAAGTACAAGAGCGAGCCGATGACGTGTTGCCGTCCTTGCCCTCCCCTACTGGAGCCGGACAAAGCTTGTCATTGTTGATCCTGTTCTAGTACAACCGGCAAATCGTTGTGCCTAGGTCTCAAAGATAAATGCATCGAAAACAACATTCCTCGCCAATGATGAGGTCTGTATATCGAAACAGGCATACGTGCAACCACATCGACGAACACAAAAATAAACCAGATTCCAAGAGATTAGTCGGCACATAACTCCACACGCCCTCCATCGGAAACACAACTCCACAGTACAATTCTTCGGAGCCACCGCTCACATCTAAAGATGGTATTGGTTCCACTTATCTAAGATGCATCTTGTTCAATTTCTTGTGGAGTCAAGTCATTCAATGCGGTGGCTTTGGAGATTGTTGTCTTGTTACTCGTGGTAGTTTAGGCTGTTTAGGTGGCATATATGTTGACTCGGATGGTGCGTGACCTAGGGGTGGCAGGGTAGATGCGTGCGTTCGTTGCAGGAGATCGAAAATCGGAGTGGCAGGAGGTTTCATGGGTGTGGGATCATGTTGCTTGGCTGACATAGCCCGCACGGCCTCAGAGAGCGTGACGGTTCAGGTGGCGATTCTCAAAGTGTTTCGGCTGCTAACCGACACTTGGTTATTGAGAATTGTGTCCTTCGCCTCCGTTGTCGGGTGGCCCTAGACCGCTCCTCTTTGTGGTTTTGTCCTTCCCTCCCCTCTTCGGCGGCGCCGACATGTGGTGTTGTGCTTGTTAGAGTAACTTTGTTCTTTGGGCGACATAGGTTTCTCCTTGGAAGGTATTCCAATGTATATTGGGTTGTTTGGTGGCGTGTTCGTCCTTGCATTTGGAACTAATTAACTGGACAGCCTCTTCTATGAGAAAGGCAACGCTCGTTTCCTGTTCCTTGATTTTGTTTTAGTCAAGAGAGCATTTACCAAATATCACATTATGTATCCGTTCATACTACTACCCTTTTTTCGCACTTTAGAGTACATTAATAACTGCAGGAAGTGAGCCTAGCTCAACTGGTTGGGGGAGTGGATGTATAAACCTGACACCTGAGTTCAAATCTTTAAGAAAACAAATTAAGGTTCCTATTTATACTTGAGGATCATGCTCTCCTGTTACTCATGCAATTTAAAAAAATAATTTCTCACAGAAAAAACCCTGTAATAACTGCATTCCCAACAATCTTAAAGCTTAAGTATGTTACAGCGAGAAACTTGCACAAATCAGAGCAACTTTTTTTTTTACACCAAATCAGAGCAACTGAATCGTCCTCAAACAGAAACACGAGCAGGCAACAGGCACACGTTGCCCGTGACCAGTGAGCTTGGCTGTAGCAACAGCATCCGGCAGTTTCAAGTTAGGTTGAAGAAGCAAGGCAAAACAGCGGGCGCCTTGAATGCGCGTCGGTTGGTCCGGTGCGCGATCTCGGGGCGAAGCGAAGACTTCCTTTCACGCCCATCCATCCACCATGGCCATGGCCATGTGCGCGGCTGTGGCGTTCAGGAGATCACCGGCCGGGGCCTCCTCTCCTAGTCCTAGCCTGGGGGCTCTGGCCCAGGCCACATGCGCTGCCGGCCCCTAGCTTCGCCCTTGGATTTGGATATTCGATTTATCTACGATCGCGCGTCAGACGGACGCGCCAGTGTGCATTCACCCACACCCTGGTTCTTGCGATTCGCACAAATTTAAGTTTATTAATCGTGATCGCGCCTTGGTTTCGCAGCTCTCTTTTTGTACGTACGTAACTGGTACTAGTACTAGAGTATATTATCGGCACGTAGGTACGTACAAAGAGGGCTGCTTTCCCGGCTTCTTCCTGGCCGGACGGGGCGTCGCTGGTTCTCCGCTGAAGTAATCGCTGTTTTACTATTGGTTTTTTTTGTTTAGGTTTGTCATTACCGGAAGGTGTAGAACTGTAGATGTCCTATTGGAAATTTTAAAACGCCGAGCGACAAAAAGGCAGCATCTTTTCATTTTTCTTTTCTTTTCCAGCTGAACCGGTGCTAATTGTAGACGTTGTGTACGTATGTCGGCAGAGTACTCCCGTTTCTTGTCCTAGTCGTGCGTGCCGTGCCGATCGTTCATTGCACCTGCAGGATCGGTGTGCGTGGCATGGACAACGGGAGCATGGAGCGCACGTGCGTGCCATTGGCCCGATGCACACGCGCAGACTATCGATGTTCGTGGTACTGAACTCTCTCGAAAGTTGAGAGCGAGAGCGAGACCAACGGGGACGGGGGCAAGTGCGGTGTGTTCATGTGGAGACGCCGAGACGGATCCTCTGAATTTGTTTTTCCTCTCCTCACGGGGACGAGACGGCTCTATGAGACAGGAGCATGAGGCCGCGCCTGTCCCTGTAAGCACCTTTTCGTGCCTTCACGCATGCGACCGCTGCGAAGTGTGCCGTTCCTGTTTGAGCGTCCCGTTCCGGCGAGACACGGAGATCTTTCTTCTCGTCTCTGCCTCTCTCTCTCTCGGCTCATGTTCACGTACGGCGAGGCGAGCTCCGGTGCACGTCGTCGAGACGTGCTGCGGTCGCGAAGCCACATGGTTTTCGACGTGCCCAGCCAACCGCCGGCCAAGCCCGGCCATCCGGACGTACCCTCTACGGTCGGGTCACAACGCAAGACGTCTTGTGAACCGGATCGATTCGCGTTATCCCATAGTGAAATCTCGAAGAAATTGGGCCCCCCTACGTTCCAACTGTTGTCTGCCTCGGCGTGGCGTGTCGCCGCCATGAACCGTTTCACCCGAAGGACGCGCAGGTTGCTGCCGCTTCAAGTCACAGCAGCATGATCTACTCGAAAAAAAAAATGTGACAGCATGATCTACGGCCAGCAAGCAGGATGAGATGATGCGGGGACAGTTTCCCTCCCCCTCTCCTGTTCTGGGCTATAGGCCGGCCGTCGCAACCTACTCATGGGCTCGTGGCGCCCAGCTAGCGGGCTTTGGAGGGCACGGTCAGTCACAGCGTGAGCGCCACTGTACAAGGAGAGCGGACCACGATGCCGAGGAGTCCGGTAGGCGCAGCCCACTCCCGTGAGGCCGTGATTCGGCCATCTCAGGCCGGCATACGCCCAGGTCGAGGGTTGTCTAGCGGCCGAGTCGAAATTCCTAAAGAAAATATGTTTTTTTATTTCTGAATATTACACGTTGTGCGTGCTATGTTCGAGAAGTGTCGTAGTGGGAGATTTTGGTGTGATTTTGTCTTCTTAAGTGGGATTTTGTACGTGCTTTTATTGAACGGTTTTGCTAGTTCTCATGCGTCTGACAAATTAGTTAAGTCTCAGTCGCCTATTTAACCATTGGATTAGTTGCTTTATGATTCGTGCAAAAAGCAGTGTGTTTCCCGTCACGCGTCTGTTCCACGTTCGTATCGCACAGCGCCTGGGTCGTGGTTTCTTTTCTCTATGGCGTGGTGTGGGCTGTTGCGTGCCGTGCTGTCTGTTTGTGGGCTTCTTTCTCTATGGGCTTTACCGTGGGTTTTTTTTTGTTAGCTTTTCTTTCCGCATGTTTTTTCCTGTGTTCTGTTTTCCTAGCAGCACGAGATGGGTTGTGTGTTCTGTTTTCCTGTGTTCTGTTTTGTGTTTTTTTTCGGGGGTTGTGTGTTGTATTTTTAAAATTGAGTTTTTTTCTGCTTTTTTGGCTGTACCATTCATTTGATTTTGAATTGAGTTTTTTAATTGAGATTTTCAACTTGCTTGCAAAGGGGGGACCCTATTGGCAGGCCAGTGTTGTAAGTTATTTGTGAGCACCCGTTTGGGTTCCAACTTGGTAGTAACAGGGAGGACCCTGTCGGCAGGGACGAGGGAGCTAGTTGCAACTTGATTGTAACTGAGCACCCGTCGGTGTGGAGGGGGGAGTCGCAACTTAATGTAACTGAGCACCTGTCAGTGTGGAAGGGGGCGAGTTGCAACTTGATTGTAACTGAGCTCCTAGTGGGTCCTAGTTGCAAGTTGCTTGTTACTAGGGCCTCGTTGAGGGGGGTGGCAGTTGCATCTTGACTGCAACCGGGGGAAGGGGGACCCCCGTCGGAGGACCAATCGCAACTTGATTATAACTGAGCACCCGTCAGCGTGGAGGGGGGTCGCAACTTGATTGCAACTTATCACATGTCGGTGTGGAAGGGGGCTAGTTGCAACTTGATTGTAACTGATCTCCTAGCGGGTCCTAGTTGCAAGTTGCTTGTTACTAGGGCCTCGTTGAGGGGGGTGGCAGTTGCATCTTGACTGCCCCCCGGGAGAAGGGGGACCCCCGTCGGAGGGCCAGTCGCAACTTGATTGTAATTGAGCTCTGCTCCTAGTTGCAACTTGATTGTAACTAAGTACCCGTCGGTGTGGAAGGGAGGCAATTGCAACTTGATTGTAACTCAGCACATGTCGATGTGGAAAGGGGCCAGTTGCAACTTGATTGTAACTGAGCTCCTAGTGGGTCTCAGTTGCAATTTGCTTGTTACTAGGGCCTCGTCGAGGGGGGTGGCAGTTGCATCTTCACTGCATCCGGGGGAAGGGGACCCCCATCGGAGGGCCAGTCGCAACTTGATTCTAACTGAGCTCTTCTCCTAGTTGCAACTTGATTGTAACTGAGCACCCGTCGGTGTGGAGGGGGGAGTCGCAACTTGATTGCAACTGAGCACCTGTCGGTGTGAAGGGGGGGCAGTTGCAACTTGATTGTAACTGAGCTCCTAGCGGGTCCCAGTTGCAAGTTGCTTGTTACTAGGCCTCGTCGAGGGGGTGGCAGTTGCATCTTGACATCAACCGGGTGAAGTGGGACCCCCGTCGGAGGGCCAGTCGCAAATTGATTGTAACTGAGCTCTACTCCTAGTTGCAACTTGATTGTAACTGAGCACCCGTCGGTGTGGAAGGGGGATCAATTGCAACTTGATTGTAACTCAGCACCTGTCGATGTTGGAAGGGGGAAGTTGCAACTTGATTGTAACTGAGCTCCTAGCGGGTCCCAGTTGCAAGTTGCTTGTTACTAGGCCTCATCGAGGGGGCTGGCAGTTGCATATTAACTGCAACCGGGGGAAGTGGGACCCCCGTCAGAGGGCCAGTCGCAAATTGATTGTAACTGAGCTCTGCTCCTAGTTGCAACTTGATTGTAACTGAGCACCCGTCGGTGTGGAAGGGGGATCAATTGCAACTTGATTGTAACTCAGCACCCGTCGGTGTGGAAGGCGGGCCAGTTGCAATTTGATTGTAACTGAACTCCTAATGGGTCTCAGTTGCAAGTTTTTTGTTACTAGGGCCTCATTGAGGGGGTTAGCAGTTGCATATTGACTGCAACCGGGGGAAGGGGGACCCCCGTCGGAGGGCCATTCGCAACTTCATTATAATTGAGCTTTGCTCCTAGTTGCAACTTGATTGTAACTGAGAACCCGTCGGTGTGGAGGGGGGAAGTCGCAACCTGATTGCAACTGAGCACCTGTCGGTGTTGGAAGGGGGGCGGTTGCAACTTGATTGTAACTGAGCTCCTAGCGGGTCCCAGTTGCAAGTTGCTTGTTATTAGGGCCTCGTCGAGGGGGTGGCAGTTGCATCTTGTCTTCAACCGGGGGAAGGGGGACCCCCGTCGGAGGGCCAGTCGCAACTAGGTTGTAACTGAGCTCTGCTCCTAGTTGCAACTTGATTGTAACTGAGCACCAGTCGGTGTGGAGGGGGGTCACAACTCTATTGTAACTGAGCACCCATCGGTGTGGAGGGTGTGGGTAGTCGCAACTTGATTGTAACCGAGCTCTGCTCCTAGTTGCAACTTGATTGTAATTGAGCACCCGTCGGTGTGGAAGGGGGAGGGGAGTCACAACTTGATTGCAACTGAGCACTTGTCGGTGTGGAAGGGGGGGGGGGGCAGTTGCAACTTGATTGTAACTGAGCTCCTAGCAAGTCCCAGTTACAAGTTGCTTGTTACTAGGGCCTCGTCGAGGGGTGAGGGTGGCAGTTGCATCTTGACTGCAACCGGGGGACAGGGGACCCCCGTCAGAGGGACAGTCGCAACTTGATTGTAACTGAGCTCTGTTCCTAGTTGAAAGTTGATTGTAACTGAGCACCCACCGGTATGGAGGGGGAGTCGCAATTTGATTGTAACTGAGCACCTGTCGGTGTGGAAGGGGGCCAGTTGCAACTTGATTGTAACTGAACTCCTAGCGGATCCCAGTTGCAAGTTTCTTGTTACTAGGCCCTCGTCAAGGGGGGGTATCAGGTGCATCTTGATTGTAACTAAGCACCCGGGGAAACCCGTCGAAGGGCTAGTCGCAACTTGAATGCAACCAGGAGACCTCGTTGGCAAACAATTTGCAACTATCGGCATGAGGAGTCTAGTCACAATTATATTTGTAAAATTAGATGAATTTTTTGTTTGATTTTAACTACCGGTGGCCCTCGTCGTCGCCGAAATTGTTTGATATGAAGTTTTCCGTCTCTTTTTTTTCTAATTTGTTTTGTTGTTTTGACAGTTTATCCATCACCGTTGCCGAAATTGTTTTTCCATTTGTCTTGTTAGACTTTAGTCATACAAAGAAAAAGCAATGTTCAAAAACTAGGCCGAATCAGCGATTAATAGGCCGATTAATCGCTACTAGGGATCTGACCTTGTCGATTACCACTAATCGTTTGTGTTAATCATTTAGCCCGATTAATAGATCTAACACTCCGATTACTAGGTATGTTCCCGATTAACCACTACACTTGGTCAAAAAAGTTGCAAAATTATCAACACATATTGCCCATCCATCCGCTAGCCCACCCAAATGAAGTAGGTTTTGCGAAGCTCCCGCTCGATCCCTGCCTCCAGGAGCTTGATTTCTGCCATCACCAACCAGTTTCTTGTCGTTGTTAACCAGTTCCTCATAGTTGCCGACCAAACCTCGGATACAAGAGGTCGAGCGCCTTGAGGATCTCATCTGGTAGCTTAAGGTTACCCTTAATAGGGTAGATGGTTGAGGTGCAATAGGATTAATATGTGTTTCAGGTGCTAATTTTTATAGGTTGCACCGATTAATAGTCGACCGATTAAATCAGTTAATCGTCCGATTTCCGATTAGTCGCTACTCCCAAGCCAACCGAGCAGTTAACGATTACCGTTTTTCTTACCATTGAGAAAAAGTAAGGAAAGTGGAAAATATAATGATTTTCCTTTTTGTTTTATATTTTTATTTATTTAATAAGACAATTTTCATCCTAGAACTATTTTTATGTAACTATTATGTGTGGGACCAAAATGTCATTGGCCTTTTTAGGACATCATGCCTAATATATCGGGTGCTACTTAGCCGAAGAGATAATGTAACGGAAATTTTGCCAAGACTAGATGCACTAAAACATGTCTAGATATATCCGAATCTAGACAAATCCAAGTTAACTGATATGGGTCGAATGGAGTATTTGATTTCCTGAGTTGATTTGAAACCAGGACTTGGCCTAGACCAGTTGATGTTATGGCGCTTCAAATGGCCACCCACTCCAGACTGTTCCCATTTTATTCCTAGAGAGCATGACTCGGTCTTTTTTATTCTGTTAGTAAGATTTATTTATGTGATGTCTCATAATTTTGTCCAAGTCTCACTGGTTTTTTAATCACTATTTGAGTTTAGCGTAGAGTAGCCCAGTTTGTATATGTACACAGATGTTGAACGTGTATGTAGATAGGGTCTACGTTTATGTACTGTCATGTCAAATACATTATATTAGATTGCAAATTTTAGCTGTTCTGGATGTTTCCAGCAAGTACAAGACAAAAGCCCAAATCCTACAGGACAAGTACAGCAAAAGCCCAATAAAATGTTAAGACAAACAAGCCAACAACAACAATAATCCAGGACACGTCGGATAGCTGGGTTGGGTTGAGTTGATTTAAGCTCTAACGTCAGGCGACGTGACTACCCTTTATTGAAAATCTGAAACAAAGTATCTGCAGGGCAACTCACCTCGCTAGGCCAAGAGCGGTCACATGACAACGGGTCCGACTTGAATTTCTTCATATATTTTATCATTTTATAGCAACTCTATGCCGCAAACTGCGAACACGCGGATGCAGGGCACGCCAAACGAATTTTGTGGGTAGAAAACATTCCGAATATGTTGTTATGTCGTTTTCCTTTATGGGGCCTGGTATGCGTGAAATCTAGTGAAAACATAAATACGAAACGCAACACAACACAGGGATTTGCAATGTTTTATAAACCATGGAAAATATGCGACACAGTTTTAGCAGCCGATCTGATTGTCAAAGTATGCAATCATACATAAATAACGTCCCTATTGTACTCATCAAGCCAAAATAAGACGCACGGTGCTTGTCGACACGAAGATCAAACAAAGCCTTGGCTTTCCGGATCATCAACACGACCACCACCTTCACCACTTGCCGAAGCACCATGGCCACCGTCGCCACCACCACCCACCGGAGCATCACGCCTCGCAACAGGGCAGCTTCCCTTCTTTGCTGCAAGATTTCCATCCTCACATCATCTCACCACTCCCGCGGGATCGCGTCCATGCCAGAGGGGTCCCTCATCATAATATCATCCCCTGACGCGATGAGCTCGGCCATGTCACACTTCTTGTCGGCACGTGCTCTCCTCTCCTCCACTTCGGCCTTGCGCATCGCATCTTCTCGAAGTATGGCCCACCTAGCTTGCTTGTATTTGAGTTTCTTCACCACAATATCCTTCTTTGTATTCAATGTCTTCATTGTCAACACCTCCTTGGACTTCACCATCTCATCGATCGTGTCCCTCGAAGTAGCGGACTCGGCTTGCTTATTGAGCTTCTCTTCTGGCCACTTTGTTCCATCCGGTCTTCACTTGTTCCTACTGACCATGAGCTCGGCATCCTCCTCATCACCATCCAATTTAACAAGTTGTTGCCTCGATGGTGGTTCATCCATATCCCTCGACTTCCACTTGGTGATATGTTTAAGCATATTGTACTAATGTTTAATCATGAATGACTTTCCTTTGGAAGTCGGCATGTCCTTGTACCTATCTTGTGCAATTCGGTCCTACATGTTGAATACAATGCATTATGAGTTTGAAGATGCAACAACAATGACAAAAAATGCATTAAGAATTGAACTCACCCAATCTTCTACGTTGGTGCCACTAGGTGGAGCATTCCTCATAGCCTCAATGCATCCAGACCATCGTCTACATGCACTTTTGATTGTGTGCCAACAGCCTTGGAGTGATCTATAGGGGAGACTTGGCGTTGAAGAAAGAGGTGGCATCAATTTGAAGAACTTGTCCTTGATGTGTTGCCAATAGCATTTGCTAGTTTGATTAGTGCCGGTTCACAACATCGAGTGTCACACTCTCCCATGCCTTGATCAAAATGTCATCTTCAAATTCCGTGTCGTTCACCATCCTCACTGATTTCCCCTTGCCCACCACCACTTCGAACACCTCCTCCTCTATATCTTGAACCTCACCATCATCGCCCTCCTCGACTTCTTCCTCATTCCACTCATCGCCACTGAAAGTACCAACTTTGGTCGACTAGAGGGGGTGAATACGAGACTACCAATTTTTATCTTGCTATTCAAGTTTAGTCTTTGCAAGAAGTAAAGTTCTCTAGATATGCAACTAGATGAGCAATCCTATATGCTAGAGAACATACAACAAGCAATAGAACGGTAAAGGACAAGAGTAGAGGTGCGGAGCGAGTAAACTGGAGAGGAGACATGGAGATGTAATTCCCATAGTTCACTTACAAGGAACCTACGTCTACGTTAGAGAGGTGTCGGAGCCACACAAGGTCACCCGAGCGCCACAAAGGACTCACATTCTTCTCTAGTGAGCACCACCACAAAGGCGGCCCCACAATCCACTAACCGGTGACCTTGAAGGATCCAACCAAAACCTTTACAACAAGGTTGAGGGGGAAGCTCCACAACTCAATTGGAGGCCCTCAACGACACCACGGAGCTTCACAATGTATGCCCTTAGCTCCGAGGATGTCCTACGCCGTCTAGGGTTCCAAGAACCCAAGAGAACAAGATCCACAAAGGATGGGTGGGGGAATCAAATTTCCTTTGGTGGAAGTGTAGATCTAGGCCACCTCTCCCACTCCTCAAAAGATCAAGAGGTTTGAGTGGCTAGGGAGAGAGATCTAGGAAGATGAAGCTCTGGTATTAATGGAGGAGAGAGAGATTGAAGAGTTAAGGTGGGAGGAATAAGAAGGGTGCCTTAAATAGCCCCCCTTCAAAAGGAGCCGTTTGACTGTTCCGCGACTCCACCAGAACTTCCGGTAGGGGACCAGGATTTCCTCTCATTGTTCCCCCAACAGATCGAAAGTTGTCGGTGGACGCTCCAAAGTACGACCGGAAGTTCTGGTCAGACTGAGCGGAACTTCCGGTGGTACTTCCGGTGGTACTTTCGGATCTAATTCCGGTGCAAGTTCCTTCAAATACGAAGATTCAATACAGAACCATACAGTAAATGACCGGAACTTGGAGCGGAACAAAGAGCGGAAGTTTCTGGGCCGCAAACCACCTGATCGGAACTTTCGGCGGCTGGGCGTAAGTACCACTCAGGAACTCAGCGGGAGCAGCTAGGGTAGTTCCGATCGCAGAATACGGTCATGCTTGACCAGGTCTGCAGACCGGAACTTCTAGTGCTACTTCTAGTGGAAGTTCCGCCAATAGCACACTTCTATACAAAAGTATCTAGTACGTGGGCGGAACTTCAGCCGGAAGTTGGGCCGGAAATTCTGCCGAACCCAGTCCCGCAGAGACCCCTGAGCAGAACTTTCGGTTAGGACAGAAACAACACAAACAACTCAAAAGATCACTCTCTCGCTGAAGAATAGGATGGTTGTGGCGGTGCAAGTATAATTTGTGCATGAAAAAGTGATTCTCCGCAACCTTCTGAGGTAGACCCCCTCTTGATAGTACGAAAACCTAAAACAATAAATAAAGATAAAGGCAAAAACAAAAGGCCACCATCTTCACGAGACTCCAAGAGAGGCGTCCACAAGCTCCAAAAGATCCATTGAAATCGAATAACCTGAAACTCAAGCACACAATTAAACCACAAGTGGGATTATCATCAACACCAAAAAACTTACGGAAAACATAGTCCTTTCAATCTCCCCCTTTTTGGTGTTTGATGACAACCCCATAAGATTTGCATAAAAGAACAAGTGAGCAGATTTTTGTAATGTAAGAGGGCCCCCCCTATGTGTGTGTGTGCAAATGTAGAGAGAATGCTCATAGAATGCAACAAGCACACACATAAAAGGGCTCCCCCTTACCATTACAAAAATAACACAAGTGCAAGAAAATGGATAAATAGAGACATACCTTTGCACCAACACATATATGGTGAGAGACACTAAGTGAGATGAGTTCAATAATAATTCTCCATCATATACAACCAGCCATAAGAAAGCCATAGGAATAACATACCACAAAGTCTCATACATACCACATAGTAGCACAAATAACACACAGTATCACAAATAACACATAGTAGCACAACTGAACGAGGTTCACAAACACACATAACAAGAGGAAAAGTTCACGAGCATGAAAAGATCAAAGAAACGAACGAGCTCATGACTAGGCCCATGCAAATCCCATAGCAACCTAATAGATATCTTTATCCACCTTTGGCATCAAGACGCCAAAAAGGAAAGAAGGACCAATCTAAGCGCCCCAACCAAATACCAGAGGAGGATGAGGCTCGGGGACCCAGGAGGCGTCGGTCCAAGCGGGAGGCGGGGGATCGGTTACTTCATCCTCAGAATCTGTCCACCTGCAGTTGTCACGGACCCACTGATCCATGGGAGATGTGTAGGAGATGGTCTCGGGAGAGCAAGAATGTTGATCTTTGACATGATCGCCTTCTGCCTCTGAATACTGTGCCTCTGATCAACATAGGCTTGATACTCGCGGTCTTGCATGAAGCAAAAAAGTCTTCTTCATTTTTAGCAGCTTCTTAGCCCAAGATGGCTGCCTCTCTAGACTGTGGAGAGGGGAACTCTCAGGGTGACCACCATCACTAGATCCTACATGCCCTGAAGTACCAGCCCTAGCAGCCCCAGTCTTCCAAATAATAGCCTCCTTTTTAGCTTGAGACCGAGGCTGCTCATGCTTCATCACACGAAGCTTCTTCTCCTCATGACAAGTGATGCTATCTTGTGGGAAGTGAGAACAATTTGTTTCCCTCCACTTGGCATTGATCAGAGTTTGAATGTAAGGAGCATAGGGATAGGAGCGCTTCTCAATCAAAGCAAGCCAAATCTCATGGAAGATGTAGTTCATGACATCAAGCTTCTGATTTGAATTATGTTTACGGTAAGTCTGGTACAAGAGGTCAATCTAGAAAGCATGAATTTGATCAAAGTTGCCAGGCTTGGGAGCAATGGTGTTCTAGTAGACCTTGCGCATGATATCATAGACCTGCTAGAGGTGATTTCCTGACCACACACACCCCATCCCTCAATGTAGAGAGGCTCCAAAACCTTAGGTGCAGAGGCCTTGTTGAAGTGACAGCGCCAACCATTAGCCCCCTTGCTAGGTAAGATGGGATAGCCCAGAAGATCAGCAAACTCTAGACCACTTGGCAGTCAGCAGTTGGTTCTTAGTAATCCATTTCATTGTGACATCCACAGGGTTTGTACCCATGTAAAGGGTGGTATAGAACTAAGCAATAGCCCCTCGTCATAGTTCTAACGGTGCTCCATGATCTTGATCATCCCAAACTTCCTGCACCACTCAAGAGCTTCCCCAAAGTACTTAGACTTTCTCTCCATATGTGACACATTGATATACTTCTGAGGGGCAACAACAAACTTCTGCTTGGTGGCATAAATCTCTGTAAAGATCCACTTGCCGACGAGTATAGAAGAAGGGACCCATGGAAAGATGATCACGCAAAGAACTATAAGGATCAATCCTGCAAAATTATTCATATGCTTTCTAAGGTCACTTGGAAATCTTCTTCTTATTAACATCAGGCCCAGATGCGGTCTTCTTCTTCTGAGAGGCCAGAGCGGGCCGCTTCCATTCAGCCTCAACAGAACGGCGAGCAGCAGCAACAGCCTTCTGATAGGCGGTCTGAGTGGAGGGACGCACAACTTACAGATTGTCTTCATCAATCTTTAGATGACCTGTAGGAACACGGGTACGCTTGCCTCCACGGGAACCATCGAGCCCTGAGAAGAAAGCATAGAGTAGGAAGGGAAGGGGGGGGGGGTAAGTGCACAAGTTCAAAGGAAGAAACAAAAAGAGATTTAAAATACACATAGTGAATCAAATAGTGTGCACCGGAATTTCCGATGAGCTTCCGGAATTTTTGGTGACAATGTCACCACCGAAAGTTCCGCTCACGACTCACCGGAAGTTCTGGTGAGGCCATGAACGTAGCAGTTCATCAGATCTAAGGTGCACAAGTACTGATTCACAAAGATGTATTGGTTCAATATACTCTAGCAAGGGTTCCTAGGCCTACCAAGACCTCCTCAACAAGTTCTAGCCAAAGAACATGCCTAGACATGGTGAGCCCTAACTCATGCAAGGGAATGAGCAAGATCTCCATCAATAGAGGGAGTTGAGGGGAAATACCAGGGTCCATGGTAGGAGATCGAGGTGGGGAAGGTTCCCACGGAGCAGATCTGGACGAGGTGGCCAAAGATGGAGGGGCTGGCGGCGCCTCGGCGGGAATTTCTCCACCAACGGTTGCTCCCTATAAAACACAGGTCTGGGGAATAAAATGGGATTGACCCCATTTTTTCCCTAGGCCCGCAATTTATAGGTCAAATAGCACCACCAGAAGTTCTGGTTAGGGACCGGAACTTCCTATGACCTGGGATTTCCAGGCACAGGCAGTAGTAGCCGCGTCCGAGAGAAGTTCCGAAGAGCTCCTCCCTGACTGGTACTAACGGCGCTGGCCAAAAATTCTGGTGATGCCAGAAAGATCTTCCCAAGTGTGAAATGTGGCAAGGAGGAACTTGTGCAGGGAATAGAAGGGGCTAGAGGAAGGGAAAATGGCCTGGGATAGAGAGCAAAAACTGTGAAGAACCAAAAGACGAACAAGACCAAAACGACAACACCAAAAAGAGAGAAGCCAACAAAGCAAATAAGAGGGAAAACATGCAAGAAACACAACACCAAAAAGAGAGAATCCAACAAAGCAAATAAGAGGGGTTGTGAGAAATGGCAATAGCACTCTCACTGTCACAAAGAAGAGGCACCTTGTCAAAAGATAGTCCAAGATCCTTCAAAGTTTGCTTCATCCATAGAAATTGAGCACAACAACTTGTTGTGTAAATGTACTCAGCTTCGGTAGTAGACATAGACACGTAGTTTTGATTATTTGAGGACCAACACACCAGTGATCTCCCAAGAAATTGAAAAGCACCGTAGGTTGACTTCCTTTCCACCTTGTCTCCCGCCCAATCAGAATCCATGTAACCAATGAGATCAAATCTAGATCCCTTGGGGTACCATAACCCAAATTTTGGGGTATGAAACAAATATAGAAAGATTCTCTTGACCGCCACCATGTGACTTTCTTTTGGTGCGGCTTGGAATCTTGCACACATACCCACACTCAACATAATATCCGGGCGGGGTGCACAAATATAAAGCAAAGAACCAATCATAGAGCGATAAAGATTTTGATCCACATCCTTACCCTTGGGATCGAGATCAAGATTAACCTTTGTGGGCATGGGAGTCTTGGCACCTTTGACTTGATCAAACTTGAACTTCTTGAGCATGTATTGAATATATTTGTCTTGGTTGATGAAGGTGCCCTTCCTCAATTGTTTGACTTCAAATCCAAGGAAGAACTCCATCTCACCCATCATAGGCATCTCGAAGCGGTCGGTCATGAGATTTGCAAAATCCTCATTAAAAGCTTTGTTAATTGACCCAAAGATAATATCGTCAACATAGATTTGGCAAACAAACAAGTGGCCTCCAACTCTCTTAGAAAAAGAGTGGGATCAATGAGGCCCACTTCGAAGCCACGGTATAGCAAGAGATCTCTAAGGCAATCATACCACGCACGTGGGGCTTGCTTAAGGCCATAGAGTGCCTTATCGAGCTTGTAGACATGGTTCGGGAAGAGGGGATCCTCAAAGACCGAAGGTTGCTTGACGTAAACCAACTCTTTCAAGGGACCATTAAGGAAAGCACTTTTAACATCCATTTGTTGTAGTTTGAAGTTATGATCAGTGGGAAAAGCAAGAAGCATATGAATGGACTCAAGGCAAGCAACATGGGAATAAGTCTCACCGTAGTCGATGCCATCAACTTGTGAGTATCCTTGGGCAACTAACATTGCCTTGTTGTGCACGACTATACCATTGGCATCGCGCTTGTTCTTGAAAATACACTTGGTCCCAATGATGTTTTGACAATCTTTAGGCCGCTCGACCAAGGTCCAAACTTTGTTTCGCTTGAAGTTGTGAAGGTCTTCCTTCATTACGTCAAGCCAATCATCATCTTAAAGGGCCTCGAAGACTTCCTGTGGTTCAACATGAGAGATAAAAGCATGGTGAGTGACATGGGTATGCCCTACGAGTGCCTAATGTTAGCCTACCCGGTACCGGCCTGGCAGGGGCCCACATGATTAACCCGTGCGGATGATGAAGCCTAGGAAGGATTCGGGTGACCAAGGACCATATGGATGCGACTTCTTGGAGAACATGACTAGCTATAGATAGAATTTTAAAGGGTTCAACCCTAATCTGTAACCGACTCGACCTACCTCGAGACCTAGCCTCCCCATATAAAGGACAGGAGGGCACAACGAGGAGGCTCTCTCACCTCATACCCTAGAACACACCTCACTCTAGATTGCATCTGCGCACCCTTGTAATCATCGGCATCGCCATCAATCAAGAATAGACAAGCAGGAGTAGGGTTTTCCCTCCTAGGGCCTGAACCTGGGTAAACCTCGTGTCCCCGTGTTGCGAATCTGTTAGCCATTCCATGATCTCCAGCTTCCCCTCCTTCTCCAAAACCCAAGTCCATAACAATGGGCATTGACGAGTCGAACCCTCGTTAGTGAGAGCTAAAGGAGGCTAATTTACTCCTAGTAGTAGAACCCCTATTGAAATCTCCATAAACATTATTAAGGATATGGCCATATTTGATGAGCTTGGCGAGGCGATAAGATTGTCAGCAGGCTTGGGTCTCAAGACGAGATTCTTGATCAACCACTTGGTCATTACCACCATTTGAGTCCCCGCCTTGACTATAAGCACGAACATGAGGATCATCTTCATCAATATCACCCTGGGGAGAGTCTTCAACATTATTTGGAGAGGAGGAGGAAGGGCCTTGATCAACAATAGCTTGGACTTGTTATTGACTAGCTTGACCTTGGGAGTTGACTTGATATGGTGCCCCATCTTGTTGGAGATATGCCCTAGAGGCAATAATAAAAGTGGTTATTATTATATCTTTGTGTTTATGATAAATGTTTACATTCATGCTATAACAGTATTAACCGGAAACATTAATACTTGTGTGATTTGTAAACTAAATTAGAGTCCCTGGTAAAGCCTCTTTATAATACTAGCTTGTTGGTTAATAGATGATCGTGGTTTCTCGATCATGAACATTGAGATGTTATTAACAACATCATATCATTAGGAGAATGGTATGATGGACATACTCCTATAGATAAGCGTAGCATAAAGATCAAATCATTTCAATAGTTCGTTTGCTATAAGCTTTCTGATACATAGTAACCTAATTCCTTCGACCATGAGATCATGCTAATCACCATCACCGGAAGGATGCTTTGATGACATCAAACACCACACTGTAACTGGGTGGCTATAAAGGTGGCATTGAGTGTTTGGAAAGTATGGGTTGAGGCACATGGATCAAGAGTGGGATTTGTCCATCCAGATGACGGATAGATATACTCTGGGCCCTCTCGGTGGAATGTCATCCAATTAGCTTGCAAGCATGTGACTGGCTCACAAGGGATCACATATCACGGGAACGAGAAAAGAGTACTTATCGGTAACAAGGTTGAACTAGGTATGCAGAGATACCGACGATCAAAACCTCGGATAAGTAAACTATCATGAGACAAAGGGTATTGGTATCGTATGTAAGTGGTTCATTCGACCGCAAAGTAATCATAGAAATATGTGGGAGCCATATGAATTTCCAGATTCCTCTATTGGTTATTGATCAGAGAAGTGTCTCGGTCATGTCCGCATAATTCACGAACCGTAGGGATACACACTTAAGGGTTCGATGTTTTTTAGTAGATATGGAATGTTAGTAGGGATACCGAATATTGTTCGGAGTCTCGGATGGGATCCGGGATATTACGAGGAGATCCGGAATGGTCGAGAGAATAAGATTCATATAAGGAAAGTCCGATTCCGGAGTTCGGGAAACATTCCGATGTTTTCATCGGAGAGGTTCTAGAAGGTTCTAGAAGGTTCACCGGACCGGAAGGAGAATGGTCCATGAATGTGTCATGGGTAAGTGGAATGATTAGATCATATCCTAGGTCACTTGGTGTGGTCATTTGTGAGAGAATTAAAGCTCTAAATTGAAAGTCAAACGGGAGGTTTGAAAAGTCAAACTGGAACAATAGTTTCCTAGTGGAAGTAGGAAAGAGTCCTTCCAACTTGGGTTTGGAAGTGGATTCAAACTCACCCCTCCCAAGGCTGCCCCCTTCTCATAAATAGAGGGGGAGGGCTGCCCCAAAGCACCAAGCCCAAGCCCCTCTCCACCTGAGCCGCTGGCCGCCTTGCCGCCTTGCGCCAGCTTGCCGTAGCCGCCGCCGACACCTCCTCCTCCTCCTAGTCTTCTAAACCCTAGACCACCGGGAAACCCTAGATCCACCATAACTCGCACCGGCTTAGGCAAAGCCCTGCGGGATCTTCCCTCTACTTCCGACACCACGCCGTCATGCTGCCGAAATCGCAAGGGGAGAACTATAACCTCCGCTGCCTGCTGGAACAAGGGAGAGGAAGGTCTTCATCGAGTATCGAACGTGTGACCGACTGCGGAAGCTCTGCCGGAACGCAGCGCCAGAAGGATCGTCTATGCGATCTTGAGATCGGAAAGTGTACGACTACATCACCCACGAGAATCTGCTCTCATTAACCGCTTTGGAATCTTCGAGGGTGAGTGCTTCTATCGACTCGTTGCTACAATCTTGTAGATAGATCTTGGCTTGTTTGTGTGCATGCGGTAGAAATTTTTGTTTTCCATGCTACGAACCCCCACGGTGGTATCAGATCCGTGTCTATATGTAGATCTTTTGCACGAGTAGAACACAATGGTCATTGTGGGCAGTGGTGCTTTTATTATCAATTGCTTTTTGTGTACTTTGTATCTTGCAGTATGATGGGATGAAGCGGTCCGGGCTAACCTTACATGGCATCGTTCATGAGACTTGCTCCATGCTTAACATGCAACTTGTATTGCATAAGTGGATTTGCGGGTGTCTGTCTCTCCCATCATAGTATAGATTCAATTTACAACGGGCACTTGATAGTTCAAACATCAACGTTGTGGTTATTGTTCGTAAGTTAGAACGACACTTATTGAAAGCCCCAAACCACGTAAAATATGCAAAGAAAATTAGAGGCGTCTAACTTTGTTTTGCATGGGTGTGCTGTGATGTGATATGGCCATGATTGTGATTATATATGATGTATGCAATGCTCCTTATTGTAAGTTGGCAACCGGCAGGAGCCATATGGTTGTCTTTTAAATTCCGTTAAGACCTGCGTGTCTATTCAAAGTAGTTGTAATAGTTGATGCTGGTGGACGACAACCATGAAGCGGTGCCATTGACCTTGACACCACACCGGTGATGATGGATATCATGTTCGTGCTTGAAGATGGAGATCGGAAGCATAAGAAGAAAGGCCATATCATATCACATATTATGAATTGCATGTTATGTTAACCCTTTTATGCATCTTGTATTGCTTAGTTCACGACGGTAGAATTATAAGATGATCCCTCAAGCACAAAATTTCAAGTTTGAAAGTGTTCATCCTTAGTAAGCACCGTTGCTAAAGCTCGTTGTTTAGAAGCACCACGTGATGATCGGGTGTGTTAGATTCTGCGAGTGTATACAACGTGAGCAAGCCAGATTTGCTCATGCGGAAGCTAAGGTTTGATCTTGACGAGCCTAGCATGTACAGACATGGTCTCGGAACATGGATCACTGAAAGGTAAAGCATGAGTCATATAGTAGATATGATGAACATGTTGATTGTTCGCCATTTAAGCTACATCAACTCTCGTGATGATCGGTTTTGATGTGGTGGATTTGGTTCGTGTGATCACTAAAACAATGTGAGGGATATTGTTTTGAGTGGGAGTTCACCTAGATTAATTTAACTATTAATTAGAACTCAATTTGTCATAAACTTAGTCTAAACTATTGCAAATATGTTGTAGATCAATGGCGGCCCCTACCATCAATTTTAATGCGTTCCTAGAGAAAGAAAAGTTGAAAAACAATGGAAGCAACTTCGCGGATTGGTTCCGCAATTTGAGGATTGTCCTCAATGCTGGTAATTTGACCTATGTGCTCGATGCATCGCTGGGTGACCCGCCTGCAGCTGATGCTACCGATGAGGTAAAGAATGTTTTCCTCACTCGGAAGAATCAGTACTCCATAGTTCAGTGTGCTATCTTGTATGGTTTGGAATCAGAGCTTCAGAAAAGGTTTGAGAACCATGACCCACATGATATTGTCCGTGAACTCAAAATGATATTTGAGGCTCACGTGGCAGTTGAGAGTTATGAGGCTTCTGAAAAGTTCTTTAACTGCAAGATGGAAGAGGGCAGCTCCGTCAGTGAGCACGTGCTTAAGATGTCTGGGCACGCAAGCAAGCTTCAAAGCTTAGGTATAGTGATTCCTAATGCTTTGAGGATTCACCGTGTCCTCCAATCACTACCACCAAGTTACAAGAACTTTGTGATGAACTACAATATGCAAAACATGGACAAGTTGTTGCCCGAACTCTTCTCCATGTTGAAGTCTGCAGAAGTGGAGATCAAGAAAGAGCACCAAGTGTTGTTGGTCAATAATACCACCAAATTCAAGAAGCAAGGCAAGTCTAAGAAAAAGGCAAACTTCAAGAAGGGCGGTAAGAAAGTTACCGCGCCGGCGAAGAAGACCAAGGCTGGGCCTAAGGCTGATACTGAGTGCTTTTACTGCAAGGGAGAGGGTCACTGGAAGCAGAATTACCCTAAGTACTTGGCGGATTTGAAGAATGGCAACATCAAGAAGAAAGGTATATCCGATATACATGTTATTGATGTGTATCTCACTAGTACTCGTAGTAGTGCCTGGGTATTTGATACTGGTTCGGTTGCTGATATTTGTAACTCGAAACAGGTGCTGCAGAATAAACGGAAGCTAGCGAAGAATGAGGTGACGATGCGCGTTGGAAATGGATCAAAGGTTGATGTGATCGCGGTCGGCATGCTACCTCTTCATCTACCATCGGGATTAGTTTTATACTTAAATAATTGTTATTTGGTTCCTGCGTTGAGCATGAACATTATATCCGGATCATGTTTATTGCGAGACGGTTACTTGTTTAAGTCCGAGAATAATGGTTGTTCGATTTATATGAGTAATATGTTTTATGCACATGCACCTTTGATAGATGGTCTATTCTTATTGAATCTCGATTGTAGTAATAAACACATTAATAACATTGAAGCTAAATGTTTGAAATTAAGTGATAACTCGACCTATATGTGGCACTGTCATCTTGGTCATATTGGAGTGAAGCGTATGAAGAAACTCCATTCCGATGGACTTCTTGAATCACTTGATTTCAAATCACTTGAAAGATGCGAAGCATGTCTGATGGGTAAAATGACTAAGACTCCATTTTATGGTATGATGGAGCGAGCTACGGACTTGTTGGAAACCATACATACCGATGTGTGTGGTCCAATGAGTGTAGCATCACGCGGTGGTTATTGCTATGTTCTTACCTTGACAGATGACTTGAGTAGATATGGGTATATCTATTTCATGAAACATAAGTCCGAAACTTTCGAGAAGTTTAAGGAATTTCAAAGTGAGGTAGAGAATCAACGTAACAAGAAGATTAAATTTCTACGATATGATCGTGGAGTTGAATATCTAAGTTATGAGTTTAGCGAGCATTTGAAGAAATACGGAATACTTTCACAATTGACACCGCCGGGAAAACCACAACGTAATGGTGTGTCCGAACATCGTAATCGAACTCTCTTAGATATGGTTCGTTCTATGATGTCACTTACAGATTTACCGCTATCATTTTGGGGTTATGCATTAGAAACAGCCGCATTCACTTTAAATAGGGCACCATCTAAATCCGTTGAAACGACACCGTATGAATTATGGTTTAGGAAGAAACCTAAATTGTCGTTTCTTAAAGTTTGGGGTTGCGAAGCTTATGTAAAGAAGTTACAGCCCGACAAGCTTGAACCCAAAGCAGAAAAATGCGTCTTCATAGGATACCCGAAGGAAACTATTGGGTATACCTTCTATCATAGATCTGAGGGCAAAATCTTCGTTGCCAAGAATGGATCCTTTCTAGAGAAGGAGTTTCTCTCGAAAGAAGTGACTGGAAGAAAAGTAGAACTCGACGAGGTTGTTGAACCTTCTCTCGAACTTGCGAGTAGCGCAGTACCGGAAGTAGTTCCTGTGGCGCCTACACCAATAAGAGAGGAAGCTAATGATGATGATCATGAAACATCGGTTGAAGTAACTACAGATCCTCGCAGGTCAACAAGAACTCGTACCACTCCTGATTGGTATGATCCCGTTGTGAATGTCATCTTGGTGGACAACACCGATGACCCTGCGACATATGAGGAAGCAATGATGAGCCCATATTCCAATAAATGGCATGAAGCCATGAAATCCGAGATTGGATCCATGTACGAAAACCAAGTATGGACTTTGGTGGACTTACCGGATGGCTAGAAGGCTGTCAAGAACAAATGGATTTTCAAGAAGGAAACATATGCTGATGGTAATGTTACTGTCTATAAAGCTCGACTTCTCGCAAAAGGGTTTCGACAAATTCAATGAGTTGACTACGATGAGACATTCTCACCAGTAGCAAAGCTAAAGTCTGTTAGGATTATGTTAGCAATCACTGCATATTATGATTATGAGATATGGCATATGGATGTGAAAATGGCGTTCCTCAATGGATACATTGATGAAGAGTTGTATATGGTACAACCCAAAGGTTTTATCGATCCTAAAGATGCTAACAAGGTATGCAAACTTCAACGGTCCATTTATGGATTGAAGCAAGCATCCCGGAGTTGGAATCATCATTTTGATAAGGTGATCAAAAGCTTTGGTTTTATACAAACTTATGGAGAAGCTTGTATTTACAAGAAAGTGAGTGGGAGCTCTGTAGCATTATTAATACTATACGTAGATGACATATTGTTGATTGGGAATGATGTAGACCTTCTTAATAGTGTCAAGGATTATTTGAATAATAGTTTTTCAATGAAAGATCTTGGCGAAGAAGCTTACATATTAGGCATAAAGATTTATAGAGATAGATCAAGACGCCTAATATCATTGTCACAGAGTATATATTTGGACAAAGTTATAAAGAGTTTTGGAATGGAAGATAGCAAGAAAGGGTTCTTGCCCATGTTGCCCAATACGAGCTTGAGTAAAACTCAAAGTCCTGCAATAGCAGAAGATAGAGAAAGAATGAGTAAGACTCCCTATGCCTCAGCCATAGGATCTCTTATGTATGCCATGCTGTAAGGGTCCCAACCTTTTAATAAGGTAGAGTCCCTTGTGTTTACAATGCTAGTCCCTGGATCAATAGCTAGCATCCACAGTTAAGATGTAATATCAAGAAACAAAGGTCATAATACAACTTTATAACCAGAAATAACATAATTTTATTACATCTTACATAGCTCATTTGGCTATTACATTACATTGCAGCAAAAAAATCTATAAGCATGGGTCCTTCATATTCAAAGTTCCACAGGCAAACATGTTGGTTGTAGACTTGTAATCCTAATCAATTAACTTCACTAATATCAAACAAACCTGCAACATAACAAGTTACAGCCACAAGGGTCAATACATTTGAATTGTATTGGCAAGTTTCACTACTATGTGGAATATATGTGGATCCTATCTTTACATGCATATTTGGCTAAGTAGGGTTTTAGGCTCATTTGCAGAAAGCAATAATTTATCCTATCTTTTAAAAACAGTTTTGGTCCCTGTCATAAATCTTTCTCAACTCGTTGGTAAATCCCCAAGTGTTTCAAGTCTTTGTCAAAATATCTTGAGCTCCTTGGTATACCCCAAGTGCTTTAAGTTTTTATCCAAATCTCCTGAGCTCCTTGGTAAAACCCCAAGTGCTTCAAATTTTTATCAAAATCTCTTGAGCTCCTTGGTACACCCCAAGTACTTCAAGTTTTTTATCCAAATCTCTTGAGCTCCTTGGTAAAACCTCAAGTGCTTCAAGTCTTTTGTTGTTACTTTAAAGTTTTGCTTTTAGAAATTGGAATGTCGAGATTTCCCATAGCTTCAGGCCTTTAGTTGCTCAGTAATGTCCATAACCGGGGACACGGCTAAGTACTTAGAATTTTATCTTCTGCAGAAGTTGTACACTTTACCCACATGACACAATCTCATCTTGTTGCCACCAGTGGCCGCTGGATAAGTACTCACCAAGATGGAGTACTGGTAGATTGAGAATGTGACGAAGTCTTTCCATAGGGTCCCAATACAATGCTAGCTTGACTTCAGGCACCAATGTAGGGTTCCTAGTTCCCTCATTTCCAGTAAACCTGAAGACCAATGCATGGGTCTTCCCAATGTAGTTGACTAATCCAGAGCCATAATAGCATGTGGCTGTACACGAAAGCCACTGTTGGAGAAACATGTTCAATCTCTAAGTTCCTGGGTGGTTTTCTTTTGGTGCACAACACAAAGAGATTGCCATAGACATGGTTCCTTTTGTTGCCACCTTGTCCAAAACTTGAGTATCCTTGTCCACCCAGGTGGTTCATTGAGTACTTGTTTTATTATATAAATCATAAGTCTTTTCTCAACTTCATAAAATCTCAACATGTATCTCTTCTCAAAATATTTAGCATGGCTAAGCATATTACAACTACATTGTTTTCACTAAGGAATATATAAGGCATCCTATTAGGATTTAGCATAGCATAAGTATAGAAATTATTTTCATGCATGTTTCAAAATCCACTAAGTATAATGAAAATAGTAGGACTTTGGATGATAGTGTCACTTGCCTTTTTGGTAGGGATTGTTGGTTCACTTCTTGATCTTGCTAATCTCACACTCTTCTAATCTTCACTACAAATCAATCAAGCAAACATAGGTTCAACTAGCATTCCAACCAATATTCAAACAATTTCACACACATAAAATAATAGAAACCAAGTCATACATGCAAGCATGCAAAAGATAGTTTTATTTGCAAAGATGGTTTCTACTAGGTTCTAGACTTTGTAAGGTTCCAAGTGGTCATTTTCTTAAAGTAGACCATTTGTAAAAGGGTTTTATCCATAAACCATTTTTAAATCCATACATTATTTTATGTGTTGGAGAATGTTTTTAGCAAAGCAACAATTTTATATGGTTCACCAAATAAGTTGTTAGTTCATAAAACTTGGTGTTTAGGGTCAGTAGCTTTGAATCAAAACATTTTCCAAAGGTTTTTGTTCAAAAATCATTTCCATAACAAAATCAATATTTTTATTTGACTAGAAATGGGCTAATTCAATTAATCAATCCTAAACTTTTCCAAATACATTTTTTTAAATACATGAGTTGGTTCCTAGGGTCAGTAGGTTCACAACAAACCAATTTGCAAAGATTTCATCCTCAAAATCATTTTGGAATAATTTTTATAACCTAAACTATCATACAAATGTTTCTGCAAAAACAAACATTTTAACAGAAGCTTTTTACTAAAAAAATTGCATGGTTGGCTAGGTCTTGTTCCACTGATTTCATTGATATAAAGTTTGCAATTTTTGGACGTGTGGATCAAAAGTTACAAGGTTTACAAAATTGCATCTAAATCAGATTCTAATTCTATTTTAAATCAAAAGCTGGCCACGCGGCGTGTTCTCATTGGGCGGTACCGGTTCGCGTGGATTGCGCTCTGTGGTTCGTTGGATCTAAGCAGATCGCACGGCTCTGGTTGCGTACCCCTTCAGCGTTTAAGTGATCTATCCCGTGCATACGATTAAAATCCAACGACTCACAGCTACTGGACATAAACCGGCGGCGCTAGCGGTGGTGAACGGTGGCGGCGCGGTCAGACAATGACGCTGCAGCGGCTACAGGAAGCAAGGGAGGAAACGAGGATGCTCACCGTGCTCGCGAGGTCGAGGTGAAGCTCGAGGTGGTTCTGGTCTGGCGAGGGGCGCACTGGAGCGGGATTAATTGCTCGCCGGAGCTTGAAGCGGCGTCGGGTTCGTCTGGTGGTCGTCGGGGGCGGCTTGCGGTTCGCCGAGGAAAACAAGGGCATGGTCGATGCGGCGAGTGTGGCGAGAGCATGCATGACGAGAGGCGTGGGGTGGTCTGTCTTACGTGGAAACTTCATGGGAGAAGCGAGCATGGCGCGCGAGGTTGTTGTCGAAGTTACAGGCGCCTGGTGAACGGTGTGGGTGTGGAAAGCGCCAGAGGCTGGAGAGTGTGTGATCTTGGTTGATGAGGCAAGGGGCGGTTCCTACTGGCCGGAATTGGTTGCGGAGCTCGCTGGAGCGATCTTGCTAGCTTCGAAATTCTGACGGCTGGGGCGAGGAGGAGAGCTGTCTGGGGGAAATGAGAGAGGGGAGGGAGGCGTTTAAGCACGCGTGGTCGCAGGGGGAGTTAAAGCCGCTATCAACGCGAATTGATCGCCGGCGTTACTGGCTGCAACGGCAGGGAGTGATTTGGGGGTTGAAGACGATGAACAGGAGAGGTGGGGCCTTGCTGTCAGCGAGGGAGAGAGATAGGGAGAGGGGTCCACCGGTCAGCGTCTCTGTGGGTCAGTAAGTAAGTGCGAATCGTTTTCTGCGGGGAGAGAGGGAGTGGGCTGGTTGGGCCTTGTTGGGCTGGCCGACTAGGCTGCTGTCTGATTCATTTTTTTCTTCCTGAAAGTTTTATCCTTTTCTATTTCTATTTTCTGTTTTGAATTTCAATCAAACAAATCAATCAACAAATCAATTCAAAATTCCTCCAAACTTTGCATTGAGTTTTGGTTCTGTTTAGCAACAATATTCCATGTCCTAAAATAATATAACATTTTTATCTTAGGGTCCATTTATAATTAAATAAAATGGACATTAGTTAATAAATCAAATGGGTTTTAATTTATTTAATATCTCCATTTGAAATCTAAATGTTTTCAAAACCAAATCAGTAGGTTTTATTTGGAAATAAAGAATACTTGGAAAACTTGTTTAAAATAAATAAATAAGTTTTGATGTTTAATTAAAATAGTAAAACCTTTATTTTGAATAAACTTGGATATTAAATCCTTATTATTAAATAATCCTTTACTATTTTTATCAAATAGAAATATTTTATTTCAAAGGCTTGGCCAAATTTTAATTTGGCTTATAAATAATCCTTATTTATAATTCTATCCTTTGCTTTTGAAAACCAATCTTTTTATTAAAAGATCAAAAATAGTAATTCCAATTATTTTCAAATTTACCTTTATTAATTGTTTATCTCTTTTAAATCCCTTTAGGATTTATTAGATCAAAATAGGTTTGAAGGTTTCCAATTGGAATCAAAAAATTTCTTCTCACCCTGAAAATCAACAAAGTTCTATTTTATTCATTTATTTTTCATATTACAGATTTGGAAAATCTTGGGATGTGACAGGCTGCCACCCTTAAAATAAATCTCGTCCCGAGATTTGGGAAGGCTATGGTTACAAGTAGGCTCAAAGCATCTAGGGTACTACCACCCTTAAAATTTTTCCAACTAAATTACATCTTGGTTTGCTTGGGATCATGGGGAAACTTCTCTGGGAAAACATCTACATAGTGTCCTTTGTTTCCACACTTGACTCACGTGTCAAGGCTGAGATCCTTCAGAGGCTTGTTTATCTTGTTCTTCATCTTTTCTGGACAATTGCTTGCATAATGTCCTGGTTCTTTGCAATTGAAACATGTGATAATTTTGAGTTCTTTACGTGTCTCTTGTGGGCAAGTTGCTGCATAATGGCCTAGATCTTTGCAGTTGTTGCACCATACCTGGCCAATCTCCTTATATTTCTGCTTTTCTGGACATTCACTGGAATAGTGTCCCATTTCTTTACAATGATGACATTGCACATGGCTTTTGTCCTTCTTTTTCTTGGGTTTCTCCAAAGCTAGGAGTGCATCTAGTTCATGTTGTTCATATGTTATCTTGTAAGTAGGAATGCCTACTTGTTTCTTGGACCTTCTATTGCTCCTTGGAAAATTCATATGCCTCTTCTTTGGTCCTTTGAATTGGGTTGTATTGCATGGAGGTATAAGTGGAGCTTTTCCTTTGTCCTCATTCTTCTTGGTAGACTTGGATCCCTCTTGATAGTTTGCAATCATTTGTTGCACTCCACCTTGTTTCCTTTGTTCCACTATGGAATAGATGGGGCATTGGGTAGGGACATGGTTATTTCCTTCACATAAGTAACAAGTAGCTTGAGATGTGGGACATTGGCCAACAGGATGTTTCTCATCACAGTTAGGGCATTGATCTCCATGCTCCTTGGAAGTATGATCCTTGTCTCCACAAATATTGCAAGCTTTGGTTCCTTTTAGAATAACATCCTTGTCTCCTCTGGAAAGGTTGCTTTCCATGTTGAGCATTTGATATGTCACCTTATGCAAAATTTGGGTTTGGTTTTCCAAAAATCCTTGCAGGGTTGGATCTTCCCCACTGGTGTTGGCTATGAATTGAGCCGTCATTTGGTTCAACTAGTTTTGGGTTGCTATGAGTTCTCTCATGTTGTCCTCTTGGTTGTTGTTGTTGTCATCAACCTTGATGTTGGAGTCTCTTGGAGTAGTCATCTGTTTGGGTTGAATTGAGATTAGAATAGGCAAAATATTTCTAAGGAATCAATTCTAATCAAACACATCACAAGTTCACTCAAGCAATGTCCAAGCAAACACAAACAAACACTTCACTCAAACAACAAAGTTCAAGCACATTTTTAGGCAACCAAAAATATTTTTGTTACACCACATAAGTTGGTGGGTTTGACTTAACTAAAATATGGTGGTCCATCTATATGGTTCACTTGTGATCTTTCCATCCTTCTTGGTTGATTCTTCTTGCATGAGATCATGGTTTCCTTGGGAAAATTCTTGGTCACAAAAACTTTAAAGTGATGATGGTTCCTTCTAAGTTGTGTTCCCTTAGTCTTCAAGTCTTGAGAAACATTTCTTGTCTCAATTGTAGTTCCTTAGTGATATCCAAGGTTGAGGTCCTTGGTGAATATGCTGAAGATGTTGTAGTCATTAGAGTTGAAGATGTTGAAGTCATTAGAGTTGAAGAAGTAATTAGAGTTGATGGAGTCCTTTGCACATGGTGAAGTCTTTGGCCATGGGGTAGGTTTTTCCATCAAGTTGAAATAGAAGAGATGTAGAATCAAAAATCAAAGTGGTTGAGGAAAAGAGTTTACAAAATAAGTTTTGGAACAAGTACAACTCCTATTTTTCTAAGGGGTTTTGTCCAATCCTAGGGTTACAAATCCTACAGGCAACACAATGCTCTGATACCATCTGTAAGGGTCCCAACCTTTTAATAAGGTAGAGTCCCCTGTGTTTACAATGCTAGTCCCTGGATCAATAGCTAGCATCAACAGTTAAGATGTAATATCAAGAAACAAAGGTCATAATACAACTTTATAACCAGAAATAACATAATTTTATTACATCTTACATAGCTCATTTGGCTATTACATTACATTGCAACAAAAAAATCTATAAGCATGGGTCCTTCATCTTCAAAGTTCCACAGGCAAACATGTTGGTTGTAGACTTGTAATCCTAATCAATTAACTTCACTAATATCAAACAAACCTGCAACATAACAAGTTACAGCCACAAGGGTCAATACATTTGAATTGTATTGGCAAGTTTCACTACTATGTGGAATATATGTGGATCCTATCTTTACATGCATATTTGGCTAAGTAGGGTTTTAGGCTCATTTGCAGAAAGCAATAATTTATCCTATCTTTTCAAAACAGTTTTGGTCCCTGTCATAAATCTTTCTGAACTCCTTGGTAAATCCCCAAGTGTTTCAAGTCTTTGTCAAAATCTCTTGAGCTCCTTGGTATACCCCAAGTGCTTTAAGTTTTTATCCAAATCTCTTGAGCTCCTTGGTAAAACCCCAAGTGCTTCAAATTTTTATCAAAATCTCTTGAGCTCCTTGGTACACCCCAAGTACTTCAAGTTTTTATCCAAATCTCTTGAGCTCCTTGGTAAAACCTCAAGTGCTTCAAGTCTTTTGTTGTTACTTTAAAGTTTTGCTTTTAGAAATTGGAATGTCGAGATTTCCCATAGCTTCAGGCCTTTAGTTGCTCAGTAATGTCCATAACCGGGGACACGGCTAAGTACTTAGAATTTTATCTTCTGCAGAAGTTGTACACTTTACCCACATGACACAATCTCATCTTGTTGCCACCAGTGGCCGCTGGATAAGTACTCACCAAGATGGAGTACTGGTAGATTGAGAATGTGACGAAGTCTTTCCATAGGGTCCCAATACAATGCTAGCTTGACTTCAGGCACCAATGTAGGGTTCCTAGTTCCCTCATTTCCAGTAAACCTGAAGACCAATGCATGGGTCTTCCCAATGTAGTTGACTAATCCAGAGCCATAATAGCATGTGGTACACGAAAGCCACTTGGAGAAACATGTTCAATCTCTAAGTTCCTGGGTGGTTTTCTTTTGGTGCACAACACAAAGAGATTGCCATAGACATGGTTCCTTTTGTTGCCACCTTGTCCAAAACTTGAGTATCCTTGTCCACCCAGGTGGTTCATTGAGTACTTGTTTTATTATATAAATCATAAGTCTTTTCTCAACTTCATAAAATCTCAACATGTATCTCTTCTCAAAATATTTAGCATGGCTAAGCATATTACAACTACATTGTTTTCACTAAGGAATATATAAGGCATCCTATTAGGATTTAGCATAGCATAAGTATAGAAATTATTTTCATGCATGTTTCAAAATCCACTAAGTATAATGAAAATAGTAGGACTTTGGATGATAGTGTCACTTGCCTTTTTGGTAGGGATTGTTGGTTCACTTCTTGATCTTGCTAATCTCACACTCTTCTAATCTTCACTACAAATCAATCAAGCAAACATAGGTTCAACTAGCATTCCAACCAATATTCAAACAATTTCACACACATAAAATAATAGAAACCAAGTCATACATGCAAGCATGCAAAAGATAGTTTTATTTGCAAAGATGGTTTCTACTAGGTTCTAGACTTTGTAAGGTTCCAAGTGGTCATTTTCTTAAAGTAGAAAAACCATTTGTAAAAGGGTTTTATCCATAAACCATTTTTAAATCCATACATTATTTTATGTGTTGGAGAATGTTTTTAGCAAAGCAACAATTTTATATGGTTCACCAAATAAGTTGTTAGTTCATAAAACTTGGTGTTTAGGGTCAGTAGCTTTGAATCAAAACATTTTCCAAAGGTTTTTGTTCAAAAATCATTTCCATAACAAAATCAATATTTTTATTTGACTAGAAATGGGCTAATTCAATTAATCAATCCTAAACTTTTTCAAATACATTTTTTAAAATACATGAGTTGGTTCCTAGGGTCAGTAGGTTCACAACAAACCAATTTGCAAAGATTTCATCCTCAAAATCATTTTGGAATAATTTTTATAACGTAAACTATCATACAAATGTTTCTGCAAAACAAACATTTTAACAGAAGCTTTTTACTAAACAAATTGCATGGTTGGCTATGTCTTGTTCCACTGATTTCATTGATATAAAGTTTGCAGTTTTTGGACGTGTGGATCAAAAGTTACAAGGTTTACAAAATTGCATCTAAATCAGATTCTAATTCTATTTTAAATCAAAAGCTGGCCACGCGGCGTGTTCTCATTGGGCGGTACCGGTTCGCGCGGATTGTGCTCTGTGGTTCGTTGGATCTAAGCAGATCGCACGGCTCTGGTTGCGTACCCCTTCAGCGTTTAAGTGATCTATCGCGTGCGTACGATTAAAATCCAACGACTCACAGCTACTGGACATAAACCGGCGGCGCTAGCGGTGGTGAACGGCGGTGGCGCGGTCAGACGATGACGCTGCGGCGGCTACAGGAAGCAAAGGAGGAAACGAGGATGCTCACCGTGCTCGCGAGGTCGAGGTGAAGCTCGAGGTGGTTCTGGTCTGGCGAGGGGCGCACTGGAGCGGGATTAATTGCTCGCCGGAGCTTGAAGCGGCGTCGGGTTCGTCTGGTGGTCGTCGAGGGCGGTGCTGCGGTTCGCCCCGAGGGAAAACAAGGGCATGGTCAGATGCGGCCGAGTGTGGCGAGTGCAGGAGCATGAACGAGAGGGCGTGGGGTGGTCTGTCTTACCAGGGAAACTCGCCGGAGAGAGAAGCAGACGCGGCGGCGCTCAGAGGTTGTCGAAGTCGACGTTCTGGGGCGCCCGCGGGTGAACGGGTGGCACAGGGGAAAGCGCCAGAGGCTGGAGAGTGTGTGATCTTGGTCGATGAGGCAAGGGGCGGTTCCTACTGGCCGGAATTGGTTGCGGAGCTCGCCGGAGCAGTGCTGCGCTAGCTCGAAATTACGACGGCCTGGGGGCAGAGGGAGAGAGCTGTCTGGGGGAAATGAGAGAGGGGAGGGAGGCGTTTAAGCACGCGTGGTTGCAGGGGGAGTTAAAGCCACTATCAACGCGAATTGATCGTCGGCGTTACTGGCTGCAACGGCAGGGAGTGATTTGGGGGTTGAAGACGATGAACAGGAGAGGTGGGGCCTTGTTGTCAGCGAGGGAAAGAGATAGGGAGAGGGGTCCACTGGTCAGCGTCTCTGTGGGTCAGTAAGTAAGTGCGAATCGTTTTTTGCGGGGAGAGAGGGAGTGGGCTGGTTGGGCCTTGTTGGGCTGGCCGACTGGGCTGCTGTCTGATTCATTTTTTTTTCTTCCTGAAAGTTTTATCCTTTTTTATTTCTATTTTCTGTTTTGAATTTCAATCAAACAAATCAATTCAAAATTCCTCCAAACTTTGCATTGAGTTTTGGTTCTGTTTAGCAACAATATTCCATGTCCCAAAATAATATAACATTTTTATCTTAGGGTCCATTTATAATTAAATAAAATGGACATTAGTTAATAAATCAAATGGGTTTTAATTTATTTAATATCTCCATTTGAAATCTAAATGTTTTCAAAACCAAATCAGTAGGTTGTATTTGGAAATAAAGAATACTTGGAAAACTTGTTTAAAATAAATAAATAAGTTTTGATGTTTAATTAAAATAGTAAAACCTTTATTTTTAATAAACTTGGATATTAAATCCTTATTATTAAATAATCCTTTACTATTTTATCAAATAGAAATATTTTATTTCAAAGGCTTGGCCAAATTTTAATTTGGCTTATAAATAATCCTTATTTATAATTTTATCCTTTGCTTTTGAAAACCAATCTTTTTATTAAAAGATCAAAAATAGTAATTCCAATTATTTTCAAATTTTCCTTTATTAATTGTTTATCTCTTTTAAATCCCTTTAGGATTTATTAGATCAAAATAGGTTTGAAGGTTTCCAATTGGAATCAAAAAGTTTCTTCTCACCCTGAAAATCAACAAAGTTCTATTTTATTCATTTATTTTTCACATTACAAGATTTGGAAAATCTTGGGATGTGACACATGCTATGTACTAGACCCGCCATTGCATATGTTGTTAGTTGGACTAGCAGATATCAAAGTGATCTAGGAGTGGATCATTAGACAGCGGTCAAAAACATCCTTAAGTACTTGAGAAGAACTAAGGATATGGTTCTTTCTTATGGAGGTGATGAACATCTCGTTGTCAATGGTTACACCGATGCTAGTTGGAACACCGATCCGGATGATTCTAAATCACAATCTGGATACGTATTTACTTTGAATGGTGCAGCAGTTAGCTAGAGGAGTACAAAGAAAAGCGTTATGGTGAGATCTTCAACTGAATCGGAATACATAGCTGCTTCGGAGGCTTCACAAGTGGCGATATGGATGGATGAGTTCATTACAGAGCATGGTGTGGTTCCAAGTGCGCTGGAACCAATGTCTATCTACTGTGATAACATGGGTGCCATAGCCAATGCACAAGAACCAAGGTCACACAAGAAGCTAAAGCACATCAAGCTACGTTTTCACGCTATTCGAGAGCATGTCCAAGATGGTGACATAAAGATTTGCAAAGTACACACAGATCTGAATGTGGCGGATCCGTTGACTAAACCTCTCCTGAGGGCAAAACATGACCAGCACCAAACTGCCATGGGTGTTCAGTATATTACCATGTAATCTAGATTAGTTGACTCTAGTGCAAGTGGGAGACTGCTGGAGATATGTCATAGAGGCAATAATAAAAGTGGTTATTATTATATCTTTGTGTTTATGATAAATGTTTACATTCATGCTATAATAGTATTAACCAGAAACATTAATACTTGTGTGATTTGTAAACTAAATTAGAGTCCCTGGTAAAGCCTCTTTATAATACTAGCTTGTTGGTTAATAGATGATCGTGGTTTCTTGATCATGAACATTGAGATGTTATTAACAACAAGATCATATCATTAGGAGAATGGTATGATGGACATACTCCTATAGATAAGCGTAGCATAAAGATCAAGTCATTTCAATAGTTTGTTTGCTATAAGCTTTCTGATACATAGTAACCTAATTCCTTCGACCATGAGATCATGCTAATCACCATCACCGAAAGGATGCTTTGATGACATCAAACACCACACCGTAACTGGGTGGCTATAAAGGTGGCATTGAGTATTTGGAAAGTATGGGTTGAGGCACATGGATCAAGAGTGGGATTTGTCCATCCAGATGACGGATAGATATACTCTGGGCCCTCTCGGTGGAATGTCATCCAATTAGCTTGCAAGCATGTGACTGGCTCACAAGGGATCACATATCACGGGAACGAGAAAAGAGTACTTATCGGTAACGAGGTTGAACTAGGTATGCAGAGATACCGACGATCAAAACCTCGGATAAGTAAACTATCATGAGACAAAGGGAAATTGGTATCGTATGTAAGTGTTTCATTTGATCGCAAAGTAATCGTAGAAATATGTGGGAGCCATATGAATTTCCAGATTCCTCTATTGGTTATTGATCGGAGAAGTGTCTCGGTAATGTCCGCATAATTCACGAACAGTAGAGAGACACACTTAAGGATTCGATGTTTTTAGTAGATATGGAATGTTAGTAGGGATACCGAATGTTGTTCGGAGTCTCATATGGGATCCGGGATATTACGAGGAGATCCGGAATGGTCCGGAGAATAAGATTCATATAAGGAAAGTCCGATTCCGGAGTTCGGGAAACATTCCGATGTTTTCATCAGAGAGGTTCTAGAAGGTTTGCCGGACCGGAAGGAGAATGGACCATGAATGTGTCATGGGTAAGTGGAATGATTAGATCATATCCTAGGTCACTTGGTGTGGTCATTTGTGAAAGAGAATTAAAGCTCTAAATTGAAAGTCAAACGGGAGGTTTGAAAAGTCAAACTGGAACAATAGTTTCCTAGTGGAAGTAGGAAAGAGTCCTTCGAACTTGGGTTTGGAAGTGAATTCAAACTCACCCCTCCCAAGGCTGCCCCCTCTCATAAATAGAGGGGGAGGGCTTCCCCAAAGCACCAATCCCAAGCCCCTCTCCACCTGAGCCGCCGCTGCCGCCGACCCGCCGTCGCCTTGCGCCGCCGCCGGCCCGTCGCCATCGCTCTAGCCGCCGCCGACACCTCCTCCTCCTCTCGGTCTTCTAAACCCTAGACCACTGGGAAACCCTAGATCCACCATAACTCGCACCGGCTTAGGCTAAGCCCTGCGGGATCTTCCCTCTACTTCCGACACCACGCCGTCGTGCTGCCGGAATCACAAGGGGAGAACTACAACCTCCGCTGCCTGTTGGAACAAGGGAGAGGAAGGTCTTCATAGAATACCTAACGCAGACCGATCGCAGAGCGCCAAAACACATACGGAAGGATTGTCTACGCGATCTTGAGATCGGCAAGTGTACGACTACATCACCCACGAGAATCTGCTCTCGTTAACCGCTTTGGAATCTTCGAGGGTGAGTGCTTCTAGCGACTCGTTGCTACAATCTTGTAGATAGATCTTGGCTTGTTCGTGTGCATGCGGTAGAAAATTTTGTTTTCCATGCTACGAACCCCTACACATCTTAGGGAGGTATATGATGTTGACGAAGAGCTTGGGTACTGGGGCTTGATGAGTCATGAGCATGAGGATCTTTGGAAGAGCTTGAGGGGTCTTGCAGTGACCCAACATACCACTGCATGATGTAGTATACTATAGTCGTTGACATAACACCAATGAAACACCGTTCACTAGTATTACATCCCTCAGAATGGCACAATAGAAACACAACGGGTCCAATACATGGCTAAAGGTTACAACTCACTCTTTACACAATATCCAGAGAACACTCTAGGTTAAAGAGAGAGAAGGAACTTCTTACGACGAAGAATCAAAGATAAATAATGCAAGAACAATTATACTACTGAGTTTAGTATTCTGGCTAAGAGGTTGGCATTGCTGCTATTGCAACGCACTACAGAAATAGGTTCTTTGGCTAGAGATTACACTCCTATCTAATCCGTAACTTCGTCTTCACTTGAGTTGATGAATGTGTTGACTTCCTTGACTTCACAGAAAAGCCTTAGCTTTTGATGATTCCTGGAGCATAACTTGATGTAGACATCGTCATAATGGCTTCAGAATCTAGCAAGGGTTAAGAAGATACTTTGAGTACGAGCGTACTCAGCAAATTCACTAGAAAAGGAGTGTTTGATGCACTATAACTATAGCCACAGACCGTAGGTCGTAGGCAATGCAAGTTTTCATAAACATTTCTTCAAAGGTTGCTTTTATTCTGAAAAGCTATGTCCCTCAGCCTTCACGGGTTTACCAGAACTTTCATGTAGTTCCTTTCCCGCCACGTTCGCAGCTCCTTTCCGGATCAGGGAGTAACAAGTTATAGTTCTTATACTCTGCAAAGGTGCGTAACTTTACCCATGAGAGATCAACTCTTTGTTGCACAATCGGGCAGCTTATTCGCATCCACAATTCCATGATCTGGGGCCCAGAAGATGATCCAAGCCAATCACTGCCCCCTTCGCGACCTCGCATGCCTCCTTGGTGTACACCATGCCCACATAAAGAATTACGACAATGGTTTGTACAAACCGTTAGATGTCAGAACTATCGTGGGACGATGAGGGTTCCCACCCATATGCTGCATATCCTCTACGAATTACCAATTAATATGCATGCTACGAGGATAATAGCCACGACTTGCACATTCGGCTTCATGCGAGAAGAAGAAGATACAGTTGAATTCTCCGTCCCATTCCAAATCTCATGGTCAACGCATAATATACGACGCAAGAATCACTGGCGACATTGGTTGTTAAGTCCTATGTGATATAGTTCTGAACAGTGGTATTCTAACTGTCAGATTTAATAGATTAACTGATCACCCTGGATCAGTAACCAATAGTTCACATTATTACCAAAAATAGTGTTTTAAGACCCTTTTCAAATGCAGGTGATAACAACACTGGATTTGTAAAATACTTTACAGAAAATAAATAAAGAACATGAGCAAGTGTGAACTTGACTTTTGTGATTGCAAGATTATGCACTCACGGTCTTCGAGTCAGTATAAGATCCAAAATTTGAAATCAGCATCATTGGTCCGGTAAGGACTAATGTTTAAAGAAGCAATATGCTTTTATGCATAAGTAATGTGATGCACGTTCTAAGCGCAAATCCCGGGGATATCGTTTTCCTAGGGTTTGGGATCTCGAAAATGATTACTTTGGAATGTGTGGTTCTTTTGAATAAGTTTTACATTTGTGTTTTTATTAGAGCTTATGAGTGCGTGCGAGCAACACATATTTATGTAGCAATAAAACATACACTTATGAAATTCTAGTCAAGATTGCTTATACAAGAGTTCTTGTTTGTAATGGTAAAAAAGATAACCTTCAAAGAAAAGGTTTCTCTTCTAAGGTATAAACAAGCTTTGTGGTTAGTTAGTGGTGGTTGATGTTATTTGTTTGCTCCAATGGCTTCGCTTGAGTTGCTTTATAACTTAACTACTTCAGACCAAAGTTAACTATAAAACATATAATAATGTTTATAGTGTTGTATTAAGAATCCGTAGACTAAGGTTAACTTTAAAACAAAGATAGTTTGAAAGTAAAATGCTTATGATATTTGTACTTTGTGTATGTGGAATGTTTTCTTTAAGTTATTTAAGAATGGTTATTCTTTTACTTGGCGTAATTGTTTCTTGATTCTATAATAGAGTAGTATCATTATCTTTTATAAAGGAGGGGTTGTGGTTTTATAAACCAAAATATAATATTGCTTTACTACTAATGGACTTATTATAATGTTGGGGCAGTTTTTGGAATCTGGTAGTTAACATGGATGGAAAGGATCTGATTTATTCATAAAGTATTCTTTAAGGTTTTTATTTTGAATTGAAATACTTTGCGAATACAATCTTCACTTAAGGTTGATGATAATTTAATAAAAAGATATTTATAATGTTTTAAACCATTTAAGATTCATTTTATTAATTTTTTAAGAGTAATACTATTTATTAAACTTAATTTACTCATTTTAGGAATTATTAATGAAGTAAATAAGTTTAAATTTGAGTTATTAAAATATTTAATATTTTATTTAACTCAAAAGTAGAATATTAGATTTTTAACATGTAGATATTATTTTTGTGATTATTTTGGTATATTACATTTATTTTTTGTGATTTATAAATAATAAGATATGATTTTTATAATTCTTATTACTTTATAATTACTTAATAAATAATAAATATTTAATTAATTGAAATAATACATGATTATAGTTTTAAATTAGAATTCTTATTTTTCTAAGATTTTTGGTATTTTATTTATATTATTAACATTTATCATTATATAAATGTGAATTATTAAAGTTTTATTACTTATAAAACCTTTACTAAATAATATTTATTTAAATAATTTTCATAATAATATTTGATAATAGTTTTAAGTTATAGATTTTATTTTTCTAAAAATTTTCATACACTACACATATTTTTCTGAATTATAAATCAAAACTTATTAATTAAACAAGATTTAATCATTTATTAGATTTCTGGAATATTATTAATTGAATTATAAGATTTTATTTATTTCCTAACAGAAAATACTTTTTACACCATACCAAGAGCTAGCCCCAATCACTGACTAGTGGGCCAGTGACCACCTTGGCACACAGTGTAAAGAAAATCCATTTATTACTGACCTTGCCTTGACCCTCAGTCAATGACATATGGGCCCAAGGCCATGTCACTTGCCACGCGGGTCAAAGACCAGGTCAAACAGGGAACTGGGTCCAGGCTGACCCCAGCACATCGTCACGCTGACGTCAGCGTGACCTCCGCCACCATATCAAGGTCGCCGACGATGATCTATGGTGTTTTAGCATGCGTGGTTTGGTGCGTTGGAAAGAGGGTGCAATAGTGAGTCGAACTATGGTTGAGCCACCTCAGAATGGTCACCGAAGCACTAGCTCCGACGAGCTCAGACGGTGACCGGCTCGGGTGCATGCGTACAAGGCGCTACAGATGACTAGGATCAAATCGGAGAGAACGAGCAGAAGCAGAAGCTTACCAGGAAGCTTGTAGTGGCAACGACAAGGGAAGGCGAGCTCAGACGATGTTGCCATGGTTGACGGTGAACGGTGGACAGACGAGCTCGATGCACATGGTTTCAGGCTTCCCGGCTCGATTCCTCCTCCTAGCAGACGAAGTTCACCATGGCGGTGCTAGTGGAACCTTCAGTTGGCCTTGTGGTGGTCTCGAACAATGACAACGAGCAATTCTAGCGAGTTAGGGTTTCGGCATGGTTGGGGAAATTTTGGAGACAACACGAGAGAGAGTGATTCGGGTACGAATGGATAGAGGAGCACGCGGGCGTTCTTATCCCCCTCCTCAATGACGGCGGCGAGCATCGTAACGCATCGGAGATCGACGACCGCCGCGATGCCACGCAGCTGCTTCCACCGGCGAGGAAGACGACGAGAAATAGAAGTCCAAGCTTGCACGGTGTGTCATGGCTGGTCAAGTTTTGCACTGGGTGTTAGGTAAGCAGGTAGGTTTGGGCTGCGACCAGGTTTAGTTTTTCTTTGTTTTATCCTTTTTCTATTTTCTGTTTTCTTACTCAGATTTGAATTTGATTTATAATTTGAACCTTTCTTTGTCTAATTTATTTGCTGGATATTTGCAACAATACTAAAATATATTTTGTATCATTTGTGAATTTTTATTATATCATCTTTTTGTATTTCTTTTATTTACTCAATATGAATCCCCTTGTTAATAGTTTGTAGAAACTTTTCTTATTATTTTTATCTCCTATTTTAGTTAGGGATTTCTTGAATGATATATTCTTATTTGTTTATAAACTTAACTCTAATTGGCTCATAGTTTGAATGAAAACTTTTATATGTATAATGAGCCTATATCATTATTTGATGCATGAAATATAAAAGACATTGATATGGTTATTACTACTCCCATTAATTTGGAAAATTTCAATGTATCTATTTTATTATGATAAACAAATAGGTTTAGGGTTTTGAATTATGAATCTTACCTTGGGCTTTAGGGTTTTGTATTTACTTAGATTCCTTTATGGATATGGGTCAAGATTTCATGACTAAGCACATTGTCTTCTGTTTGTGATATTTGATGGCATATCCTTTTATAATAGGAAGTTATAATTAGAATGTTTTATAGATAGGAATTGATAAGGATATACTTAAGCACATATTGTTATGATGGTGAGAATTAACAAAGATGTGCTTATGGGATTTGTGTTAGGGAAATGTTCCTATCAAGTGATATAGTTATAAGATGAGGAATTCTTAATATGATATGGATAATGTACTTGGTTTTAAGATTTAGAGTTGATTGTTTACCAAGAATTACTATCTTCCATAATTCATAATTCTAAACTTCTTATTAATGAATTCCTCTCCTAGATATAATACCTCTTCCTATCCCTCATCATGGTTAGTATGATGAGTTTTACTCCTTAAAATCTTCTTGTTTATCTATCATTCTTCTAAACTCATGGATGAATCCAATGAATTTTATATTAAGCATTTCATAGTTTTCTTATATCCTTGCTTGATTATACCCACCGTGCTACTATTGATAGCCTTCCATCCTACAAATAGTTCCTTCAAAGTCTACTCATAATCTTCCTTAATCATTCATTACTAATGCATCTCCAATAGTTGTATGCATCCAACTACCTTTCTCTAAAGTTGACTATCCTTTAGAATGACTAACAACACTTCTATAACTCCATGCTATACTAGCTTTAATTGAATAATATCATCTTAGATTCACTTTCCTCCACAAACTCACACTCCAACCCTAAATCATATTTATGTGGTTTGTAATGACTATTCTAGAATAACTTATCTCTAATTAGGTTTTCAATCCTGTTTTATCCACCAACACCACTTATACATGACATAAGCACCCAATCTTGGTGAATAAGGCTTGATCATTATAATCTTGTGACCTTTTATGGTTTAGGTTTCCAGTTGGCTAATCAAGGCTTCCATCCATACAACATTGCAGTTGTATGGTAATTATCTTCTGTTTAGTTCTATTGGATTAAGAGATATAATTCATTGATTATACCTACTTGATCCAATAGGACTACTCCTGGCAACTCTCTCCAGACCTCATCCTTGTAATCTTCTTTTCTATCAAGGAGGAATTTAACTCCATCAACTATTCTATTGATTTGATTCTTTTCAATCATTCCCATCCTATAAATGATTTCTAAAGCTAGCATTACTATTTGTCTCTCCTTAGTTGTCTCTTTATAGACACTTAAATGTGAGCTATGTTCTGGTCCAGAGTTGGTAGATTGAGAATTGGTGAATCAATAATTGATTTCTCAACAATAATGAACAACTGATATTAAAATATAACTCAATAGGGATGATAAGGATTGATATGGAAAAAAAGGTATAGGTGAATGATATAAACTTAGTTTCTTTCCTACTCAATCTTACTTAAGAAGTAGAGTTAGATATTATCATGATACTTAGGATGTATGCAGATGAGATTAAGATATAGTTGTTAATTTCATATTTGGTTTTATATTCTCTAACTTGGTACTCATGAGTGATTATAATGAATACCATAATATGTACACCTAATGATCAAGTATAAATCATATTGAATTAAGGTTTAACTTATAATACATTTGATCTACCCTTAGATCAAATCTCCCTTACCCAAAATGAGGTTTTAGCAAAGGTCATATTGAAACTTATCACTGTCAACCTGATGATCTACTTCAATTCCATCAAGCTAAGAGAAGCTTCAATCACTTTGACCAGTTTTGTTTAAAAGCGCAAAAATTATTCGGATTTTCTATGCATGAATGCAATGCACACATCTGGGTCCAGCTTATTTCTAAGCTCTAATGTTGGGATGTTACAGACTCCCCCCTTAAAATAAACTCCATCCTCGAAGTTCGCAAACTCTCATGTTTTGGAGTAAGAAATTGTTTTGTAGTGGTTGCTACATTCTCCACTCCATGATGACCTCAAATGGGATTAATTGTAGTATTCCATAACCTGATTAGATCTTATAATCCAAATCTTTTTATTTTATCATCAAACTTTATTACTATTTTAAATACAGTTTAGGGTTCCTTACTAAAACAAATTTTACGTTTCTATATACCTGTGTTAGTAGTCAAAAGACTACCTTTCTATTCCTGTCATAGTATAGTGGATACTGGTGTTCCTTCCAAGATTGGATTTGAACTTATTTAGTCCATACCCATTGGAATTTCTTATCCTCTTCCGATGTCCAATTGGAAATTCTCTATTATTTCTAGGATTTACTTAAGAGTTGTTTCTTCTGGAATTAGTCGGTTAAGACTAACCTTTTATCGCCTTCAAACTTTTACCTTACTAAGTTTTAGATAATCTTTCTTTATTACCTATAGTACTTTTTCAACTTTCATTTATAAGGTTTGCTCTCCCCCTTAGGGTTTACTAATAGTCTTTAATTTGTCTATATAATATTTATGGGCTTTATAACTAGAATGTTGGTATCTCTTCAGTTCATACTTTACCTAATTAAGGTGTGATGAAAGATTGTACGGTGTATCCACACAATTGTGGATCTCCGAAGCAAATCTTTCAGCACTATTTATCGTACTCACTATTAGATATTTTCGCTGGGATAAATCTAACTTTGAGAAGCCTCTTGAGAGACAATCACCTTAAAAAATTTATACTTCCTGAGGTTTTACTTAATCTTAAGCCAAATTTAATGCTCTTTATGCAACCTTTATGATAATTTTATTAACTATGTCAACCAAATACCAGCTGCGGACAGAATACCGACTGCGGATTAGAATGCTGGCAAGGGATTAGGTACCCAAGGCGTAACATTCTCAGTGGTAGGTATTATCTTACAATTTCCGACCTACGAGTTCCATTCTCTCTAAATTGTCAGAGCTTGAATACCCTTTTTGGTTCTAAGGCATCTTCTTGGTACTTTTTCATGATACTTCCATGAACTTGATACAACTCTCCATTAACTTCTTAGCATTTTACCTACTTTGAATGTACTTTCAATTTATCATATCTTTTTGCTCCTCACATCTTCTACATCAAGCTTTCTTCCTGAGCTAGCCAAAAATGTGACTTATGTTCTATCTATCCTCCAAATGGGATTAGTACCCCTTCTATCATGCTACATCCTTCAAGTTAGTCCTCCTTATGATCTTAGAAACTCGTCACTCCCTTACACGAATTCCCGTTTCTATCTAGGTCTATAACATCAAGTAATAACTGGGTGTTACATCATGCATTTGTACATCGAATTAAACTTCATGTACAGATCTAGTCAATCAAGAAGAATCAAAAAGATCCAAAAGTCGATAAACAACAAAGCATATACCCTGTATTATACATAGGTTTTAAACAATTTACAATTGTACCAGGTGTTCCAACGGTTTGCTCCAAACCTTCAGATATTAACTATCTTACAAGAACCTCTTGTTCTTGTGGATATATCCTCACTTATTTCGGCAAACCCTTCAAACTACAATACGCATTACCCTCTATATACATTATTCAAGCCCTCATCCCTTGGGATGTTGTTTCTCTCTCACTTTCATCTTCCTCTAGTGCTTCCTGGAGTTCCGTCCATGATGATGTGAAGTCCTACGACTGCCTTCTGGAGCATAAGAGCATCCAGGAGGTGCATATTCTTGATTAGAAGTACCAAGACTGAGATTAGTCATTGAAAAATGACTAGAGTTGTCGTAATCTTTCACTGAATAATCCGGGTTTTCTGGCAACGCTTCCTCATAGTAAGTTGGTTCCTTAGCTTTTTCTTGGATCTAGTCATATATATTGGTGTAGTAGCTATCGGAATACTATCCTAAGTTGATTGGATTCGTATTACCCCCATATGGTCCATAAGGCTCTCTATGGTTATAATTGGTCTCTTCTTCAATACATGTATCACAAGGTATAGGATTTCCTATGGTTCTACCTTGAGATTCTATTTCCCATCCATATTTGTTAGATTAGGTTTATTTGGAATAACTTTATTCCATTCATGTTGTTCGGAGTTATATTTGGTCCATAGGTCTTCAGGTGGCTTGAAGTCATTTTGGTAATAGGCATAATTTTCCGAGTTTGGGTCATCAAACTCAGTTTCCTCAAACACTTCTCCTGAAGGTATGTATTTTGGATGCCTAGATTCTTTATCTAGCTTCTTCCTACGAGCCATTGCTTTATCAGGATCAGTAAAATCCTTAATGACCGTATCCAGCTCCTGAACTAAGACTTGGTGAGTGTTATGATAAGTGTTTAGCAAAGAGCGATAACGATCCATATACTCTACAGCTAGAGTTGGTTCAGCTTGGACTAGGGTAGAGTGATCTAACTCATGCTCTGAGTTTGAGGTTTCATGTGGTATAATGGTGTGAGTACTACCTTCTAGAGCTTGGGATTTTTGTTCTCGGATCATGGTTATGGCTGCTGCTACGGCAATCTGATATGCAGATGCCATGCACCTTGCCTCTCCTGATGGCATTTCTCCCTTAAGTCCTAACTTCTTGGGTAACATGATCATGACACAGTATTTAGCTAATACCTGCCCATCATAGTAAGTGTAAATCTTGACCAGAAGTCTTGATTCACATTCTAGACTCCATAGAAGTTTCCGGAGATTGTCTGTCCAATCCCCTCCGTAGTCATCCAACGTCCGGTTCAACACTTGAACATTCCGGGGTGGATACCGAGGTGCCATGTGGAACTGTAGATAAGAAATTATCATCAGTCACTTAGAGTTAAAACTCTTGGGTAATGATCGGAATTGCAATCATATAAAAGAGTTATCGCACTAGTAACATAACATGATTATTCTCAAGTGAATATCCCTCATATCACTAGAGAACTCTGTATTATTGCTAGGTGTGTCCTACAGGTTCTACCCACTTACTAGGTTTCCAACCTAAGGTAAAAGCATATGCTATGATACCAATTGCGGTGACCCAGCATACCACTGCATGATGTAGTATATTATAGTCATTGTCATAACACCAATGAAACACCGTTCACTAGTATTACATCCCTCAGAATGGCACAACAGAAACACAGCAGGTCCAATACATGGCTAAAGGTTACAACTCACTCTTTACACAAGATCCAGAGAACACTCTAGGTTAAAGAGAGAGAATGAACTTCTTACGATAAAGAATCAAAGATAAATAATGCAAGAACAATTAGTATTGAGTTTACTATTCTGGCTAAGAGGTTAGCATTGCTGCTATTGCAACGCACTACAGAAATAGGTTCTTTGGCTAGAGATTACACTCCTATCTAATCCGTAACTTCGTCTTCACTTGAGTTGATGAATGTGTTGACTTCCTTGACTTCACTGAAAAGACTTAGCTTTTGATGATTCCTGGAGTATAACTTGATGTAGATATCGTCTTAATGGCTTCAGAATCTAGCAAGGGTTAAGAAGATACTTTGAGTACGAGTGTACTCAGCAAATTCACTAGAAAAGGAGTGTTTGATGCACTATAACTATAGCCACATACCGTAGGTCGTAGGCAATGCAAGTTTTCATAAACATTTCTTCAAAGGTTGCTTTTATTCTGAAAATCTATGTCCCTCAGCCTTCACGGGTTTACCAGAACTTTCATGGAGTTCCTTTCCCGCCGCGTTCGCAGCTCCTTCCCGGATCAGGGAGTAACAAGTTACAATTCTTACACTTTGCAGAGGTGCGTTACTTTACCCATGAGAGATGAACTCTTTGTTGCACAACCGGGCAGCTTATTCCCGTCCACAATTCCATGATGTGGGGCCTAGAAGATGATCCAAGCCAATCACTGCCCCCTTCACGACCTCGCATGCCTCCTTGGTGTACACCAGGCCCACATAAATAATTACGGCAATGGTTTGTACGAACCGTTAGATGTCAGAACTATCGTGGGACGATGAGGGTTTCCACCCATATGCTGCATATCCTCTACGAATTACCAATTAATATGCATTCTACGAGGATAACAACCACGACTTGCACATCCGGCTTCATGCGAGAGGAAGAAGATACAGCTGACTTCTCCGTCCCATTCCAAATCTCATGGTCAGCGCGTAATATATGACGCAAGAATCACTGGCGACATTGGTTGTTAAGTCCTATGTGATATAGTTCTGAACAGTGGTATTCCAACTGTGAGATTTAATAGATTAACTGATCACCCTGGATCAGTAACCAAATAGTTCACATTATTATCAAAAATAGTATTTTAAGACCCTTTTCAAATGCAGGTGATAACAACACTGGATTTGTAAAATACTTTACATAAAATAAACAAAGGACATGAGCAAGTGTGAACTTGCCTTTTGTGATTGCAAGATTATGCACTCACGGCCTTCGAGTCAGTATAAGATCCAAAATCTGAAATCAGCATCATTGGTCCGGTAAGGACTAATGTTTAAAGAAGCAATATGCTTTTATGCATAAGTAATGTGATGCACGTTCTAAGCGCAAATCCTAGGGATATCGTTGTCCTAGTGTTTGGGATCTCGAAAATGGTTACTTTGGAATGTGTGGTTCTTTTGAATAAGTTTTACATTTGTGTTTTTATTAGAGCTTATGTGTGCGTGCGAGCAACACATATTTATGTAGCAATAAAACATACACTTATGAAATTCTAGTCAAGATTGCTTATACAAGAGTTCTTGTTTGTAGTGGCAAAAAGGATAACCTTCGAAGAAAAGGTTCCTCTTCTAAGGTCTAAACAAGCTTTGTGGTTATTTAGTAGTGGTTGATGTTATTTGTTTGCTCCAATGGCTTGGCTTGAGTTGCTTTATAACTTAACTACTTCAGACCAAAGTTAACTATAAAATATATAATAATGTTTATAGTGTTGTATTAAGAATCTGTAGACTAAGGTTAACTTTAAAACAAAGATAGTTTGAAAGTATAATGCTTATGATATTTGTACTTTGTGTATTTGGAATGTTTTCTTTAAGTTATTTAAGAATGGTTATTCTTTTACTTGGCGTAATTTTTTCTTGATTCTATAATAGAGTAGTATCATTATCTTTTATAAAGTAGGGGTTGTGGTTTTATAAACCAAAATATAATATTGCTTTACTACTAATGGACTTATTATAATGTTGGGGTAGTTTTTTGAATCTCGTAGTTAACATGGATGGAAAGGATCTGATTTATTCATAAAGTGTTCTTTAAGGTTTTTATTATGAATTAAAATACTTTGAGAATACAATCTTCACTTAAGGTTGATGATAATTTAATAAAAAGATATTTATAATGTTTTAAACCATTTAAGATTCATTTTAAGAGTAATACTATTTATTAAACTTAATTTACTCATTTTAGGAATATTAATAAATTTTATTTATCCTTATATGAATTATTAATGAAGTAAATAAGTTTAAATTTGAGTTATTAAAACATTTAATTTTTTTATTTAACTCAAAAGTAGAATATTAGATTTTTAACATGTAGATATTATTTTTTTGATCATTTTGGTATATTACATTTATTTTTTGTGATTTATAAATAATAAGATATGATTTTTATAATTCTTATTACTTTATAATTACTTAATAAATAATAAATATTTAATTAAGTGAAATAATAATACATGATTATAGTTTTAAATTAGAATTCTTATTTTTCTAAGATTTTGGGTATTTTATTTATGTTATTAACATTTATCATTATATAAATGTGAATTATTAAAGTATTATTACTTATAAAACCTTTACTATATAATATTTATTTAAATAATTTTCATAATAATATTTGATAATAGTTTTGTGTTGCAGATTTTATTTTTCTGAAAATTTTCATATATTACACATATTTTTCTGAATTATAAATCAAAAGTTATTAATTAAACAAGATTTAATCATTTATTAGATTTCTGGAATATTATTAATTGAATTATAATATTTTATTTATTTCCTAACAGAAAATAGTTTTTACACTGTACCAAGAGCTAGCCCCAGTCACTGACTAGTGGGCCAGTGACCACCTTGGCACATAGTGTAAAGAAAATCCATTTATTATTGACCCTGCCTTAACCCTCAGTCAATGACATATGGGCCCAAGGCCATGTCACTTGCCACGCGGGTCAAAGACCAGGTCAAACAGGGAACTGGGTCCAGACTGACCCCAGCACATCGTCACGCTGACGGTAGCACGACCTCCGCCACCAGATCAAGGTCGCCGGCGATGATCTACGGCGTTTTAGCATGCGTGGTTTGGTGCATTGGAAAGAGGGTGCAACGGCGAGTCGAACTATGGTCACCAGAGCACTAGCTCTGACGAGCTCCGACGGTGACCGGCTCGGGTGCATGCATACAAGGCGCTATAGATGACTAGGATCAAATCAGGGAGAACGAGTAGAAGCTCACCAGGAAGCTTGTTGTGGCAACAACAAGGGAAGGCGAGCTCAGACGATGTCGCCATGGTCGACGGCGAACGGCGGACAGACGATCTCGATGCACATGGTTTCAGGCTTCCCGGCTCGATTCCTCCTCCTAGCAGACGCAGTTCACCATGGCGGTGCTAGTGGAACCTTTAGTTGGCCTTGTGGTGGTCCCGAACAATGACAACGAGCAATTCCAGCGAGTTAGGGTTTCGGCATGGTTGGGGAAATTTTGTAGAGAGCACGAGAGAGAGTGATTCGGGTACGAATGGATAGAGGAGCACGCGGGCGTTCTTATCCCCCTCCTCACTGACGGCTGCGCGCATCGTAACACGTCGGAGATCGACGACCGCCGCGACGCCACGCAGCTGCTTCCACCGGCGAGGAAGACGATGAGAAATAGAAGGCCGAAGCGGTACGGGCTGCTGGTGGGCTGGTCGCGGGCCGAAGTGGGCTGCACCTGGGTGTTAGGTAAGCAGGTAGATTTGGGCTGCGGCCAGGTTTAGTTTTTCTTTGTTTTATCCTTTTTCTATTTTCTATTTTCTTATTTAGATTTGAATTTGATTTATATTTTGAACCTTTCTTTGTCTAATTTATTTGCTGGATATTTGCAACAATACTAAAATATATTTTGTATCATTTGTGAATTTTTATTATATCATCTTTTTGTATTTCTTTTATTTACTCAATATGAATCCCCTTGTTAATAGTTTGTAGAAACTTTTCTTATTATTTTTATCTCCTATTTTAGTTAGTGATTTCTTGAATGATATATTCTTATTTGTTTATAAACTTAACTCTAATTGGCTCATAGTTTAAATGAAAACTTTTATATGTATAATGAGCCTATATCATTATTTGATGCATGAAATATAAAAGACATTAATATGGTTATTACTACTCCCATTAATTTGGAAAATGTCAATGTATCTATTTTATTATGATAAACAAATAGGTTTAGGGTTTTGAATTATGAATCTTACCTTGGGCTTTAGGGTTTTGTATTTACTTAGATTCCTTTATGGATATGGGTCAAGATTTCATGACTAAGCACATTGTGTTCTGTTTGTGATATTTGATGACATATCCTTTTATAATAGGAAGTTATAATTATAATGTTTTATAGATAGGAATTGATAAGGATATACTTAAGCACATATTGTTATGATGGTGAGAATTAACAAAGATGTGCTTATGGGATTTGTGTTAGGGAAATGTTCCTATCAAGTGATATAGTTATAAGATGAGGAATTCTTAATATGATATGGATAATATACTTGGTTTTAAGATTTAGAGTTGATTGTTTACCAAGAATTACTATCTTCCATAATTCATAATTCTAAACTTCTTATTAAGGAATTCCTCTCCTAGATATAATACCTCTTCCTATCCCTCATCATGGTTAGTATGATGAGTTTTACTCCTTAAAATCTTCTTGTTTATCTATCATTCTTCTAAACTCATGGATGAATCCAATGAGTTTGATATTAAGCATTTCATAGTTTTCTTATATCCTTGCTTGATTATACCCACTGTGCTACTATTGATTGCCTTCCATCCTACAAATAGTTCCTTCAAAGTCTACTCATAATCTTCCTTAATCATTCATTACTAATGCATCTCCAATAGTTGTATGCATCCAACTACCTTTCTCTAAAGTTGACTATCCTTTAGAATGACTAACAACACTTCTATGACTCCATGCTATACTAGCTTTAATTGAATAATATCATCTTAGATTCACTTTCCTCCACAAACTCACACTCCAACCCTAAATCATATTTATGTGGTTTGTAATGACTATTCTAGAATAACTTATCTCTAATTAGGTTTTCAATCCTGTTTTATCCACCAACACCACTTATACATGACATAAGCACCCAATCTTGGTGAATAAGGCTTGATCATTATAATCTTGTGACCTTTTATGGTTTAGGTTTCCAGTTGGCTAATCAAGGCTTCCATCCATACAACATTGCAGTTGTATGGTAATTATCTTCTGTTTAGTTCTATTGGATTAAGAGATATAATTCATTGATTATACCTACTTGATCCAATAGGACTACTCCTGGCAACTCTCTCCAGACCTCATCCTTGTAATCTTCTTTTCTATCAAGGAGGAATTTAACTCCATCAACTATTCTATTGATTTGATTCTTTTCAATCATTCCCATCCTATAAATGATTTCTAAAGCTAGCATTACTATTTGTCTCTCCTTAGTTGTCTCTTTATAGACACTTAAATGTGAGCTATGTTCTGGTCCAGAGTTGGTAGATTGAGAATTGGTGAATCAATAATTGATTTCTCAACAATAATGAACAACTGATATTAAAATATAACTCAATAGGGATGATAAGGATTGATATGGAAAGAAAGGTATAGGTGAATGATCTAAACTTAGTTTCTTTCCTACTCAATCTTACTTAAGAAGTAGAGTTAGATATTACCATGATACTTAGGATGTATGCAGATGAGATTAAGATATAGTTGTTAATTTCATATTTGGTTTTATATCCTCTAACTTGGAATTCATGAGTGATTATAATGAATACCATAATATGTTCACCTAATGATCAAGTATAAATCATATTGAATTAAGTTTAACTTATAATACATTTAATCTACCCTTAGATCAAATCTCCCTTACCCAAAATGAGGTTTTAGCAAAGGTCTTATTGAAACTTATCGCAGTCAACTTGATGATCTACTTCAATTCCATCAAGCTAAGAGAAGCTTCAATCACTTTGACCAGTTTTGTTTAAAAGCGCGAAAATTATTCGGATTTTCTATGCATGAATGCAATGCACACATCTGGGTCCAGCTTATTTCTAAGCTCTAATGTTGGGATGTTACAGGTCTTGAGCCAATAGTAGGTTCTTGAGGGACAACATGATCTTGTGAGAGCGAGGGCTTCACTTGAGTATAGCTTGGTCCTTCTCCTTCGGCCACAAGGGGTTCCTCAATGGGGCAGAAGAATCCCACACCCTTTCTTCTTATGGCTTTGGGAGGAATTTCATCACTTGGATCATGAACACCATCTTGCCTTACAAGAGACTCATGGTCTTCATCAAACTTCACGTTGCTCGTCTCTTCAACTCTTCCATTGCCTTTGTTGTAGACTCTATAAGCATGAGAGTGACTTGAGTACCCAACAAAAATCCCTTCTTGTGCCTTGGATTAAAACTTGAACAAATGAACTCCATTCTTGATAATGTAGCACTTGCAACCAAACACTCGAAAGTAGATAACATTGGGCTTGTTCCCGGTGAGCATCTCATAAGGGGTCTTGTTCTTTTTATTGCGAAGGTAGAGCTGGTTGGTTGCATGACAAGCGGTAGAGATGGCCTCTGCCCAAAAGTTGTATGGAGACTTGAATTCCGCTAGCATAGACTGGGACCCATCCATCAAAGTATGATTCTTCCTTTCGGCTACACAATTTTGTTGGGGGGTATATGGAGTGGAATATTGATGCTTGATACCTTCATCACTAAGAAACTCATCCAAAGTATAGTTTTTGAACTTGGTGCCATTGTCACTTCGGATGGAGAGAATGGTTGCATTGTGTTTCCGTTGAACTTAATTTGCAAAGTTGATGACGGTTTGTTGAGTTTCACTTTTGTACTTGAAGAACAACACCCAAGTGTATCTTGAGAAATCATCCACAATAACCAAGCAATACTTCTTTCCTCCAAGACTATCATGTGATGGAGGACCAAAGAGATCCATGTGTACGAGTTCCAAGCATCTCTCTGTGGTGATTCGATTGAGAGTCTTGTGGGGGAGTTTCATGCATCTTTCCTTCAATACAAGCCCTGCACACATGATCTTTGGGAAAAGAAACATCGTCTTTTTTTCGAGAGTACGCCAAATTGGCGTACCTGATCTTTATAGAAGCAGAGCAAAACATTTAGAAGAGACCGAACACAACTGCGACCAACTGATTCGGCAACCCCACAAACACACTCCAACTACAGTTGGTCCTACTCTCGCGTCACTAACTGACTCCCTCCCTCCCTAGCTAGCGCTCAAAGGGCTAGCTCCTCTCTGATCTTGATCAGAAGTTGTTCGTGCGAGCATTACGCACTCACACTGTTGAAGACTCTGGCGTTTCTCTGCTTCCAGAGTGACCAAGCGACTAGTATCACCAGAGTATCAAAATCCCTGCGATCCTTTCTCTGGATGCCTCTCCTGGAAATCTCCCACCAGCTTTCGAGTCTGCTATCTTGCTGTGGTTCCTGAACTTGGAGAACTGCTATCCGCATGCCCTCATACCACACATGTCGTGCATAATAGAACTGCATTAGGATGTGATACACATCATCATGTTCTTGCATACAAGTGAAGAAAACATCTTGCTGGTCTTGAAGACCGTGTCTATACCTCCGGTCTGACGACCAAAGCCTATACTTGAGGGCCAGCCAAGCGAAAGTCTTGCATTTCAGTGATGCCACAACCAGTGATGTGGCCCTCTGAGTGAAGTCTTTGCAAAGTACTCATGTTGACATGGGCTACGCGGCGATGCCACAACCAGTCCTTGTCGGCCTTATCATAGAGACATAGAGCATGTGGAATGGTGGTCTGCGTGACCCAGCATACCACTGCATGTGTAGTACACTATAGTCGTTGACATGACATCAACAGAACACCGTTTCGTAAATATCACATCCCTCAGAGTGGTACAACAGAAACATTGCGGGTCCATATTACAAACATACACACATTATTATTATTACAATACCAGAAGTTCAAGACTTCCAAAAGATTCAACTTACAAACCAAAATATAAGTGTTTCAGCGGAAGTTTCGAATTTAAAACTTAAACTCCAATTTGAGCTCAACAACTTATTGCTATATATTGTTCATGTTGCTCGGCTCAAGTGGCTACTGGAACTATAGTAATTATTAGGACTCTTGGAACTCTCCTCCATAGACGATATCATAGTCCTCCCCTTCTATGGCTCCATACAGGTTGGGCTCTTCATAGAGGGCCTCCTACTGGCTCTCAGTTGCATACATTGGAGTATCTTAGGAATTCTCAGAGTCTAAGCAAGGATTCAAAGGAAAGGATGAGTAACAGCGTTACCCATCAAGTTCATTATATGAAAGGTAGGAAGTTTGATGCTCTATCTACCACCTCGGACTATCAGTCCTTGGCACTATGCAATTTTCATAAATATTTCTTCAAAGATTGATTTTATTATGAAAATGACCATCAGCCTTCATAGGTTGACCAGAACTTTCATGGAGTTCCTTTCCTGCCGCGTTCGTAGCTCTTTCCTGGAACAGGGAGTAATAAGTTACAATTCTTACACTCTGCAGAGGTGAGTTACTTTTCCCATGAGAGATCAACTTCCTTATTGCACAACAGGGCGTACTTTCCGTCCACAATTCCATGATGTGGAGCCCGGTAGTTGGTCCAAGCCAATCACTGCCCTCTCCATGACCTAATATGTCTGCACGATCCTTCGGGGCCAGCTCACCTTCGTTAAGCCCCCTTTTAGGCAGGCTAAAACCCTGATGAGTTCCCGAAGACTCTATGACCTGGTGATGCCCGGACGAGTACCATTTAATTGGACTATATCCCTAAACACCATTCATAGATAATCTAGACACCAAAAGTGTGGGGCGTAAGGGTGCCCACCCATATGTTGGATCTGCATAAGGAATCACAATGTCACGTTAAGGTCGTCTTGCCTCCATACAAAAGGAAAAGGATACAGCTGACTTCTCCGTCCCATTCCAAATCTCATGGTTAACGCGTAATATACGGCGCTAGAATCACTGATGTCATGGGTTGTTAATCATTATTGCAATTATAAACCTAAGTTCTATTGCTCCATCATATCATCACTTAGGACGATATCAAAGATTTATTCATCTTGAGAAAATAATATTTTCTTTTTCTAAAATATAGATGATAACACACAATTTGCAAATACTTTGATAAAGACTCTTCAAAGGACATGAACAAGTGGTGAACTTGCCTTGTGATTGCAAGGTAGTGAAGTCGGATGCTTGCACTGGACCTTGAGCTTCTATGTCTACAAAATATCATTATTGCCCGGTAAGGACAATATTTAAAGAAGAAAAATGATTATGCATAGTAATGTCATGCACCTATTTAGTTTTGTGTGTAATCTCCCCCATTATTTAAATTATAAAAATTCTTTTTAATTAAAAAAGAATTTATAAATATTTTTTTAATATTTATTGAATATTGTATTCTTTTATTTTATTTCATTTTATTGGATTTTATTTATTTAATAATTCCTTTAAGAATTATCATTTAAATACCAAAAATTGATATTAAATATTTTTTAGTGATTTTCTAAAATACTACAATATTAATATATAATGAAAGTGATTTTTATGTATTTTTATCATCTTTCAATAATTTTATAAAATTTCATAAGGAATATATATTACAAAATTCTTAATAAAAATTATATGCCTAAAATTCTATTTCTTAATTTATTTGGATAGGTTGGATTATTGTGAATCCAAAAAAATTTTATTTATAATTTTTGGATTTTTATTTTATTTTCTAGTATTTATTTAAATTTAGGGGCATTTTGGTCTTTTCTTAATTATTAAAACTATCTTTAGGTAATTGGGCTGGCTGTGTTGGGTTTATTGGGCCCTTGTGGCCCAATAGGGTGGAACCAAAACGACTTCCCCGAAGGGTCCTGGCCCATCCAGCCCACACTCTCTCTGTCACTCTCTCGTTTTCATCTCTCTTCTTCTCCTCCCCCGACCCCGTGGTCGATGGCGCCGCCGCTATGCGCTGCTCGCCGCCGTGGTCCTTCCTAGCCGCGGCCATGGTGCAGGGCAAGGTTGTCGACCATGCTCCACCTTCCTATCCAACTCGATTTGGACCTGGAGCCCTCTTGTGGCCAGACCGGCTCCGTCCCGAACCCTAGGGTTTGGGGTGGTGCTGGTGCTGTCGCCACCGCTGCTCCCTTGTGCTGTGGTGGTGTTCCTCGCCATCAAGCATGGCTATGGTCGCCGCCTCGGCGTGGTGTGGGTCGCAGCGCCCCTTGGGGTGCTCCCCGTGCCGCCGTGCTCGTCGACCCCTCTGCTTCCTCTTCTATTCTACAACGAGGACCACAAATAAGTTGGTTCTTGGTTATCATTCGTGCCTCTACCTCCTCTGAGTTCATATGTGTGTAACTAGTGGACATCCCTCATTAGGTTTCATATTGGTTCTATGGTTCTTCCCTCTTTGCTTGTAAGATGATGATTTGATCTGGTAGTGATGCCTAGTGAAGATTGTGCTCACTACACTTCAGTGCTTTCTGTCATGTTTTGATTATCTGATGCTAGTGGTTTAGTAGTGTTGCCTCTAATTGGTGATAAAGCTTGGTTAAGCTGATGGTATAACTGTGAAACCTAGTTGGTTAGGTTGATGCTTAGTGTGTTTCTCTACTGTTAGTACTCTAGTACTGATAGTAGCACTGTCAGTCGTGATTCATTACACCAGTAAATGTTGGCTTGTGGATTCATGTGTAGATTGAGGTTAATTAGTTTCTTATAGTAACACTCTGTACATATAAACTTGATCCTGATTCCTGGTTATTGTTTCCAGGAAAATGATAGTTATTGGCTTGTTGGTTTATTTATGAAAGCTAAGTAATTGTTTGGCTTGGTTTTAGAATTTGTTCTTATGACACCATCCTAGAATGGCACACAAGTGGTGATTCTACTACTGGACTTTACTATGGTCAGTGCTTAAGATTGGATATCTGTTAAAGATAAATTGTAAGCTTCTTTCTTTAAGCATCAATACCTATGATGTTGGTCTGAGGCTTAGGAACTAGATTCCTATCTTGTTGTCCCTCATAGATATGCTTAAGTATCAAGGTTGTTCACTGGACCTTGGATCCTACTTGGATAAAATGATTGGTTTGCTTATAGCTTAATGTTGGTGCATATAGTTTATGAAATCTGAGGTGCTATTCCATTAGGAGATGTGCCCAAATTTTATAATCTATTTGAGAACATATTGGAATATATGAGTTGTTTATGATCACCAGGATCTATGATGCTGGTATGAGATTCTGGTGGATTTGGTAGAGTTTACTACTGGCCTTTATATTTCAAATTTCCTCTATGATAGGTTCACCCCACTTGGGTGATCACTGAGAGGTTTAACTTGTAAAATAACACATGCTTTTTTGTTTGAATAAGATGAACATAATATGTGGATGTTTTATGATACTCACCACACTTGGGTGTTGTTGGGGCTGCAAGTTGTTGATCTTGTGGCTTGATCTTGCTGGTTGTGTGGATAGATTGATCTAGTGCTCCTCCTAATACTTCCAGCTCCTAGACTTGTCCTTGATCTAGCTCTCCACCTCCTGGTCCTGGTGGCTTGACCTTGTTCTTTCTCTCCACCTAATCTACCCCCTCCTTATGTCACCATCTTGGTGAGATGATCAAGGTTGTGGTTGGTGTAATCTGGTTTGGTTTGGTTTGGCTGATGTGCTTGGTGTGTATGAACCAGAGAATGGTGTTGGAGGTGCTTCCCACGGCTGTGCTGAGTAGTTTTGTTTGTTGGTGCTGTTGATGTTGTGTTGACAGCACACACCATGCAGTTTGGTGTGTGTGCTGCTTGTGTGTCTGCTGCACCTTGTGGATATGCTCTGGATATGAAAGTTACTTTTATCTTGTTACACTTGTCTGGTGAAACTTGCCCCTTCTTGCTGTTTATTTGACTTATGGCTTAAAATTATGAAAGATATAGTTCTTTCATATTGGTGAAACTTGCCCCTTAAAGTTTACTCAATGATGAACTTTGAACAGTGCACCTCACTGTTAATACTGAGAGTAATATATTTTAATCTTTGATTTTCTTTCTTTTAGTTTGTGTTTTGTTTTGCAGGTACAAGACTTGGAAACTCAAGACTTTAGAATAGGTTTTATTTTTCTTTATATAATAGTGTGGCACCCCCCCGGGGTTAGGGCTAAACTAACCTTAGATCATCATCTAAGACAAGTTCAACTCCAAATACGGGAGATCACAGTATGATTCGGTAACATTACAGAACACAGGGATTCAACATCATAAGTTCAAACTCTTAACAGAGTAAGATATTAGATTTATTACAAACCAGAGGTCATAGACCCAACATTACATCAGACAGTGAAAGCAAATTTATGTTGTTCTACACAACAACTTAGCAAAAGTCCTAAGAGGCCATAAACAAAAGCTACGTCCATCCCCAACTACTCGTCGATGTCAACATAGAAGCCACCTTCAGATGCAACCAGATCCTCTATAGAAAAACAACAATGGTGCAAGGCTGAGTACGAGAATGTACTCCGCAAGACTTAGATAACCTAGTATGTACATGCTCTGGCTAGAAAGGCTTTCTCTGGATTTACTTTTGCGAAAAGCAATCTTTATTTGTCAACGAGAGAGAGAGAAGAGGCTCGTCTACTCAGAATCTTTTAAAAAGGGATAAGATATCATCTTCTTCATCTTGTTCATCACATCTTGGTAGCCACCAGCTTCTTCAGAACCTCCTATCTAGGATCACCCCCTCAACCCAGAGGAAGCATCCTTAAGCACACGTGGATCAACAAGCTTTATAGTGGTTAAAGTTATCTATGATCTTAGAATCTGGTCACCAAGAGTTCATAACCGTGAACACGGCTTTTTGATAAGATTAATACCCTGCAGGGGTGTACAACTTTACCCACACGTACCAACCGACTCTTAATGCCAAATATTATTAGCCCTCTTCCTTGGAAGGCCGGCAGAGGGTGGTTGACCACGACCTTTACCTTGCTTTCGCCGAGACCATGAGTCACGCAATAAGTATGATTCCGCCATAACGGGTCAAATCCTGAAGCCGGTACTTAAAGATGTGAGGCGAGGCTGGTTCACCAGGGGCTCCATCGACCCCAAGCAACCCGGTCCACGCTTCCCTACCTGTTATGATGCACCTCCATCACCTCCTCTTTCGGAAACGTTTTCAATGCGTACGCCAAATGGAAAGCCCGAACTATGTGACTCATGGAATCTACTAGGCAAGTTAGTTAGTCGAGGGGTTGTCCAGGCCCCGTGTGGCTATACGCTTGTCTCGGTTCCGAAGTCAAGAACTCAGTTGCTAGTGGTGGCGAGCATGGGACTACAAAAACCACACCCAACGTGGCCTCCCATACAAGCCTTAGCATGATTAGTTAACTCCTTCGATGATGTCACCATCTCCTACCTCACTACCTTCCTTGGCACCTCTGATTCATCATTGAATAGAGCAGACGTTGTTTCTATGCTTGGCTAAGCTGTCGATAACAGAAGCTCTACAACGCTCACATGCCAAACCTAGGTATGCTAGGAGCAGTGGATCAGGAGTATAGGGCTACAAAAAGGGAAACAGCGCAGCAGATAGGTAACACTAGCTACTAACAAAAGACCACATTGGAATCGTGTGCATTATAGCAAGAAAGCAATATACTTTATAAAACATAGGTTCAGAATGAGAGGCTACGCTTGCCTTGTCCGTCAGTAGACAGGTACGGATCTTCGGTGTTGTTGACTTCAGCTTCAGGTTTGGATCCTATCGCAAAGAACCAATACCGGAAACAAAGGCGACAATCAAGACATGGCGTCGATGCAATGCTCAAACAAGGATGATGACATGACAAGTTGAATTGCATTGAAATGAAACCCTAAGTCATGCTTGACAACTTAAACAGGGTTCCGAGGGTTGAAAACCCTAACTCAGAAAAACTCCGGAATCACCTGAGAGGGGTTACTATGTTTTTCTAAATAAACTTGTCATTAAAGTTGATTAGCAATGCATGATTATAGCTTAAATAGGTAGAACTCATTTTTCTGAACATTTTGATATATTATCTATATTGTTCTGACTTATAAATAATAAGTTATTGAATTTTCAATATTTAAATCATTTTTTGAAATATTTAAAACTTTATTGCATCAGGCTGACATCATAATATAACCCTGGGATTTTGTTACCACAACAGAACATACCCACAGTGACTGACTGATGGGGCCGAAGCCACATCAGCAGCCACACGCGCAAAATGGGGATCAGGCATTTCTCACTGGGGCTAGATCTAGCCAGAGGGGCTGACCGGTGGGACCTGGCCACGCAGTCAGGCCACGCAGGCACCACGCGGGAGCCACGTTGGCTCGTCGGCCAATGGGCCAGACGGCAGCGACTGGCGGAGCTACAGGGCTCGGGCAGGGGCGTGCTACGTCTTGTTTGAAGCAGCGCACAGAGAGGAACGAAACTACGGCGGCGCCGCTCCTAATTGGTCACCGGAGGCGAGGTGGTGGTGGTGCCCGACGACGGCGGATGGTGGGGCACGGCGCGGGGTCGAACCAAAGGAGGAGGGAAAGGTTGGAGAGGTCCACTGGGACCGTTAGCTCACCAGGAGGGTGTTGACGGTGACGGTGAGGCCTGGGGAGGACGGAGGCGAAGGAATCCACGACGACGGTGGTCGTCGGTGACGGAGAAGAACAAGTCGAGGGCGACGATTTACTGCGCCCCCCTCGATTCCTTCAGTGGGAAGGATCCTCAGAGCGCGGCGGAGCTCAAGGCGTCATCGGCGAGGCACAGGGAGGCCGGAGACGGCGGGACGACGACGAGGTCCGACGGTTAGGGTTCGGTTTGGGGAAGCCTGGGAGAGAGGAAGGTCGACCGGGAGAGTCTGAGGGGATGAGGGCGAAGGAGAGGCGTCGGCGCGGTCTTATCCACGCTCCAGAGCGACGAGCGGCGAGGATCAAGCGGCGGCGGACGGCATCGCCGGTGACAGCGAAGCAAGGCTTCATCGTAGTCGAAGACGACGCTCTGCAAAGCGGTACAGGCCTTCTCCTGGGCCTCGGGTGGGCTGACTTGGGCCACTGATGGGCTGCAGGAAAGGTTGCTGGGGGAGAGAGAGAAGCTGGGCCGTGGCCTGATTCGGCTGCTGCTCATTTTTTTTAACCAAAACTTTTCCTTTTTCTATTTTGTGTATTACTCTTTGTATTTCAAATCCTTTTCTGTTTTTAAACAGTTTGAAAATTCCAAAGAGTTTTGAAATCATTGTAAATATTCAGGGGCTCTTTATAACAACTTGGGCTCCAATAAACTTTGATACTTTTCAAAACATGAAAACCATTTGAAGGTAGTTTCAAAGAAGAGGGGACGAATCTAGGGTTTAGGGTTTGCATTTAATTCAACACACTTAATCTCATGCATTACTTGGATGATTTAAATAGATGCATGCCATGCTTAAGTACTGAGTACATATATTACAAACATGGGCTGTTATACCTATATCCCCCTTACAAGAATCTCGACCTGAGATTCCTAAGTTTTAGAAAAGAAGACAGGGTATTCAGATCGGAGACAATCTTCTCGTTCCCAGGTTGCTTCATCCTCAGAGTGATGAGACCACTGAATTTTCAGGAACTTGATGTTTCGACAATGAGTTTTTCGCTCGGTTTCATCAAGGATACGAACAGGATACTCACGATAAGTCAGATCCTTTTGGATATCAAGAGTTTGGTGATCAACACCACGGACAGGATCTTTGAAGCAACGCTTGAGTTGAGACACATGAAAGACGTCATGCACCTCAGGAAAGTTTGCAGGCAGCTCCAATTTGTATGCGGGGTTACCTTGTTTGGATAGAACACGAAAAGGACCAACATAGCGAGGAGCCAGTTTGCCTTTGATTCCGAAACGATGGACACCCTTCAAAGGAGTGACCCGGAGATAAGCTTGATCACCAACTTCATATTCAACATGTTGATGGTGGCGATCATGGTAGCTTTTCTGACGAGACTGAGCAGTTTTCAAACGATCTCGAATGATACGAACTTGATCTTCTGCTTCCTGGATCATATCCGGACCAAAGAACTTTCTTTCGTCGGTTTCTGACCAATTCAAAGGAGTACGACAGGTTCTTCCGTATAAGAATTGGAAAGGTGCCATACCAATACTGGACTGAAAACTGTTGTTGTAGGCAAATTTAGCAAAAGGAAGGCATTTCTCCTAGTTCTTGCCAAAAGATATGATACACGCTCTAAGCATGTCTTCAAGGATTTGATTCACTCTTTCGGTTTGACCACCGGTACTAGGGTGATAGGCTGTGCTGAAGGAAAGGCGAGTTCCCATAGCTTGTTGGAAACTTTCCCAGAATCTTGAGGTGAACAAACTTCCACGGTCGGAGACGATTTTCTTTGGTACCCCATGAAGAACAACTATTCGGGAGATATACATATCGGCCAACTGATTAGCAGTAATGCTCTCGCGAACAGGTAGGAAGTGAGCAACCTTGGACAGATAGTCGACGATTACCCAGATGGCATCATTTCCTTTCTGAGTCTTGGGAAGACCAGTGATGAAATCCATACCAACTTCATCCCATTTCCACTCCGGGATTTTATGTGGTTGCAGGAGACCAGCGGGTCTTTGGTGCTCAGCTTTGACGCGACGGCAAACGTCACATTTAGCAACAAAACGAGCGATATCCTTCTTCATACCAGACCACCAGAATCTTTGACGAAGATCCCAGTACATCTTGGTACCTCCAGGGTGGATAGAAAGAGGTGATTCATGAGCCTCTTGGAGAATTAGATCCCTCAATTTTGTTCTCTTCGGCACTACCAGACGGTTACCAAAGTAAACAGTACCTTGATTATCAATAGAGAAACACTTAGCAACTCCGCTAGCTATGTTCCCTTTGTTCTCAGCAATTTTGGAATCATATTTCTGAGCATGCTTGATTTCATCCTCTATAGAAGACTTCACTTCAAGGGTAGAAAGGAATGCACGAGGAACTACTTCAAGATTCAATCGAGCGAATTCCTCATGTAGAGAAGGTTGTGCTTGTTTGATCATCAGGGTGTTGCAATAAGATTTACGGCTCAGCGCATCAGCAACGACATTGGCTTTGCCAGGTTGATATTTGAGACCCAAATCATAGTCCTTGATGAGTTCCAACCATCTTCTTTGCCTGAGATTCAGATCAGGTTGTGTGAAAAGATACTTCAGACTCTGATGATCCGAGTATAACTCGCAACGACTACCGAGAAGGTAATGTCGCCATTGCTTGAGAGCATGAACAACAGCTGCAAGATCAAGATCATGAGTTGGGTAATTGTTCTCATGTGGTTTTAGCTGACGGGAGGAATAAGCCACCACATGACCATCTTGCATCAACACACATCCGAGACCTTGGTGAGAAGCATCACAGAAGACAACAAAGTCTTTGATAGTATCTGGGAGAACTAACACGGGTGCAGTGGTTAACTTGGTTTTCAACAACTGGAAGCTTTCCTCAGCCTTATCAGACCATTCAAACTTCTTATCCTTCTTAAGAAGATCAGTCATCGGCTTTGCAATCCTAGAGAAGTTCTCAATGAATCGACGGTAATAACCAGCCATCCAGAGAAAGCTTCTAACATCCTTGACGGATTTAGGAGACTCCCAGTCGAGGATAGTTTGAACTTTGTCGGGAATCATAGCAACCCCTTTGGCGGAAACAACATGACCAAGGAATACGAGCTCTTGTAACCAGAACTCACATTTGGAAAACTTGGCGTAGAGACGATGTTCTCGGAGTTTTCTTAACACCAAACGGATATGTTCAGCATGCTCTTCTTCAGTCTTGGAATAGACCAGAATATCATCGATGTAAACCACGACGAACTTGTCAAGATACTCCATGAAGACAGAGTTCATAAGCCGCATAAAAGTGGCCGGAGCATTGGTAAGACCAAAGGACATGACTGTGTACTCGTAAAGACCATAACAAGTGGTGAAAGCAGTCTTTGGAATATCCTCCTTACGGATCTTTATCTGGTGATACCCTGACCTTAAATCCATTTTGGAAAAGACAGTGGCACCAGTTAACTGATCAAATAGATCGTTGATCCTAGGGAGAGGATACTTGTTCTTGATAGTCACAGCATTGAGTGGGCGATAATCCATAACCAGACGCGGTATATTGGTATCCCGCTTCTTAACAAAGATGGTAGGACATCCCCAAGAAGATGTGCTGGGCTGAATGTGTCCTTTTCCTTCTAACTCCTCTAATTGCTTCTTCAACTCCACAAGCTCATGAGGAGGCATACGATAGGGTCTTTTAGAAACAGGAGCAGTTCCAGGAACTAACTCTATGACAAATTCCACACTTTGATCAGGTGGCATGCCAGGCAACTCCTCAGGAAAGACATCCGGAAACTCATAGACCACGGAAACATCTTAAATCTCTAACGGAGGTAAAACTTCAAGAGCATACAACTCTGCTTAAGGAATAGAAACAGCTGAAGGAGATAGTGACCCTACGGTCCAATACTTGACTGTTATGCCAGCAGGACTAGTCAAAGTCACGGACTTGGTTGTACAATCAAGAATGGCTTGATAACGGGTCAACCAATCCATGCCCAATATCAGTTGACTTGAGGGCGATCAAAGAAGTGGGAAAAAGTTGAAACGCAACTTCGATTAGATTCCCATTACTAACCATGGTGGAACACCACTTAGAACCAGGAGACTGAACTAGCAGAGGAACAGATAACCCCTCAAAACTTATCCCATGCATTTGAGCAAAAGCTTGTGACAAGAACGAATGCGATGCTCCAGAATCAAACAAAACTTTAGCTGGAATTTGATTGATACGAAGCGTACCCATGATGACGCTTGGATCTTCCTGAGCCTCCTCAGCAGTGATATGGTTCAGGCATCCTTTTCCAGCACCTGGATACTTATCATTCTTCTTTGGTGGTTGTGCCTTCTCAGCAGCACCCTTTTGAGGGCACTCCTTTGCATAGTGGCCAGACTGGCGACAATTAAAGCATATAAAACCTGATGTATTGCCAGCAGAAGGATAATTTGATCCACCAGCATTGTTTGAGGTAGCATTTGGACGAGGAGCGTATCCAGAAGACCTTGGAGTATAAGGAGCACGTGGCACAACACTGTAAGGCACGAAGACATGACGCTTCTTATTACCAGAACCAGCCTTGTTGTACCCCTCCTGAGGACGCTTACAAGTTTCTTCATACTCCACCTTTCCACTCTCGGCTTTCATGGCCTTATTAACAAGACCTTGGAAGTTAACAAAGTCCATGAGATGGAGATCACGACAAACCTCAGGATCCAGTCCCTTGTGGAACAGAGCTTGCTTCTTAACATCAGTGGAGACCTCTTCCGTAGCATAGCAGGCAAGACGATTAAAGTTGCACTGATAATCACACACAGAACCAGTGCCCTGCTTAAGCTTGAGGAACTCCTCCCTCTTTTGATCCATCAGACCCTCCGGAATATGATAAGCTCGGAAGGCTTCAGTGAACTCTTCCCATGTAACAACATGTTGAGCCTCTTGCATAGCCAAGAAATTTTCCCACCAGGAATTAGCTGCTCCCTCCAGATGATAGGCAGCAAAAGTCACCCAATCAACTTGAGCAACATGACCAACCTGAAGTTTGCGCTCCATAGTGCGAAGCCAGTAATCTGCATCAAGTGGCTCGGTGGAATAGCTGAAAACTGGTGGAGTGAGACGTGTGAAGTCCTTGATTCCAACTTGATTGTTCTGGCGTTGAGCAGTGTTGCGCTCAATCCTTTCAAGGAGCCTCATGTTGTTAGCACGATTGGTTTCATACATGGCCATGATTTGAACCATGGACGGCGGCGGAGGAAGGTTGGAAGATTCTCCGTCATTTGCGGCACCCCGAGCATGAGCACGGGTACAGGCACGGGAGGTATCACCCATCCTGAAAGAACAAAAAGAGATTAGACAAAGGATCCAAAGGAACAAGACGGAAAGCTGAACAAGGAGTACTTGATTTAAGAGTATCATCTTAACCAGCTGACTTACAAACCATAACAATGGAATGCTAAGATGTTACCCACCAAGCAAAACTGAGATATCTTGGAACTCTCAGAATAGCAACCAAGTACGGAGTAATTTTTAGAAGAACAACGCCAAAACCACGATCCTAAATTTTTTGAGATATAAGGTAAGGAATGAAAACCTTTTCAAACCAAATAAGGTAAGAGAAACTCCAACAACAGAAACACACCAGAGAAGGAGTAAAAAGAATCCTAGTCAGAGTTTCTGCAAATAGTTTTAATTTTCAAATAGTTTTGTCAACTTCTAGACTCAACATCGACCAATAAAAGGGTTTCCTACAGGCAGTCCTGCTCTGATACCAAAACCTGTGGCACCCCCCCCCCCCGGGGTTAGGGCTAAACTAACCTCAGATCATCAACTAAGATAAGTTCAACTCCAAACACGGGAGATCACAGTATGATTTGGTAACATTACAGAACACAGGGATTCAACAACATAAGTTTAAACTATTAACAGAGTAAGATATTAGAGTTATTACAAACCAGAGGTCATAGACCCAACATTACATCACACATCGAAAGCAAAATTATGTTGTTCTACACAACAACTTAGCAAAAGGCCTAAGAGGCCATAAACAAAAGCGACGTCCATCCCGTAGTCCTCAGGCTGCTACCTGGGACCCCCAACTACTCGTCGATGTCAATGTAGAAGCCACCTTCAGTTGCAACCAGATCCTCTATAAAAAAACAACAATGGCGCAAGGCTGAGTATGAGAATGTACTCCGCAAGACTTAGATAACCTAGTATCTACATGCTCTGGCTAGAAAGGCTTTCTCTGGATTTACTTTTGCGAAACGCAATCTTTATTTATCAACGAGAGAGAGAAGAGTCTCGTCTACTCAGAATCTTTTAAAAAGGGATAAGATAGCGTCTTCTTCATCTTGTTCATCACATCTTGGTAGCCACCAGCTTCTTCAGAACCTCCTATCTAGGATCACCCCCTCAACCCAGAGGAAGCATCCTTAAGCACACGTGGATCAACAAGCTTTATAGTGGTTAAAGTTATCTATGATCTTAGAATCTGGTCACCAAGCGTTCATAACCGTGAACACGGCTTTTCGATAAGATTAATACCCTACAGGGGTGTACAACTTTACCCACACATACCAACCGACTCTTAATGCCAAATATTATTAGCCATCTTCCTTGGAAGGCCGACAGAGGGTGGTTGACCATGACCTTTACCTTGCTTTCACCAAGACCATGAGTCACGCAATAAGTATGATTCCGCCGTAACGGGTCAAATCCCGAAGCCGGTACTTAAAGATGTGAGGCAAGGTTGGTTTACCAGGGGCTCCATCGACCCCAAGCAACCCGTTCCATGCTTTCCTACCTGTTATGATGCACCTCCATCACCTCCTCTTTCGGAAACGTTTTCAATGCGTATTCCAAATGGAAAGCCCGAACTATGTGACTCATGGAATCTACTAGGCAAGTTAGTCAGTCGAGGGGTTATCCAGGCCCCGTGTGGCTGTAAGCTCGTCTCGGTTCCAAAGGCAAGAACTCAGTTCCTAGTGGTGGCGAGCATGGGACTACAAAAACCACACCCAACGTGGCCTCCCATACAAGCCTTAGCATGATTAGTTAACTCCTTCGACGATGTCACCATCCCCTACCTCACTACCTTCCTTGGCACCTCTAATTCATCATTGATAGAGCAGACGTTGTTTCTATGCTTGGCTAAGCTGTCGATAACAGAAGCTCTACAACGCTCACATGCCAAACCTAAGTATGCTAGGAGCAGTGGATCAGGAGTATAAGGCTACAAAAAGGGAAACAGTGCAGCAGATAGGTAACACTAGCTACTGACAAAAGACCACATTGGAATCGTGTGCATTATAGCAAGAAAGTAATATACTTTATAAAACATAGGTTCAGAATGAGAGGCTACGCTTGCCTTGTCCGTCAGTAGACAGGTACAGATCTTCGGTGTTGTTGACTTCAGCTTCGGGTTCAGATCCTATCGCAAAGAACCAATACCGAAAACAAAGGCGACAATCAAGACATGGCATCGATGCAATGCTCAAACAAGGATGATGACATGACAAGTTGAATTGCATTGAAATGAAACCCTAAGTCATGCTTGACAACTTAAACGGGGTTCCGAGGGTTGAAAACTCTAACTCGGAAAAACTCCGGAATCACCTAAGAGGGGTTACTATGTTGTTCTAAATAAACTTGTCATTAAAGTTGATTAGCAATGCATGATTATAGCTTAAATAGGTAGAACTCATTTTTCTGAACATTTTGATATATTATCTGTATTGTTCTGACTTATAAATAATAAGTTATTGAATTTTCAATATTTAAATCATTTTTTGAAATATTTAAAACTTTATTGCATCAGGCTGACATCATAATATAACCCTGGGATTTTGTTACCACAACAGAACATACCTGATTCGATCGATGGGGCCGGTTACATCAGCAGCCACACGTGCAAAATGGGGATCAGGCATTTCTCACTGGGGCTAGATCTAGCCAGAGGGGTTGACCGGTGGGACCTGGCCACGCAGTCAGGTCACGCAGGCACCACGCGGGAGCCACGTTGGCTCGCCGGCCAACGGGCCAGACGGCAGCGACTGGCTGCGCTACAGGGCTCGGGCAGGGGCATGCTACGTCTCGTTCGAATCAGCGCACGGAGAGGAACCGAACTATGGTGGCGCCGCTCCTAATTGGCCACCAGAGTCGAGGTGGTGGCAGTGCCCGATGACGGTGGACAACAGGGCACAGCGCGGGGTCGAACCAAAGGAGAAGGGAAAGGTTGGAGGGGTCCACTGGGACCGTTAGCTCACCAGGAGGGTGTTGACGGTGATGGTGAGGCCTGGGGAGGACGGAGGCGAAGGAATCCACGACGGCAGTGGTCGTCGGTGACGGAGAAGAACGAGTCGAGGGCGATGATTTAATGCGCCCCTCCCTCGATTCCTTCGGTGGGAAGGATCCTCAGAGCACGGCGGAGCTCAAGGCGTCATCGGCGAGGCACGGGGAGGCCTGGACGGCGGGACGACGACGAGGTCCAACGGTTAGGGTTTGGGTTGGGGAAGCCTGGGAGTGAGGGAGGTCGACCAGGAGAGTCTGAGGGGATGAGGGCGAAGGAGAGGCGTCGGCACGGTGTTATCCACGCTCCAGAGCGACGAGCAGCGAGGATCAAGGGGCGGCGGCGGACGGCATCGCCGGCGACATCGAAGCAAGGGTTCGTCATCATCAAAGACGACGCTCTGCGAAGCGGTACGAGCCTTCTCCTGGGCCTCGGGTGGGCTGACCTGGGCCGCTGCTGGGCTGAAGGAAAGGTTGCATGGGGAGAGAGAGAAGCTGGGCCGTGGCCTGATTCGGCTGCTGCTCATTTTTTAACCAAAACTTTTCCTTTTTCTGTTTTGTGTATTACTCTTTGTATTTCAAATCCTTTTCTGTTTTTAAACAGTTTGAAAATACCAAAGAGTTTTGAAATCATTGTAAATATTCAGGGGCCCTTTATACCAACTTGGGCTCCAATAAACTTTGATACTTTTCAAAATATGAAAACCATTTGAAGGTAGTTTCAAAGAAGAGGGGAAGAATCTAGGGTTTAGGGTTTGCATTTAATTCAACACACTTAATCTCATGCATTACTTGGATGATTTAAATAGATGCATGCCATGCTTAAGTACTGAGTACATATATTACAAACATGGGCTGTTACAAATAGTCACTTGTAATATTTCTTTTATTCTTTTTTATCTTTATTTTATTCTTTTGTAATAAAGGTTGTACTATTACTCAATATATAAAGGTTCTTCTTTTATTCCATTACTATTGTAAAGATTCTGATCATTTTCATAAGTTACATTTTGCAACTTATTTATTGAATAAAATTATGGAATAAATACTCTTTTTCTTGATTATGTTATTTATTTAAAGTTTGAGCTGCTAATTATCAACTCTTGACTAAATCAAAATACTCAAACATAATTCTAAATCTGTTTTAATTATAAATCCAACACTCAAGTTTAAATTCAAACTTCATTTCCCAAAACACACTAATCCACAAAGATCATATCAATAGTTTATAACAATCATTCTCCAAGACTATACCTAATCTCAAAGAATGAAAGAAACTTTGATTACTTTAGGTTTTTATTTGGCGAAAAATTTACCCACATTTTTACAGATGAATGCATGCAATTTCATAGATTCCTAAATCTACCCTTCATTGGTTCCTAAATGCTGGGATGTTACATGGTCCCTGAAAAGTCCACCACATACAAGTCATGCTCTACATACCCTACGAAGGCCACCATGAGGGACTTGCTCCACATGAGGACCACATAATGCTCATTAAATAAGGAAGAAAGACCCACAATGATAAGAGCATGAACTGAAAGGAGATTGTAGCCAAGGGTTTTGACAAGCATGACGTCAACCAAGGATATATCCCGGGTTACCACCACCTTGCTAAAACCCAATACCCGAGAACTTGTTTTATCACCGTAGGAGACCATGGTGTTTGCAAGATTAGGCATTATCTCCGACATGATGGAATTTCTCCCGGTCATATGACTTGTGGCGCCGCTATCAAGCACCCATTTTGCTCCACCAGAAGCATAGTCCTACAAGAAAATCAAGCCTGGGTTTTAGGTATCCATTTTGCAATGGGTCCCTTTTTGTTAGTGATAAGGGTCTTTGGCACCCAAATGGTCTAGTGATAATCATGTGTGTATGAAGTTCCAACATATTTTGCGTAAACATAACCATTATAAGATTTGCAAAGAATGTAAGAGGGATTGTTCTTTCTGGCAAAGTTATCACTTTGCAAGAGAGTAGGACCATGAGAGGTCCTTTGAGCATTGCCCTTGTTCTTTCTCCTTTTCTTGTTCTTATTATTCTTCTTATTTGGCTTGGGGGCACACTCAACAACTTGCTTGTTGAGTTTCATCTTGGCAAGTTGATCCTTCAACACATTGTTCTCCTCAATTATATTGTCATGCTTGCAACAAAGGTTAGGAGAACTAGACAAGTCTATAATTTGCAAAGCGGAAGACTTAGCAAGTTCACAAGTTAATTGAGTTTAAAGTTTCTCATGGGCTTCAAGAAGACTTGAGAATTTGCTCTCCAAGGCTTTGTGTTCCTCTTTGAGTTTCTCAAGATCCTCTGGATTCCTACCATGACCAACACCAAACTCAACTTTCTCCTTTTTAAGCACTTTAACCAAAGCTAGAGCATGATCATGTTCTTTAGTGAGGGAGCACATGGAAATGTTATGATCATCTACTAGCTTAGAGACATTTTCCTCAAGATTGATTCTCATATTTTGTTCATCCTCAAGGATTTGTGTGAGAGAATCAATTTCATCAGCGGTATCTCTTTCATTTTTACTTAGCAAGTCAAGAAGTTCTTCCTTTTCATCTAAATCATCCCTAACATGATCAAGTTTATTAAGCAAAGCTCCAAAGCAAGTTTTAGTCTCATCATCTAAGGTAGCAATGAACTCGCATATGTCTGCCATCTCTTTCTTTATCTCTAGACCTTCAAGATCAAGAGAGGAAGGTTCACTAGAGATGAGTTTAGGAGTGGGCTTGGGGGTTACCTCGGTGGCCTTGGCCATGAGACACTTTTTGTTGGAGGATTTGACGTTCTCACTGTGGGAGTCGAAGAGGGACAATCATGGAGTATATGTAGTGGCAATAGCAGCAACTCCCACAATCTCACCACCTTTGACTTCATCGTCATCATCATCCATGCCCGAGAGGTATTCTTCATGAACCACTGAAAGGATCGTATGGGCACCTAGAGGGGGTGAATAGGTGCTACTTCAAATTTTACTCTTTTTCAAGTTAGGGTTTGACACAAAAGGTAAATTATCTAGATTATGCAACTACGGTGAATTTACCTATATGTCAACCTAGCACAAACACTAAGCAAGAACAAGATAAGTAAAGTGCAGTAAAGGATAGAAGTAACCAAAGTGGAGCACGCAGAGACAAAAGGATTTGTTTCCTGCAGTTCCTTCCTTTTGAAGGGAAGTACGTCTGTGTTTGGAGAGGGGTGGTTTCAAACCACCAACGCCACGAGAGGCCTCCCTTGTTCTCCGATGAACCTCACCCCAAAGGGTTCGATTCACCTCTTCCATTATATCGGCAACCTTCAAGGTGGAAGCCGGCACCTTTACAACAAGTTCGAGGCACACATCCACCACTGAATTGGAGGCTCTCGAATGCAAGCAATCTGACACACAATCAAAGACAAGCTTGTAAGAACCAAATCAAGAACTAGGGTTTCCAATGAAACACTAGATCAAGGGGCCCTCAAGTGAATGAGGAGGAATTAAGATCTCTCTTGGTGAAGCTATAGATCAAGGCCTCCTCCTTCGATTCTACAAAGATCAACGACTTTGGATGGTTGGATGAAGAGATCTTGGTGTTTGGTGGATCAAATGGTGGGGGTCTTCTTTGCTGGAACGAGCAGCTTCCAAGGGTAAAAGAAGGGGACTTTATATAGCCCCCTGGAAATGTAGCCATTGGAAGTCACTTGACCTGGACAGTCCGGCAAAACACACCCGGACAGTCCAGCCAGGCCGGACACTTCGGTCTAGCAAAGTATCCGGCGAGAGTCTAGGCAGATTCCGGGTAGTGTCTGATATGCCATACAGAATTTCCACACGGTTCGACGAAAACTTGGTGATCCCCCAGGGCCAGACACTCTGGCATATACTATCTAGACATTCCGGCTGGGCCGGATACTCCAGCACACATCTACTGGATAGTCTAACAGAACTTGACTAGCTACAAAGATATCACCCTAGGAACTTCTTTTCCTCAGAGACAATTAACAATAATATGCATATGATAGCATAGATATATCCTGAAACATTTTAGCAGCTGATTAAACCTATCCAAGTGTTGTCAACAAACATCAAAACAATATGAAAGCCATAAATGCCCTTTCAACCACCATAGCTCGTTCCTTGTTGGCAACATTCTTGATGGAGAAGTTCTTGTTCATAGGATGAGGAGGTCTTGACTTGATCTTGCGAATGAGGCGTCCACCATTGTCTTCTCGGTTCTCAAAGGGACAACTTGCCACAAAGTGACTCTTGTCATTGCAATTGTAGCATTATCTCACTTTGGGAGCCTTGTTTGTTGAGTTGAATATTGTGTTGTCCCTTGATCTTGGCTTCATCCCTGGTTTGTTCCAAAAAGCTCTCAAGGCAAGGGCAAGATGTTCGTTGAAAGCATACTTGAGATCCTCTTGAGACCACTCACTAGCCTCATCTTCGTCATCAACCTCCACCGCCTTGGCCTTCAAGGCAAGGTTCACCTTTTGTGACCCCAAAGCACGAGCACAAGCAGATTCCGCATTCTTATTGGAAATGGTCATGGCAATCACTTCACTTAAGATTTCTTGAGATGTCATGATGTGAAAGTTGATTCTTCCATTGATGGAGTTGAGATTTTGTTATTCAAATGGAAGGAGAGCTTGAGCAAACTTCCTCTTCATGAACTTGTCGTCTATTGGGGATATGCTAAATGGGTATCACCATTGCATGTCTCTAATATGGATAACCCAGGTGGCCTGCAGTTGGTAGCAAGGCCTATGGCCTGCTAGGCGGCCCAGTTAGATGGATCCAGAAGGGAGGACCATGCCGGATGAAGGAAGGCTATGGTAGAGTCATCGGAGTACCCGGAGGCTTGGAGTGCAAGACATGTTAGACTAGTTGTATACTGTGTAGGACTCTATAACTTGTCCGGCTAGGACTTTGCCTGTAACCCTAGGATCTGGAGTCTATATAAGCCAGACCTAGAGGATCCTTTGTGGAAGATCAATCAGATAACTCAACTCATATCGCACAAAGCAAAATGATCCCTGTAACCCGGCGTATTGCCGTTATAGTGATTTATAGCAGGAGTAGGATTCCGCCACCGTCGTGGGATCTGAACCTGGGTAAGCTGTGTCACCTCGTACCCGCCAACCTTCCGCCTTACCCCACGTATCTAAACACGCACTGTGAGGACCCCTCCATGGCGTACTCGTCGGTAATACCACGATAGTTGGCGCCCACCATGGGGCAAGAAGCGCTTCAGGCTCTACAATGGGCGAGGTCAAAGCTCTTCACGGGAATCGTAGAAACCATAGCCATTTGGTCGCGTTCTCTTCTCCGACAATGTTCTGATCATCCCTCCCGACGAATTTTGGATCCCGGCGAAGACGAACCCCACCCGTTGCTCGATCGCCCCAATCGGAAACATCCACCTATTCATCGGCGAAACCGACTCGGACACTAGTTCCCTGGAAGCCGGAGGATCGTCAAGGCCCGCACGGACTGCCTATGGGAATGATACGTTCGCGGAAGGATCGTAGTCAGATCTCTCTTTGGAGTTTGCCGCCTTAGATCGGAAAAATCCAAGGCCCACCCAAACCGCCCCTATGCAGGAAATAATGGTGGAAGATCGCCGCAAATTCGCCGGCTTCGTTCATGCGTCTGGAAAGCAGAGATCACAGTTCATCGGCGTGGTGACTATCTTCAATCTGGCGCGTTGCATTCAGAGAGAAGGTGAAAACCCCTGCAACTACCTAGCCAGATGGATCCGTATACGGGCCGATTTGGAACATTACCCTAGTGATGATGCTTTTTATCACTTTGTGGAAGGACTGGATCATGGTGCGCTTCGAGAGCATGATCAACACCGTCAACAACTACGCGACCGCTGATGTAGCTACTCAGGCCGAGATAACTGCCATACCCGGGCCACCGCCGCCTCAGCCACCACCGCCACCACCGCCACTCAACATCCCTACGGCCGCAACATCATCCTCCATCATACACAATCAAATTGGTTGGAATGTCCACGCCTATGTGGACGATATCGTGGTGATGTCAAAAATTCAAACGACTTAGTCTCCGACTTAAAAGAAACATTTGATAATCTCCGAAAATACAACATGATGCTTAAGCCAAAGAAGTGCGTCTTTGGATTTAATTGGCGGATTTCATTGCAGATTGGATGGAGATGCCAGATGCTACCCCTGTACTAGAGCCAGAATATTGGGTGATGCACTTTGACGGATGAAAGCTACTCAATGGCTCAGGGGCTGGTGTACTACTACAGTCACCAACAGGGGGAAAACTGCACTACATTTTTCAGATCCACTTTGAGGATGCAAATAACATGGCGGAATATGAAGCACTCATTCACGGACTTCGCGTATCCAGGGATATTGGCATCAAGCGCACAGTTTTCTGTGGAGATTCCGACTTGGTTGCCCAGCAGGTGGCTGGCACCTGGAACGCGCGGAGCCCTATGATGGCGGCATATCGAGATGAAGTGGACGAGATAGCCAAATGCTTTGAAGGCTACAAAGTCAAGTATGTCAAAAGGGAGGAAAATGAGGCGGTTGATCTACTGTCAAAGCTTGGATCAGGTTGCAAGCCAATTCCGCTTGGCATTTTTCTGGAGCATCTATGGACCCGTGAAGGGAGCGGACCCCGAGAACCCGGATAGAGTTGAATCTTTTGTTCATACAGTAACAAAGTTCCCTCCGGTTTGGACAAACCCGTTCATGGAATATCTTGTACACGGAACCTCGCCCATCGACAAAGTCGAAAGTCAGCAAATAGCACGACGAGCAAAGGGCTATACCATAATCAATGGGCAGCTCTACAAAAGAAGTACAACTGGTGTATACCTGAAGTGTGTATCCCAGCAAGAAGGTATTGAAATCTTTCGTGGGATCCATCTCGGATATTGTGGGCATCATGCCACTCCTCGATCGTTGGTCTCCAAAGCCTTCCGGTAAGGATTCTACTGGCTGACCGCAAAGGCGGACACCGACAAGCTGGTTGAAACATGCATGGGATGCCAGTACTATGCCCGACAACCACATGTACCAGCTCAAGAATTGCGAACAATCCCAATAACTTAGCCGTTTGCAGTCTGGGGGCTAGACATGGTTGGTCCATTACAGACGGCACCTTGTGGGTTTACGCATCTGCTAGTAGCAGTTGATAAATTTACGAAATGGATAGAATCTAAACCCATTAGAAATATTGATGGGGCAACTTCCCTTAGGTTTGTCCGGGATCTAGTGGTGAGATTTGGTCTCCCACATAGCATTATCACTGACAATGGTAGCAACTTGTCTCTTAAGGTAAACTAAATTCCCTCAGCAGTGGGAGGTTCAATCTTTCCTCGGAGACTTGCAACAATTAGCCACTGTAGATCTTCTCCTCCTTGATCATTGAGCTGAGCTCCGAAGAACTCGGGGTGCGGACGCTCCAGAAGTTCCGAAAGCTGGTCCAAATCCCTCTCAAAGATAAGGTCTCCTCCATTCCCCAACTGATAAAGCTTGCTATACTTCACGTCCATCTATAAGAATATAGGATGAGTAAGTTAGTAGAGTGATCAAGTGTGTCAAAATTTTATGTATTTTGCAAGAGTTTTTGAGGAACATGAATTTGCATGAAAGAATCAGAGAGATAAGAAGGAGAATAAGTTTTTGTAAATATTTGCTTCCTTTGGTTTTGAAACTAAGTTTTTGATTCAAACGTCCAGTCTAACTAGGGTCTCCTATGGTCAGGATGGCTCTGATACCAACTTGTCAACACCCGGATTTTTAATCCCAGATGCCTGTTATGCCATACATCGCAATCCCAGGATTACCATTTTTGCGAGACATAATAGAATTGGATACCACAGTACATCATCCATTACAAACCATATATAAGGTCTTACACAAATAAGGATCTCATGATCCAGTTCTTAATACAACTTCAAGCAGCGGAATACGTAATAATAACGGTAGCATAGGCGAAGCTCCATCTTCGGGGTCACAGGCAATGCTGACAATGGGAGATGATCCTAGTTGTCGTAACCTTCCTGGGGTCCATCCTCCAGGTACTCCTCTTCATAGTCTGGCCACGGGAATAGCCAGGGACAAAGCCATGAGTACTCTTTAAGTACTCGCAAACTAATACTAACAAGTGAAGAGGGTTTTTGATAATAGTACACTAGGCTCTAGGGTTGTTTTGCAAAAAGCCAGATTTATCTCTACTAAGTTCAGAGAGAAGCTAGTCACAATTTTATAACTCCTAAGGGGGAACTTGTGTTTCATATCACAACTCTGTTGTGGTCAAGTCAAAGTATCAATGTATTTCACAAGTCATTTTGAAAACATCTGACGGGGGAACAGTATGGCCACTCCAACTGTCCATAACCGCGGACGTGGCTATTCGAATAGTTTGACACTCTGCAGAGATTATACACTTTCACCACAACATTCGATACATCCGGGAACAAATCCTAAATTCACCATACTCAGTATGCGGATAATCAATCCTAACCTTTCAATTACACGCCCTAGTATAAGCACCTCTCCTGTGAGTTTGGCCTCCCAACCATGACCAACTGTCATCTTGGGTACTGCACAGGTGGACAATCTTCACAAGGTAGCCTCAGCTCAGACCTTGGCCGTGAGGGAACTAATACTAAGGTATATAAGCTTCTAGTCAAGCCCTACCCAATCTTCGGGTATTGTGGTTGTACGATAAAATTGGAATGGTACCGCATCCAGACAACCATCAGTTTTATAAAGGGCTAAGGCTCATGCCTCAACATTTTCATCACCAAAATCATCTGGTGTGTCAAAACATCTCAGTAGAATGATCCATCATCCTAAGGTTTTTATAACCATTTTCACCAAGTATTCCCATCTAAAGTTGATCAAGTTTTATGCTTAGCACTAGCATCTACAAGTGGAGGTAGCACTAATGAGGGGTGGTAAACTAGTGGAGTTTCAACTAAGTACAACCTTATATCTTAGGATGATATCAAGGTTTCTAACTTAGGCCAAATTTTATGTTCTTTATGCAACCTTCAAATATATCTTTCTAGGATCTATAAGTCACTTAAGTCAACTCTAAGTTAAAGCTTTGATAAAGAAATAAATTAGGAAGCTTGCAAATAAAACTAGGATTGTGTTATCAAGTGGGTATGATCACATATGCTTAAGGCATATAGTTGGCATGGTAACAAGCAAGTATTAGCTTGCATAGATAAAGTATCTTGCAAGTGTTAGCTTGCACATTCACCAAGCAATACTTAACTACTTGAAATCATCACACAAAAGGGTCCTATAGATGATCTAGTATCATCACTAACATTACAAGATTAAGGTTTGGTTTAATTCCTTTTATTTTTAGAAAAGTAATTTCTTCTCATTGAAAAACTACTTAAGATTTAATATTCTCCAAACCAAACATGGGATCATGTTTACACATGTCATCACCACATATTTTAGTCCATGGGAAACTGATTTAAAGTGGTGTCACAAATTAATAAGGTTTTACCCTTTTATTTTAATTAAATAATGTGTCTAGAAATGCCTATGTGGCATTCTTTTATTACTTGGTCATTATTTATGTAAGTAAACCTATATATTTTTATTTATTCTGAAAGGTATAGTTAAATGTGATTTTTGAGAGTTGGAATCAACTCAAAAGCTATTATGGTTTAAATTTGAAAAATGTTTGAATGCAGAAAAGCTTCTGCCTTGTTATTTTTACCAAGGATGATCTACAGATCCAAATGGCTTGAATCCAACGGTCTTGGATTCAGCATTCCCAGACCTTTCTAACAAAATTGGTTTCATTCAAATTGGTGCACTGAGTCGACCTGGGTTGATTTTTGAAACTGGGTACAGAAGTGTGTTTGAAATAAAATGGAAAAGGTTTAATTCAAATAACTGGGCTGCGCGGGATGCGATACTAGGCCGGCCTGCTAAGCGCAGCGCTTTCGCGGGCTGTTTAAGTGGTTGTTCCCACGTGTCAGTGAGACGAGGGGGTGCGAAGCAGTATGGGGTGAGGTGGTGCGTTTGATCTGGTTCTAATCCAACGGCTGAGGGTCATCGTCGATGTTGGGCAACGCCGAGATGTAAAACCTAGCACGGCCGTGGGGTCGTTAGGGGCTCACCGGGTGCGGGCGAGGGTCGGCGTGGGCGAACGAAGTCGACGACAGCGAACTCAGGGGTGGTCGCGGCAGCTCCTGGGTGGACGAAATCGATGGCGCCCTTCTCCTCCAGAGGCGGCCTGCTCCGGCGCAATTCCGGCGATGCGCTGCTCGCCTTGCTCCGGGACTGAGGTGGGGTGGTTCTGGGTGAGAGAGGAGTGGAATGGTGTGAAGAATTTGAGCGGGGGAGTCCTCCTTTTATAGGTTCGACGGCGAGACCGAACAGGATGGGCAGGCGACGGTGCCGACATGGCTACGGGCTGCTAGAGGCATGGCCGGCGGTGGCGATCGCTTGGTGGTCTCCTGGCGATGCTCTACGGCTTTAATGCGCGCGTAGGGGCGGTGGCAAACGGTCTGGAACGGGCGATGCTCTGCGTGTCAGAGGCGGCATCTTCGAGGTCTCTGGTCGGTGGTGATCGAGTATGCACGCGAGGGCGGGCGCGTCTGTGGGCTTTGCCGAGGGTGGCGCTCGGCGCATGCTCAAGATGCTGGCGTAGCTGGGCGCGTCCGCGGCGTGTGGTCCAAAGGCGGTGGTTCGAGCATTGGACAGGGGGTGGCGATGGACGGTGGGCTGTGTCCTAGACATGCTGTTTCGGCTTGGTGCTTGCTCTGGCTAGCTAGCCATGGTCGGCTGGCAAGGGGGTGCTCAGGTTGGCATGGCATGGGGCAAAGGGTAGGGGCTAGAGTTGGTCCAAGCACTGGTTGGCACTGAGGGAGACAAGGGTGATCAATGGTGAACATTGCTCAAAACAGTGAAGTTTGGCCAAATTGATTTGTTGCCTCCAAGTGTTTGATGAAATGGCCGCAAGAAGTCAAGTTTTGAATTTTGAAAAGATTTTTGGTGGGTGTGCTAGGTTGATGCTGGTGAGTTTGCAGATGCTTGGGTTTTGAAAGTTGAGCTTGTTTGAGTGGTTTTTGAAAAAGTGGGATCTTCCCATATGATATAGATTCAATTTTGAATTGTCATTTAAACCATGCATTTGAAAGTTTCTGGATGATCACAAGGTCGGCATTTATACTTTGTTATGAGTACAATCAAGGGGTGCAAAGATCCAGAAAAGTTTCTGTTAGGTTCTGAAAGTTTGAGACAGCCAAAGTAGGCATGGGAGTTAAATTGGTCAAAATGACCATTCCTTTATTTTATTTGTTTTGATTTACTTGTCTTTAGGAAAAGTGTGGGAAATGATTAGATGATGTTTATTTCACCTAAGCATCCATTTACAAGCAATGGAACACACAAACAAGGTGGTTCAAAAGAATTCAAAATGAAATGCATACTCACATGCATGCTTCCATATTTTTATTTAGAAAAGTTTTTGTTAACCCTAATTTTGATGATTAGTGTTTGATGATCCATGTTTAGTATTTTTGGGATGTTACAAACCTTTCCCCCTTAAACAAAATCTCGTCCCAAGATTTGAAAAAGGACAAAAAAGATTACCTAGGATTTGAAGAGATCGGGAAACTCTGTCCTGATGTGATCTTCGCGCTCCCAGGTAGCTTCCTCTTCTGTGTGGTTGCTCCACTGAATCTTGAGAAACTTTATGCTTCGGGTTCGGGTAGTTCTGAAGGCTTCTTCCAAAATACGGATGGGTACTTCGGGATAGGTCAGGTCATCGTTGATCTCTATGGTCCAGTGATCGATATTCTTGAACACTTTTGTCTTCTCTGGAACTTCGAGACACTTGCGAAGTAACGAGATATGGAACACATTGTGCACTACTGACATCTCTTCGGGTAGTTCCAATTGATACGACACTTCTCCTCGATGGTTCAGAATCTTGAAAGGTCCGATATATCTGGGGGCTAACTTTCCTTTGAGTTGGAAACGCTGCATTCCCTTCAATGGTGACACTTTCAGATAAACAAAATCTCCTATGTTGAAGGCGAGGTCTCGACGTCTCATGTCAATGTAACTCTTCTGTCTAGACTGGGCGGTCTTGAGGTGCTCACGAATCTTGTGAACCTTATCTTCTGCTTCTCGTAGGATGTCGGGTCCGAAAATCTGACTCTCTCCTACTTCCGACCAGTTCAAAGGGGTGCGACACTTTCTTCCATACATAAATTCAAATGGGGCCATTTGCAAACTAGCTTGATTACTATTGTTGTATGAAAATTCTGCAAATGGCAGACAGTCTTCCCACTTGGATCCATATTCTAACACACAGGCTCTCAGCATATCTTCGAGTATTTGATTTACTCGCTCCGTTTGTCCATCGGTCTGAGGGTGATACGCGGTACTGAAATCTAGGCGGGTTCCTAAACCTTCTTGAACTTTCTTCCAGAATCTCAAGGTAAACTGCGTTCCTCGATCCGATACAATGTTCTTAGGGACTCCATGCAAACTAACTATTCTAGCGATGTATAACTCCGCTAGTTTCGAACTCTGATATGTGGTCTTGACGGGCAAGAAATGGGCGACTTTGGACAATCTGTCCACTATGACCCAGATAGAGTCATTTCCCCTACTAGAAGTAGGCAGTCCAGTGTTAAAGTCCATTCCAACGGAATCCCATTTCCATTCCGGAATCTACAAGGGTTGCAACAATCCAGCGGGTCTTTGATGTCCTGCCTTGACTCGCTGACATATATCACACTTGGCGATATAGCTTCCGATTTCTCTTTTCATCTTATGCCACCAAAATTGCTCTTTCAAATCTTGATACATCTTAGTTCCTCCGGGGTGGATAGAATAAAGAGTATCATGAGCTTCCTTCAGAATAACTTCTTTCAACTCAGAATCTGCTGGTACACAAAGGCGTCCTTTGTACCACAGAACTCCTTCTTCGTCTTCGGTGAAGTCGGGTACTTTGCCTGTACCGATACGACGCTTGATTCCGTCGATACTAGCATTTCCTTTCTGCGCCTCTTTGATCTAGCTGATCAAAGTGGGCTGAAGTTCTATACTAGCCAAAAATCCTTTGCTCACTAATTCCATTTGAAAATCTTCCATCTCTTTGTGCAAGCTTGGTTGCTCCTTCAAAATCATGGAGTTCAAGCGGCACGGCAATCTGCTAAGGGCATCGTCTACCACGTTGGCTTTACCAGGGTGATAGTGAATGTCCAGATCGTAATCCTTGATTAGCTCAATCCATCTTCTCTGTCTCATATTCAGCTCCTTCTGAGTGAATATATACTTCAGACTCTTGTGATCGGTATAAATCTCACAACGATTTCCCATCAGGTAATGTCTCCATGTCTTCAGGGTTAGAACTACGGCTGCGAGTTCGAGGTCATGGGTTGGGTAATTTTGCTCATGTTGCTTCAATTTTCGAGATAGATAAGATATAACTTTGCCTTCTTGCATTAGCACACATCCGAGACCGATCTTGGATGCGTCACAATACACATCGAAGGGCTTCGTGATATCCGGCATGATCAAGATTGGGGCTGAAATCAATCTCCTCTTGATTTCTTGAAAACTCGCTTCACATTTGTCAGTCCATTCAAACTTCGTGTCCTTCTTCAGTAATTGGGTCATAGGTCTGGCGATACTTTAGAATCCTTCTATGAACTTGCGGTAATATCCCGCCAATCCGAGAGATGCACGGACTTGGGTTTGAGTGGTTGGAGCTTGCCAATCTTCTACATCTTTCATTTTGGCAGGGTCAACGGCAATTCCTCCGGCTGATACAATGTGACCGAGGAATCCTACCTCCTGTAACCAGAATTCACATTTGCTAAACTTGGCATAGACTGATGCTCTCTAAGGGTTCCAAGAATGGTCCTTAGGTGTAGCTCATGTTCGTCTTCTGATTTGGAGTAAATCAGAATGTCATCGATGAAAACAACGACAAACTTATCCAGGAAGTCCATAAAAATCTTATTCATGAGGTTCATGAAATAAGCGGGGGCATTGGTTAATCCAAAAGACATGACAGTATACTCGTATAGTCCATATCTGGTGGTAAAGGCAGTCTTTGGAATATCCTCTGCACGAATCTTGAGTTGATGAAAACTAGTTCTAAGATCAATCTTAGAAAACACTTTGGCACCGGTCAACTGATCAAACAAATCTTCTATCTTGGGCAAGGGGTACTTGTTCTTGATGGTGACATCATTCAACTTCCGATAATCCGTACACAAACGGTTACCTCCATCTTTCTTGTCCACAAACAAGACAGGTGATCTCCATGGTGATGCACTTGGTTGAATCAATCCGATTTCCAGCATGGCATCCAGTTGCTTCTTCGGTTCTTCTAGCTCTGATGGGTTCATACTATAGGGTCTCTGGGCTATGGGTCCTATTCCGGGGATTAATTTGATGATAAACTCGATATCCCGATCTGGGGGCATACCGGGCAAAACATCTGGAAATACATCGGGGTATTCATAGACTATTCGGACTTGGTCAATGGTAGGTTGGGCTATACTCTTGTTGCATTTGAATTGACGAGGTAAGGTTTCAGATATATGCTCGACTGATATTCCGTCTGTACTGGTCATGGTGATGGCTTTCTTGGCACAGTCAATCAATCCTTTATGTTTGGACATCTAATCCATTCCTAGTACTACTTCCAGACCTTTAGTTCCGAGTACTATCAGATTAGCATAAAAATCTATGCCATGGATTCGGATAGGGACGGCTTTGCAAATTTGCCTAGCCTTGGTGGTTGATCCGGGAATTTGAACAATCATTACATGCTTCAGTTTGGTTGGTTGAATTTTACTAGTGCATGCAAATTCTTCGGTGACAAATGAATGCAATGCACCAAAATCAAACAACACCCTTGCAAGTACTGAATTAACAGAAAACATACCCAAAGACGAAGTCCGGCGCTCGAGCTTCTTCAAAGATGCATGAGAAAAAGACGGCCATTGCGGTTGAGTGAATTTCCTGGGGCAAACCTTCTTCCGGGCTGAACACGACGCTGCTGCTGAGCTGGGGCATTAGCATTGGATGCTGCGGCATTCTTCTTGTTGGGGCACTCGTTGGAGTAGTGACCCTTATTTCCACAGTCATAACAAGTCACTTGCGACTTGTCCTTTGCCGCTACAGGCACAACATTGCTTCCAGTCCTCGGGGCAGTGTTGGTGTTGGTGGCAGCATTGTTGGTGTTGAACTTGGGTGGGGCACGGTTGAAATTGCTAGAGTTGCCGGGGTTGTTGTGATTTCCTTCGGGTCTAGGGTTTCCATGGTTGGGATAGGTGGGACGGTTCATCGGGGGTCTATTGGTTCTTGGGGCAAATCCTGGAGATGGGTTAGGGCGATATTTTGGGGTCTGATGGGTTCCTGGCTGATGCATCATACGACGCTTGCGGTTCTCATTGGCTTGGTTGATCTTTCCTTCCATCTGGATGGCAGAGTCGACAAGGGCTTCAATATCAGCAAAGGGGATATTGACTAACACAGTCTGCATCTCATCATGCAGACTATTCAGGAATCTCTCTTTCTTCTTGGCTTCCGTGTCGATCTCATCCGGGGCATACCTAGCTAATGACAAAAATTTGTCACGATATTCCACTACAGTCATCCTTCCTTGCTTCAGTTCTCTGAACTCGTCTCTCATCCTCTTGATCAAACTCGGTGGCACATGGGTTCTGCTGAACTTGACCTTGAATTCCTCCCAGGTCATCATCTGTCCTCCGGTCATTGCACGAACACTGTTCCACCATGCCCTGGCATCTCCGGCTAGATAGTGGGTGGCAAACAGAACTTTCTCATTGGTTTCCACTCTGGCGACTTCTAAGTTATTTTCCATGGTTTGTATCCAATCATCAGCGTCTAGGGGCTCTTCTGACTTAGTGAAAACAGGTGGGTTGGTATTCTGGAAATTCTTGATCTTAGATCCATGGTTATCCTTATTTCCATGGCCTTGGTTGTTGTGGGCTAGCTGAGCTATCTGTTGCAGAGTGGCTAGGTTGGCTTGACGTTCCGCTCTTTCAGCTTCGCGGTCAGAAGTCAACATTTGCAGGATCTGCAACATCGGGTCCGGGGATGAACCACTTCCTCCGCGTGGCATCTGAAGATTGAGATAGATCATGAGAAAAGAGGGAAATTTCTAAGGTTTCGGGGACTTTGAAAAGTTTTTAAAGTTTGACACTGATTTTCTAGCAACTTGCTCTTCATTCATTCACACGATACAACACACACCACAACAAGGAAAAACAGATGGTTTGAAGAACCATTCTGTAAACTACGATACAGTGGGACCGAATACTACTCACTATGCTAGTGCTCAAGTGCTACTACTCCTTGGAATCTGTGGCTTCATCATCTTCATCATCATCGATGAAGGCGAAATCATCCTCATCGGTGAAGAAGTCCATGGCCTGATCCTCCAGAAAATCATCATCATCGCTGAGATAGGAGTAGGGGTCTCCACGAAGATCCTCTCCTGCATTCTCCCTCTCCTCCAACTGCATGTCTCTCTCGTGGATGGTCTCTTCCAAAGATGAGATGCAGTGGCGGAGAAGGGCAATAATGCGCTCCTTCTTGTCAAGCTGACGGCGACGAGACTTGCGATCCTTTGCTAGCATGGAGATGGTCTGATCCTTTGTCTTGATGATGGCAGACTTGTGGTTGGAGTAGTCACGACAGTTATCCAACTCCTGCTAACGATCATACATCATGAAGCTAAGGTGGTCCAATTGAGTCTTCAGCTCAGGGTGGTATGGGGCTTCCAGTGGTTGTCCATTTGCATCACGCCTTGGGCAGAACTCAAAGCGGGTTCCCTTGATCTGATTGATGCTTTGCCCACATAGACGGGAAAGAGCTTCCTGCATGGCCCTGGCAAGTCCATCGAGCCAGTTGTTATCTCTTAAGGTAAACTGAATTCCCTCAGCAGTGGGAGGTTCAATCTTTCCTCGGAGACTTGCAACAATTAGCCACTGCAGATCTTATCCTCCTTGATCATTGAGCTGAGCTCCAAAGAACTCGGGGTGCGGACGCTCCAGAAGTTCCGAAAGCTGGTCCAAATCCCTCTCAAAGATAAGGTCTCCTCCATTCCCCAACTGATAAAGCTTGCTATACTTCACGTCCATCTATAAGAATATAGGATAAGTAAGTTAGTAGAGTGATCAAGTGTGTCAAAATTTTATGTATTTTGCAAGAGTTTTTGAGGAACATGAATTTGCATGAAAGAATCAGAGAGATAAGAAGGAGAATAAGTTTTTGTAAATATTTGCTTCCTTTGGTTTTGAAACTAAGTTTTTGATTCAAACGTCCAGTCTAACTAGGGTCTCCTATGGTCGATGGCTCGATACCAACTTGTCAACACCCGGATTTTTAATCCCAGATGCCTGTTATGCCATACATTGCAATCCCAGGATTACCATTTTTGCGAGACATAACAGAATTGGATACCACAGTACATCATCCATTACAAACCATATATAAGGTCTTACACAAATAAGGATCTCATGATCCAGTTCTTAATACAACTTCAAGCAGCGGAATACGTAATAATAACGGTAGCATAGGCGAAGCTCCATCTTCGGGGTCACAGGCAATGCTGACAATGGGAGATGATCCTAGTTATCGTAACCTTCCAGGGTCCATCCTCCGTACTCCTTCATAGTCCGCCACGGGAATAGCCAGGGACAAAGCCATGAGTACTCTTTAAGTACTCGCAAACTAATACTAACAAGTGAAGAGGGTTTTTGATAATAGTACACTAGGCTCTAGGGTTGTTTTGCAAAAAGCCAGATTTATCTCTACTAAGTTCAGAGAGAAGCTAGTCACAATTTTATAACTCCTAAGGGGGAACTTGTGTTTCATATCACAACTCTGTTGTGGTCAAGTCAAAGTATCAATGTATTTCACAAGTCATTTTGAAAACATCTGACGGGGGAACAGTATGGCCACTCCAACTGTCCATAACCGCGGACGTGGCTATTCGAATAGTTTGACACTCTGCAGAGATTATACACTTTCACCACAACATTCGATACATCTGTCAGGAACAAATCCTAAATTCACCATACTCAGTATGCGGATAATCAATCCTAACCTTTCAATTACACGCCCTAGTATAAGCACCTCTCCTGTGAGTTTGGCCTCCCAACCATGACCAACTGTCATCTTGGGTACTGCACAGGTGGACAATCTTCACAAGGTAGCCTCAGCTCAGACCTTGGCCGTGAGGGAACTAATACTAAGGTATATAAGCTTCTAGTCAAGCCCTACCCAATCTTCGGGTATTGTGGTTGTACGATAAAATTGGAATGGTACCGCATCCAGACAACCATCAGTTTTATAAAGGGCTAAGGCTCATGCCTCAACATTTTCATCACCAAAATCATCTGGTGTTCGGAAACACATGTCAAAACATCTCAGTAGAATGATCCATCATCCTAAGGTTTTTATAACCATTTTCACCAAGTATTCCCATCTAAAGTTGATCAAGTTTTATGCTCATCTACAAGTGGAGGTAACACTAATGAGGGGTGGTAAACTAGTGGAGTTTCAACTAAGTACAACCTTATATCTTAGGATGATATCAAGGTTTCTAACTTAGGCCAAATTTTATGTTCTTTATGCAACCTTCAAATATATCTTTCTAGGATCTATAAGTCACTTAAGCAACTCTAAGTTAAAGCTTTGATAAAGAAATAAATTAGAAAGCTTGCAAATAAAACTAGGATTGGGTTATCAAGTGGGTATGATCACATATGCTTAAGGCATATAGTTGGCATGGTAACAAGCAAGTATTAGCTTCATAGATAAAGTATCTTGCAAGTGTTAGCTTGCACATTCACTAGTAGTATTAGGATGCCTTGTGCAGAGTAGTGGTTGAAGTTCTCCTCGGCTTCTTCTTCGTAGAATCCTCCTTCCTCCTCGTATCCTTGGTCGGTACTAGCGTCTATAAATAAATACGATGTACACAATCACCAAGCAATACTTAACTACTTGCAATCATCACACAAAAGGGTCCTATAGATGATCTAGTATCATCACTAACATTACAAGATTAAGGTTTGGTTTAATTCCTTTTCTTTTTTGAAAAGTAATTTCTTCTCATTGAAAAACTACTTAAGATTTAATATTCTCCAAACCAAACATGGGATCATGTTGACACATGTCATCACCACATATTTTAGTCCATGTGAAAGTGATTTAAAGTGGTGTCACAAATTAATAAGGTTTTACCCTTTTATTTTAATTAAATAATATGTCTAGAAATGCCTATGTGGCAATCTTTTATTACTTGGTCATTATTTCTATAAGTAAACCTATATATTTTTATATATTCTGAAAGGTATAGTTAAATGTGATTTTTGAGAGTTGGAATCAGCTCAAAAGCTATTATGGTTTAAATTTGAAAAATATTTGAATGCAGAAAAGCTTCTGCCTTGTTATTTTTACCAAGGATTGTCTATAGATCCAAATGACTTGAATCCAACGGGCTTGGATTCAGCATTCCCCGACCTTTCTAACAAAATTGGTTTCATTCAAATTGGTACACTTAGTCGACCTGGGTTGATTTTTGAAACTGGGTACAGAAGTGTGTTTGAAATAAAATGGAAAAGGTTTAATTCAAATAACTGGGCTGCGCGGGAAGCGATACTGGGCCGGCCTGCTAAGCGCAGCGCTTCCGCGGGATGTTTAAGTGGCTGTCCCCACGCGTCAGTGAGACGAGGGGGTGCGAAGCGGTATGGGGTGAGGTGGTGCGTTCGATCTGGTTCTAATCCAACGGCTGAGGGTCATCGTCGATGTTGGGCAACGCCGGCGAGACAGAAACCTAGCACGGCCAGTGGGGGTCGTTGGGGGCTCACCGGGGTGCGGGCGAGGGTCACCAAGGCGGGCAAACGACGAAGTCGACGACGGCGAACTCAGAGGTGGTCGCGGCAGCTCCTGGGTGGAAGAAATCGATGGCGCCCTTCTCCTCCAGAGGCGGCCTGCTCCGGCGCAATTCCGGCGATGCGCTGCTCGCCTTGCGTCGGGACTGAGGTGGGGTGGTTCTGGGTGAGAGAGGAGTGGAATGGTGTGAAGAATTCGAGTGGGGGAGTCCTCCTTTTATAGGTTCGACGACGAGACCGAACGGGATGGGCAGGCGATGGTGGCAACATGGCTACGGGCTGCTAGAGGCATGGCCGGCGGTGGCGATCGCTTGGTGGTCTCTGCTAGGGAGACAAGGGTGATCAATGGTGAACATTGCTTAGTCAATTTACTACTCAAAATAGTGAAGTTTGGCCAAATTGATTTGTTGCCTCCAAGTGTTTGATGAAATGGCCGCAAGAAGTCAAGTTTTGAATTTTGAAAAGATTTTTGGTGGGTGTGCTAGGTTGATGCTGGTGAGTCTGCAGATGCTTGGGTTTTGAAAGTTGAGCTTGTTTGAGTGGTTTTTGAAAAAGTGGGATCTTCCCATATGATATAGATTCAATTTTGAATTGTCATTTAAACCATGCATTTGAAAGTTTCTGGATGATCACAAGGTGGGCCTTGATACTTTGTTATGATTACAATCAAGGGGTGCAAAGATCCAGAAAAGTTTCTGTTAGGTTCTAAAAGTTTGAGACAGCTGTAGGGTTTCGTAGCATGGAAAACAAAAAATTTCTACCGCATACAAACAAACAAGCCAAGATCTATCTACTAGATTGTAGCAACGAGTCGATAGAATAACTCACCCTCGAAGATTCCAAAGTGTTTAACGAGAGCGGATTCTCGTGGGTGATGTAGTCGTACTCTTTCCGATCTCAAGATCGCGTAGACGATCCTTCCGCGCCAAGTATTGCGCTCTCAGCCGATCGGTCACATGCGTTCGGATTGACGAAGACCTTCCTCTCCCTTGTTCCAAAGAGGCGGAGGTTGTAGCACTCTCCTCGCGATTCGGCAAAGACAACGGCGTGGTACCGGAAGTAGAGGGGAGATCTCGCAGGGCTTCGCCTTAAGCCGGAGCGAGTATGGTGGAGTATGAGAGAGTCCCTCGGTGTTCTAGGGTTTAGACACACCAAGGAGGGGCAATCCGGCGGCTAGGGATTAGCTAGACGGCGGCTAGGGTTTGCCCTAGGGCCGGCGGCGGCTATGGAGGCGGCGGCGTCTTGGGGCTAGGGTTTGGAGGAGAGGATCTTGTGTGTCTAGTAGGGAGCCCTGACCCTCCTTATATAGGTGGAGGGGCCGGCCGTCCAAGGGGAGGGAGAGGAGTCCCTCCCCTACTCGGCTTGGTGGTGCCACGGTTGGAGGAGGGAACTCCTCCCCAACTCGGTTTCCCACTCCTCCTCCTCTTTCCAAAAACTGCCGTTTGACTTTCAAACTAGCCGTTTGACTTTTCAAACTAGGATTTGAATAAACCCACTATTTTGATCAGCGATGAGAGTACATGATGCAATCATATCAACTTGATATAACACATTCATGTACCCTTCCCCCCCGGAGTGCCGGACATTCCGGAACCTTCTAGAACATTCCCGATGAAAACACCGGAATCATTCCCCAACTCCGAAACGGGACTTTCCTTATATGAATCTTATTCTCCGGACCATTCCGGATCTCCTCGTGATATCCCGAATCCCATTCGAGACTTCGAACAACATTTGGTCTCTTTCTCATCATTCCATAACTACTCAAACAACGTTGAATCCTTAAGTGTGTCTCCCTACGGTTCGTGAATTATGCGGACATGATCGAGACACTTCTCCGAACAATAACCAATAGAGGAATCTGGAAATTCATATCGCTCCCACATATTTCTACGATTACTTTGTGATCGAATGAACCACTTTACATACGATACCAATTTCCTTTTGTCTCACGATAGTTTACTTATCCGAGGTTATGATAAATCGGTATCTACGCATACCTAGTTCAACCTCGTTACCCGTAAGTACTCTATTCTCGATACCGATATATGTGATCCCTTGTGAGCCAGTCACATGCTTGCAAGCTAATTGGATGACATTTCACCGAGAGGGCCCAGAGTATATCTATCCGTCATATGGATGGACAAATCCCACTCTTGATCCATGTGTTTCAACCAATACTTTCTGAACATTCAATGCCACCTTTATAACCACCTAGTTACGGTGTGGTGTTTGATGTCATCAAAGCATCCATCCGGTAAAGGTGATATGCATGATCTCATGGTCGAAGGAATTAGGTAACTATGTATCAGAAAGCATATAGCAATTGAACTATTAAAATGACTTGATCTTTATGCTACGCTTATCTATAGGAGTATGTCCATCATATCATTCTCCTATCAATGTGATCTTGTTGTTAATAACATCTCAATGTCCATGATAGGGAAACCACTATCATCTTATTAACCAACAAGCTAGTATTAGATAGAGGCTTTTACCAGGGACTTCAAGTTATGTTTACAAATCACACAAGTATCAATGTTTCCTTGTTAATACTATTATAGCATGAATGTAAACATTTATCATAAACATAAAGATATAATAATAACTACATTTATTATTGCTTCTAGGGCATATCTCCAACAGTCTCCCACTTGCACTAGAGTCATCTAATCTAGATTACATGGTAATATACCGAACACCCATGGCAGTTTGGTGCTGGTCATGTTTTGCCCTCGGGAGAGGTTTAGTCAACGGATCCGCCACATTCAGATCTGTGTGTACTTTGCAAATCTTTATATCCCCATCTTGGATATGTTCTCGAATAGCGTGAAAACGCGGCTTGATGTGCTTCAGCTTCTTGTGTGACCTTGGTTCTTGCGCATTGGCTATGGCGCCCATGTTATCACAGTAGATAGACATTGGGTCCAGCGCACTAGGAACCACACCCAGCTCTGTAATGAACTCTTTCATCCATATCGCTTCTTGTGAAGCCTCCGAAGCAGCCATGTATTCTGATTCAGTTGAAGATCTCGCGACAACGCTTTGCTTTGCACTCCTCCAGCTAAATGCTGCACCATTCAAAATAAATACGTATCCAGATTGTGATTTAGAATCATCCGGATCGGTGTTCCAACTAGCATCGGTGTAACCATTAACAACGAGCTGTTCATCACCTCCATAAGAAAGAACCATATCCTTAGTTCTTCTCAAGTACTTAAGGATGTTTTTGTACGCTGTCCAATGATCCACTCCTGGATCACTTTGATATCTGCTAGTTAAACTAACAGCATATGCAATGTCGGGTCTAGTACATAGCATGGCATACATTAGAGATCCTATGGCTGAGGCATAGGGAGTCTTACTCATCCTTTCTCTATCTTCCCGATGTCGGACTTTGAGTTTTACTCAAGGTCGATAGGCAACATGGGCAAGAACCCTTTCTTGCTATCTTCCATTCCAAACCTCTTTAGAACTTTGTCCAAATATGTACTTTGTGACAATGATATTTGGCGTTTCGATCTATCTCTATAAATCTTTATGCCTAATATGTAAGCTGCTTCGCCAAGATCTTTCATTGAAAAACTATTATTCAAATATTCCTTGACACTATTAAGAAGGTCTACATCATTCCCAATCAACAATATGTCATCTACATATAGTATTAAGAATGCTACAGAGCTCCCACTCACTTTCTTGTAAATACAAGCTTCTCCATAAGTTTGTATAAAACCAAAACTTTTGATCACCTTATCAAAACGTTGATTCCAACTTCTGGATGCTTGCTTCAATCCATAGATGGACCGTTGAAGTTTGCATACCTTGTTAGCATCTTTAGGATCGACAAAACCTTTGGGTTGCAACATATACAACTCTTCATCAATGTCTCCATTGAGGAATGCTGTTTTGACATCCATCTGCCATATCTCATAATCATAATATGCGTGAACATTGCTAACATAATCCTCACAGACTTTAGCTTCGCTACTGGTGAGAAAGTCTCATCGTAGTCAACTCCTTGAATTTGTCAAAACCCTTTTGCGACAAGTCGAGCTTTATAGACAGTAACATTACCATCAACATTTGTTTTCTTCTTGAAGATCCATTTGTTCTCGACAGCCTTCCGGCCATCTGGTAAGTCCACCAAAGTCCATACTTGGTTTTCGTACATGGATCCAATCTCGGATTTCATGGCTTCTTGCCATTTATTGGAATCTGGGCTCATCATCGCTTCCTCATATGTCTCAGGGTCATCGGTGTTGTCCACCAACATGACACTCATAACGGGATCATACCAATTTGGAGTGGTACGAGTTCTCGTTGACCTGCGAGGCTCTGTAGCAACTTCAACCGAAGTTTCATGATCATCATCATTAGCTTCCTCTCTTATTGGTGCAGGCACCACAGGAACTTCTTCCGGTGCTGCGCTACTCGCAATTTCAAGAGAAGGTTCGACAACCTCGTCGAGTTCTACTTTCCTTCCAGTCACTTCTTTCGAGAGAAATTCCTTCTCTAGAAAGGATCCATTCTTGGCAACGAAGATTTTGCCTTCGGATCTATGATAGAAGGTATACCCAATAGTTTCCTTCGGTATCCTATGAAGACGATTTTTCCGCTTTGGGTTCAAGCTTGTCCGGCTGTAACTTCTTTACATAGGCTTCGCATCCCCAAACTTTAAGGAACGACAATCTAGGTTTCTTCCCAAACCATAATTCATACGGTGTCATTTCAACGGATTTAGATGGTGCCCTATTTAAAGTGAATGCGGCTGTTTCTAATGCATAACCCCAAAATGATAGCGGTAACTGTAAGTGACATCATAGAACGAACCATATCTAAGAGAGTTTGATTACGATGTTCGGACACACCATTACTGTGGTGTTCCCGCGGTGTCAATTGTGAAAGTATTCCACATTTCTTCAAATGCTCGCCAAACTCGTAATCTTAGATATTCACCTCCACGATCGTAACGTAGAAATTTAATCTTCTTGTTACGTTGATTCTCTACCTCACTTTGAAATTCCTTAAACTTCTCGAAACTTTCGGACTTATGTTTCATGAAATAGATATACCCATATCTACTCAAATCATCCGTGAAGGTAAGAACATAACGATAACCACCGCGATGCTACACTCATTGGACCACACACATCGGTATGTATGATTTCCAATAAGTCCGTAGCTCGCTCCATCATACCAGAAAATGGAGTCTTAGTCATTTTACCCATCGACATGCTTCAGATCTATCAAGTGATTCAAAATCAAGTGATTCAAGAAGTCCATCGAATGGAGTTTCTTCATACGCTTCACTCCAATGTGACCAAGACGCAGCGATTGCCACATATAGGTCTAGTTATCGCCGATTTCAAACGTTTAGCCTCAATGTTATTAATATGTGTATTTCCACTATCGAGATTCAATAAGAATAGACCATCTATCAAAGGTGCATGTGCATAAAACATATTACTCATATAAATCGAACAACCATTATTCTCGACTTAAACAAGTAACCGCCTCATAATAAACAAGATCTCGATATAATGTTCATGCTTAACGCAGCACCAAATAACAATTATTTAAGTATAAAACTAATCCCGATGGTAGATGAAGGGTAGCGTGCCGACCGCGATCACATCAACCTTTGATCCGCTTCTACGCCGCATCGTCACCTTGTTCTTCGCTAGCTTCCGCTTATTCGCAAAGACCGCTTCGAGTTACAAATATGAGCAACGAACCAAGATCAAATACCTGTGCACTACTACGAGTACTAGTGAGATACACATCAATAACATGTATATCGATATACCTTTCTTCTTGATGTTGCCGTTCTTCAAATCCGCCAAGTACTTTGGGCAATTCCGCCCAAAGGACCTTCTCCCTTGCAAGAAAGCACTCAAGATCGTGCTTAGGTCCAGCCTTGGTCTTCTTCAGAGGCGTGGCAACTTTCTTACCACCCTTCTTGAAGTGTCCCTTCCGCTTAGACTTGCCTTTCTTGAATTTGGTGGTCTTATTGACCAACAACACTTGGTGCTCTTTCTTGATCTCCACTTCGCAGACTTCAACATGGCAAAGAGTTCGCAATGTCTTGTTCATGTTTTCATGTTGTAGTTCATCACAAAGTTCTTGTAACTTGGTGGCGTGATTGGAGGACACGCAGAATCCTCAAAGCATTGGGAATCACTATACCCAAGCTTTGAAGTTTGTTTATGCGTCTGCACATCTTTAGCACATGCTCACCGACGGAGCTGCCCTCTTCCATCTTGCGCTTAAAGAACTTTTCAAGCCTCATAGCTTTCAATTACCGCATGAGTCTCAAAATCAATTTGAGATCCTCGACAATATCATATGGGTCTGAATTTCTCAAACCTTTTCTAAAGCTCGATTCTAAACCATACAAGATAGCACCTTTGAATCGTGGAGTCTGAATCTTCCGAGTGAGGTAAACATTCTTTACTTCATCGGCAAGATAAGTGGGTGGGTCACCCAAATGTGCATCCAGCACATAGGTCAAATTACCAGCTGTGAGGACAATCCTCAAATTGCGGAACCAATCCGCGAAGTTGCTTCCATTGTTTTTCAACTTTTCTTTTGCTAGGAACGCATTAAAATTGATGGTAGGGGCTGCCATTGATCTATAACATATTTGCAATAGTTTAGACTAAGTTTATGACAAACTGAGTTCAAATTAATAATAAAATTAATCTAGGTGAACTCCCACTCAAAACAATATCCCTCACATTGTTTTAGTGATCACACGAACCAAATCCACCACATCAACACCGATCATCATGAGAGTTGATATAGTTTCAATGGCGAACAATCGACATGTTCATCATATCTACTATATGATCCATGCTTTACCTTTCGGTGATCTGTGTTCCGAGACCATGTCTGTACATGCTAGGCTCGTCAAGATCAAACCTTAGTTTCCGCATGAGCAAATCTGGCTTGCTCACGTTGTATACACTTGCAGAATCTAACACACCCGATCATCACGTGGTGCTTCGAAACAACAAGCTTTAGCAACGGTGCTAACTAAGGGTGAACACTTTATGACTTGAAATTCATGTGCATGAGGGATCATCTTATAATGCTACCGTCGTCTACTAAGCAATACAAGATGCATAAAGGATTAACATCACATGCAATTCATAATATGTGATATGATATGGCCTTTCTTCTTAGTGCTTCTGATCTCTATCTTCTAGCACGAACATGATCTCCATCATAACCGGCATTGCATCAAGGTCAATGACGCTTCTCCATGGTTGTCGTCCACCGGCTTCACCTATTACAACTACTTTGAATAGACATGCTGGTCTTAACATAAATTAAAGACAACCATATGGCTCCTGCCGGTTGCCAACTTACAATAAGGAACATTGCATACATCAAATATAATCACAATCATGGCCATATCACATCACAACACACCCCTGCAAAACAAAGTTAGACGCCTCTACTTTCTTTGCATGTTTTACGTGGTTTGGGGCTTTCAATAAGTGTCGTTCTAACTTACGAACATGAACCACAACATTGATACTAGTATTGTTAATCACCCGTTGTAAATTGGATCTTAACTATGCTAGGAGAAACAGGCACCCGCAAAGCCACTTATGCAATACAAGTTGCATGTCAAGCGTGGAGCAAGTCTCATGAACGATGTCATGTAAGGTTAGCCCGGGCCGCTTCATCCCAACATACCGCAATATGCAAAGTACACAAGAAGCAATCGACAATAAAAGCATCAACGCCCACAATGACCATTGTGTTCTACTCGTGCAACAGATCTCATATAGACACGGCTCTGATACCACTGTAGGGTTCCGTAGCATGGAAAACAAAAATTTTCTACCGCATACAAACAAACAAGCCAAGATCTATCTACTAGATTGTAGCAACGAGTCGATAGAATAACTCACCCTCGAAGATTCCAAAGTGTTTAACGAGAGCGGATTCTCGTGGGTGATGTAGTCATTCTTCCGATCTCAAGATCGCGTGAGACGATCCTTCCGTTAAGTTGCAGCGGCTCCCATGACGGTCACACGTTCGGTACTGACGAAGACCTTCCTCTCCCTTGTTCCAAAGCAGCGGAGGTTGTAGCACTCTCCTCGCGATTACAAAGACAACGACGTGGTACCGGAAGTAGAGGGAGATCTCGCAGGCTTTGGCCGAGCGAGTATGGTGGAGTATGAGAGAGTCCCTCGGTGTTCTAGGGTTTAGACACACCAAGGAGGGGCAATCCGGCGGCTAGGGATTAGCTAGACGGTGGCTAGGGTTTGCCCTAGGGCCGGCGGCGGCTATGGAGGCGGCGGCGGCTTGGGGCTAGGGTTTGGAGGAGAGGATCTTGTGTGTCTCTAGGAGGGAGCCCTGCCCCTCCTTATATAGGTGGAGGGGCCGGCCGGCCAAGGGGAGGGAGAGGAGTCCCTCCCCAACTCGGCTTGGGTGGTGCGCCGCCGGTTGGAGGAGGGAACTCCTCCCCAACTCGGTTTCCCACTCCTCCTCCTCTTTCCAAAACTGCTTGACTTTCAATCTAGCCGTTTGACTTTTCAAACTAGGATTTGAATAAACCCTCTATTTTGATCAGCGATGACACCGAGTACATGATGCAATCATATCAACTTGATATAACACATTCATGTACCCTTCCCCCCCGGAGTGCCGGACATTCCGGAACCTTCTAGAACATTCCCGATGAAAACACCGGAACCATTCCCCAACTCCGAAACGGGACTTTCCTTATATGAATCTTATTCTCCGGACCATTCCGGATCTCCTCGTGATATCCCGAATCCCATTCGAGACCAACAACATTTGGTCTCTTTCTCATCATTCCATAACTACTCAAACAACGTCAATCCTAAGTGTGTCTCCTACGTTCGTGAATTATGCGGACATGATCGAGACACTTCTCCGAACAATAACCAATAGAGGAATCTGGAAATTCATATGGCTCCCACATATTTCTACGATTACTTCGTGATCGAATGAACCACTTTACATACGATACCAATTTCCTTTTGTCTCACGATAGTTTACTTATCCGAGGTTATGATCGTCGGTATCTCTGCATACCTAGTTCAACCTCGTTACCGATAAGTACTCTTTTCTCGTTCCCGTTATATGTGATCCCTTGTGAGCCAGTCACATGCTTGCAAGCTAATTGTATGACATTTCACCGTGAGGGCCCAGAGTATATCTATCAGTCATATGGATGGACAAATCCCACTCTTGATCCATGTGTTTCAACCAATACTTTCCGAACACTCAATGCCACCTTTATAACCACCCGATTCTGGTGGTGTTTGATGTCATCAAAGCATCCATCCGGTAAAGGTGATATGCATGATCTCATGGTCGAAGGAATTAGGTTACTATGTATCAGAAAGCATATAGAAATTGAACTATTAAAATGACTTGATCTTTATGCTACGCTTATCTATAGGAGTATGGCCATCATATCATTCTCCTAACAATATGATCTTGTTGTTAATAACATCTCAATGTCCATGATAGGGAAACCACTATCATCTTATTAACCAACAAGCTAGTATTAGATAGAGGCTTTTACCAGGGACTTCAAGTTATGTTTACAAATCACACAAGTATCAATGTTTCCTTGTTAATACTATTATAGCATGAATGTAAACATTTATCATAAACACAAAGATATAATAATAACTACATTTATTATTGCTTCTAGGGCATATCTCCAACAACAGCCAAAGTAGGCATGGGAGTTAAATTGGTCAAAATGACCATTCCTTTATTTTATTTGTTTTGATTTACTTGTCTTTAGGAAAAGTGTGGGAAATGTTTAGATGATGTTTATTTCACCTAAGCATTCATTTACAAGCAATGGAACACACAAACAAGGTGGTTCAAAAGAATTCAAAATGAAATGCATACTCACATGCATGCTTCCATATTTTTATTTAGAAAAGTTTTTGTTAACCCTAATTTTGATGATTAGTGTTTGATGATCCATGTTTAGTATTTTTGGGATGTTACATAGTCTCTGCGTTCGGCATCTCTCATTTAAAGAGGGGGATCTGGTGCTCCGACTTAAGCAGAAGAAGTCACACAAATTATCCCCGCCATCGAAAGGACCGTTCATCATAAGTAAGGCGCTACTCAATGGTTATTACTACCTCGTTGACAATCATGAACTAGAGGATATACCAAACGAGGATCATAAGCGTAAGCGACATGACCCGGATGATGACTACCCAGAGCTTGATGGGCCATGGAACATATCACAGCTACGTCCTTTTTACACTTAGCATATTTTACTATCTGTTGTGTATCTTTTATATGATCAATGAAATAAAGCTCTTTAGTTCACTCATATGATTGAGTCTTTTATCTCCTTTAGTGTTCATTTTTGGATCGTATAAAACCTTTATGCGCAATTTTTGCATTTTCACTTGTGAAAATTCCGCCTACAGACGTTAGCTTAAGTTTTCTGGTCTACACGTTCTTTGTTGTTTTTATGTGGATTCTGGAGTAGTGACTTTTGGCACTCGAAGTCGGTGCTTTTGTGCTTAGGTTTTGACGGTGTCATTGGGTATCATCGCCTGAGCGCATAGTTCTGACTAAGGGTCTTACGACTCACGAAAATTCAAGCATAAAAACCAGAGTAATGGATAAACCAGCACTTGCTTAAAAAATATATACATGCTGGAATCAGTTCTTAAGTAGCAGGAAGCTTATAGCAATTGTTTTCCGCCTTAATATTAACCCATTGTTTTCCGCATATATACAAAACATCCAGAGGAAACAAATATTACATAGTGTTTTCATTCCTCTAGTGCAGGAGACTTCGAGGTAGCGTCATCGGCCGCAGAGAGCCATCTGGCCCATCTGTGAAGTTTGCAGTCTTGAGGGACTCGGAGGAGCTGGCTTGGTCGACGTCAATTACCTCATGGGGCACAAAGGTGTATGCATCCACCAACTGGGCGACTCCGGTGTCATAACCGGCAAGTGATGACCAGATAGCTCCATGATCGATCTCCTGGCCGTCATCGTCTATGTCGGGCAAGCCAGACGTCACCATGTCGATGTCGGCGTCATCATAATGGGCCTTGACCGTAGACAGCGCCATCCTCGCACCATCCCGGGTACATGAAGCTTTCCATCTTACGATACGCTCGGGGGCTTGGCGCGGGATCTCCGAGTACTTCATGGAGTCCACTGCCTTGATATTGATGACTAAGGGCTTGGCAATTTCCTTTGATTGGGTGATGGCGGTGCTAATGAAGTTGCCGGCAACAACCATGCATTCCTTTGGCGGAGGAGGATTATTGGTCAAACCAATAGGAGCTGCATTTCTGGCCAAATGATTGAGTACATGAGTTCAACACAACATAAGTTCAGAGTACCTGGTTTACAGAAGTACAAGACGGAGATTTCTTACCAAAGATGCTATCCTCAGCTTGCTGGAGAGTCTCCACCATGGAGTCTCGTTCTTGTCGGAGGGCCTTGTAAGCCTCAAGGTTCCGAGTATTCTGTTCGGCGGTAGCTCTGTTTTGTTCCTTGAGGATTGTCGTTTCCTCCTTCAGATGGTTGATCTCCATGTTTGCGGATTCTTGCATGGTAGCCATGGCATCTTCATGCATTTTTAGCAAGTTGGCTCTCTCCTGCTTAAGGATTTTGTTTTCGCTATCCAGCAATTGTATGTGCTTAGATTGCTTGACAATATCCTTGGCCTTGGCAATAGCTTCTGCGAGTTGGAGAAATGGAAAAGCACAATGACTAGTCAGAAGTTAATGGCGCAAGACCAAGATTGAGTGCGAAATTGAAAAGAAAAACAGACTCTTGCTCTTGGTGATTTGATCCTTCAAGAAGGCAGTTTTACCCTTTTTAGCTTCAAGATCTACACGCATCTTGTTGAACTTGTCGTTGGCGGCGTTCCTCCGAGTATTATCATTCTGCAAAGAAATCAAAGTTACTTAGTCTACTTGGAGCATCTAGTCGGATAAGTATCCGCCTAGAGGCTTGGGGGCTACAGTACGAGTTTTTTAACTCAGCGATATGCTTAGTCTTCCTTTAAGCATCTAGTCAGAAGAAATTTTGTTTCAACTAGAGGCTTGAGGGCTACAGTATTGAAAATTACAAACACTGCTGTAACATCCCTAAAATCATGATTTCAAAGTTTGCATATCATTCATGCATGCATATAGAATTGAGATCAATTTCAAATCTCATTCCAGGAAAACAGAAGCACATAGTGCTATGATTTTATGTGAGCAAACTTAATCAAGTGGCCATCCCCATTTGAAAGTTTGAATATCCCAAGAAGATTTGAATTCAAATAGAACTTGAATTCATTTGAAAACCTATTCAGAAAATCGAAACAGAAAAAAGAAAAAAGAGAAAGAATTGGAAAAGGGCCGGCGCCAGGATTTTAGCCCAGCAACAGAACTGGCCCAACTAGCCCACCCGGCCTTCCTTTCTCTCTCTCGCACGCGCTAGCGCACCCAGGCAGTCGCTGACGACCAGACCCCACCTCCTCCTTGCGCGTTTCGCTGACGAGCGGGCCCTCTCCACGTCGCCCTCGTCTTCCCCAAATCGCGCCCGCAGACCACGTCGCCGCTGCAGTGATGCCGGTAATGGCGCGACGTAATTAGCCTTGATGCCACAGGCATTTCCTGTCGCGCTTGGGCCTATTTAATCCCCTCTGCCCCACGATCATTTCCCCCCACTCTCCTCGCTCACTCCGCCACCAGGCTGCGCGCATTTGTCTTCGAAGCACCGCAGTACTGACAGCTCCGGCGACTAATTCCGGTGAGCCTCGACCGCCCCCCTCTCTCTAGTTCAAGCTATCTTGTTCAGCATGATCTGGCGCATCTGCTGACACCTTTCTTTTGCCTGCTCGTGACCCAGGTCGCCGTTTCCATTCACGACCGCAACCACCTGCGTCGCCGCTAGACTCCGGCGACCAATTGAGGTAAAACCCGAGCGCCCCTTGCCCCCTCTTCCATACAAGATTGATCGCCTGCGTCTTGTACACCCCCTGACCCCTCTGGTTCGTGCTAGGGCGACGCCAAACCTCGCCAGTGACCTCGACTGCAAGCAACAAACGCCGCCTCAACTCCGACGAGCCCCAGAGACCATGCCCGTGCGCCCCTCGTCAAGCCACTTCTAGGTTGAGCTTCTCCTCGACGCTGCGAACCTGGTAAGCATCCTCCTGCCCCTCCGGACGACCTGTAGCGCCACGCTGCCGCAGACAGAACTCGCTGCCGCCAGTAGCCGCCGCCAGCGCCGCCCCCTTTTGGTCGCTTGATCCAGAGCCATCAGATCTGGATCCAACGTATAGGATTAGATCTTTTAGCGAAGCGTTATGAGTGGATCTGAGCCGTGAGATTTAAAAAGATCCAATGGCGCGGGAGGGTGATCCTGAACGAATCGATATCAGCCAATAGAGTTAAGACACGTGGCTAGAGTTAGATTCAAAACCAGTTTTGAAATCAGATTTTGATCCAAAATTGAAATAGCTATAACTTTTGATTCCCACGTTAGATTTTTGCAAATTTTATACCGTTGGAATCAGGGAGACAAGCCCTTTCTGAATCTGCAATGTGTTTAGTAAAAAGTTTCTGTTAAAATGACTTTATTTGCAGTAACTTGTTTAGGGCTATTTTGAGTATAGAAATTGTTTGGGAAATTGTTTAAGTGTAAAATAAACTTGGTGCAACAAGTTTTTGACTTGTTTATAGTTCAGTACTATGCACTTGCTTGGTGGAGTTTCAAAAATCATCACTTAGCATTTTCTTTTGCATGCATGCATATATTTATGTTTGTATATGAATTGTGTGTAATTTTGTGCTACCATTTTTGTGTAGATTTTGCTAGTGACTGTGATTGTGAAGAGTGCTACTCTCCCCATTACCAAGGAAAGTGGTACTTCATGATTATTTCCATCCCTATATTTTGTACAAGCATTAGAAATATTTTGCTAAGTCTTGCATGTTACTTTTTGCCAAATGCTATGTTGGGAAATCCTAAGTAGTTGTAGAATTGCTAGGAATTTTCCTAAGTTAAGTTATTATGCCATGCTTAGCCTAGATAGTAGCAAACAAGGGTTGGTAAAGTTTATACATGCTATGATGAAAATATTTCTAAGTCTTTGGACTTATGTTTTTCTTAATAAAACAACTAAGTCAATAAATCTCCTGGGTGGAATGGGACTTGAATGGTGGTTTTTGGTTGAGTGGTTACACAAGGCCCATGGCTATGGTTTACCTTGTGTATCTCACTTGTGGTATGCCACCCAGGCACAAAGGGATTTGGAGGCCAAGTGTTGAGAAGCTTATAGTGCAGCCACTTGGCAATATGGGCTCTGCCTTGATCATATAGGTTGCTAGAACTTAGTCATTTGGACAGTTGGTGGTAGTGGGAATGATAGGTTGGAACGCGTCCATTTGGCTAAGGGAAGGCTTCTGAAAGGTCCTGTCTTGGGAAACCAAGTCTGGTGGGGAAAGTGCACAACCTCTACAGATGGAAAAATCTAAGTACTTAGCCAAGTCCATGGAAATGGACAACTTAAGCATCAAGACATGGAAGCTATCAAGAATCTCATCACTCCAACTTCTAAGTAAAACTTGTGGGTGAACAAGGGTGAAGGACCTCAATGTCTATTGATGGTTTCTTGGGAAAGTTTTTGACAAAGAAAAACTTAGTGATTTCAACTAATAGGAAAAACCTATTTTGAGCAAAGCAAGCCAAGCTACACTTAGCCAAATTGCATATAGTAAAATAGACCACTTAATTTACTAAGGTATCACTTGCCAATACTATTCCAAAGTATTGACCCACTGTGGCTGTAACTTGTGATGTTGCAGGTTATTCTGATGATGATTAGGTGGCATGAGTCTACACTCAACATGCTTGCCTGTGGCACATGAAGATGAAGACTTGTGTTATTTACTTATTCCAAAACTCTTGTATTAGGCCTGTGGCCTTGAGTTGTAAAAGACTTTGTTTTATCTCTGGAATGGATGTAATAAATGACCTTTGTATCTGTGTACTTCATCTTAAACTGTGGATGCTAGCATTGATCCAGGGACTAGCATTGCAATCACAGGGATCCTTTTCCTTTACAAAGGAGGGATCTTACAACTGTGTATGCTACTCTAAAAGTATCTAGTCGGAATGATTCATTCAAACTACATACTTGGGGGCTATAGTGCAAGGTTTCTAGCTTAGTCACTCTTAGAGCATTCAGACCCAAAGACCTATGGTTTTCCGTCTAAATCCTCGAGGGCTACAGTGGGATACTACATATGAAATGCAAAAGGCATGTAAAACTTACAAGTGCGATGATCTTGAGGTTGCTGGCGCTTTCAGAGAATATCTTGCTAAAATCAAGAGTGTTTACTTGCAAGATCTCCCCTTGCTTGATCAACTCCTCAAGACCACACATGGGAGAAGTCGGTGCTGCACCAGAAGCCAGGGTTGAGCTACTCGGTGTAAGCACTGGGTAGACGATCTCGGGAAGCTTTGTTGTCGTCTTGGGTGCAACGGCTCCGCCTACGGCAGAAGTTCCGCCTTCCACCAGCGCCTTACCGCTACCAGTGGCATCCTTAGCCGGAGATTTAGCCACTTTAGAGGACATGCTCTCTTGCGTCGCCTGCTCACCGACAATGTTGGGCTCTGCGGTAGCGTCTGGGACCTCCTGAGAAGGAGTTAGGTACACTTCCATGGCGGAAGGTTTAGACACTACCTTAGCCGGAGAACTTGTTGGTGCGGTAGTAGGTTGGACGCTCAGAGTCGGAGGGGCGATGGCGGGAGACACTTGGACAAACATATCTTTGATGTTTTTAGAAGCCCCCAATGTTTTGGAGGTGTTCTTCAAACTCACACTGGCCTTCTTCCTAAAACATGCAATAGTATAAGTACAGGAATAAGATGAACAAGAGACAATGTCGGATGTAGAAGCTTACACAACGGTTGATGCCTTTGTTAAAGGGATACTGGTTATTCTTCTTTTCTCCACCTCCAGGGAGGCGGTGGATCTCTTGGAGGATCCACCCTCCGTCTTCTTTTTCTTGCCTCCGTCGGCAGCATGAGAGGTGGAGCTCTTCTGCTTTCGTGCCAACGAAACCTCGTCGTCGGACACGATGGTGACTTCCTTCATCTTGGGATCGTAGACTTGGGTAGCTAGGCTACCTTTGTCTAGATTCTTCAGCTATTAAGTGAATCCTAAAGTGTTAGACGGAAGGGTATATGCAAGACGGAAGAACTGGAGTATATGTCATATACGGGAAATAAATGGGTACCTCTGGGCACGTGCCGCCTTCGAACATGTCGTAGGTGATGGTGAAGCCACGCTTCCTATCCTTCACCTTGACTATGTGTTTGAGGCGAAGCTTGACAGAGTCACTAGAGAAGTTGTCCTCGGAGATACGGAGGCTATCCTTGGTATACTGGTGCATGAGCTTCACGCGGTGCTGCAGAGGCTGGATCCTCCTGATGAACCAACACATGGCTAGGTCCAACCCGGTCAAATCCGTCTCTACGAACCAGTCAATCCGCCTTGCGGTGCGAGAGGATTCATCATCGGAGGGGAGGAGGGCTTGGGATCTCCATGTCGGGGCTTCAGCGGCGGCTCCATCGACAAAGGTTGGGTACGTTTTTTATCGACCGGCCAGAGGAATATCTGGGCCATAGAAATACGTCCTCTGCCAATTTTTGCAGGATTCGTGACCTACAATGTCGGGGAACCGCCGGCCAGGACGGATCTTGAAGCTAATGGTTCCACAGTTCCTAAGCTCCTCCTTGCTCTCCCTGGCTTCCTCTTCATGGTGAAGAAATAAATAAACAGATCTAACCTAGGCCTAATCCCTAGGTAACCCTCGCACATCGCCGCGTAGTTGTTGAGCGCGAGGATGCTATTCGGAGAAAGGCTCTGAGGTTGAACCCGGAAGTGGCTAAGGACTTCTATGAGGAAGTCGGAGATTGGGAGGGAGACGCCACGCACAAACTGAGCCTTGAGGTATACCTTTTCTCCGGCTAGGGGAGAAGGGACGACCTCGCCGGCCGGTGCTGCCCGCCAAATTAGGCCCTCCGTCGCAGGGAGGTACCCCTCGGCGAGCATCTCCTTGATGTCGTTCTCGATGATGTCCGAGCCATGCCATTCCCCCTTGTGGGAATCAGCCTCCTCCTCTAGTGGTTCTAGCCCCGCTGGAATATGGTCGCCGCCGGTGGATTCCACCACTGCGGAACGCGACACCACCACGCCCTCCGGTGGGACATGGACAGAGCCCGTCAACTTGGCCATGGCTTCGCCTGACGCCGCCATCGATGGGGTGCTGCTGCTAGCCATTGGAGCAGTGGGAGATGACTGTGGATTTGGAGAAGGCTAGGGTTTTCTCTATGCGCGCGATGATCTCGAGGAGACGTTGGCCAGAGGAAGAAGATGATGCGAGGAAGAATGAGGTGAAAAGGTAAAAGTCACCACGGTTATAATATATAGTACTCGGCGTCAAGATTAGTGCAAGTTGATCGAACGATTGCTGCATGGACAGCGTGTGTGCGAGCGTTCGCGGAAATTTTGCCACGTTCCCACCACCACCGCCAATGTTTTGTATCCTTCGTGCGGGAAAAACGGCTATGATTATGTTCTCTGCATGTGTGAATTACGAGGCGACGCTGAACTATGGTCTACGTCACTCTACTGGCATAGGCAAGTGAATAGTCCTAACTGAAGATTCCGACATGGACGGATCCCGTCCGGCTACGAGAAGAGTATGATGGGGAAGCTCGGTGATTCTCCGACTTATATGTTGAAGACGGAGAGCATTGCAGGGTTCTTGGGAGGACTACAAGATATTGCTTGACGATTTGCCGACATCCATCTATACAGAGCATCCAATTTGAAGAGGCAAGACGGCGCAAGATCTCGGAGTTCTCCGGGCTAAATGGGTATCACCATTGCATATCTCTAATCCGGATAACCCGGGTGGCCCGTAGTTGGTAGCAAGGCCTATGGCCTGCTGGGCGGCCCAGTTAGATGGATCTAGAAGGGAGGCCCATGCCGGATAAAGGAAGGCTACGGTGGAGTCATCGGAGTACCCGGAGCCTTGGAGTGCAAGACACGTTAGACTAGTTGTATACCGTGTAGGACTCTGGAACATGTCCGGCTAGGACTTTGCCTGTAACCCTAGGATATGGCGTCTATATAAGCCAGACCTAGAGGAGCCTTTGGGGCAGATCAATCAGATAACTCAACTCATATCGCACATAGCGAACCGATCCCTGTAACCCAGCGTATTGCCATTATAGTGATTTATAGCAGGAGTAGAATTCTGCCACCGTCGTGGGATCTAAACCTGGGTAAGCTGTGTCACCTTGTACCCGCCAACCTTCCGCCTTACCCCACGTCTCTAAACACGCACTGTGAGGACCCCTCCATGGCGTACTCGTCGGCAATACCACGACATCGTCCACATAGGTAGCTCCAAGGTCCCTCATGGTGCAACAAAGGACCTTGAGCTGCCTATACATGTCTTCGGGTGTCTCATCATCTTGCATTGTGAAACCATTGCACTCATTGTTAATCTCGTCAAACATGGAGCTTTGGATGCTGCTAGCATTTCCCACAAATAGCTCGGTGAGATGATCCCAAGATTCCTTGGCGGTGGTGAATTGGCGAATGTGAGCAAAGTCCTTGGGAGTCAACGCCTTTTGAATCATGCCCAAAGCAGTGGCATTGAGTTGCTTTTCCACCACTTCACCTCGAGTTAACTTCTTTGGGTCATATGGAGAGAATCCTTCTTCCACAATCCTCATTAACTCAATAGAAGAGATGGAAATATGAGATTGCATTAGATATTGCCAATTGGCGAAATTTGATGTATCTAGCATGGGTGGTGCTCCTTGAGGAATGATATGTGGCATGGGGATAGGTGGGTCCGGAGTATACTTTGGAGATGGGGGCACCACCAAGTAATCCTTTACCCCTTCTCCCTCTTTGGAGGGTGAGTCTCCGAGCCCCTCGGTGCTCTCGCTTGGGCCCTTGGAAGTTGTTTCAGTAACAAATCCAAGACCCAAGTGAGTGGTGACGACCACGGGATTCACCCCGGGGGCCGTCTCCGGAACATTGGGAGGAGGATCAGTGGCATGAGGTGCAACAAGAGTAGTGTTAATCATGGGGTTTGACTTAAGGGACTGCAAGAGAGTCATCATTTCCTCAAACTTGGACAACATGGAAGTCTCCAATTTCTTGAGGTCTTCCATGGAGGCCAAGTTCTTGGTGTTATCACTACCATCACCCTCATTGTCGGCCATCATCTCTTAGGCGATAAAGCCTGATGTAAGAGCCTTGGCTCTGATACCAATTGAAAGTACCAACTTTGGTCGACTAGAGGGGGGTGAATAGGAGACTACCAATTTTTATCTTGTTATTGAAGTTTAGGATTTGCAAGAAGTAAAGTTCTCTAGATATGCAACTAGATGAGCAATCCTATATGCTAGAGAACATACAACAAGCAATAGAACGGTAAAGGACAAGAGTAGAGGTGCGGAGCAAGTAAAACGGAGAGGAGACACGGAGACATAATTCCCGTAGTTCACTTCCAAGGAAGCTACGTCTACGTTGGAGAGGTGTCAGGGCCGCACAAGGTCACCTGAGCAACACAAAGGCCTCACCTTCTTCTCCGGTGAGCACCACCACAAAGGCAGCCTCACAATCCACTAACCGATGACCTTGAAGGCGCCAACCGAAACCTTTACAACAAGGTTGAGGGGGAAGCTCCACAACTCAATTGGAGGCCCTCAACGACACCACGGATCTTCACAACCTATTCCCTTAGCTCTGAGGATGTCCTACACCATCTAGGATTCCAAGAACCCAAGATAACAAGATCCACAAGGGATGGGTGGGGGAATAAAATTTCCTTTGGTTGAAGTGTAGATCTAGGTCACCTCTCCCACTCCTCAAAAGATCAAGAGGTTTGAGTGGCTAGGGAGAGAGATCTAGGAAGATGAAGCTCTGGTATTAATGGAGGAGAGAGAGATTGAAGAGTTAATGTGGGAGGAAGAAAAAGGGTGCCTTAAATAGGCCCCCTTAAAAAGGAGTCGTCTGACTGTTTCGCGACTCCATCGTAACTTCTGGTGGGGACCGGAATTTCCGCTCAGTGTCCCCCCAACAGCTCGAAAGCTGTCGGTGAACGCTCCAAAGTACGACCGGAAGTTCCGGTCAGACTGAGCGGAACTTCAGGTGGTACTTCTGGTGCAAGTTCCGTTAAATACGATGGTTCAATACAGAACCATACAATACATGACCAAAACTTGGAGCAGAAGTTTCTGGGCCGCGAACCACCGACTAGAACCTCCGGCGACTGGACGGAAGTACCGCTCGTGAACTCAGCGGGAGTAGCTAGGGTAGTTTCGAGCGCAGAATCCGGTCATGCTTGACCAGGTCTGCAGTCCGGAACTTCCGGTGGAAGTTCCGCTAAATAGCACACTTCTATACAGAAGTATCCAGTATGTGGGCGGAACTTCTGCCGGAAGTTGGGCCAGAAGTTCTGCCGAACCCAGTCCCGCAGAGACCCATGAGCGGAACTTCCGGCGCTTGGCGGGAACTTCCGTTTAGGACAGAAACAGCACAAACAACTCCAAAGATCACTCTCTCACCGAAGAATAGGATGGATGTGGCGGTGCAAGTATAGTTTGTGCATGAAAAAGTGATTCCCCGCAGCCTTCCGAGGTGGACCCCTCTTGATAGTATGGCGACCTAAAACAATAAATAAAAATAAAGGCAAAAACAAAAGGCCTTCGTCTTCACGAGACTCCAAGAGAGGCGTCCACAAGCTCCACAAGCTCCATCGAAATCGAATAACCTGAAACTTAAGCACACAATTAAATCACAAGTGGGATTGTCATCAACACCAAAAAACTTAGGGAAAACAAAGTCCTTTCAGCCACCATTCTCCATTTCCCCGCCGTCGTTCTCATAGTCCCCAAGCGGCTCAGTGCCAAGATCAACGGAGGCGTCGTTGAGCATGCGCACAAACGAACCATCTTGGGCATCACTACAGTCCGCACGCACCGATGCACATCGTTCTCGCTACGCATGCGCCAAAGAACAAATTCTTGTACTTTGTGGGACTGTGGTCAAACGCCTTCTGCGTGCCGGCACCGGCGGAGGCCACAACACCCATCATCATAGTGATTGCCGCCAAGGACGTCTTCTTCAACGTATTCTTGTTGATCGGGTCCTTCGTCGGAGGCGGCCCCTTCTTCTTCACGACAGACACCTTGACTCACCCCTTTCCTGCACCTCCCACCGGCCGCGCACTCACATCGGAAGCAGCAACACCGACCATGTGTGTCCCCATCTGCTTGCGCTTGCTGGTCGGAGGGACGACAACGTGCTATGCGGCCGAAACACCAACGATCTAGGTGCCGACGGTGGCAGCAAATCGAGATCCGGGAACCGCTTGCAGGGCCGATTCAACCGGCAGAGCTTGCATGGCTACCAACGGTGGGTTCGGAGCAGCCATGGCTAAGAGGGCGGGACTGTGCGACGAGGGAAAATATTATGTGGTCAACTTCACATAATATCTATAAATAAAACTAACACATAATCATAGCACAAAGTTATAGATCATCTTTATTTCATATTATAATATTGCTAGGTTTTCTCCATCTCCCCAAGAACAAGGTAAACTACTCATACATGGAGACAATCAACAACATCATCATAATCATATGGATGGAATGAAAGTACATGGAGAAATTCGAGTACAAATCCATAATAGTAATTGGAATTATAACTAATGGAGGCGAATGAGATGGGGAATGATATTGGTGCTGGAAATGCAGTCGTTGATGATCAAGAGGATGATGCATTATCCTCCAATGATCTGTGTAACAGCGGGGATGATGACTTTCTACAAGTTCCTCCTCCAGATCCCTTCCAGAGGTGAAGTTTCAGTGTTTCTGTTGTCTGTGAATGTCTGATCTTAGATCCATCTGCGCGAGGTAAAAGTATTCGACGAGGTGAAACCGCTAGAGGTCAGTACGGGTACGTAATACGGGATGGCTTTCCCCGTACTGATGTACAGGATGGCTTTCCCCGTACTGATGCTCGTTATGGCCCCTTGTGTCTCTCCTCTGTCCTCCTTTCGCCCAGTTGCATAAAAAATCATTTAGATGACTTTTATCACGTCAAAATACCATATTAACACATAGTATAACAGTTCTCATTGATATGTTTATCATTGACTTAATATTTTAGGATCCTGCTGAAACACGCATAAAAGGTGTGCGTGAGCGCGATAAAATACCAAAGTCCTACCGCTACAAATGCAAAAACATTAAGTAAAAATGCTTCAAAAATGCACTCATCAACCCTCCTCTTCTAGAGCACACGGAGATAATCACCTTCAACATATACTACGAGCAGAGGGAGGCCGTGCCTGGGGTGATGGTGCATTTGGCGATGAGGGAGGAGCAAAAGCGTATGGGGAGGCATGCAACCTTGAGGCATCGTGGTGTACCATTGGTGCCTCACCGGTTTTATGTGCAGATCCAACAGATAGATCTCACATCTCTCCCTGTCCACCAGGATTGTGCCCATAGTCGCTAAGCAGCTGAAGATCACTCCCCATGCTCCGATGAGTCTGCCAATTAGGACTGATAAGTTCCGCGAGCACGTCTTGCAGATGGGTTGGTTTGGAGGCCGCTTGTTCTTCATGAGAGGGTGGCCAGAATTCGCCACCAAGACAAAACTGATTTTTGGCAACGTCCTCGTCTTCAAGCTCAACAACGATGGCCTGAAGATGAAGAAGCTCGAGCACACCAGGAGCTCGGTGAGGATCTTCGTCTGCACGCGTCATGGTTTGTGATCTTGCCGTGTCTTTACTTGTGCACCCCTGGCTTAAGTAGTAGACAGGTTGCATGGGATGCACTTGATGTTGAACTTAAGCACCTGTTTAGTCAAGTACCTGATGCTGAATCCTTCTTAATTATGCATGTTTAGTTAAGTACTACAGTTATGAATGTGTATGTATGATGAACATGTTGGTAACCTCACTATTTTTGAATGTGGTAGTTTGGTGGCAACCAGACAACTATCATTTGTTTGTGCTTAGCCAGAGACAGCAACTACATGCAGCCAATCAATCATGCCTCTACGTTGCCTACCATGCAACCTAGCCCACCAAACAAAATACACAACATGGCTTTGGGGCCGTTTCTACATGACCATGTTCCCCAGGGAGCAAAAATTTCGGCCGAGGCTACTAATCACGTCCCAGGGGGGCGGGATTGCATCCCGACTCTATTATCAAATGAAACCTGGGCGCATCCGAGGTCCAAACAGTTCATGCAAACGCACCTACCTATATGACCTGGCTGCACAGCTCTATTTTGCTGTTGATACAACTCAGAGCACATAAAAAGGAAATTACCAGCACTTTGTAGATTTTAACTCCAGCTGAAGAATGCCATTTACGGTACTGCTTGACATCTGCAGTAGAAACTCAATAAAATCGAAATTACCTGAACCCATCAGATTAGGACCTGTCGGTGCTAAAGATTGTTGCAGATCACCAAAGCTCAGGTTCATCAGCAGCAGCAACAAGTAAAAAGGCAAGCGTAGACCCAGAAAAGGCATGGGAAATACGCCAAAAAAACATCATCGGTGCTTCCGACAAACTTCACCCAGAACCATTTGGTTACAGAAGCTGGACTGCGTCTCAATCACCAACCACCCAAGATATTACACCCAGGCAAGGGAATGTACATTTTCACGGTATACCAAAACTAAATATCACCATCCTTCTTTTCTGAAGAAACTTCTTTCTTTGTCCTATAATAATATAAGCTAACACCTGAACTCAATATGACCTGGTATGATCTTGCAACTTACCCTGCCCGCCCACCGGTCGTATACGCCTCCCGGGCAATCTCCGTCTCTCGTTTCACATTTTCAGACAAGCTGGCCATGGCGCCTGAGAGCTTTGAGAGTTGGTCGAACATCGTGGTTAGACCGCCCTGCAGGGTTGCCAGCTTCCCTTCAGTCTCAGATTTGCCAGGCTCTGCAGCTTTATCCTCTGCCCCAGTGTCCGAAGACCTCTTCTTCGCGGCCTGGTGCTTGTGCATTTTCTTGAGGTCTGCTGCAAGGTTCTTGATGGAATCACATGATTCTTCAGACGGCAGCGATGACATTCCTGCAGACCAATCTTCCAAGAGAACAAATAGCGGTGGAGCAAGGTGCTGGCGAGGTGAGAGGATCAACCTTCGTCCCCGTGAGCGATCTCGTGGTTGCACCACACATTTCTGCAGCCAGGAGTGGAGACCGCCCACATAGTTTTTGTACGCATCCACCCAGCATGCCAAACTTGAGTAGAGTAATTCCAGTTCAGTGATGAAGTTCAACAAGGTATGTTTGTAAGACTCGCTTGGAGGAGATATAGATGACATCTTTGCATCTGCCTGAGAGATAATGGTATGCTGCATTTGGTGAACTTCCTGCATCATTCTCCACATGCGTGTCTGCCTGTCATAGTGTTATGAACATTAATAAGTATGATATTCACATTTAATGCCGGAGCTTGCATATAAGGAAAATGTTAAATATTTTAGCAATATCTTCAATCTTTGCTGCATATATGAATACTCCATCAAAAGGAAACATTATCTAACTGTAACAGGTGCAAAAACAGTTTTGAGGCACTAGGAAGCAAATAAGGCTTACCCTTGCAGTAATTCAAGAAGTTGGGGCTGTAACTCTTCATCTCGTAACTTCTCAATTATTTTTGAATTTGAGTATAGTACTTCAATACCAACCATGAGTCTCGAATGCAACTCTTTGATAGTAGCCCGAGTTCTGTCAACTTGCCTGGCATTCGCATCCCTTGCAAACTGATGGCTTAACTGAGCACATTTTTTGTCGTATATCTGCTTGACTGATTGACTATTCTGTAAATCATAACACCGAAGAAGCAGTTAGGTCAGAGCGTAGCAAATCAAACAGAAAATAGCATGTGCACTTACATATGAACATTGCGAATAACACACGTAGCTGAAAACTTTTAACAGTAGTAAGATACTTTGTAATGTAAGAGTATCAAGACGCCCACAAGAGGTTACCCAAGGCAATTTATGCATTCTATAGGGTACTGTATTAGATAAATACAAATACTAATCTTACGTCAGATATTTTGAACACTTACTTGGTTTAAGATCCGAAACCACTTTTTAAAAATCCTCTTCTTTATTTCGAAAAACTAACCCTTTAGCTCTATATGCATGATCCCTATTTTTTTACCCTGAGCCCCCCACCTTCTGTCCATAAGTTCTGAATCCTTCATGGCACTTTATCGCACATCCAGACCCTACTATACTGTAAACTCTAGGTGATTTTTAGCCCTTCCTAAATTGCAATTGTCTGTTGTAGCTTTTAGTTTGGGCCGGTAAGCCACCGTCAAATAGCTTAGATCTAGAGCGAGTACATAAGCCTAATACTGTAAAACAAGCATTGGCCCACTCGCCGACAGCGTGCATGTGAGTATTCTTTTTTTCTGGCGTGTAGCGGGCATCATTAAAGTGAAATGTTATTGCGAAAGAATGCAACGACAAACAAAAAATAAAATGCAGCAACCGACAAAATATAGTTCTGTCCTAAAACCAAAGCATTTATAAATAGAAAACCACAACAAATTAAACTATTGAAAAGGACAAAAAAGTGACAATCACTCGTTAACAGAAACATTGATTTAAAATAAAATAACCAAATCAATTGCTCTATTGTAATTCTTATGTTAAAAGTATCTGTACCGCAGTTACCCATTTCGTTGTACTACGAGTCGATTCGCTGAAAAGTCATGGTTCCCCTGGTAATTTTTGGGAGGAAAACGTGTACAAAAAACACACACCCCAATTCAGACATACAACAATCATGATGACATTGGTTTGTTCAGTATTACACAAAATGATAACCTGGCTTGGTTGTTTCTACCAACACCTCAGACATAACGTTGGAAGTTCTGTTTCGTATTCCATTTTTTTTAAGAATCGACTCGTGATGCTCTAAACCATGTACAATTTTTCATATCAAACCTATATTTCTGTACACTTGTTTTGATATTACCAAAATGTTTCTTTTTCGCGAATTTAGATGTTAAGCATTAAGTTAGCCAGAATGGATGTGAAGTACCACACGATATGTTGGATATCACACTATCACTTATCAAGTGCTACTAATACTCAGAGTGGAAAGCATTCTCATAAGACAAAATTGTCAAACTACACAGCAGCGACTGTCATAGTATGTCTAAACATTGTACTCTGAGCATCATGCAAATTTAGTTTGTTCAATAAAAAATCGAAACAACAACACAAATTTGATGGCACTTCTGTAGCCTCGGTCGTTAACTTTGACTTCAATTCCAGAAGGCAACTTGTTTATTTGGAGAACCCATGGAAGTTCCTAAGGTGCAGGACACGATGGATCTAAATATGCCGGTGGGTTTATTTTACTCAAAAAATTAAATTCAGTAAAACCAAAAGTTGCGCATGAGTAATAGAAACCAAATAGACGCATAGTTATAAAGAAATGCAATAACGTGTGATAAATTGAACTTAGGATGATAAACATAATTTTTCGGAAGATTGTTGGTACGGATAATTTGTTTAGTGTTTACCATTTATAGCTCCATAATTCCTGTAAGCTTTCCTACTAGAAAATGCCTAAAAACATTACTAGAAAATAAGGACAACATAAGTAAAGATTTTGTCGAGACGCAAATATCCCGCTCAGCATGATCACAGCTTGTCCGTGCAAAGAGCATCTCCATGAAAATGGGAAGATGTTCTAGACTCTTTCGACCAGGCGAGTTGCAGGAACATACTTTTATTTAAGCGCACAACATTAAGCTATAGATAATGTTACAAAAGAAATAGACACCATAATACAAATTGAGACTATATCCAAGCCCTGAAAAGGCCCAGCAGCTCACTAGTAAAATTATATTGGTTTCGCACCAAGGCTATGGTGTAATAGGTTAGTTTCCGATACATGATAGCGTACATACCAAAAGTGTGTCCACAAAATTTCTAAATATACATTGTAGCCTTATTACGACTCTGCTCTATGCATTAAAGCTTCAGAAATTATTGGAAGTAGTGGTAAGTGGTAGCACCTATGTAAAGGTCACTGCACAACTGGATAAATGCCATAAAACAGAAGTTTGGTCAGCTCTATATGCTACAGGTCAAATATAAAACACAGGATAAGCAGTCTCATGGTTCTGTACCAATACTGTAAATTTCCAATTCCAACGTAGTTAATTCTATAAGCATTTGTTGAACAGCATATTTTAGCTCACCTTTAACTCATCATAAATCTTCCTTTCCCAAGCATAGAGTCTATCTAAAGAGGATGCATGGCTTCCTGAAATCATACAGAACTCTTCAACGAAATCGCTGCAGCTATCTGGAGGTTCATCCTCCTCCTTTTGAGCTGAAATGAATGGATTCTTAGATGATGATGATCGTGATGAAAGCGAGCGATTCCAGGTGATCACTTTTGTGACATGCTGCTCTGATTCTGCAGTAAAGCAGTTTGAGTTAAAATAGGCCACACTTCACAAATTAATGTATTTGATATGAAAAAAATAATACCATGGGATGCTACATTTCCAGCATTGCAACAGATCAAGGATGCTGACAGAGAAAGCACACCTGACGATTTCCCTGGAATAATTAGCACCACAATTAAGCAAGCAAAGCTGTAGCAGTTCAGCAGAACAGTACAACTGAAAAACATTGTCCTCACCTGTTATCTGAGAAGAAACGCCAAGTCGAATCCTCCTTGTCTCAAGCATCCTTGAGACTTCATGGCAAGATTCAGCTGCCCTAGTAAATTGATGCTCGAGTTTTTTCACACCAGATAAAAACCCTTTTGATCCGCTAGTGACAAAGCTGCCCTTGTCTTCTTCACTGTGTGATTGTTTGGGTACATTAACCTTTTCTACACAGTGGGCTTCATTTATCTTATCGCTGCTAATACTTGTAGCATTCTGCCCCTCTACAACCTGTTCCTGAACTTGATCAGGCCCTTTCTCTAAGTTTGAGTCATTTGGTAAATGTATATCATCAACCTTGTCTACATAGTGGGCTTCATTTATCTTATTATTGCTCATACTTGTAGGATTCTTCCCCTCTACAACCTGTTCCTGAACTTGATCAGGTCCTTTCTCTAAGTTTGAGTCATTTGGTAAATGCACATCAGCAATCTCAATTTCATTACAATCATTGTGATTCAACTTCTGATGGTTTAAATTGTCATCGATTTCTTTGCATCCATATGTTCCCAGTTGTTCTTGCGCCTCAACTACTGGACTTGCGTTGCCGATCGACGAAGCTAAATCCTTTTCATCTATTTGGGCAAAATTCTCCACATTTTCCATGCAAATGCTCTGGTTATCTTCTGAGACATGGGATGCAACATTTTGAACCACAACATTCTGATCAAAGAAATCCCATGAGGAGCAAACCTCTGGCGGTGGTGAAAATGAAGTAGAAATGGGCTGCCCTTCTTTGACAAAGCTAGCATTGCTCGGGTTGACTGTCACTGTCAAGGATGTGCTTACCGCTGACCTCAAGTGACTAACATCAGAACACTGGGGTACTGGTAGTGGTGGAGTGTTAGCACTGTCTGCAGGTGGCAAAGATGAGGATGGCAAAGCAGACGAAGAGCGAGGAGCCTTCTCCAGATCACCCTCATGCTGTGACTCTACAAACTGCCTCAATGTGACGCCGACATTGCGCAGGGATTGCTCGTACGCCAGCTGAGCAGCCGAAAGGGAATACCTTGCATCAATTGCCTGTTCAATGTGTTTCAGACGGCCCTTGCACAGCTGCATTGCAGTGTTGCGGTCTTGCTTCGAGGCAGATGACCCCATGGTTCACTTCCTGACAACAAAAATTGACCTACAGTCAGAACAGGGGAAACGAGCTATCATCATGGCCATGGGATTCTTCATGGTAGACAAAGGACTAATCATTTGCATCCATAAAAGCAGGTTGATCGAAAATACAGCCTATGCATGTTCACTGGAACTGTTGGATTTTGCTGTGTTAGGTAATTACTAAAGCAGGGGAGCTTTCTTTATGCAAAAAATTCAGAGTCTCAAGGTAGGTGTAAGCAAGGATTGTGCTTGCGCCCACCAAGTAATCATCAACATAAAAGAACCCAGGCAGCAAAAGAGTACCTATTGAAAGACTAGAAACCCTCACAATTGCACTTTCTGAAGTAGGAAATAATAAAGTAGAATAAAAACTCGCCTATTTTACCACAGAAATGTCATCATTTGAACCAATCGATTCAGGCTACCTAGACGACTGGAGACAGCACAGCGCACAATGATTAGTTCATCAAGCACAACAGACTTAAAAGCCACAGGACGCAGCAGGGGGAAGACAAGAACTAGGCAAGGAGGGTGAAGGTACGAAATCGAGCTCCGTGCCTCCATGGACGGACGAACACTCACCTGAATCAAGTGGTCAGCCAAGCATCACCTCCGGAAACAGAGCACTCACTTCAGCATCCTCCTGGGAACACGCCACGAGCACAGGAAACAAGAGTCAGAATTCCAATCAGAGAAACCAAATTAAAAAGAGCCCAAACCCCAAAACCCCAAGTGCCCCCCATCCTTACCCAAATCCCCTGACCATAAGACCAGGAAGCAATCGGCGGACCAAGAACCGAGGCCGAAGATCGCACCTTTCCAGACGCACCAAAAGGCAACCCAAAAAAGCAAGCCCCGTTCCAACGCCGAGGCCGAAGAACCGGAGGGTAAAAGACGAAGGCCAAGACTGTCCCTTGACGAGGCAAGGCAAGGGCAAAGCAGACTAGCAAAGCCGTCCCTCCACTAAAGGCAAGAACAGGACAAGTAGGAGAGAGAAAGAGAGTACTACTACATTGATCCCACTCCACCCCTCCCCTCCCCTCTCCCTGAGCCGCCGCCAAGCCGTTTCTCTCTCTAGGTTTGTCCCTCTTGGTGCGCCTGTTGTGGCCTGGCAGCAGCGATGCGGAGGGAGGAGCGCAATGTGGTGCCGAATCATCGCCCCCTGCATGTACCGCGTGTGACGCAACGGCGTCCTTGCGCCGGTGGCTCTCGCTCGCTGCCCGTTGGCTTTGCCTGCTACTGCTGCCTCTTCCGTTTCTTGTTTGCTCCGCGTGAGGAGAGAGAGAGGCATAGAGGGCCGGGCCTCATTGATGAAGTGGAAATCGGGAAGTGCGGGCCCCACAGGAGCAACCTGACATAGTTCCGGCAGAGGAAGGGGGTGGGGAGGCATGCGTCATAAAGCGCGCCGCATTGACCCACCCGTCAGCCGGTGTGGGCATTGATGTTGAAAGATTTTGGTCTTCGCGAGATCTTTTTTAGCAGGAAATGGAAAGCTTTGCGTGATTATTCTGTACACTTGGTTGGTGTATTTTTTAGCAAAGAGTGATGCTTCACGTAATTTGGGGCTAAATTCCTCTAAACAAACTTTGGCTTTGAGGTTTTTTTTCAGAGATAAAAAAAGATGAATAGCTTTAATGAGAGAAAATCAAAGTGTTTTTGATATAGTAGTAAAAATATACTTACGATCCCCGATACAAGTACAGAGATTTGGGACTGGACTCGCGGAGTGCATCAGCCCACTCCAACCACTAGGCTATGCCTCTTTTTTCAGAGATTTCTTTACATGTATTTACTTTCCAAAAAAGTTAACATATATTTGCACCTCACTCGGATCAAAGTGTTTTTGATATAGTTGCAAATTGAGCAATTTTAACTAATTTTTCTTCGAGCCTATGCAGTTGGAAAAAAGTCTGGCATGCATTTGGAACTTAGTAGTGTGAATTGTGTACTTCCATCCCTATTTACACCGTGTTCTCTAAGCATCAGTTTGACCAACAATATATAAGACATGTGTCAGTGACATTATACCATTAGAAATTAGTAGTATATAATACATATTTTTTAGAAAAATTGTTAGCCAAAATTAAACCTCAAAATGCATGTCCAGCCATGTAAATATAGACATAGCGAGTACATGATTTCGCCTACAGAAGTCCTCCAAGATCATGACCTCCTTCCTGACTTGTTGTACTCCATCTTAAAATAGATGTTTTAGATTTTTTTTAAAATTTAGATAAATCTATGTACTAAATAGTGTTTAGATTTATCTAAATTTTAATAAATTTGAGACATTTATTTTGAGGAAAGGCACCAACCCAATCATCTTGCTCATATGTGACCCGTCTACCTGCCCCATCTTTGCAAGTCATTGTGGCCACTAGCCACCCAGCCCATCGCTTCCTCTGTTGTTGTTCATCGTGCAAATGGAGGACATACACGACTACCGATGAGAGAGAGAGAGTCGGGAAGCGGGATGGTGGAAGGAATGAGATGTAGAGAAGACAAAGCGATGAATAAAGGCATGGGATGAGCTAGAACATAAATAGAGTAGAGAAAGACGTGTTATACTTATACTCCCTCCGTTTAAAAATATAAGATGTTCATAAACCTAAAACATCCTATATTTTCAAACGGAGGGAGTACATATTATTTTGTGGTAGGCTCATCACAGATTCTAGAGAGATATGGTTCAAGTGTTTTCCTAGTTTCATGGTCGTACTCCACTGCGACACGTGCGGTCGATGGCGGTCGACCACCGGATCGGTATAAGCAAATCGAACCTCTAAGCCAACACCATATAAATAAAATATAACCTCTAAGAAAATGGCTAACAAGTACTCATAATTAATAACAAAAGACCTTCTATTAGATTTCTAACGAGTATGATACTTATACTTACTAAATATACTCCCTTCATACCGGATTATATTGGACTAAATTACCAAAACTCTAGGACTTAGGGCATGTATAATACGGTGACGTCAACCTTCTCTTATGCTTGTCACGTTGAATTTTTGCTTAGTTAGAGGAGAGAGAAACAAGAAAAAAGGTTGTCTTCCATTAGCTAAAAGATGATCTCTTAGAAATAAGAGAAGACTATTTTCTCCATTATACCATATGTCTTCTCTTAGCCAACCAATTTCTTACTAAAAATAGTTAATTCTCATTAATTGCTAGAGATAGCAATAAGAGCCAATGCATTGTACAAGTTATATATTGTGTCTTCTCTAAATGATGTGAAGAGCTAAGAGAAGACATGGTTTCCCTAACATTGTACATGCCCTTATGTGGTTGTCGCTTGGCTATGAAAAGAGAGTTAGACTATTATTTATATTTATTGATGTCTAAATTAGACCGTAAGCCATGCATGACCCCTCTCTCATCCCTTTCCATGAAAAATTAGCACATGCATTGGTCAGTGTCCAATCCATAAATAGTGGGACTAATTTTTGGAGAGTACTTCATTGTAATTAATGCACACATTAGGCTAATATATTGGTATCTCTCCAAAATATCTATTAGCCCAATAATCCGGTATGAAGCCATCAAAATGTTTCCATTTGGCAAGCAGTTTTTGTTCCCAAAAACTTTATGTCCAAAAACTTTATGTTGCATCTGAAGTGGCATCGACGGTCTATTGGCTGGTGGTTCTATCCTTCGATGACGCATATAGATACATTGTAGGATCTTGACAGAGGGCTAGGAAGAGTTGAAGGGGCCAAGAAGGTAAGCTATACTTGAAGGTGAATGTTCTTTGGAATTTAAGCCTAGTAGTGATTGTATTCTCATAGATATTTCTAGAGTAGGGGGCCATTGCCCCACCTATGGATTTAGGGGATCTCTGCAAATGTATATATATTTATATTCACATGCCCAAATTATTACTCGTGTTGGCTCTCTCAGTCAGCAACTTGCAAAACCCAGTGTGTTGTTGGATATTGCATGGATGTTGTCATGCTCATATGATCGATTATCACATGTCCGTTAACTTTTGGACCAATTACAATTACACCTACGTTGGTCTTGCTTGTCCTAGCAGTTGGCTTGGTAACCAGAATTTTACATATCCCTACTTCTATCTCACAAGCAGTGGTACTCTCCATGTTATGCCTCTGGGGCTAGGAACTAAGAGATGAATATAACGACTCAGAGTTCAAATCTCTAGCCAAACATGCAAGATTATATTGGTTAGTCATTCACCAAGGGGCATTTACTGTAGCATCCCAATTGTCTAACAATTGCAATGCTACTAGCCTAGTCTATATATATGCTACTTCCTACATATAATTATTGCATCATCATTATATCATGCTCATGTCATCATGCCACCTTGCATTTGAGCATCATATAAAATCTTTTTCCATTTGGCTCTTATCTCATATGCATTGTAAATTGTATTTGCCTCTTGATATTGTATTTGGTTCTTGATATATTGTTTAAATGCCCAAGTTGAGTTGGGGGCATATCTTTTAGTTAACTCCACCACCCTTTCTTTTCACCACCTTATATTCCACCATCCAACTTAATATGAGCTTTTGCACTTTATTGGGTTTTACCTCTAGCTCATGTGGGTTGGGATGGATCCAATTCTAATTCCACATGCTCTCATCTTGGCATCATGTTGTTTTCACATTATTGATATATGAGAGCCACATGGCCACCTTTGCATGCCTTGTGAGTGGAACCCTTTTCCCTAGCTTCCATATGGATTATTATGGGTTTATGCTCATGTTGGAATAATTTGGGGACTATTAAGCATCAAGTGGTATATACACACTAGCAAGTCCCAATTTTACCCAAACATGGCCATCTCCAACTACTCCACATGGGGCATCCTTTCATTTCTTTTGCTTGGCTTTATTCCACCTTTGGAAATGCAAAGGAACAATGCCATGTTTAATATAATTGTTTTCACAAAATAATCATGGTATTAAATATTTTGCATGGGCCATGCAAGTACCATCTTTTTCTAGCTTTGGATTTTATTTGAACCTTGAGTGGATCATCATCTCTCTCTATCTCTATCCTTTCTTTTGGCTTGATCTAAGTTAATCTAGCCTAAACCCTATCATCACATCCCTCTCCTTTCCTTGCTTAGATCTTGCTTGAGCTAGCCTTGTTCATGCTTGATCTTGTCAAAGGACCACTCCATCTATCTCTCTAAGCCCTAGATCATCACCATACCCCCCTCTCCTAAACCCTAATCTATACCTAATACAAACCAAACCCTAAACCTACCTCTCTCTCTCGGCCTCTCTCTCTCACCTAGCTGGCCCCACCGGCCACCCTCTCTCCCTGGCCACCTCACCCCTGCCCTAGCTACCCTCTACCCGAGCCTAGCTCCAAACCCTAACCTAGCCCTAGCCTACCCCCTCTCCTTTCTCTAGCTCCCCCTCTCTGCCTAGAGGACCCCAGCCCGAGCCTACCCTCCTGCACCACCATGCCCCACCCGAAGCCCCTCCTCACCTGGCCCGCCTGCCGACCCTAGCACGTGAGCAAGGAGGAGGAAAAGGTGGCACCCGAGGCCACCTTTAACCATCTACCCCGCGCCCACGGCATCTCCCCCTCTCTGCTACCTACCACCACCCCACCACCTCTGCCGCCCACCACTCCCCAGATCTACCCCAAGGCGCCTCCCTCCTCCTTCTTCTCCATCGTCAGTCCACCCTCTCTAGCTTAAGACCTCGGCCTCCTCTCTGGCTACACTGCAGACACGTCACATGAGGTGATCGAGGAGTACAAGGAGATTCTAAGCAGCCCCTGCACGGAGTCACAAGAGGAAGCCCAGAGCTGGACCACCACCGACCGACGCAAAACCCTAGCCTCGGTCTGCTCAAGGCTGCCGCCGCCCCTCGGCCGAGCCGATCCGACCACACCGACACGCCTCGGTGAGCCACGAACCTCCCCGACATGGTCCCTTCGCGGAAGCCCTAGAACCACCGCCTTACGCCGAACGCCCTCCGCCGCTGCTTTCAAGGTTTCGCTCGCCAAGATAGCACTCTATCTAGTCCTCGCCACCTCCCGCAGACAAGAACCCCCACTCTACTGACTGGCCGCCTCACCACAAGACGCCAGTCCGAGGATCGAATCTCGTCAGCGTCTGCACACAGGAAGCACCGACCGTCTCTTCGCCATGGAGAAGAGGAACAAGACGGCCAAGGCTGCTTTGCCGAAAACCCCCGCTTTCTTTATGCATCAACCCATGGTCCACCGGCCCCACCTGCCACCCCCTAGCCTTTTTGCAAAAGGTACCCAGGTTTTCAGAACCAACCCGCGCTCCTCTCAGCGCCACGTGGTCCGTTCCACCTCTCTCTGTCAAGTGGGGGCTCATGAGCGCTGGTCCCATCTGTCCGACACGGCCGGGCACCGCCAAGGTGTAAACGCTTTTTCACAAGAAGGACACCCAACCACCTGGCCCCACCTGTAAGCGTCTGTGGCTAGAGCTGAGCTAAGTAACAAAAGACTTTCTGTAATCTGTTTTAATTCAAATCTTTTTCAAATTAATTCAAATTCAAATTTAATTCTGTTTTTAAATATCTTTTAAAATACAAATCCAATTAATACAAATAATATATGTTTTCAACTCAGGAAAATGTGAGGAATTCAAATATGGCCTCTAAAATATATTTTGAACACTTTAAATTCCAAGTTGGTTTAATTACAATAAAATGCCCTTTTGACTTAATAAATTAATAACTTTTGTTTTATAACTTCAAATTTAACAAATAATATGTCTAAAATGATTAGCTCGACGAGACCTTTCTGTTTATGCAATCCTATATCTGTTTTGAAGCATGCATCATATAAATATAAAGTTTACAGCAACTAATATGAGGATAAAATGGGGCCAAAACTCAATAAAATGCTTTATTATTGTTTTCCACACCTCACCCATGCCATGCTACTTTATTGCCATGCAAAATGTGCATCATTCATCATGGCATGATTGTTTGCTTGATGCATTTATTCATATGCTTGTGCACTTTATTTATGTTGGCCCTTGTTTGTTTGGTTCTTCTTCGAATAGGCCGAAAGGTGGATATATCAAGAGAACCAGGAGCACTACCCAGATCCATCCCTTGCTTCAACTGAGCTGCCAGGCAAGCACTACCACATGCTTGCATACATATAGTACCTATTGCTTCTATCTTACTCTTGCATCATTGAGTCGCGATTGCATTAAATTGAATCCCAAGTACTGCATAGCCTTTATTTTTAAACCCCACCGAAGCTTGTTCCTCCATCCCATGAGCCATTACTACAGGAGTTGGTTGAGCCATGCGAGTCGTAGAACAACATGTGTAGGGTATGTGAGTGTCTGATGGATAATGAGGTACCTAAACAACTCAACCTGAGTAGTAATGGGATAACTAATGAAAGTGGCATCGGTGAGCCATATTTGCTATTTGGTTTTTCAGGCTCACTTGTGTCCCGTAGGACCCCGAGTACTTGATTCCTGTTCCTTGAATATTCGCGCTATCCACATCCGGGAGGCTTATGAACCCCCCTGAGCCAGAGCTTGATTCATTCTTATTTCTTGGGACCACAAACTAGTTTGAGGTTTTATTTACTATCCTGTACTTATGCCATGCTTTACTGCTTTATTTAAATTGTGCGAGGTAATCGCACTGCATCTTTGTTAGCGGAGTGTTTTCGCGGTGTCGACAAGCCTACCACATTTTCGGGTTCCCGATCGTCACGACCATTGGCGCAAACCTTGAGTCCGTCTCGAAGTCGGCCAACTTCGTCGAGGGTAGCTTAATGGGGTGGCCCCCTGAAATATTTCTGAATCCTGTAATTGCTTTGTCGTGACTGCCTCGTTGGGATTTGATTTGGTTTTTCCGAGGCATATCGAGTGTGTGTTGCTATTTGTGCACCCCTGCAGGGTAAAACTTTCTGAAAGCCGTGTCCGCAGTTATGGACGACTTGGAGCACAGTTTCTCGATCATAGACAAGAATAACTAAAGTACCGCTTTTAATTTGACTAAATAACTGACTAGTAAATAGTGCAACATTCATGGAATGGTTAATAAAACTGCCAACGGATGGGGGTTGTTCGTCTTCCTCCGGGTAAGAGGAGGAGGATGGGTCCGTGGATATTACCATTATTACTGTTATAACTGTTGTTGTTAATTCACGGACATCCGCTCATCTCTGGTTAGGCGGATGGTTAGCAGCATATCTATAGAATTGCTAGGGTTTATCCTTTGCTGCAATTGCGTCACCCTGTGTTGTGTCCCTTTAGAGGCATAAAGACTTGCTGAGTACCCCTAGGGTCTCACACGATAAATTGTTTGATTCAGATGAACAGGTACCCTCACAAGATGGATACTGGGTGGAAGAGACGGACGATGTGGGCAACGATCATTCGTGTAGAGATTCCGGGAACAGGGATCCGTGAGATCTGTGGGCGGGATCTGCTAATTTATGAGGCATCTTATGCCGATTTGCTTCTTATCCGTACTCGGATTTTGCCTTCCGCTTCCGCTTGATACTCTGTTGATTGATGTATGAGGAGATATCCTAAACTATTATATCTATCTAGGATATTTGGATCTTGCCGTATGGCGTTGCTATATTTCCTTTCTTTTTAGATGGAATGGCTCTGATGTACTGTTGTATGGTGGCTTGCATACATACTCATTTGTGTATGTAGTTGATCCTTCGCCGATTACGCCGCCCGTTCTTGTCTCGATGTTTGGAAATGGTTGGGACGGCCGAAAGGTCTACCTGTGAGTGGCATTTGGACCCCACCATACTATTTCAACCATTTCCGCTCATCCAGACTTGTAACTAGGAGCGTAATTCACCGAGGTAGTTACATTTACCTACATGCATGTGTTTGTTGTTTGTTTGCCAAAGGCTCGGGTGCTGCAGCTATTAATCAAGACAATGAAAATGTATTTTTTTTGTTGCTATTTTACAATAGGGTTGGCCCTATACATAAGATCAAACTTTGTTGGTTGGTTCGACTCCCATTAGAATTCAAACTGCAAAATATTTTTAGCCAAACATAGCTATACCTGATTGGACACTTGTTGCGACAGTCCCAGTCCAGGTGGCTTGAATTATCATAAGTGGAGTTTCAAAATGCTAGTTCCATGGCGTTGCTGATCAACCAAAGTGTGGGTCTAAATCGGTTTCAAAGGAAAGAAAGAAAGAGTAAAGGGGGGGGGCATGGGCCCCCCGCTCAAAGATAATTCTTGTGCTGCGTATTTCATTTATACATTTGTACTACTCCATCTGTTCTAAATTATAAGATGTTTTAGATATTTCATTGTAGTCTATATATGGATAAAATAATTAAATCTACACACTAAAAGGTTTCTAGATACATGTGTATTAGAAAAAAAAGGTAAAATATCTTATAATATGTAACTGAGGGAGTAGTACATTTGACAAAATTAGCTCTCTTTTAACCTCCTTTTGTCCTTTCTATCATGTTGGTTAAAGCTTCACCACCGATCATAGTGTTGTCCTTTTCATGTGTGGCTCATATAATCCAGAACTAGGTGCAACATCGACCACTTGGCGATCTAAGGAACATAAATAGCTAGCTAGTAGGAATATATACAAGCGGGATGGGCAAAAAAATTAGTGTTAATTTTATATCTGTGATAAGTTAATTATGAACTGATTGATGCAGTGGCGGAGGACCCATTATGGCAAGCCATGACATTTGCCATACCTTAATTTGGCCACACTTTTATAACTCAATGGAGTATACAACTGATAACTCCAAATTTTAAAGCTCTTTAGTCCACGCCACATTGATGAGTTTGCAGGATGAAGCGGGACGCCGTTTGCACCCTAGCCAGATTAGTATATCAGCATGACCTAACCGGCTAATTAACCCCAACACATGATTCGGATACTTTTTGTTTCTTTGTTTTTTGGCGAGTAGGATTCTTTTGTTTTTAACCATATACATGCTCACGATTCCAGACGAGCCACGATTCAGTTATTTTGTGTTTCGAGTCATGCAGGGGATCTTAATCGGTTTGTTTGTTTGTAGTCATCTTGGAATTCAGAAAAAGAAACTACCCTTGATCGATTGGTCATATGGGCAAGAAACGTTTGCTAATCCGGCCTTCCAGACACCCCGACGATTGACGCGTCCTCTCGTTAGTCGTTACTAGCATAAATGCTTATGCGTTGCAACGGGAAAAAAATAATATTTTTTGAATAAAAAAGTCGATAGGCCTAAATTTTTCCAAAATCGATTAATACAAAATATTCTTGCTAAAATTTTGCCATTCCTTCTTAAATTGTTGCATCTCTTTTAATGGTGCCATCTCAATTGACACAAATCCAACTATTTAGAAGAGAACCGCAAAAGAATAGAGAGACTAACATTTCACAAATTGTAACTTGAAATAAAATGTACAATCTCCTTAGAGCCTCTTAGATAAATCCAATCTTATTTCATCATCAATCTTTTTCCATGAGATTGGTTGGAGGTTGTCGGGCCGAGTGAGCAGAAGGCATGTGAGTCCGAGCCTTCGAGAGTCTCGATTAGGCTAGTTGACATATCGATCAAGGTAGTTGACATATGACTCATCTTTTTCGATAAACGACAACCGTAGGAAACATTCTTCATTACAATAATTTAACAAATATGTTTGAGGGTTGTTACGGGTCTATTTTTATTAATAATGCTTGGATAAATATTTAGATGAATACACGTGCATTGTCGTGGTTCCTCGCGACGAACATCCTAAGTTGTCGAGCCTTTACAAACCGAGTCATAAGATCGATGAAGCCAAAAGTTTTCTAGCCACAGTTTTGCTATTCTTTCTTAAATTGCTTCGTCTCTTTTTTTGCCCCATCTTGACACAAATCAACTACTCCCTCCAATCCAAATTACTTGACTCAAGTTTGTTTAAACCACGCCAACCGCCAGTCTTCCCTGTCCTTCTTGCACAAACCCACCTAGCCGCCTGCCTCTTCATTTTCGCGATCAGGTCCCAGGCCCGTCGCTCCTCTTTGGATCTCTGTCCCCGCACGCGAACCCTGCATGCGCCCCTGCGCTTGATTTGTTTGCCGCCGGCTGCTGCCGTTGTTTCCAACCCAGCTCGGTCGCGCATCAGTGTCGTTCGCCTTCCCCTTCAGTTCCCAACGCCCCCAGACAAACGTTGTTCTGTTCGGCTCCCGCTAGATTTGCCGCTTCTGTTTCTTGGCTCAAGAATTTCTTTTCATCTTTCGATTCCGTTCTATCTCATCAATCATGTTGCTTGGCTTGTTAATAGACCATCTATGAAAGTATATAAACCGGTGTAGTTTGTTCTAAGAGCACAAGGTGGTACTATTTGTCTTGGCCGGGTCTCACGCGAGGAATCGAAGGGCTGTGACGGGATTTTTGTCAGGATTAAGATCGTACCGATTAGATGGGCCGGTTGACTTTATTTATACGGGCCAGTTCGGCGCTATATACTTCTAAAAAAATTCGACGCTACCGAGCGATTGGTTTGATACACAGACATCATACGTAGATCGGTGGGATTTTTTTTCACTTACCAGTTGTATCGGTGGTAATATGGGGTTGGGTGGAAGGGCAAATTGGTCTAAAAAAGTAAAAAGGTATTATACCGAAAGAAACACTTCGTGTTTTATTATTAAGTATAGATTACGGACAACAGTCGCTTCGGGTAAAACGAGGTCAGCACGGAATTATGCATTAACCGTACTTTAAGTACTCTACTCGACCTCCGCCGGCCGCCAAAGCTGCAGTGAAGCAGTCAAGGAGATGGGTGCCTGTATTAACCATTGCAGCGATTGCGTTGGTCAAGCAGATCTGGTCCGGCGCTCGACGCTAATCCAGCGCCTCTTAGGCCCAGTTTTTTTAGTGGCTTTTCCCAGAAGCTGGTCTATCTCTTCCTGGAGAAGCCGGTTTTAAAAAATTGCGAGGCTTCCAAATTTGTTTAGACTTAACTATTTTAGAAGCCTCACAATTTTTTTAGACCGGCTTCCTCGGGAAGCTGGGGGAGGACGGCTTCTCGGAGAAGCCCAAAAAGAACTGGGCCTTAGGCTAGCTGGGTACGATGCAAGATGTTTAGAGAGGTGTTTAAAGAAATAAACCGGGTTTTAACTAAGTATCGATGTTTATTTAGAGAAAATCCAGCAGAAACTGCAAAACGCCGCACGCTAAAAATAACTGCTGATTTAGCGTATGGTCGCTTTTGCTCTTCCGGCATGCGTGGTATACTTGTGCGCCCTAAAAAATTCCGCGAGGCAATTTGCGCTCCGCGGCGCAGTAAATTTGCAGCACGCCGTCCAGCGCATGCTATCTCTCGGCGACGCGCGCGAAGCCCAACTGCCGCTGAAATATCACCCGCGCCCGCGCTATCCCATTTCTCCACGCCCCATTCCGCCGGCGCCGCCGGAGGCGCTTCTCTGCGCGCAGTAGCTGTGGATCCGCCGCCGCCACGCCTTCCCGCATCTTCCCCGACCTTGCCGCGGCGGGAATCGAAGCGAGCTGCCCACTAGCGCTTCTTTTTCGTGTCATCGTCATCGCACCTCGGCCATCTTGGAGCTGCCGCGCTGTCTTTGACGACTGTCATGTCCTCCTCAAGCCGAGACACTACTTGACGCACACTACGTGCTTGGCAAAATGGCCGCCACAATGTACGTTTCTCCGCCACCGGCCACGCCATATTTTAGTTTTGATAGACGAAATGAGTGTATCTTTGTGCCATAGTTGGGTTTGTTCATTGTGTTGTAATGATAACTAGACAATTTTTTGTTAAATTTGTTTGATCTTTTTGATCCTATAGTTTATTATGAAATATGTTTGCGCTGATGCTCAACGTTGCATTTTAGCGCGCCTGCTGGTGGTGTTTTTTTCTATTTTTTATGCCGTTTTTAGCGCTTTCGTCAGAGGAGAAACTTTAGCGCGCGCACTGCATAACAATTTTGAGTAAATGGCGCCGTGGGTCATTCAACTTGTCTAGAATGTGCACTTAAATCACACATCTTCAAAACTGAACTAATCAGTCACTCAACTTGCAATTAGGTACATCCACAGTCACAAAACAGTCTGCTGCCCGGTTTTTGCCAAAAAACCGCACGCGCGTGACACGTGAGGTTTGTTTGGACAGAAAACTTTGTAGTTAACCCCCTGCTAAAACTGGACAGCATTTTGGCCAGAATTTTGGGGCTTTTGGGGGCTTTTTAGACAGCATTTTGGCCAGAATTTTGGGGCTTTTTGGACAGCAAAAACTGGACAGCATTTTGGCACAAATATATATCATTTAGGACAGTATATAAGCACAAATATACATCATTTTAACAGAAAAAACTAGACATCACATGATGGCACAATTATACACCATTTTGGACAGCTCGTACGTAATATATTTGTCTTACAACACATATGTAATACAATACAAGCAATTTTAACAGTTCAAAAGCACTCCAAAAGATAGTTCTGATATCAACTAGTACTGATATCAACTAGTACATAATCATTTTGTGCTACACCCAAATTAGAGCTCCTCATGCATCATCACTTGGAGCTCCTTGAGTTGACTCAAACTCTTTTTGTATGCCTTTTCTTGTGATATTTTCCTTATTCCTCTTGCTCGTTTCGCTCCCCTTGTTCGTGTAGCCTTTCTTGCTCCCCTTGCTTTACTAGCCCCCGTTGCAGTTCTAACTAGTGATGAACCCCCCAACAAATATGAAACCTCCAAACAGTTCTAACTAGTGATGAAACAAACCTAATTGCAGCAGCAGGCCTAACCTCCCTAACAATCACCTAACCAATCCTAATTGCAGAACCACCTACGACGAACAGCAGCGGCGGCTGGCTGCAGAAATCCTAGATTTTTGGGGAAGATATACGTACCGTGCACGGGGGTCGACTGCCACTCGAGCCTGAGACGAGGATCCCCAATGGACGCAGCCGTTTCCCCCGACTCCGGCATCTCCCCCGCCTCCAGCGTCTCCCCGGCCTCCGGCGTCTCCCCTGGGCCAGCGGTGGTCTCCTCCATGGCGGCCGATGGGAGCAGCCTGAGACGAGGATCCTCGACGGCCGCCGCTGTTTCCCCTGTCTCCGGCGTCCCCCTGCCTCCGGCGTCTTCCCTAGGCCAGCGGTGGTCTTCTCCCTGGCGGCGACTAAGCAATCGATTCAGGCACGTACGGGTCCTGGCTGTGTATGTTGCTGTGTAGTATGTCTCAGACACGGGAGAGTGTACGTGGACAAGAAATAAAAAAGTGGTGTTCATGGGAAAAATAATAATTACATAGGCAGGGCTTTCTGCAAAAAAACAACCTCATGTGTCACGCGTGTGCGGTTTTTTAACAAAAACCGGACAGCAGACCATTTTGTGACCGCGGGTGCACCTAATTGCAAGTTGAGTGACTAGTTAGTTCAGTTTTGAAAATGTGTGACTTAAGTGCACGTATAGGACAAGTTGAGTGACCCACGGTACCATTTACTTTAACAATTTTAGCGCGCAACGTTTTGCAGTTTCTGGTGGAGTTGTTCTTATACTAGACGGATGTCCAACTAGACATCTCTCCTAAACAAATAAGCACGGGTGCTAACGAAACTGCTTGATCTATTTTACTAAGAACCGCATAAGCATCTTGTATTGTACATGGCCTTATACTCTCATGCCACGGTGGCCAATCACTCAATCTCTTCGCGCGGGGCTCGTGTTTGCGATTGTCGCTCACTGCTTTCGCCGGTTCTAGCACCCGACCGGCTCACCGTGTTTCCTCACATAGGATCGAGCGCAATGTGTTTCTTTCAAGTAAAGTTTGCTACACTGAAAACCGGTATTGCTAAATAGCATTACTTGTTGCCTCGTCGGTTTGACGGGTGAATGGATTCGGTGCACATCGCAAATGTTCTTAGAAAACAGCGGAAATCGTGAATGGCGTGTTCTATGGTGTTGTAGGGTGTGGGCTCTGCTTAGGGCGAAAGAGCGTCAACACACCAGATGCGTTGTCTCGCGAACTGTACGTGTGCTTTGCATAATCGATTAATTATGTGCCAATTTTTTCCGAATATGTGGAGAGACTGAGCTCAGGTGGGTCTCTTGGGACTACAGATACGTGCTTTCAGGATTGAGCTTCGGTGACTTGGTGCTTTCAAGTCCCGTCGTGATTTGGTGACACCATTCACCATTAATTTCTCATCCAACGTACCAGATTGATTTAAATTTAAACTAAAAAAACTAAAATTGCTCAGAAAATTTTGAATTTTTTTAGTAAATTATGCATGTTTTGATTTCTATTCTGGTGAAGTTTCATTTCATTTGGACCAAAGGTTTGTGATTAAATGGGTAGTTTAAACTAGTGCTCGAAAACGTAAAAAGCTATTTAATCGTATGATAGTTATCTGAATATGATGAAATATTCTCAGGTTTCAAAACAAGATATTTATACTTCACTGGAATTTTTTCAATTTTTTTTGCGTAGTTTTTATTTTTTTAGTTTAAATCTGGGAATTTGGTACGTTGGATGAAAGATCGACGGTGGAGAGTGGCACCAAGTCATGGTAAGACTTAAAATCACCAAGTCATCGAAGCTCCGCCCCGTGCTTCATTAGTACTTCTTTCCTTGTAAAATGTTTATTTTACATTCTAGCATGTCATGGGTTGCTATCACACCTCCTCCACTATTTTTTTGAAAGGATCAAAACTCAGTATATTAAGATCAACCAACCCTTACAGGACCATCATTGAATAACATGAAAGTTACACTCAAGTCCCCAGGGAAAATGACCCCATCTTCATCCTGCACTCATCGGTTATGTGCCATGAGCAAAGCTCAGACTGCCTCTGGACCTTCGTACCACATCGAAGCTAGGAACAGTCAGAGTCAGAAGACATCCATGAGAGTGATTTGACAGACATATACTAGGAAACAGGGATGGACGACCACCATAGATCTAACTAGACATATCTAGAGAGACATGACCTTCCTAAGACCCCTACAAACACTAAGGGGGAAAAGAAAGACGCCGATGGCCTATTCCTACGCCGACGGAAAAAGGTTAGGGCCGTCGGCGTATAGGTGGACGGACTTGGCAGCCATACGACGCGGCCATCGGCGTAGGGCCAAAACGCCAAAGACAGCCGTCTACGTAGAATTGCCGTCGGCGTAGGCCCAAACCGGCCCGACGGTTACCGTCGGTGTAGGTAAGGTGATATGGGGTGGCCCGATCTTCTCAGCAAGCACTTGTCGACGATGATGATGGATGATAGATAAATAGCCTGTAGCTATGAACTCTCCTGCTCGAACCCTGATGCCGATGCAACAACTCTCGAACCCTTTGGGATATTCACAACACCACGCTCTTGCGCACGTAGCCGTCGACCACGAACGGTAGTTTGCAATCTACTAATTCCCGATGCAACAACAGATCACACCCAATTGCAGTAGGTAATTCGATCACATGGTAATTCTAGAGGTTCTTAATAAGAAGCAACTCCAAAATAGTTTAAACGTGGTCTAACCCTAACTATTGGGACGTCCCAGGGCTTATAAGGGCGGCTGGGGCGGCCAGAAACCGAAACTAAGACGCAAACGACACAAACTGATACATGCCGACTCGGACCAGATTTGGTTGTCGGCCGGACAATCCAGTGTGATTCGGCCGGACAGTCTGGTGGGGCCGGACACTCCGGGTGGAGTGTGCCGGACAGTCCGGTCTGCCCGGAAACTTCAGAGTTTCCAGGTGGTGTCCCGGTTGTGTCCGATCTGGGATACTGAACGTCCACGCCTTGGGGCTTCTTCAGGGGGGGGAGGGGGCAGTCCGGTTGGAATGGGCCGAACACTCCGGTTCTCGTAGTACATTTGGCCTTCTTCTTGGTGATATTCCCTCGCGCCTTCCTCCCTCGTGCATCGTTGGGCGATCATCATGTTATGCTCCATGTGCTTCAGCTCCTCGCTCCGTGCTACGCCTTCTTCTCCAATGTACCTGGTCATACAATAGCACAATGACTTAGGCAGTATAAAGTTCGCATTAAGTAAAACATCAGGCTCATTAAGAAACAAATTCACCTGTTGTTCTAGTAGCTTAGCACGAGAACTTGTAATAGGTCCAATTCTAATCTCATTGGACTGAACATTCTTTGCAGCAACCGGAACATCTTCAGTAGTAGTTGGGGAAGGTGTAAGTATAGGGATGTCCTCATCATCCCCCCCTTCAAAAGGCATCGACCTCGACGCTCCAAGATCTTCTCCATCATATGGTGACAAATCAGCAACGTTGAAGTTGTTGCTAACTCCACCAAATTCAGCAATAGGAATATCAATCGAGTAGGCATTATCATTAATATTGGCTAACACCTTGAAAGGACCAGCACCACGGGGCTTCAATTTGGATTGTCGAAGCTTGGGGAACCTATCATTGCGCAGATGCACCCATAGCATGTCTCCAGGATTGAACAAAATCTCCTTTCTGGCTTGATTCCTTGCAGCAGCAATGTTCTTGCCTTTCTTCTCAATAGCCTCTCGAGTCTTCTCATGAATTTTCTTCACATATTCAGCACGTTTGGATGCCTCCATATCAACTCTCTCATGTAATGGTAGAGGCAACAAATCAAGTGGCGTCAATGGCTTGAAACCATACACCACCTCAAAAAGACAAAGCTGAGTAGTAGAATGCACATCCCTATTGTAAGCAAATTCGACATGTGGAAAACACTCTTCCCACTCCCGCAGATTCATCTTGATCATAGTCCTCAACAACTATGACAATGTTCTATTCACCACCTCCGTTTGTCCATCTGTCTGGGATGACATGTAGTACTAAACAACAACTTTGTTCCAAACTTTTTCCATAAGGTCTTCCAAAAGTAGCCCATGAACTTCACATCACGGCCAGAAACAATCGTCTTTGGTACTCCATGTAGTCTCACGATGTCCCTGAAAAACAGGTTAGCAATATGCGACGCATCGTCGCTTTTGTGGCAGGCAATAAAATGAGTCATCTTAGAGAATCTATCCACTACCACAAATATAGAAGGGTTAATTGGATAGATGCCACTACAATTTCCGCGTATTTGAGAAACGCCACTATAATTTTTAACTTTGGAAAAACGCCACTGCAATTCTGCATACGTTTGAGAAACGCCATTACACCCATTTATCCAACATATACCAATCTATATACCTGGTATTCCCAGCCGTATGTACGTACCACGGTGGAGTCCACCCGAATCCGTGAAAAAAACGTAAGTTGATGAGAAATATTAAAGTAAAATTATAATAATATTACAATGTAAAAATCACACGCATGCATTTGCATAAAAATATGTCATAAAAGCTCCAGGTCAACGTCTTCTTTACATTACATCACTTGACAGATTTTTATTTTCAAATCGCATATTTGGTGAAGATTTTGCATCACTTGACAGTATAGGGTTGTCCCACTTAGAATCCAGCAAGTTGTTCATACAAATTAATTGCTATCAGTATATGTTAAGATTTCACACAAAACGAAGGTACAAAGGATCTTGGTGTGTTAGATGCAGCTGAAATGCCTTTTTTTTCTTGGATCAAATTTTACTTTAGTTTTCTGACAAGATACATATATGAATGCGCCACTCTTTTCATGGCTGTTAGAATGAGGCCGCGTTCAAAACCAAGGTTCAACACTGAATGTGTAGTATTACTGTACCTATTTTGAGTGTTGACCTGGAGCTTTTATGCCACATTTTTATGCAAATGCATGCGTGTGATTTTCACTTTGTAATATTATTGTAATTTTACTCTAATATTTCTCATCAACTTACGTTTTTACGGATCGGGGAGGACCCCACCGTGGTATGTATATACGGAATACCAGGTATATAGATTGATATATGTTGGATAAGTGGGTGTAATGGCGTTTCTCAAACGTACACAGAATTGCAGTGGCGTTTTTCCAAAGTTGAAAGTTGTAGTGGTGTTTCTCAAATACGCGGAAATTGCAGTGGCGTCTATCCAATTAACCCAATATAGAATCATGACCTCTTTGAGTTTTGGGTAAACCAAGCACAAAGTCCATGCTAATATCTTCACAAGGTGTAGTAAGTGCAGAGAGAGGTGTATACAAACCATGAGGCTTCAAATTTGATTTAGACTTGTTGCATGTAATGCGGCGACTCACAAATTGATAGACATCATGCCTCATCTTGGGCCAGTAAAAGTGACCAGCTAGGATGAGCAATGTCTTCTCACGCCCAAAGTGACCCATCAAACCTCCAGCATGTGATTCCTGCACTAAAAAGAAACGCAAAGACGATTCTGGAATACATAGTTTGTTAGCTCTAAACAAATAGCCATCATTGAAAGAACATGTTGGGCCCCCATGTGTGGTTTTGGTAATTAATGACAATCTTTATGGACTAATGTGTGTATTAAGTTATACTTGTAGGATTTTTCCATTGGCATCGCTTGGAGCATGTGTTGGCTTCAAGGTCGATGAAATGCAAAGAACATATGTTGTGCAAGCTCAATATGCGAGGTCGATGATGAGGAATTAAGAAAGGCGTTCCATCTTGAGAAGGAGAAGACCGTCTACATCGAGCTCAAGTGGGATGCTCAAAGCAAAGGTATAATCTTGATAGGTTTTCCCTTTTGCCGGTTTCACGTTGTGTGTGAGACCGGTTTTAGGATAGATAACCGTACTATCAAGAGGGGCTCTCGTATGAGTAATTCGGTCACATCATTCGGAGAGAGATCAAACCTTTGCATACTTGCATCATCGTATTTGGTTGTTATTTGGTCTTATCCATGTGAGGATATAGAGCTTTTGGTAATCTCCATAACAAGCTCTTGTTCATCAAAATCGGATCTCCCATATGTATCTTGTTGCGATTTTGATTTATGCGGTTTTTCGGTTTCTCACCAAGTGAGGTATCTCACATTATTCTACTTGATACTTTCTCACTTGGTGATAACCAATATTTCCACTTTTCATTGGGAAGCCCTTGTCGTCCTCTATCCAACGCAATTGGAATCGGGTCAATCGGAGCTTCCAATCAAAAGTTATTGTCGTTTGAATTTCTGCTCTTTTATTAAAAAGAAAAGGAATCAGGTTTGGGCGAAGTAGTACGCCAGCGGCCAAGATACCGCCCGTCCCTGGGCGCCCCATAATATCTTACTGCCTCGCTAGGTACCTTTTCCCGGTGGTACCGGCCGGCCCGGTAGTACCGCCCGGGTGGGCCGGTACTACCGGCCGGCCCAGTAACATATCTCCCAGAAATCCCCAGCCCAGCTTCTCCCGCAGCACTGCTCGCTCGCCAGATCTCGCTGCTGCCCCGCGTTGACCCCGCTGCCGCCGGTTCCCACGTGTTGGCCTCGCTGCGCGCGCGCTCGCTTGGGTCCCGCACTCAATGCGCTGTCCGCCATTGGGCCCGCCCGTTGCCGCAGACTCTGCACCGCTTCGCCTCGCATTGCGACGCACGCTGCCGCCCCTCGCCTCGCCACAGACGGCTGCTGGCCCTGCCCGCCCCTGCGCATGACTCGCATCCGCTTCGCTCAGCGCCTGCGTTGACGCCTGCTGCTGCCGCTGCTTGGCCTCACAGCGCTAGCTGTTGCCTGCTGCTGCTACTGCTTTGCCCCCATTGACCCGATTTGGTTTGTTTCGGTTGGCCTAGGTGCGGTAGTACCGGTCGCATCCGGTACTACCGTTCCGTCCAGGAAAAATGCCCCAACAGGCAGAATCTGCCCGTCTCTTTAAATAGCTTTGCCCCTTTGTCTTTTAGGGTTGCTTCTTCCTCCTCCTTTTGTCTAAGCTTTGCCCTTATTTGCCTTACTCTTTGAGCTTGATTTATACTCACCCCTCCATTGATTCTTGCATATATTTGAGGGGTAGTTGGAGGTGATCTAGATCTACGTTTTGACCTAACCGATTTATCTCTTTGTGAGTGTATCTTTGGGGATCTAGATTTTGGGGGATTTTGTGTCTCTCTTTGATTCTTCCTCTCTTGTTCCCCCAATAGCTTTAGTAGCTTTGTTGGAACTTGAGAGTGAGGGATTTGAGCATCTTTGTGGTGTTCTTGCCATTTGCATTTGGTGCATCGGTTTAAGTTCTCCTCAGAGGATTTGGTTTGAGTTGCTCATTGGAGCTTGTCCCTCTTGGGTTCTTGGAACCCTAGACGGTTTTGTGGCCTTGGTGGCATTGTGGCCTTGGTGGCATTTGTTGAGGCCTTTTGTGGCGTTTGTTGGGAGCCTCCAATTAAGTTGTGGAGAAGTGCCCCAACCTTGTGAGAGGTTTCGGTTGCCACCGACAAGTGCACCGATAGTGGAAGCGTGGATCGATCCCATTGGGGTGATATTTACCGGAGAATAAGGGAGGCCTTTTGTGGCATTGGTGGTTTGATACCACCCCCTCTCCAAACGAGACGCACTCCATGTTGGTAGGAACTCGGTAAAATATCGGTGTCCCCGCGTGCCTCGGTTATCTCTATACCCGAGCTCTTTACTTATGCACTTTACATTGTGATAGCCTTCGTGCTTGAAGTAATCTATATCTTGCTATCACATTGTTGCTTGTATTGCTTAGCATAAGTTGTTGGTGCACATAGGTGAACCTTAGTTGTTCTAGGTTGTGCTTAACAAAGTAAACACTAGTTTTATTCCGCCTTTGTTGAGCCACTCTAGGAAAAGTTTTAATCGCCTATTCACCCCCCTCTAGGCGACATCCGTATCCTTTCAATCATGTATATGATACTTATCCCGGGAATGTTTCAAAGCACACAAACAATATGGTTCAGCAAAATCATGATCAGTTGCATAAAGCACATAAATACTCCTAATCTAGGAATTTTAACATCAAGATGTGTCAATAACATGTTCTTCCAGGATAATGCATCAGCAACCACATTCTCATTTCCTTTCTTATATTTAATGATGTAAGGAAACGACTCAATAAACTCAACCCATTTAGCTAAGCGTCTATGTAAGTTTGATTAAGCTTTAATATACTTCAATGCTTCATGATCAGAATGTATGATAAATTCTTTTAGCCACAAATAATGTTGCCATACCTCAAGAACTCTAACAAGTGCATACAATTCTTTATCATAAACAGGATAATTTAGTCTAGCACCAGCAAGTTTCTTAGAAAAATATGCTATAGGATGATCCTCTTGCATCAAAACGCCACCAATTCCTATACCACTAGCATCACATTCAACTTTAAATTCCTTTGAAAAATCAGGTAATGCAAGCAAAGGTGCAGTAGTAAGCAAACATTTCAATGTATCAAATGCAATATATTGGGTTGCGCCCAATACAAATGGTACACCTTTCTTAGTCAATTCATTCAATGGTGCATCAATAGTGCTAAAATCTTTCACAAAGCGCCTATAGAAACCAGCTAAACCATGAAAACTACGCACTTGACTCACATTCATGGGAATAGGCCAATTTTGAATTTCTTCAATTTTAGATTGATCTACTTCTACCCCATGCTTAGATACAACATATCCCAGAAATATAATCTTATCTTTTGCAAATGTGCACTTCTCAAGATTAGCATATAATTGATTATCACGCAACACTTGCAAAACTTGTCTAATATGATCACAATGTTCAGTTTCATTGCGGCTGTATATGAGTATATCATCGAAATAAACAACCAATATATTCTCTCAAAACATGATTCATTAATCTCATGAATGTACTAGGTGCATTAGTAAGACCAAAAGGCATAACTAACCACTCATATAAACCAAATTTTATTTTGAAAGCATTTTTCCATTCATCCCCTTATTTCATTCTAATTTGATGGTAGCCACTACGCAAATCAATTTTAGAGAAAATAGCAGCACCACTCAATTCATCTAATATATCCTCTAAGCGTGGAATAGGATGCCGATATCAAATAGTGATGTTATTAATAGCTTTACAATCTACACAAATGCGCCATGTACCATATTTATTAGGTACTAAAATAATAGGAACAACATAGGGGCTAAGAGAGACACGAATGTACTCTTTGTCGAGCAACGCTTGTACTTGTTTCTGTATTTCCTTAGTTTCTTCGGGGTTGGTTCGGTATGGTGCCCGGTTTGGTAATGTAGCGCTAGGTATCAAGTCTATCTGATGCTCAATGCCACGCAATGGAGGCAATCCAGCTGGCACATCTTCTGGAAACACATCACCAAAATCCTGCAAAATAGTAGATACACCAAGAGAAATAGGGGTCATGTTGTTAGAAACCAAAACCTCGCCCTTATACATGAGCACAAGTGGCATGGCTGTAGGATCCTCACGAAATTCTCTCATGCCCTCTTTGGTGGCTAGTATTAATAGATTAGGCACTCTCTCACTTGTCGTTATATCATTCTTTTTGGGATCATTTACAACACTCACAGTTTCAACACTCTCTCGCCTAGAAGTAGGAGCATCTTGTAAGTTCACTTCTATCTTCTGACAAGACTCATTGACAATCTGTTGTGGTGGCATAGGCTATAATTGATTTTCTTTCCCTGGAACTCCAAATGATATGTATTGGCTCGGCCATTGTGTTGCACATGGCGATCGTAGAGCCAAGGCCGACCTAGTAATAAATGGCAAATAGTAATAGGAACCACATCAAAATCAATATAATCCTTGTATGGACCTATCTCAAAGTTCACACACACCATATGGTTTACCTTCATCTCACCATTGTCACTCAACCATTGTATGTAGTATGGCTTGGGATGAGGTAAATAAGTTAAATTCAGCTTGGCACACAACTCCTTGCTTGCAAGATTTCTGTAGCTACCTCCATCAATAATGACTTTGCAAGCTTCGTTTGGGCCAACTAGAACTTTGGTTTGGAACAAGTTGCAGCGTTGAGAAACAATAATAGGTTGCACACTAAGTATACGTGGAGATACCACAATGGTAGGTGCATGTGCTGGAAAAGCATCCAGACCTTCTTCACTGTCATAACCATTGTCATCATGAGCAAATTCAACCCCATCTCCACTCTCGTACTCACCATTGTCATTGATAAACATCACCTTGCAGTTTGGGCAATCCTTCTTGAAATGTCCCCTTCCTCCACAAGTATGGCACTCCACATCACGATTACGAGTTGTTGAGATATTGGAACCCGTGCTAGCAGCAGGAGCAACAGGTTTCCTAGCTTGTGAACCATAAGATGGCTGAGGTGTAGGCTTGGAAGAAGATGTAGTAGTGTTGCCAGCACCCCGCAGCAGCTGTAGGAGCATGTGGCGGTGGTGTAGACCTTGCTGAAAAATGGCTGGTGGAAGGATATCTTGCACGCGCCCTAGATTCTTCAGCAAGCTGTGATTCGGCCTCCCTTGCATGATGTAGAAATTCATTCATAGTCTCATATTTATGATGACGAACAATGCTCTTATTGGTAGCTTCAAATTATTGAGAAATCGATGCATGGTCATCTCAAGAGATTCACGAACTCTAGCACGCTGCATAAGCATCTCCATCTCCATGTAGTACTCATCAACCGACATGGTTCCTTGTCTCAAGTTTGTAAACTTAACAAAAACTGAACGCAAATAGTTAGTGGGCACAAAACGTCCTTCATGATACGCTTCATCTCTCTCCATGATTGCACATGCACTTCATTGTCGTTCCTTCTGTTTTGCACTATAGTATCCCACCAACGCAATGCATATCCATCAAATTTTGACGCTGCAAGCTTTACCTTCTTATCTTCTGTGTAATCATGCAAACGCCAAAGCTTCTTAATCTTCAGCTCCCATGTGAGGTAATCTTTATGATCAAGTGAACCATCAAACTTGGGAATTAATTTTTTTGGCTTTCCCAAACCATCCTCAGGGATTTGGGGTACATGCTGAGCACGCCCAATTGGAACAAAGCCACGTCCATGAACATGATGAGGAGCACGACCACGACCAACCTGATTTGGATGTTGACCATCCCAGCATTACTTCCTTTGTCATCTTCATGGGCATCATCATATGGTTGTTGTTGCCTTTGTCCAATTGCTATTGTCAGAGCATCAATAGAGCGTTGCAAAGCTGTTACATTGGGGTTGATAGCCGTCACTTGTGTTTGAATATTGGTGACTGCAGTCTCATTCTCTCCCAATGCAATCTGCACATCTTGTATTGTTTTGTCAATCCCATCTGTGATGGCAGTAAACACACGGGTCAAATGGGATTTCAATGCTTCATATTCTCGCTAATTGACTGGATCAGTATCCTGCTTTTTCTGAATAACAATGTCATCACTAGTAGACATGATTAGTAGGTTAGTGCAAAAATGAAAATCGATATGGTGGAACACTCACTACAAACTGTTAAGAAAGCAGATATTACCGTTCCAAAGTGAATTGAGATGCTTTACCAATTCAAAATCAACAACTAATACACTGATGTGATGAAGTGAATATCAAGGGTATGTAGAACGATCACAGGTCACACGGATTATTTATGGTGGAGCTGTAGGTATGGAATTCTAACTACACCACAAACAAGTCCTAGTGCTGATCGTCGTGATAACCCAAGAAACACACATGGTGGAGATAAGCGTGGAAAAGCAACTTATGAACAGGAATATTGCAATGCATAAAAGATACGCTAGTAATAGCTCAAAATAAACATGCACAAAATTGCTCAATCTACAAGTGCTATGATCAACTAGGCCTCCAATAATGCACACTTTGATATCTCTTTTTGTCACGCTTGTAACTCTTTTTCTCTTCTTTTTTTATACGGATTTTTTCAACTATATGAATCAATGCAAAACGAATGCAGCGAATTCTGAACAAACTAGGCCGATTAGTCCGGTGAGTATAGGCCGAAGACTCGGGTTGCGCCGATAGTCCGGTTTTGCCTGTCGAAATTTAAAGTACAAAGGAAGTCGCCTAGAGGAGGGTTAATAGGCGTTTTTAAAATATTATGGTTTAGGATCAAGTAAATGCGGAATAAAACTAACATTTAATTTATTGAGCACAAAACCTAGCCACTAAGTTCACCTAAGTGCACCAACAACCTATGCTAAGCAATACAAGCAACAAGGTGATAGCAAGATATAAATACTTCAAGCACGATAGCTATCACAATGTAAAGTGCATAAGTAAAGGGCTCGGTTTAGAGATAACCGATGGACGTGGAGACGAAGATTTGTTTCCCGAAGTTCACTTCCAAAGAAGCTACGTCTCCGTTGGAGAGGTGCGATGGCACAATGCTCTCCGAACGCCACAAATGTCTCACCTCGAGGTGTGGTGGCTCGATGCTCACCCAATGCCACACAAGGCCTCACCCCGGATGCGGAAGCACGCAACTCACCGACGCCACAAAAGGCGGGCACTTTCTCCACTATGGGACGCTTGAGGGCGGTCACCGAACCCATACAAGATTGGGGCTAACTCCACAACTCAATTGGAGGCTCCCAACAACAAAGCCACAAAAGGCTACAATGCCACAAAAGGCCATCAAAGCCACAAAAGGCTACAAGACCACAAAAGGTCAACAATACCACAAAAGGTCAACAACCCAATCACACAACCGTTTAGGGTTCCAAGGAACCCAAGAGAAATAAGCCCACAAGCTTGAACTCGCCGAATCTCCGAGAAGAACTCAAACCTATGCACCAAATGTAAGGGCAAGTCCTTCTCTCCCAAATTCCAACAAAGCTACAAAAGCTATTGGGGGAATAAGGGAGGAAGAACATAAGAGGAGAACTCAAACCTATGCACCAAATGCAAGGGCAAGTCCTTCTCTCCCAAATTCCAACAAAGCTACAAAAGCTATTGGGGGAATAAGGGAGGAAGAACACAAGAGGAGAACACAAAACTCTCCAAGATCTAGATCCCAATGATTCCTTCACAAAGAAGGGATTTGACTTGGGGGGATTGTAGATCTAGATCTCCTCTCACTTTTCCCTCAAAAAGATGTAATAATCATTGGAGGGAGAGGGAGTAGGAGAGCTCAAATAGTTCAACAATGGTGGGCAAAAACGAGCTCAAAAGATGGGGAACCATTGGGGAAGAAGCCCCCCCTTAAATAGGACAAGGAAAAACTGACCGTTTGGGCCAGGTTCGCGCCCCACCGGAACTTTCGGCACCCTAGGAACTTCCGGAAAATAGAAACACAAGTTACTGATCCTGACCGGAACTTGGGTCGGAACTTGGGTCGGAACTTCCGTTCAAGCAAAAACGCAGGATAGCATTGCACGAAAACTTCAATAACTTTTGATTCCGGACTCCGTTTTTGATGATCTTGGGATTGTTTTGAAGAGAACAAAAAGCTCTATAAGATTATGCAAAGAAACATCATAGTACAGCATGGAAGGATAAAACAAAATTGAGAAAGTTATGACCTCTCTAGAAGCGATGAACCGGTAAAACCTCCAAAACCCAAAACACAAGAAGATGAGGTTGGAAACTTCGATTGGGATGAAACCAATTTTATTGGGAATATAAAACTAAGAGATCCCAACAAAATGTTAAATATTTGATACCACCAAGGGACAAAATATCAATTATATATATTTGAAGTATCCCCCAAGGTGTGGAGCCGGAAAACTCGCAAGATCAAAAAACCGCAATAAGATATGCAAGGGAAATCCTTGGACGATGAACTAGAGCTTGTTATGATGATGACCACAAGCTCTAGATCCTCTCATGGACAAGAACCAAATAAAAACCAAAAAAGATGATGCTATGAATGCAAAGGTTTGAGCTCTCTCCGAACGATGCAATCAAGACACCCGCTTGAGAGCCCCTCTTGATAGTACAGCTATCTATCCTAAACCCGGTCTCCCAACTAACAACATGAGACCGGCAAAAGAGAAGCCCTATCAAGAACATACCTTTGCCTTGAGCAACCCACTTGAACTTGATGTAGACCGTCTTGTTCTTCTATAGTGGGAACACCTTTCTTGATAGCTCTTGCTTGATGAAGATGAAGACTTGCGAATTGCTCCCCCATACTCCATGGGGAAACCTCTTCTTTGAACTTGTCTTCATCACCCCATGATCATGAGGATGACAAGCTTCAAGCATGAGATCTTCTAGAGATGGCGCATCTTGAGCTCGCCCTTCATCATCTCTTCTTGAGGTTGATCCATCTTGATGCAACTCTTTGCACATGTCTTGATCAACCTTCAAGCTCCTTCTTTCTTCATGATTCCAATGGGCACAAATCCCTTGGACATATCTTCATCTTCCAAACTTGAGACCAACACAATGCCCAAGCGATGCCAATGGACAAACCTACAAGTGAAACTCAATTTACACATTAGTCCATAGAGATTGTCATTAATTACCAAAACCACACATGGGGGCATACATGCCCTTTCAGAAATTTTCTACATTTCAAAACCCTAATGAGCAGCATGTCGGAGCAAAGCAACTAATTTTGTAGGTACGTTCCTAGACACGGATGTTGTAGATAGGCTGTGTCTATGGTATGAAAACAAAATGTACGTTATGTGGACTCTGAAAAGTAGGTGGAAAACTTGAGGAAATCGGTGATGGTGGACTCGGCGGAAAAATAAGATCAAATCCTAAACCTAGACACAAACGAAAACTAGACTCCTACAAAAAACCTGCAAATTGAATCTACGAGAAGACATGACCAGCAACTAAAACATGAAAACGATGCAATCTAGGCTATGGCAAATATTTTTGTGGGCCTTTTTCTGTATAGGACTGGAAATAAACTAATCTATGGATGGATTGTGGATGCTCACCGAGTAAACGAGGAAATCTGATACCAAGATGATATGAGGTGGCCCGATCTTCCTAGCAATCACTTGTCGACGATGATGGTGGATGATATATAAATAGCCTGTAGCTATGAACTCTCCCACTCGAACCCTGATGCTGATGCAACAACTCTAGAACCCTTTGGGATATTCACAACACCACGCTCTTGCGCATGTAGCCGTCGATCACGAATGGTAGTTTGCAATCTACTAATTCCCGATGAAAAACAGATCACACTCAATTGCAGTAGTTAATTCGGTCATATGGTAATTTCAGAGGTTCTTAAGAAGAAACAACTCCAAAATAGTTTAAACGTGGTCTAACCCTAACTATGGGGATGTCCCAGGGATTATAAGGGCGGCTGGTACGGACAAAAACTGAAACTAATACACAAACAACCCAAACTGATACATGCCGACTCGGACCAGATTTGGTTGTCGGCCAGACATACTGATGTGATTCGGTCGGACAGTCCGATGGGGCCGGACAGTCCAGGTGGAGTGTGCCGGACAGTCCGGTCTGCCCAGAAACTTCAGAGTTTTCGGGTGGTGTTGATGACCCACAAATATAGGGGATCACAACAGTCTTCACGGGTAGTATTATCCAATTTATTGATTCGACACAAGGGGAGCCAAAGAATACTTGCAAGCCTTAACAACTAAGTTGTCAATTTAGCTGCACCTAGAAATAATTCTTGCTCACAGAAGTTTATCAGTAGCAACAGTTTGATAGTAGCAACAGCAAAACAACAACAACAGTAAAACGTGAGCAATAGTAACAGTAACGATAAAAGTGGGATTCAAGTGCGGTAGGCATAGAGATGGATGGACGGGCGTTGCATAGACGGGTCTAAACATGTAACTTCAAGATCTAGGGCATTGCAGATAAACAATAACAAGCATCCAAGTACTAAACAATCCTAGGCATGTGATCCAAATATAGTCATACGTGCTCGCAATGAGAACTTGCACAACATCTTCTGTCCAACCAGCCCGTGGCAGCGGAGCCTCTAGGGAACTACTGGTAATTAAGGTGATCCTTTTAATAGAGCACCAGAGCAAAGCATTAATACTCCTTGAACACATGTGATCCTCACACCATAGCCATCCCCTCCGATTGTCCTAATTATTGTCACTTTGGGGCCTTTGGATCTGGACAATGATATGTGTACACAACTTGCAGATAAGATCACAAACAATACTATCATAATAATTCAATAATAAGTTCAGATCTGAGATAATGGCACTTGGGCCCTAGTAACAAGCATTAAGCATAACAAGTTGCAACAAAGTCAAATAGCACTAAATAGAGATACTAGGCATTATGCCCTAACAGATCTTATCCGACTACATGATAGAACTCATCCAATCCCTACCATCAACAAGCCTACAGCGGAGGATTACTCACTCATGGATGAGGAAAACATCGATGTTTGATGGAGATGCGTTGGTGATGACGATGGCGATGATCCTCTCCAAATTCTCTGTCCCGGCAGGGTGCCAGAACGGAGTTTCTGGATCTGTATCTTGGTTTTTTGTGGCGGCAGCGGAGCGGAACTCTTTCTGGAAAACTATCGCCCCCCCTCGGTTTTTAGGTCGAAAGGCAACTTATAGGCGCAGAGGGAGTCCGAGGGGGTGCCTGGGATGGCTGCACCCCCTAGGCGCGACCAGAGATGGGCCCACGCTTGGCAGGGGTGTGGGCCCCCCAGCCCCTTCTTCGTCTCGTCTTCTGGCTCCGTGGGTCTTTTGGTGAAATGTAATTTTTTGCATATTTTCCGGGATTTTCCTGATAGTTGATTTTCTGCAAAAAAACAAGACACCAAGGTAATTCTACTGAAAACAGCGTCAGTCCGTGTTAGTTGTATCCAAATCACACAAGTTTAGATGAGAAACAATAGCAAAAGTGTTCGGAAAAATAGATACGTTTTGGAGGTATCAGGTGTCCGGGTAGTGTCCGATCTGGGATACTGAACGTCCACGCCTCGGGGCTTCTTCGCGGGGCCGGACAGTCCGGTTGGACTGGGCCGAACACTCCGGTTCTTGCAGTGAATTTGGCCTTCTTCTTGGTGATCTTCCCTCACGCCTTCCTCCCTCGCGCATCCTTGGACGATCATCATGTTATGCTCCATGTGCTTCAGCTCCTTGCTCTGTGCTACGCCTTCTGTACCTGATTATATAATAGCACAATGACTTAGGCAGTATAAAGTTCTTATTAAGTAAAACATCAAGCTTATTAAGAAACAAATTCACCAGTTGTTCTAGTAGCTTAGCACAGGCTCTTGTAATAGGTCCAATTTTAATATCATTGGACTGAACCTTGTTTGCAGCAACTGGAACATCTTCAGTAAGAGTTGGAGAAGGTGTAAGTATAGGGATGTCCTCGTCATAAGGCCATCAGCGTATAACAACCCGTCTGACGGGCGCGCGACGCCGTTAGCGCACGGAGCTACTCTAATGGCAAAGCCTTCGGCCTAGCTAGGACACAAGGTCTAAGCCGACGATATTGCTATCTTCCTTTTTGCCATATTAATCCTAGAAAAATAATAACTGAATTATTCTAATTCAGAAAAATACATATAATATATCAAAATTTGCATAAAAATAAGATTCATCTATCTAAACTCAAATATTACATTTTTATGAATAAAATATATAAACATTACATATACTTTCATATAACATATGTTCCATTTTCCAAGTATAAAAAAATAAGGTGTTTTGTGAAGCAACCATAAAATAAAAGTTTCAAAATGGTACCATCCCATTTTTTTGAAAATACTATGCCACCTTAAACGGACAATGTCCCAACCGGGATAAATTAAACCTTTCTGTTCACCCCACGTAAAAAAGACGAATTTCTATCAAATCGGTAGAAAGTGGGTCAGATTTGAACTACATGTACTTGATCCGATACTCATGATTTTTTGTAAAAATCATTTTTAGGTTCATAATATGCTATTTCATCAGAGATTCCCTGCAACTTTAGTGAGTCCTGGCCTCGATCTAATAATTTTTATGTCCGCCGTTTTGACCATAGTTTGAAACAGGCATAGAAATTGAAAAATATCGAAACAATGTAAATCCTTCACGTGGTTTCATATTATGTGATATAGTTGCAAGGAAAATTATCAAACTTGGAATATTGTAAATATTACAAAAAAAAACCTTCGTGTTTGAGGTTTCATGGCTTTCAGGACAAACATACCAATATTATGGCTAGAATCGCGGTATAGTTTGTGATAATCTGCCCATATTATGCACACATGTGCATTATGAAATGGCGAACAATATTGCGGGAGAAAGTTTTCCTTTTCATCGCACCAAAAATCCATTTTATATTTTTCGAGGACAAAAACAGGGTATTTTGTGAAGCAACTACCAAATGAAAGTTTTAAAATGGTACCACCACATTTAAAAATAAATAATAGGTCACCTTGAATGGACAATGTCTCAACCGGGATATCTTAAACCTTTTCATCCACCCCTCGTGAAAAATACAAGTTTCTATCGAATCGATAGGAAGTGGGGGAGATTGGAACTACAAGTACAAGATCTAATGCTTATGATTTTTTTGGAAAAATCATTTTTAGGTTCACTATTGCTATTTCATCAGAGATACACTGCTAGTTTAGCGCGACTTTGCCCTTGAGATAAGGATTTTTTAGGATCTTCAAATTCAAAAGAGAAATTTTGATATGATATTTTGAAGCTTTTAAAACACTTTTAAATAAAAAAGACATCATGCATGATTAAAAAGATGATAGGCATGTCATGTTTGGATTTTTCTTATTTTTCTAATCGATTTAGACGTATTATTTGTCAAATTCTGATTTACGGATTTAAAGATATGAATTATTCCATATTAAATAGAAAAAGGCAAAAAATCATTTTATTATTATTATTTGAATTCAACATTATTATTACTTATTCATTTTTGTTTACTAAAATAATTATTTCAAATTTTAAAAATAAAACAGTGTGACACCATGTCTAAGGGTTAATATGATTGATATGGTAGTATTATCAATAAGGTCTAATTTCCTTATGAGAAGCTTATGTGAAAGGAACAGAAAAATTAAGTATGCTGGGGCTGGAGTAGTGTGAGGATGGGTGAACAATTGAGACGTTTGACCATGGGTAAAATTTGACCGGGGATTAATTATACTTAGAGTTAAAAAAATATGTTTGTGCGATTGACAAGTCAAACAATTCAAAAAAAAATATTTGTAAAACTAACGACTTAAAAAAATTATTTTTATTGAAAAAAATGGAAAAAAATACTAGGCCGACGACATTTTCCGTCGGCGTAGCTACCGCCGGACTAACAAGGCCGACGACAACACCGTCGGCGTAGCTACCGCCATTCAAACAGCCATCAAACATCGATGTAGACCTTGCAGGCACCACGTCGACGATTTTTCTTATGCTGACGGCCAAACCGTCTACGCCTACATGGCAGTACACCGACGAGCATACGTCGACAACAATCGGGGGCTACACCGACGGGCTCTGGCCGTCGGCGCATGCGGTGTTTCCTATAGTGAAAGCCATAGATGGCCAAACGTCGCCGACTAGGAAAGTCAACAACAAACCATGACACGTGGACAACTGAACACCCTAAACCCTAATTAAGCAATAACACTGTCTCGGCCACGCTATGATCGAGCAGAGGGTAGTTGTAGTATGCCAAGAAGATGCCACTGAATTTGTGCCGGCAAGAGGCAAATATGTGGGGTGATGCCTGCACCGATAGATGGGGAAGAAGACGAAGGAGAATATAGAGGCAGTGGAAATGCTAGGAGAAAATGATGTCGGTGAAGACTCAAGATTAGAAGGATGGTATTTTGAATATTTTGCATGAAATGACGATGGCTATTAGATGTGTAGATCTAATTGTTATAGATGGTCGATTTAGAATCATCAATTTCTCTTCACGTTCGAAGATACCAACAAGCCCGACATCCTAGAATAAAGATACCAAAACCGGTTCAATTAGTACACGATTGGACCAAAAACCAAACTTCAGTCACGCGTTCAGTAATCAGTAAAAAACATGCAAAACACAAAATAGAGTGCTGCATGTTCGTATTAAACGTGTAAAGAATCAGATTTGCTAAATACGTGTAAAGAATCGGATTTGCTAGTTCTCATACGGCCTGAGAAATTCTTAGTACTTAATCACCTCTCTTGTCCTTAAATTTATCTCGCGATTCGTGCAACGTGAGACTTCTACATGAGTTACAACTAGGTTGTAACTGAGATTTTAATGAGTTGCAACTAGGCTGCAACTAAAAATTAGTACAAATTATATAAGTTGCAACTAGATTGCAACTAAGAATTAGCACAAATAGTAGAATGATGTCAACGACTTAAACATAAGAAGTTCTCAGGCGTCTGAGATATGGGCACTACCTTAACGAATCAAGTTATTTGTATCATCATCTTACACCTTGCACACACAACTCAAACACCCAAATAAAAACAGATGCCATGAGTCAAACGAGTAATCAGTCAGATCAACACAACGAATAAACTTGAGAGCTGGGAACGCCCAAACACCAGCCCGGCCATCGCCTAGAACCAGTTACTGCTGTACCTGCTGGCACTCTTCCGCCGTTCAGACCGCGCCGCAGCACGGAGAGCTGCGCCTCCCAGACGTCTCTCGCGAACCCACCCGCCGGTGGCCTCGCCTCCCGGCCCGTCGTCAGCTCAGCGTCGTACTGCATCCTCATGGCCGGGTCGGACAGCGTCTTGTAGGCGCGGCGGAGCTCGACGAAGAGCTCCGTGGACTCGGCACGGCGCGACGGCGGGCACACGTCCGGGTGGTACTGCAGCGCGAGCCGTCGGTACGCGCGCTTGACCCCCTCCTCACCAACCGCCGCCGAGTGGTCCAGCGACAGCACCTTGTAGTAGTCCTTGCTCCTGCTCGCCGTGCGGCGGATACCAGCGCTAGCTCTCGCCGCCGCCTTCACCTTGACGGCGCGGCGGGTGCTCCTGCTGCAAAGGACGGAGCCGATGGAAACATTGCCGGTAGTGTTCATGGCTGATCGAAACGTAACAGGAAACAGGTGTTTGCTGTTGCAAGTGATTCAGAGCGGTGCGAGATGTAGTGATGTAGAAGAAAAGAATGTATGCCTACGTATATAGAGTGCTAGGCGTCCCTCGGGTATATTTCCCCGATACCCCGCCTCTCCTGTCCTCTAAAAACCACCAAATTACTTTTTTTTACGAATGTTTTTCTATAAACATACCCGTTATTGCTACACGTATCAAAAAACGGATCACTCCAAAAAATAGAACAAAAAGGTCGTCACGCCGAAGACTTCGCTGGAGGCCTCGTCGGAGACTTTGTAGCAAAAAAATATGCTAGTGTAGCAAATCAGACCTCGCCAAAGTCTTTCGCCGGTATACCTCGTAGAAGATCGTATAGCAAAAACTTTATACTATTGTAGCAAAACCATGAATCATATCTGTCCTATTGTAGCAAATCCGACCTTGTCGGAGACCTCACCGGAGATCTAGTAGGAAAACATATATACTATTGTAGCAAAATAACAAAGTATTTGTAGCAAAAATATTATAGCAAATTCTACGCTGCACATAGCACCGCTAGAGGTGTCGTAGCGCCACCGCCGACTGCATGTAGCAAAACCAACGGCCGCTTATAGCACCGTCACTGACCGCATGTAGCAAAACCCTACAATGCTTGTACACCGCTACCGGACGCACATAGCACCGCTGTCAGCCTCCATGTAGCAACTCTCGACGTTGTATGTAGCAGCGCTGCCGGCTAAATGTAGCAAATCTAGCACCATTTTGTCCATAGCCATCCATGGCAGCACAACCACAAGGCATCCATGATAGCACAACGTCAAGCCATTTGGGTCACTTCCGCATGTGGAGGTAGTAAAAAAAACATCATCGGAGATGTGCTCGGAGCGCCGCCCGATCCTCGCATCCCGGTGGCTCTCGAAAGCAAGAGTGGAGGGAGGCCATGGCTGTGTATAGGTAGGTCGACGGCCTGTTAGGCGAGGAACATGATTCATGGCGAGGCGGCGGAAGTGGCCGCGAAGCGAAGGCGGCGGTGGAAGGACAGCTATGGCGGCGGTAGCGCTAGCGGCGGAAGGGCAGCGGCTATGGCGGCAGAGGAGCGGCGGCGGGGCGAGATCAGGCGGTTGGGAGCACCATACTCGAGGCTTGAGGAGCGGGTGGTGGCATTGTTACGATGAAGAAAACAGAAAACAAGTGATTTGGGGAAGAGACGTGGTGGGGCCGTCCAGGGCAGGTCGCGCGTGCAGAGCGAGCCGGGGGATCATTTTCTTCGATCCTTGGAGGATCCATATGGTTTTCCACGTATATAGGACGATCGTAGAGGTGTATGGAGGAGGAGACAAATAGTTTGGAGGTCCACCGGTCCGGCCGGTGCTCTAACGCCTTTCAGAGCACCTCCACTCGTTGGGCGTTCCCAAGCCAAAATTCGGTGCTATTTAGCGTTCGGGCGGATATAGCTTTTAGCCTGGGAACAACCAGTTTCTCACTCGCGTTTCTAGCCGTGGTTCCCAAAAGATGCAAAAACGACGAGTTTTTGTTCAAATCCGGCTTAAATTCAAACAGAGTTCTGCATAGTCGGGGCATAAATATGAATACAAAGCAATATTCAGCATAGTTCGGCCTCAAAATAAACACAGTTTGACATGAAACTAAACATAGTTCGGTATAGACTGAAAATACAATATTGTTCGGCCTATTTCGACCAGATCATGCTCGGCATCTACATGTTGCTCCTGCGTATCCATATGTGCTCAACCAGATCATCCTGCAGTTGTTGATGCACCACCGGGTCTCGGATCTCCTGATGCATGGCGATAAAGACATCCCAGGTTGGCGGCACCTGATGATCAGGTTCTACAAGAGGTCCCTATCTGTAGTATGACTCATCCTGCTCGACCAAATTAATTGGAGCCCTCCTCTTATCTTCGATGATCATGTTGTGCAAGGTCACACACAGTTTATCACTTTCCACATCTGATCTTTCGACCAGGTCATAGCAGGAAACCGGACAACTGTAAACCTTCGTTGGAGCACACCAAATGCCCACTCCACGTCCTTCCTGCAAGATTTCGGTTCCTTGGCAAACTGAGCTTGCTTAGGGAGAATCGGGTTTGGGAGTCTTCACAAATGTTGGTCATCTTGGATAGATGCCATCTGCAAGATGGTATCCCTTGTTGTAGTGGGGGTCATTGATCTCAAAGTCCAAGGGGGAGCATGACCCTCAACAAGATTGGCAAAGACATTTGAGGACTGGAGTACGTTGATGTCATTGTTTGATTCTTCCATGCCAAAGAAAGAGTGCCAGATCCAAAGATCATGTGTAGCAACTGCCTCGAGTATCACACTACAACCTCCTTTTGTGGACTTTGTACATTTCCTGCCATGCAAATGGATAGTTCTTTCAATACCAATGCATGCAGTCTATGCTTTCAAGTATTTCAGGAAATCCTCTAGTTTTGTTGACTGCGAGGATCCGAGGAGTGCCTTCAGCAGTGAGTGTTCTCAAGTATTGTGGCCCAAACACTGCAATCACTGGCCTACATAACCTGTACAAGCAATCGATAGCGGTGGACTCGGCCATGCAGATATAGTCATCGGCACTGTCACCCGGAGCTCCGTATGTAAGCAACCTCATCGCCATTGTGCACTTCTGCACTGAGGAAAACCCAACCATGTCGGTGCAGTCCTTCTTGCACACGAAATAGGGGTCGAACTCCCAGATGGCATGCAAGATCTCAAGGAAGTGCTTCTGACTCATCCTAAAACGGCGCCGAAACACGGCCTCTTCATGCAGCGGCTCGTCAACGAAGTAGTCGGCGTACAACATACAGTAGCCTCCATTCGCTGCCTTGCTTTGCCCTTTCAGCGACTCTTCCTGGAGCCTCCACGCTTTGGCACTGCAGTCTGCATGTATAGCCGGGCGAGAGAGGCGATGATCTACATGTGCTATGCATCTTCGGCGGGTGCGGCGGCCTCTTCCTCCAGCAACAGGGAAAACATATCCTCATCGTCGGAGTCCATGGCCGAACGGACAAAACTCCAAACACTCCGCGGGCGAGGTGGCGGGAGCTCGGAATGAGGCCGAGCTGTGGCAAAGTAAGGACAGCGAAACGAGGCCTAGGCCAAGGGGAAAGGATGCGGCGACGGCGGCAGACCTATCTAGAGACGTGGATTCGGCTTGGCGGGGTGGAGCTTTGCCGACGACGTCATGGATGCGGGGACAGCTGGGGGAAAGCTCTCTATCGCGGGAGAGCCGAGTGGGGGTGAGGAAGGGAGTTGTCTCGCAGACAGGGTTGGTCCACCTGTTTTTCGCTGTGTTCGGCGTTCCAGGCGGTTCCTGGCGCCTTGGGTTCGGCCTGGGAACGCCGGATGAAAGTTGGCCAAATCCGACGTAATTTGCCGTTCTGAGAACGCAACTGGGCGAAAATTTCGCCGTCCTAATGAAAAAAATCGCCCTGAAAAAATCCTACGAGGTGGAGATGCTCTTAGATTTGGGTGAATTGGCGGCGAAGGTAGGTGCCATTTGGACGGAGACAAAGAAGCTCCGTCCGCGTGCGGAAGCCGGAAAACGTAGATTCTTGTTTAGGTTGTCACGGAAATTGTAGTTTATGCAAGACTAGCAAAATGCCCGCGCGTTGCGGCGGATGAAGAAGTTAGTCTTTGTTATATCGGTGGTGAGTTTTTTTAAAATCGGTTGGCACGTCACATCATAAACTATTTTTTTAACTTGCTCGGTTACATCCACTCCTTGATCAATTGATTGTTCCAATTCGTAAGTAGAATATTTCCTATCTTCAAACCGTCTTTTCTAATTCCTTGGTGTGCTTCCCTTTCATCTCGTGCGCCGGTGCCGGCTCTGGCCGGCACCATCCCATTTAATTAGTCCACATATTTAGTTTATAGGAAAAATACCCATGCGGGAGAAAAAATTACACACAAAAGCTAATTTTTTTATTGTATAGGAAATATGCATGTGTTGCTACTGGTTAAGTTTTATTGAATATTATTTAGACTATTATTACAATGTCAGTTGGCTGAAGGCATCCATGCATAGTCCTTTTATTTTCAGAAAGAAAAACATGCCATGTTTTTTTCCCACGAAGCATCCCAATCGTCCCAAATCCATTCAATGCACACTTCCGGGTGTTCCATGGATCCGGCGCAAATAATGGCATATGACTACTGTATTAACTATATTTGCCAATTCGTATAAGTACGGAGACCTCAATGCAAAATAGTTGAAGGGATAATTGGTTCCGCAGCTCCATCGCGCGTCGGCCATGGCGCCGCTTGTCGGGCAACACGGGCCATCCTCCGTGTCGTATACATCTGCATAAGTTGTCCATCTCGTCTTTGCCGTCTTCCGCCCCCGCGAGCTCCCCATTTGTGCTGCGAGTATGCGAGTATGCCGGTTCGTGAGAGCAGTCCCGCAGGAGCCGGTCGGAGGTCTTGCCGCGCAGAGGCCTGTTTGCTACCGCTCAATGGCGTGGGGAGCCGTGCAGGGAGGAAGTTATTGAGGGCGTCGTCGGTACGTTTCTCTTCGAGGACAACATCGTCTGGTCCTTATGCGTGGAGCTGCCCCGAGGGCGAACACCTGACCGGTACATAGGCTGCCCCGCTCTCATCATGGACGCCGACGCACGGCCATCCTCCTGTTCCCCCTCGCTGGCTGCTGTCCCGAGGGCGAGCACCTCCCCAGGACCGAGGGCCGCCTCGCGCTCGGCATGGACTCTAATGCGCGGTCATCTTCCTGGCCAGCGCCACGCCGCCACCGGCCTCGCCCGCCAGAGCGTCGTCGCCGCCCACCAGCCAGAAGCACACACCCAAATCAACCAAGGGAATCTGCACGGTCCACCAGCCCCCGTTCTTGAGCCGACTTATTGAGTCACGAGGAGGAGAAGCGCCGGCAAGGTCAACCTCTGCTCCGCCCACGGCGTCCTCCTAGCGGTGGGGAGCGAAGAGTGATAGGTACTTTTCTGCACGGACGAGTCTGGGGGCGGCGGCGAGACTGCATCAGGTTCAGGGGAGGTGGAGATGGCGAGGAAGGTCACATCAGGAGAGCCAGAGTTGGAGACTGGGCAATAAAATAACTGGAAGGGGGTCGAACCAAAACTGGGACACGACGATGGCACAACGGCCAAAACTGGGACACGACGGTGGCACAAACGGTTACTTTCGCTCAGCGGTGGCATTACCCTGTAAATGGAGGGGCAAAACGGTTTTAAAAAGTGTAGGTACTGCAAGAAACACTTTTTTCTTTATTATTATTAGGTATATATATATATATATACACACACACATAATAGGAAAAAGTCGATTTTTTTGAATGAAAACTTTAGCGATCATAATTTGTCCAAAAATTGATCGAGCCTACATGTACGTGAAAGTTAATTATGAATTATTTTATTTGACGATGGAGCTCGCAAAAACTCTATTGAACCACACTATGATTTAACTCTAAACGTAGAACAATTCTAATATGCAGACATGAAAATAAATCAGGAAAAACATATAGTAGTTTTTTTCAACAAGTTAGACATATAACACAGCACATATACATGGTAACGAACCTGCATGTCCTCCCAGATATATTCAAGACGACCTTCTGTATTTACGGACCTGGGAAGGCCAGTGGGGCGCATTGTAGTGTCTTTTATGTGGCGTCGCTGATTTGATAATTTTTCATGTAACTGGCCTCTATCTGTAATTTTTCCACCAGGGTACCATCGCCAAGAGATCAATGCTCCAGCCTGCTTAGTTGATGGAAAATCTGCAAGGTTACAACTTACAAACCAATGATTTCAGATTACCCTCCGCGACATGCACATGTTGCACCGTTCACAAACCCTCTAAAATCACCCAACGGCTTCAACGAGAGATTATTTAATTGAAGAATACGGCGATGCTTTATTGTGCCGATGTCCACCAGCACCAAGGCAACATGAGCGACACCAGCCGCCGCCTGTTCAGCATCGACTCAGCGGGGCACGACCCGGGCTTCTGAGGTGTTAGAGAGGGTTTCTCCTGGATCTGAGGGGTGAGGGCGCAGCTCGAACGGCCGGAGCAGCGGTCCGGCCGCTCGTGCGACGATACGGACACGACAAGGCGCTGCCTCCTACGCGGCTCGCGGAGTGGACGCGGAAAGGACGACCGCTGCAAGGCCAGTCTCCTTGGACATCTGACGGTCGGCTAAGTTAGCGATTAGTGATTGCGTCTCCTTGGGCACCTGACCGGACTACCTCATCCCTATAACCGGTGCGCAGGTGCGTTGTTCAGTTGTGGAAAAATAAAAGACAACCGAACCGTGCAGTACTATCACTTAAACGGTGGCAAAGGATATAATATCATGGACTACAAGGGGCAAAGTTGTCCATAAAAGTGTTGGACCGGGAAAACACTTCGTGCTTTATTATTACTAGCGAAATGCCCGCGCGTTGCGGCGGAAGAGAAAACAATATTCTTATATACCTTTCCACGCCACCGACGGCCTCTTGATGACCTTTGGATCACCATTGTTGTTCCCTCATGGTTGCTCGAATGGCGGCAGGAGCAAAAAGATACTCCCTCCGTCCCAAAATGGATGTCTTAGATTTGTCAAAATTTTAATGAACATATATACTAAATAGTGTCTAGATTCATTCAAATTTTAACAAATCTGAGACATCTATTTTGGGATGAAGGGAGTACAAAGTAATTTATTTATTCTCTATTTATAAAATATGATATGGCAATTTTAGTACTCCACTTGAAAAAACAAATTACCATTGGAAACAATTAGAGAACGACATGCAGCTTAAAAAAAGTGACATGCAAAGCTAGCACCTTATGTGATTGATGATGAAAAATTCTATATGAAGATACAAATTCCTCTTTTATTTGCTAAAATAAATAGTACATGCATAGAACTAAGCTAGAACCTTCACCTCACATGATCGATCCGTAGAGGAGTAGACTGAGAATTGTGAAATTCGTGTTGCTTGCCTGTATAATAAGAGAGACTACAGCCTGCAGATCGATCAGAGTTGAGAGCAGGGAGGGCAGTCCAATATGGCATCCGCATCGAACTCTGATCATTCCCGCCAGGCTTGCATAGACACTCACTGCTTCCACCAAAGCCGCACAGAGATAGATGCCCAGCTAGCACCGCCGATCAAAAATCAATCATAAGAGTTGGACATGCCGCATCGAACCTGATCCGTCATCTAGACATGCCGCATCGAACCCGATCCGTCATCTAGACATGCTTTTTCTTTTCTGGGTTGTGATCTTTACTTGATTTTTTCAGTAGCATGTATAATGCTAAACTTCCAATCTCAGACGAATTACAACTTCTTCACGGGAATTAACAGAAACACGATTATGCTTTAAAAAATAAATAATTGCGATCAGAACGTTTTAGCTCATGCCGTCACTCTTGAACCTGTACATGTCAGAGAGCATCCCCACGACATCGTCGTCGTTGCCCACCCCGCCTACGTGCTCATCAGCACGACAAAGTTCGTCGGCTCGGTCTTCTCCATGTCCATGTCTCTCATCCTTCATCTTGAGCCACCCTACCACGACCACGTGTTGAAGGTGTGACCACCATTAGGGCTCCGCTGCCCGCAGGCTATGATACATATCATCCTTCTTGGTGCCTGATCGGAGGCGGCCACAACGGGAGGACTACTGTCATGGCAACGCACCACCAACGGTATCAGATCGAGAGTCCACAAACCTGAGATCTTGGACTACTCCGGTAGCCTCTAGCGTGGATGCCATGGATAGCACCAAAACGGAAGAAAAGACCCGGCACCGGTGGCCATGAATCGAGCATATGAGATGGCGGGCGATGACGGCGAAGCGAGAGGAGGCTTTAGGCTTGCATCTGCGCGACTTGGGTTTAGGCATGTGTTCGTGCGGATTTTATGGAAACAATCGAGGGCAGGTGATGGATTACGTGATGGATACGGTATGTATCCAAAGAGTTTGATCAGATGGATGACATACGCTGCATCTAGATGTGCACGTTTTAGCCTTGTATAGGACTCGTCTAGCAACAAAAAAACGAAATAAGAATAAAACGAACATGTAAGAATAAGACGAACATCGTACTTGGCAATGCGGCAATATACAAATTGGTGGGAGGGTAAACCTGTCCAAAAAAGTATTAGACCGGTAGAAACACTTCGTGCTTTATTATTAGGTATAGATATAGGACTCGTCTAGCAACAAAAAAACGTTCAAAAAATCCTATCACTAATACTTCCCAAACGCGTTGCTATTTCTAAAGAGTCCGACACCGGACGACCACTTAGGAAAAGAAATAAAACGAAATAAGAATAAAACGAACATGTAAGAATAAGACGAACACGTACTTGGCAATGTGGCAATATACAAATTGGTGGGAGGGTAAACCTGTCCAAAAAAATGTTGGACCGGGAGAAACACTTCGTGCTTTATTATTAGGTATAGATAGGAAACATACCCGTGCGTTGCATCGGAAGAAAAATCTATACTATAAAGACCTACAAAGTAAGTCGTCAAGGTCGGCTTCTTGTATAAATCAGCCATCTTAGCGTGTCCACCGCTCTATGGTCTGGTGTTCTACTCCTTACTTCATCTACCCATTGCTTAAGTGAGACCACTCATACATATTCTCTAGAGGCGTGGACCGTTATTGTTGTCTCACTCTACTTTGTATACATCTTTGCTTTAGTTGAAGCCGAGGAGTAGAGAAAGATCAGAAAGACAGATAGATTATTGAAAGATTAATTTCGGATGCACAGCTAGATCATCCGTTCCAACATCAGAGACACGAGAGCTTTTACCAAGAGGAAGAATTTTTTGGTAAAAAGGTGTGGTTCACAACACGTTTCTTGGACATTACGCATCCATGACTCGACACACAAATCTTAAAAATCAGGAAAACATTTAGCTACTTGAGGACAGGGCGACGTGAAAATTATGAACTCTTGCACTATGCGATTGCATCGACTCAGCGTGCACCTACTGCCAAGGGACACTAATCATCTATCGATCACTATACCATGCCATCACCACAAAGGCGCAGGATTCATCAAAGGTAAAACTTTAGAAACAAAGGAGCCGAAGGACTGAACCACACATACTTCATTGACCTCACCATAACCGACGAGCAAGTTGAGAAGGAGTGTGACCCACAACTCGTTGACCAGGGACGCCGAGAAGTCATACAGTCGCCTCTTACTCCAGCGGCCAGATCCACACTTTACTCATGCTCTTGCGCTCCGTCCTCCCTGGTCGATGAAAAGTCGTACAATCACCTCTTCCTCCGGCGGCCACCATGGCCTGATCACGCTTTGCTGCGCCGACCACCTCTCTTCGTGATTGCTTTTCTCTGGGCTGACATCTACCCCTAGGCCGACCTGATGAGATCCCCAAACAAATCAGATCAAACAAAGCAAGATTCGTCTCGCATCTTTTGGGGATATAATATCTTTTCGTGCATGACCTTTTTTGCTATGTTCATCTTTCATATATCTTGTAAAAGCTTCTCGATCAAATTTTCCAGAGAAGCGATAACTCCTCAACTTGGAAGAGACATAGAAATCTCGTTCGATGAAACTCATCATGGCTGGGGTGGCGACGGGAAGTGCATAGCAAACATGACATCAGAGACATCGAGCCGAGTCCATATTACGTAAATATGCTCCTCCTTGGCCGGGACGATTGCAATGGAGAGAGCGTCAGCCAATCCTGAGTTCCTCTCGATGGAATACGGAATCAACCTTGATCGTTTTTCTGCTTGCTCTTGATCAGGTATATGCTGCGGATCGGAGGAGATCTTCCCGTATATTTTATAGGTGGAAGCCATCGAGTTTCCTTGAGGAAACGGGAACCGATAGATCAGATCGGCGTCGTTGCGGTTGTTGACTAATTTGTTGACTGCGTCCATGAGATCGTCCTGAAGCTGGACGCCGTTGCTGCCGGTACGTCTAGGGCATGCAGTCGTCCCTGCACGTTGGACATGCAGACTTTTTTATTGAAGACGTAGCGGACGGTTGGCTCTCACATCTCCCGATCGAAGAACACCTCCGATGTCTAGTTCCCATCCATGTTGTTGTCGAGCTCAGGACTCAGGACCGACGTGGAGAACAATTTCCTAGCCTGCTGCACTGAACCTTCTGTCCATGGGATCATCTGTCCATGGCTGGCGAGACTTTCTCCGTCATCGAGGTCAGGGCGGAGGCGGCAGCTTGAAACAGATCTACGCATATATTTTGTCTTCAGATGGATCGTATATAAGCGTGTAGTCCAAGTTGTACACAGATCGAAGGCCCTCGGGGCTTAAAACCAGACACGGGACTCTGCGCGACTACAGGACTTCGCCGAGATCTTTTTTTACTTACCGGTGGCGCTAGGGGTAATAGGTGGTTTAGTGGGAGGGTAAATTTGTCTAAAAAAAGTGTTGGACCGGGAGAAACACTTCGTGCTTTATTATTAACTAGCAAAAGTGCCCGTGTGTTGCACTGGAAGAAAATTTAGGTTAAAACTTTCAACTCTGTCACCATATAAAGTCTGCTATGCTAAAATAATATCTAATAGTTCAGCTTTAGAATTTTTGATCATAAAAAAAACTACCCTGCCTATGCTTTTCTTAGCATCTGATTCTCACAACATAGTGCTTAAACAATCTCTACTCGTGAACGTTCTCTTAAAAAAACAGCAGGGAAACTTAATTGAGTGACTACAGCAATTCTACGAAACATAGGTTTGAAAAAAATGAACTAAACTATTCTTCAGACACCGAGCAAGAAATAGCGAGTTCTCTAAGAAAGCAAAACTGGAACTTAATTAACCGACTACCTAACTTGATAAACGTGACCACAAGTTGTCAAACAATTACAAACAGTGCAATAGTGCATCCAACAAGATTGCCGGTAGTGCTAGCACGCAGTGGCATCACCATTCACTTTTATGTCTTTTCTGTAAAAGTAGCATCCCCGTTCTGCAGAAAGTATATGTATTTTCCCCGTTGGATTAACTACTGGGCGTGACCGAACGCCAAGTAAATATCAGGCTGGAATCGACTGTGAAAAGTTCGATATTTGTGGGCTGCTCCGATCCAGTAATTGGCTCCAATCTATTTTTTTAACAAACCATCGATGGCCAGCTTAATCCTGCGAGAGTGTACAGACCAAACGTCGATGCTGAAGCTTGTTGCCGCGATGTTTGGGCTGTGCCATCAGGCCGACGCTAGCAACAACACATTTTTTTCCTGGGCCACACACAACAAGCAGACCACATAACTAATTGATCAAGCTCGTAGGGAAAATAGCGTCCGATGCGAAAGAGAAACGCTCGCCCAATCACCAGCGGCCGCACACGTCGTTCCTACCGGCCGGCAAGACGTGGAGCCGCAGCAGACGCCCTCCGACTGATCTGGATGGCCTTAAACAATAGCGGCGACGGTTCCAGGAATTCTCTTGGTGACGAAAAGCTCGATTTCGAGTCGACTCCAGCGAGTTCGTGGGGTCGATTTTGGTGAGAATTTTTATAGGGCTTCCGTGGGAATTAGGCGAGGAGTTGAGAGGCTATATATGGGTTGATTTGCGTGGGGAGGAGGTAAGAAATTAAACGGATCGATTTTTACGGGATTTGTTGGAATTGATTTTTTCCCCTTTTTGAGGTAACATGGAATTGATTTCGTACATAGCTCGATCTGATTAGATTAGATGGGCCAGACGTAGCTAGCAATTTTTTTTAGGGACCCTAGCGAGCGACTTGGTTTGGGGCACGGGCCACACAGACCGTTAGGTTACTTTGGCGGTGGCAGAAGTCATAAATTTTCTAACTCAATAGGGGTAGTATGGTCCAAAAAAGTGTTAGACCGGGAGAAACACTTCGTACTTTATTATTAGATATATAGACTAGCACAATGCCCGCGCGTTGCTGCGAAACAACTGAAGTGCACTCTGTTAATGGAAATAGCATGTTATAATGTGGTTACATTATGCAGCTAACACGCTATCGCATGGCAATGCCTCTTTTATTTAGAAAAATTCAAAATACTAACATAACCAGATAATATCATCGTATTTTTGGACCATACAAATTATATGGTTTCTCCCTGTTTAAAATGAAAAGCCGACTAACACATCTATTCATTTGTCCATAAAAATTGTTCTAGGAGACCCTTCATAGTCACAGGCAATGAGACACCTAACTCTAGATAGGTCCATGGTTCATTAGGTTGTGACATTTATTGAATTCGTGAACATTTTTCAAAGTCATTAACACTTTATAATTTTATGAACATTTTTTAAAAAATTGTAATTTTCTGAAACTCTGGATATTTTTTATTTCACATTTTTTTAAAATTGGCAAGAAATATTATTTGTAACTGACACCGAGATGATGAGGAGCGGTGAAAACAAAAAATCACGGAGTGATGAACACGCAAACCTGCATGAAATATATGCTGAAGACGTCGAGGGAAAAAGATGGATAGAAGACAAAGTTAATAGGCCGAGGGGCGAGGTGTACGCACACCACGACCACACACGCACCCAGACATAGACACAACACACACTACACACGACCACATCAGGGCGACCCCGGACACGGTCACTATCTAGATTATCCCCACCTACCTTGGCTTCATCCCTAACCCCGACCGAACCCCCACTTACCAGCCGCCGCCGCCGGCGCCCTTCCTCTCTCCGGCCGCCATGGTCGCCAGCCGCCAGCGCCCTTCCTCTCTCCGGCCGCCATGGCCGCCACTCCGGGAGCTCCTCCTCTCGCTCTCTCAGGCGCCATCCTCCCCTGCACACCTCTACTCTCTGAGACACTGTAGCGCACCTCCTCGTTCCTGAGCGCCGGCAGGGACCCGTCTCCCATCGCCAACCTCTGCCGCCACGGCGTCATCGCCACGGGTATCTCCCCTCTACCCGGCCCAGCTCGCCACCATGTCTATGGCTTGCCTTGAGTCCATCGTTGTTTCGTTCTGTATCGCGCTTGCCTTGAGTCCATCGTTGTTTCGTTCTGTATCTGGCCGTGTGCATATCTCTCTGTATCGCGTTTGCCCTTGCATCATTGAATTTTAGATCGGCTTGTTGATTCTAGGCAATCTACATAAGTATATAAAGTGGTGGATCTCGATTTAAGAAAGCAATGTGGGACTATATTTGATAGACGCGGCAGGTCTCCTATCGGCAACCGGGAGCTCGGGAGGAAGCACAAGCTTGGTTGGGCCGTACAGAGAAAACATAGAGAGCAGGGGCCTGCCTCGCGAGCGACCGAATATAACGGGAGGCTCGCGGGAATAACTGGTTGGGCCGTACCGAGAAAACGTAGAGAGCAGGGCCTGCCTCGCGAGCGCACGTGGGTAATTTTGATTGAACTATAGGGATAAAACAGTCCAAAAAAGTGTTGGACCGGGAGAAACACTTCATGCTTTATTATTAGGTATAGATATAGATAGCAAAATGCCCGCGCGTTGCGGCGGAAGTAAAAACGATATATTTTCTCTAAACGAACACTTACCATCGTCTTGAAGAGCGCCTCGCCTTGGCAAAGAAGGCGGTGACCTTCTTGCGATGGTCACCCTGCATGACGTTGTCGTTGCAGCTGAGCTCCCGCTTGAGGTCTCGCTACACCTTGGCACAGTTATAAATTTTATTATTCTGATTTTTTTGTGGTGAATAGCGAATTTGATAGCTAGAAGAGAGTGTTTCTATTTTCTTGTGTTGTTTGCCCACCTGTCCGATGCGAAGGGCGGCGGTGGGGACGGGAACGACGCCTTGGGCTCGAACTTCGGCGGCGCCACGTCGAGGGTGGTTATCAGGGAAGCCGAAAGCGACTACACAGGTGCGACGGCAGGTGAGTTGGCTTAGGACGTGGTGGAGCTCAAGATCGTTGGGAGATTCATGTTCGTTTTCTTTTGCATATGCTTCTAGGGGGCATATATGGGTGGAAATCAACCTTTCGGAGTTCGCACCGAGCACGGAGGCAGAGTTTGAGTCCGTGGGGTTGTGACTATTTGCCGATCAATCTCGGCCATGCAATTGTGCGTGTACCGTCTCAATGGGCATGCCACCCACGGTTTCTAAGCTACGCATATCTTTGGGTTGTACACAAACTCGTACTCAACTCTTCATGTGAGAGCTACCCACGTGTGTTTTGTATTTTTGTAGATTGAAACGTTTTATTACTTACGATGGCATGGTGAGTATAATGCAATTTAGTGGAAGGTGGACTAAAACAATCCGTAATGCAATGAAAGAGAATGAAATCAACTTTTCGATGGAAAACGTCAGCGCAACTTAATTTTTATCCCAAATTCAATCGACCATTTTTCCTCTTGTTTATCCTAAATTAAAATCCTATCTTATAAAATAAAAAAAATTGAACACATTTTATTGACTACCCCGAATATGCACCTGACCCAGCCCGGCCACGCACATGGCCACAGAACACACACATCACGCACACACGAGCCAACCCGCCTGGACCCAACCTATCGCTACCACTGCGCCGCCAGCAGTGGAGACCATACCTTCCTGATTCAGCCGCCCTATCGCTCTCTCTCCCCTCGTCGGCCACATCCTCATGTTTCCTTACTCGCCAGAGAGTGTCGCCGGCCTCCGGCCACCGGCCGCGGTCCTCGAGGGCAGCTCCTCCCGTCGCCGGCCGACTCAGCGCCCGCCCTATAGTCTCTCCTCTCTCTCTCTCTCTCTCTCTCTCTCTCTCTCTCTCTCTCTCTCTCTCTCTCTCTCTCTCCTCGTCGGCCCCATCCTCATGTTTCCTTACTCGCCAGAGAGAGTCGCCGGCCGCCGGCCACCGGTCCTCGAGGGCAGCTCCTCCCGTCGCCGTTCGACTCAGCGCTCCTCCCTTATTCTATCTGGCAAGCTCGCCGAGAGTCCCCTGCTGCTGCTCTTCCATCCCTCCTCCTGTTAGAGCCGGCCGACTCAGCGCTCCTCTCCCTTATTCTTATCCGTCAAGCTCCCCGAGTGGGTCCCCTGTTGCTTCTCTCAATTCCGTTTAATCTCATGGAGCTCTTTGTTGGCTTGTTGACAGCCAATCTACACAAGTATATAAATTGGTGAAATTTGATGTAAACTACCGAGGTGGTACTATTCAAAGTAGATTTTCTATCCAAGATCTGTTGGGCCGGCGCCCAACAGCGGCCAACCCCGAGTCATGTGCAGGTCCACTCTAGGCCTAGGCGGGCGACGCACGATTTGTCCTGATTCATGAACTGTTTATTTTACTTACGGGTGGCGCAGTGGATAATTGTTTATGGTTTTAAAGGGCAAAGTCGTCCAAAAAAGTGTTGGACCGGGAGAAACACTTCGTGTTTTATTATTATTATATATTATATTATTATTATTAGGTATATATTATTATTATTATTATATTATTAGGTATAGGTATATAGATATAGATTCATTCAACCGTACGTGCAAGCTCTAACGCGCTCTGAATAACACAGTTTATTGTTTCCCTCGGACCATCTCCGGTCTCATAGCCCCAGCTAAGAACCTATTTCTTTTTTCTTTTGTTGGATTCTTCCTTCACGTTTTGCCAAAAAAAAAAAACCTCCAAGAAAAAACTATCTCGAACTTTGATCAAGTTTACACAAAAATATAATAATATTAAGGAAACCAAATAGCTATATGATGAAAATTTATTTTTATTATAAATGTAATGTAACTTGGTGGTATAAATATTGGTGCCATTTTGTATAAACAAGACGAAACTTTAAAAACTTTGACTTTTAAAGAAAAGTTCGGAGTAGTACACTCTTTTTTAAGGGAATGCGTAGTATCTAATGACCGGAAAGAAATATTATGCGACCCGGGTCGTATGCACAGATCGGTGGACCACCTCCCGCGATCGACACCTGTCCAACCGAATAGCGCGCAGGTCAGTAACCAATTCACAGAAAATCTTACGAAGTCCAGCGGCAGTTTAGAACAAGAGGCACCAAAGCAAAACCGATCTTACAAACCCCCGCTTGCTGCACCGCCGGCGAATCGCCCCGTGTGCTTGCCCTAGTCCGCATAACCGCTAGGAGCTGCTTCTGAATTGCTGCTGGAGCTTGACTCTGTCTTTCTCTGATTTGGTAACAGGCCTGGGTGCTTTGAGATTCGGGTAGCCAGGTGTCAGTCGCAAAAGGTAGTCCACCGGTATGTGCCGTACGACCCGGGCCGCATAAGATTTCTTTCCATGTGGTACGAGGGGTCTGAGAGCAGATCATGTGATAAGTTGGCTGATGAGTGCATTTTGCATCAGATTTTTTTTTTTTTTTGCATTGTAGTATTAGGATTTTGGTACTTTATCATGCTCGCGCACACCTATCTGTCTAATTTCATTAGGATCTCAAATAAAAAGGCTGGTGGCCAAATCAATTAAAGGGATCATTTTTAGACACAATGTGATAATTTGAAACTATAAGTGCCTTCCATACAAATATCAAGGCACATGGGCTCAAGCCAAGTAGAAAATTCACGAGACAAACTTTAATGTGGGGTCAAAGACTATTGGTAACGTACGCGCCTCCGTATCATATGCCGTGGAATCGCCTTATCAAATATTTTCACACTGCAATCGACCGAACCCTAGCTGATTAATAAAGTTCCTATTTCGCCCAGAAAAAAAGAACCCAGGGAATTTTTATTCAAATATAAGTCAAGTGCCAAATGTCTGATCATACATTTCCATAGGTGTTTGATCTCTACAAACCAAACAACGAGAAACATTTATAAATATCGAAATCACCCTACCTTGCCACATAACGGGTGCTTCGCCCAGTCGAAACACGACTTTTCCTACCCGCAAAAAAAAAAACACTTTTTCTCATTGTCTTTAAGGAAGACGAAGGACGTACAGTTTATCTTTTCCTTAAAATGACTTTAAAGATTTTGAGTTAGATCTTTTTACCTAAGCAGGTCCAAAAGCGTGGTGATATGGACATGAAACGTTAGCTAAGCTGGCCTTCCACGAACAATCCGTACTCTTTATCTTATTATTACAGATTAAGGACAACTGTCGTCCGGGTAAAACGAGGTCAGCTCGGATTATGCATTGACCGCACGTTAAGTACTCTATTGCTCGGCCTCTGCCGGCCGCCAAAACTGCAGCGAAGCAGTCAAGCGGATGGCTGCCTGTATTGGCCTTTGGAGCGATTGGGTTGGTGTTTGCCTACGCCACGCCGACGACGACGCTGGCGTGGGTTGGAGCATTGCCTAAGTTGGAGTTTTGACTATACATGGAAAAACTGAGCTCACCCGGATCTCTTGGGAATACGAATATGTGTTTCATTGTTTTTTACTCATTTTCTTGTAAAATGTTTATTTTACATTTCTAGTACGCCACGGCTTGCTATCACACCTCCTCCCCTTTTTTTGTGTGAAAAGGCCAAAAGCCATATATTAAAATCAACCAACCCTTATAGAACCATTCTTGGATAACATGAAAGTTACACAAAAGTCCCTAGGAAAAAACGACACCATCTTCCGCGTGCAGTCATCAGTTGCATGCCATGAGCGAAGCTTGATGCTTCCTCTGGACCTCCATACCACATCGGAGTCAGGAACAGTCAGACCCAAAAGACATCCATGACAATGATCTGAGACATATCGCCATCATGTAAAGAAACAGCGAAGAGAGATGGGCGACCACCACAGATCCACCCCGATAGATCTAGAGAGACCTTACCTCACTAAAACCAGAACAAAGCCATAGTTGGCCAAATCTTGCCGACTTGGAAAGTCACCAGCGCACCAAGACACGTAGACAACTGCAGAACACGAAGACATTACTAGATCTACCACTCCAAGAAACGTTTCCCATCATCGCTAGCATAGCTTGTTGTCGATTGATCAAACCTTAATTTAAGTACCAATCTATAGCACCGAGCACAGGTCTGACGTCCCCACCCCGTCCAACCTATAGAGCAGCAAGCAAAGGAGGCAGGGACTTGTCGATCGATGGCCAGGGAAAGAGCAAGCATAAGTAGCTGGGGTCGAACCCTAGATCTCCGTTTGAGTGCTGCGTGGGGGAATTTTTTTGACAGTGACACACCTCCTCCTCTATCTACTCAAACCCTAAGCTTAAAGAAAAGAAGAGGAACACTTGCTTTCATTATGCAACAACATAGTGTTAGTTTGACCTCTCCCGTGTCGAACCCAACTGATCGATATGACCCTTGCATCGCGCCCTGATCGGGGGCGCCCAACCTCTGCATGGTTGGTGGGCCCCTGTGGCAGCGCTATATAAAGAGGATGGGGGTCGGGGAACTCACTATGAGGTTCGTCGCACCGCCGCTCCCCCACCTACAATCCTACTGATCTAGGGTTAGCGCTAGCTACAGGAAGCTCCACCACTACCACCGCTTAGCCCTCTCACTCCCGCTCTCGTCGTCGACCCCCCATGGCCAACGGCTTGAGCTCCTCGAGCACCGGTGAAGGTAACCCCTCTCTCTCTGTCAAGATCTAGTACCAATATTTGATTAACAGCAAAGGTTCTATTGAAACTCCTATACCTAGTCGATCTAGCAGAGCTAACAATGGTATCAGAGCTACTCCTAGTGTATAGATCTTTTCGATAGAAAGTTTATAGAGGAAAAGATACCACTAAAACCCTAGATCACAAAAGCACAGAGTGTCGCCCACCTGGGCCGCGTTGTTCCTCTCTATCTCGACGCGCATCGGCAAGCCGAGGCGTCGGAAGAAGAACAAATCCCATCTGGGGCAAAGAAAAGCAAAAGAAACCCTGAATCCCCGAATACCCGAATCAAAACAGAAAGAGAAAAAGCCCACAAAGAAACAAAACCAAAGCCACCGGCCTCTGTCGGCAGCCGGGAGCCTCCGCTTGGGCCGTTTGACAGCGACGCACCCACCCTCGGGTGAATGTGCACATCGGCAAAGGGCCAGGGGCGCCGTTGCTTGCTGTTACTCACTCACCGATTCTTCGGGCTTGGGGGTCAGTAGGAGGGGAAAAGAAAGAGGCAAAGGGGAGATGCCAGGGAGGGGATCATCGCCGGCCAAGAGCCGGGCGGCGCTGCCTCCTCGCTGAGCCATGGCCACGCCGTGCCGCCAAAGAGGTGTGCTTGCGGGTGAGGGAAATAGGAAATGAGGGTTAGGTTTATAAAGGGCAGCAAAGTCGCTGGTTTTGACCTAGGGAAAAGGTAGGGCGACTGTTGGATAGCCACCGCTGAGACGGACCGCCACAATTGGCCACGCGATCAAGCGCTATGGGTTACCGGACGCAGCTAGGCCGTGGGATGGTTTTTGGCCGCGAGCGCACAAGCGCTGCATAGGCGAGGCACACTAGACAGCGCACGGCGGTATTCGCGTGCAACGAGGCCATGGGCCGTTATACGTCGCCGCCCAGCGCACATATCAACAAAGATGGGCTGTTATTTTTTCTGCCAAGAAATTCGTCCAGTTTTCTTTTTACATGAGCTTTTTTAGTAGTTTTTTAATTAGTTTTGATGATTTTTGCAAAGTTTTTTCTATTCAAACTAATCCAATGAAAAAATTATCTTAGAGAATAGAAAAGCAACAGTAAAGTACAAAGTTTAAAGAATTTCATTCATTTCTTCCGTTGCAAATAGTTAAATGTGCTCTTTTAAATTTAATATAGGTAAAAGAGAGAATTAATTTTTTGGGGAGCACATTAAAGTTTTATTTTGGTTATGTTCATGTTATTTTTCTAACCAACGTTATAAATAGCATGATCATGATTAGTATTTTTGATTAAAGTGGTTACTTTTTGTACTTTTGATTCTATGTTCTGCACAATCGTGATATAGAATTAATTGTATAAACATTTATATATCTTAATTTTGACCAACGTTGGATTAATACATGCAATCTTTTTTTTCTCACTTCTTTGTGATTTTCAGGAGGGTACTACTTGATGAGATGCATCAAGGATGCCCCCACACTAAGAGGTGATAATTACTCCGAGTAAAGAAAGAAAGTGGACTTAGCGTTCATCTGCGCTGAGGTGGATTGACTCCTTGAGACCAAGACTCCCACCAAGACAACATAGCCAATCCGAGTCGATACAGATGATGATGATGATGCATGGGAGAAAAAGAAAAGGGAATATGCTCCACTAGAGATGTCCTACACTTTAGAGAACAAAAAGTGGCAAACAACCAATAAAAAGTGTATGGCATTTATAAAAAACATGATTGAGTAGGCCATTGTTGGATCAATCGTAGAGTGTGCTTCCGTTGTGGAGTACTTAGAAAAGATAAAGAGTCAGTTCACTAGCTCTTCAAAAACATATGCAACCTAGCTGCTGAAGCAACTGATGACATAAAAGTACACAGGAGGTGGACATGGTATCAGGGAGCACATCCTCCGGATGAGCAACATGTCTGCCAAGTTGAAGCTCATGGATGCTGATCTGGAGCTAAAGCCTACACTCCTTGTCCACCTGGTCATGGCTTCACTGCCTCAACAGTTTAACAATTTTGTTGTCAATTACAATATGGCCCTAGAAAAGTGGGACATTAAAAAGACTATAGCCATGTGTGTGCAAGAAGAGGAGAGGTTCAAAGTGTAGGGATACGGGTAGGCTACACTAGCGCAAATCAAAATTTTCTACCGCGTAAACCAAGATTACTGTTGTCATAGATCACAGGATTACCACTAGACGCGCAGTTGCGGAATTGATGAAGCACGTCGAGGCAGTGCAGACGTTCGACGTCTCCTCCTTGTCCTCGTCCTACGAGAAGCTCCCCTTGCGCGGCTCGTCCAAGTGCCACAGATGCAGCACCTCCGAGGTATCCACATGTGCGGGGTGGAAGCATCAGACGCCGGACTACTAGGTCCGCGCGTGCAACACAGACGTGAGGTGTGGCGGCTGGGTGGAATGGTCTAACCCTGGTCTGTTTGCCCCACCCTCTCTTATATAGGCTTCCCTAGTGGGCTTCTACATTAGCAGCCCATTAGTAGCCTAAGCTTGGTCTAATTCGGATCCAATCCTCATTAGGCTTTCAGCCCCTTAAGTGTGTGACCCTATAGGTTCATATACGTATAGACATGACACGAATACACTTATTCTGCCAATAGTTGGTAGCGGCCTCTAGCAAGACGTGCCAACTCCTAAACGCATACAAAGATCATATCGGACGAACCATCACAAGGTTTAGTACATGTCTTTCCCTTTGCCTCACGATATTTGGTCTAGCTCCAAGCTGACATCTCTTTCTCGATACCGTGATTCGGAATCCCTTTACTAGGTTAACTCTTAACCTTATGTAGAACGGCCATGCATTTCTGGATCCGATCACTTGAGGGGCCCAAAGATATCTCTCTCAAGTAGAGAGGGGAAAATCCCATCTTGATTGACCATGGCTTGCAGCATGTTTCAGGACAAACCCGAAAGCTACCTTTATAACTACCCAATTACGGAGTAGCGTTTGATATCCCCAAAGTAGGTCGATCTAGATCTCAAGTACATGTGACAATCTCAGGTCTAAGGACAAAACATACACGATGTGTAGAGAGAGCTGCAAGTCTAATTGCCAGTCTCAAGTTGGGTACGTCCAACCCCATGTTCATAACATGTGTCCACATCATTGGTTTGACATATCCATGTCTATGACTTGCGAAACATAGTCATCAACCAATCGATGTTCTAGTCTAATATTCACGTATGTCCTCACATGAACTCCGACTAGGGACAACTATTAAATAACCATACAAGTAAAGAGTTTCATAAACAATTCACATAATTGCCAATCAATACAAGTTGCCTGATATGGATATTCAAGGAACATTACAATAACTCATGGATACATATGAAATACAATCATCCCTATGATTGCCTCTAGGGCATATTTCCTTCAGTCTCCCACTTGCACTAGAGTCAATCTAAAATGTATCTAATACCAATTTCTCTTGTGTGCGCTTCATGCGCGGGCTGCGGGAGAGGCTTAGTCAAGGGATCAGCAACATTTGAGTCCGTATGTATTTTGCATATCATGACACTACCATCCTCAACGAACTCACAAATCTGATGGTAACGCATGCGAATATGTTTGTTCTTCTGGTGCTGTCTAGGTTCCTTGGCTCGTGCAATAGCACCATTGTTGTCACAATAAACGTCCAAGGGATTAGACGCGCCCTGAACCACACTGAGAGCAATCAGGAAATTCCTAATCCAAACAGCTTCCTTTACAGCCTCCGAGGCAGCAATATATTCAGCTTCTGTTGAAGAGGAGGTCACCGTATCTTGCTTGGAACTTTTCCAGCTCACAACACCACCATTCATGACAAACACATAACCCGATTGCGATTTCGAATCATCTGAGTCGTTAAGGTAACTCGCATCTGTGTAACCCTTTACACTGAGTTCATCCTCACCTCCATAAACTAGGAACATATCCTTAGTTCTTTTCAAGTACTTAAGGATGTTCTTTACCGCTGTCCAGTGACCTTCACCTGGATCAGCCTGGTATCCGCTCGTAACACTTAGAGCATAGGAAACATCTGGGCGAGTACATATCATTGCATACATGATGGATCCAATAGCCGAAGCATATGGAACCCTACTCATGTGCTCACGCTCATCAGTAGTCAAAGGACACTGAGTCTTGCTGAGTTTTATGCCGTGAGACATGGGCAAGAATCCTTTCTTAGCCTCTTCCATGCTGAACCATTTCAACACTTTGTCAATGTATGTACTCTGGCTTAATCCAATTAGCCTCCTTGATCTATCTCTATAGATCTTGATGCCAAGAATATATGCCGCTTCTCCTAAGTCCTTCATCGAAAAACTATTTTTTCAATGAGGTCTTAACAGACTCGAGCATAGGAATTTCATTTCCAATCAGCAATATGTCATCTACATATAAGATTAGAAATACCAGCGCTCTCCCACTTTCCTTCTTGTAAACACAAGGTTCTTGTTCGTTTTGAAGAAGCCAAACTCCTTTACAACTTCACCAAATCGAATGTTCCAACTCCGAGATGCTTGCTTCAGCCCATAAATGGACTTTAGAAGTTTGCATACCTTTCTAGCATTGTTTGGATCGACAAAACCTTCGGGCTACATCATATACACGTCCTTAGTAAGGATTCCATTTAGGAAAGTCGTCTTGACATCCATCTGCCATATTTCATAGTCGAAATGTGCAGCAATGGCTACAATTATCCTGTTGGGGTTCGTAGCATGGAAAACAAAAAATTTCTACCGCATGAACACACAATCAAGGTCTAATCTATGATCAAGCCAAGATCTATCTACTAGATTGTAGCAACGAGTCGATAGAGGAACTCACCCTCGAAGATTCCAAAGCGGTTAACGAGAGCAGATTCTCGTGGGTGATGTAGTCGTACACTTGCCGATCTCAAGATCGCAGAAGCGATCCTTCCGGGCGCTGCTCCGCAGCGCTTCAATGATCGATCACACGTTGATCGGTACGAAGACCTTCCTCTACCTTGTTCCAGAAAATGGAGGTTGTAGCACTCTCTCGCGATTCCAAAGACGGCGTGGTACCGGAAGTAGAGGGGAGATCTCGCAGGGCTTCGCCTTAAGCCGGAGCGAGTATGGTGGACTATGAGAGAGCCTTGGTGATCTAGGGTTTAGACACACCAGTTAGAAGGGGCTAAACCGGCGGCTAGGGCAATTAGAAGCTCTAACTCGGCGGCTTGGGAGAAATCCCTAGGCTGTGGCTAGGGTTTAGGTTTAGAGGTAGGGAACTTATATGTCTAGGAGGGGAGCCCTGCCCCTCCTTATATAGGTGGAGGGCGCCCGGCCAAGGGAGGAGTCCTCCCCAACTCGGATCCTAGTGGGCGGCGGTGGAGGAGGAACCTCCCAACTCGGTTTCCCACTTCTTTTCCACTTTCCAAAATAGTCGTTTGACTTTTCAAATTGGCGTTTGACTTTTCAAACTAGGATTTGATTAAACCCTTTATTTTGTACAGCGATGACACCTAGTACATGATGTAATCATTCCAACTTGCAATGACACATTTATGTACCCTTCCCCTTCGGAGTGCCGGACATTCCGGAACCTTCTAGAACATTCCCGATGAAAACACCGGAACCATTCTCCAACCCCGAAACAGGACTTTCCTTATATGAATCTTATTCTCCGGACCATTCCGGATCTCCTCGTGATATCCGGATCCCATCCGAGACTCAACAACATTCGGTCTCTTACTCATCATTCCATAACTACTCAACAACATCGAATCCTTAAGTGTGTCTCCCTACGGTTCGTGAATTATGCGGACATGATCGAGACACTTCTCCGATCAATAACCAATAGAGGAATCTGGAAATTCATATGGCTCCCACATATTTCTACGATTACTTTGCGATCGAATGAACCACTTACATACGATACCAATTTCCCTTTGTCTCACGATAGTTTACTTATCCGAGGTTATGATCGCCAGATCTCTCGCATACCTAGTTCAACCTCATATCGATAAGTACTCTTTTCGTTCCCGTGGTATGTGATCCTCAGAGCGGTCACATGCTTGCAAGCTAATTGGATGACATTCCACCGAGAGGGCCCAAAGTATATCTATCCGTCATATGGATGGACAAATCCCACTCTTGATCCATGTGTCTCAACCCATACTTTCCGAACACTCAATGCCACCTTTATAGCCACCCTGTTACGGTGTGGTGTTTGATGTCATCAAAGCATCCTTCCAGTAAAGGTGATATGCATGATCTCATGGTCGAAGGAATTAGGTTACTATGTATTAGAAAGCTTATAGCAAATGAACTATATTAAATGACTTGATCTTTATGCTACGCTTTAACTATAGGAGTATGTCCATCACATCATTCTCCTAATGATATGACCCTTGTTAATAACATCTCTATGTTCATGATCAGGAAACCATGATCATATATTAACCAACAAGCTAGTTTAACAAGAGGCTTTACTAGGGACTCTTTATGTTTACAAATCACACAAGTATTAATGTTTCGTTAATACAATTATAGCATGGTATGTAAACATTTATCATAAGTATGAAGATATGATAATAACCACTTTATTATTGCCTCTTGGGCATATCTCCAACAGATCTCCCACTTGCACTAGAGTCAATAATCTAGTTTCAAACCTTTGTGTATTCAACACCTATGGCTTTCCGGTTGTATGTACACGATTGCTAGTGGTCAATCGATCTCGGATCGACACTTCCAGGTCCATGTGTAATTGCATGTCTTTGCGTCACGCATCACTCATTCTCTAATGAGATGGCTTTGTATAATTTTCCTTTGGTGAGACCTTTAGTTCTTTGGGGTTAAAACATGTTGATAATATTGTCGCATAATATATCTTCATAGTATTATCCCGCTGTGAACTACACCTAGTTTGATAACAAACTACTTGACACAAATGCCCTCTTTAGTCGCTATTATAGCATCATATACTTAGCCTTTTGTTGTAGTATCTGTCATAATGTCTTAACTTTGGAACTCATCCAAATCCATTATGGAACTTACTTTCCATTATATTGTGCCACCCTTAGTTTAGATTGAGATAAACTTAATTTGTACTTTATGACAAAACTAGTATCAATGTAATTCATTTACAATGAACTAACCATCTATTTGTCACTTCTACAAAATAATATATTCTTAGTTCTTTTACAAGATCATAAGAATATCTTTACTATCGTCCAATAATCATCTTATGAATCATTCGGTATATGCTCATAACATTTAGAGCATAGGACATATCTGGATTTGTACATATCACAACATGATTGATATAAATACTCTTTGTGATTTCATACATCAAGTATCAATCTATACTTGAATCTTTGTTTCACTTACCAAGTGTCAATACACTTGAATATATCATCAATATTGAACTCATTCAATCCTTTCTGTGCGACAAGAACCTTTCTTGTAGTTTCTATATTGAACTTATTCAATATATCATCTATGTACTTTCGGCACAACCATATTAGCATCTATTGATGCCAAATATTTGGGTTTTGCCTAAGTCTTTCATCGGGATGAAATTCTTAATATGTGTTAATAAAAGATACATCATTTTTAATCAACAATATGTCTTCCACATAATGTATTAGAAATATGTCTTAGCGCTCCCACTTAATTTCTTGCAAATGCAAGTATCTTCATTGTCTCTGATGAAATTAAACTCTTTTAACAGTTTCATCATAGTGAAGATTCCAACTCCGTGATGCTTACTTCAACCATTGAAGTTTGCATATGCTTTTAGCATCCTTTGAATTAACAAAACCCTTTGGACCGTGTCATGCACACGTCCTAGGTAACCCTTCTATTAGAAGAACTTGTTTTGTTTATTCAACTACCACATAACAAAAATTATATGTAGTGGTTGCTACATTAATCCGTCTAGACTAAATATCGCTATGAAAGATCAAATCTTGTCATAGTCAACCTTTGAACATTTTGTGAATTCTTTCCCAACATGTCGACTATTTCATAGATGTGAAACATCCATGTCAACTTCTTTATAGATCCAAACACAACTGTAAGGTCTTACACCTTTCTCGAGGGTCCTTCAAGTTCAAAACTTGATTTCTCGTGTATGGAACTATCACGGATTTTATGGCTTCAAGCCATTTGACGGAGTCAGAGCCCATCGTCGCTTCTTTGCATGTAGTCCGTTCATTATTCTCAAATAATGATTCAACCCTCAAATCTTGGTATTTGATTGTTTACTTGACCTACTTGGTTCAATAGAAACTTAGACCTCCGTGACCGCAACCTTTGAGGTACGTGAGCCATGAGCATTGTTGCTGCCTCCGGAACACTTTTCGGCGCTGCGCAACTTTGCACATATAGCTAAGGTTCCTTTAACCTTATCAAAGTTCTATTGTCCTCCCACTTATCTTTTCACGAAAAATTCCTTCTCAAAGAAACTTGACGTTCTAAGCGACAAATACTTTTGTCTCTGGTGTTTATGGAGGAATACTTATGATAATACAAAGACAGTTTCATCCGACTTTGGTTGCAAACATCTTTCTTATGCATAGCATACCAATGTTTAAGAAAGGACTACTTGGGTTTTATCCCAAACCATAACTTTATATGGTGTCATTTCAGGATTATGATGGAGCTCTTTTCAGTGGAAAACGGTAGTCTCTAAAGCTTTTAATCTTTAAAATATAATGGTAGTTTTATGAATTACACCTTTGATCTTACCATGTCAAACAAGGTTTAATTACATATCTCGAACACTCCATACTCTTATGGTGTTTCGGGAAATGCAAATCCACGGAACGATTCCTTAAATCTTAGGTATTATGCTAAACTTGTAACTCAAATATCTTCCTTTATGATCTTATCATAAACTATTTATATTCTTATTACAATGATTTTGCACTTCATCTTGAAAGACTTTGAACTTTTTCAAATATTTCATACTTCATCCTTATTAAGTAAATATTCATATATTCACTCAAATTTTCGGAGAAAGCATATGAAGTTGAAATCCATCGCTCTTGACTACATAATGGATTTCGTACAACAATATGTACAAGTTCCAATAAGCTAGTCATTAGCTCCTTTTGGCCTATGAACGAAGTTTTAATTATCTCTAGGAAAGTTTCACAAGGCGTCATGTGATCAAAAATCAAAAGACTCCAAAATTCCATCCACATGGAGTTTCTTCATGTTTTCTTTCCAATATAATTTAAACGGCGATGTCACTTCCTAAGTGATCTTTCAATCAATTTGTCTTTCGACATTTTTAGCACTAGTTTTATGGATGTGATTTCTCCAACGAGATTTGTGAATCATCCATCTTTTATGGATTACGGCAATTATTTGAACAACTCTTTTGTTCTCATAATACCTGATAAAACAAATCTTGAAGGCAAGCTTTGATGTTTAACGAGCAACACAATAACCCTTTATTTGTTATCGATGAACATCATCACATATTCTTTTGCTAGTTACTTAGGCCATTGTAGTTCATGAATTCTGTTGTTTTGTATGACGATTCACACCAACAAATTCAGTATCAAATACTTAAGAACCACATTGTTTAATAAGCAAAGAATATATCCATAACATGTATATCATCTATATACTTAAGTTGAACAATTCTAGTCTTTTATTTTCTGCCATATACTTATGAGATTCTCTTTCAAGATTTCATTACATTTGAAAGAATCTATCAACATCAATAGTGGAGTCATACATATGACACATAGTCCAAAGCGTGTATAGTTAAATACCAATGTCTTTGGACTTGCACTTTGAAGTAGATCACCATTATCAAATGTTTGGTGTTCTTTCAAATTCCTTTCTTTAGTAATCTCTTGGTGTAGTAAACATTTTACCTACATCAAATATTCACCCTTATCATGGAATTATCCATGATGAAGCTACTTTTAGCTTGTAACGGTGAATCGCGAGTATAATGTTGCTCTCCAAAGCCTTTTGGAGGATTAGGACAACTAGTGTCTCCAACCTTTTGCAAATTCTCATCAAATATGAGTTTTGCCATATTATACTCTATCATGTTGCAACCAAAACTTTGTTTCAGATATCACAATATCTTCCACACATCATGGTTTCTGAAACAACTCTTTCAGATCCTAGATAACCTTGATATTAAGACAATCCTTTGAATATCAAGAATCATGGAGATAAACATGATACTCATACACTAACACTTGGAATTGTCACTCTCGATTTTAATACCAATTATTAAACTTCATGGAGTAACCGGAACTTACTGAAAGTTTGCAATAGGACTTTTAAACTTTAGATTAACACTTCAAAACAATACGATACCAGTTCGTAAAGTAACTAACCAGAATTCTATAGTTCTATCATCTCAATTAAAACTAAGCGCAAGGTGGTAAACGGATGCCAATGACTACAACAACTATGCAAATTCACTTTGATTTAATTTATGATAAATAGTGTTCAACTTTTAATCAAATTGCTGTTGAACTCCCACTCAAAACAATATCCCTCACATTGTTTTAGTGATCACACAAACCAAATCCACCACATCAAAACCGATCATCACGAGAGTTGATGTAGCTTCAATGGCGAACAATCAACATGTTCATCATATCTACTATATGACTCATGCTTTACCTTTCGGTGATCCGTGTTCCGAGACCATGTCTGTACATGTTAGGCTCGTCAAGATCAAACCTTAGCTTTTGCATGTGCAAATCTGGCTTGCTCACGTTGTATACACTCGCAGAATCTAACACACCCGATCATCACGTGGTGCTTCGAAACAACGAGCTTTAGCAACGGTGCTTACTAAGGATGAACAATTTAAAAACTTGAAATTGTGTGCTTGAGGGATCATCTTATAATGCTACCGTCGTAAACTAAGCAATACAAGATGCATAAAAGGATTAACTTCACATGCAATTCATAATATGTGATATGATATGGCCTTTCTTATTTGTGCTTCCGATCTCCATCTTCAAGCACGAACATGATCTCCATCATCACCGGCATTGCATCAAGGTCAATGACGTTGCTCCATGGTTGTCGTTCACCAGCTTTAACTATTACAACTACTTTGAATAGACACGCGGGTCTTAACAGAATTTAAAGACAACCATATGGCTCCTGCCGGTTGCCAACTTACAATAAGGAACATTGCATACATCAAATATAATCACAATCATGGCCATATCACATCACAGCACACCCCTGCAAAACAAAGTTAGACGTCTCTAATTTTCTTTGCATGTTTTACGTGGTTTGGGGCTTTCAATAAGTGTCGTTCTAACTTACGAACAAGAACCACAACATTGATACTAGTATTGTCAATCACCCGTTGTAAATTGAATCTTATCTATGTTGGGAGAAACAGGCACCCGCAAAGCCACTTATGCAATACAAGTTGCATGTCAAGCGTGGAGCAAGTCTCATGAACGATGTCATGTAAGGTTAGCCCGGGCCGCTTCATCCCACCATCCCGCAAGATGCAAAGTACACAAGAAGCAATCGACAACAAAAGCATCAACGCCCACAATGACCATTGTGTTCTACTCGTGCAACAGATCTACATATAGACACGGCTCTGATACCACTGTTGGGGTTCGTAGCATGGAAAACAAAAAATTTCTACCGCATGAACACACAATCAAGGTCTAATCTATGATCAAGCCAAGATCTATCTACTAGATTGTAGCAACGATTCGATAGAGGAACTCACCCTCGAAGATTCCAAAGCGGTTAACGAGAGCAGATTCTCGTGGGTGATGTAGTCGTACACTTGCCGATCTCAAGATCGCAGAGGCGATCCTTCCCGGCTGCGTTAACTTCCTTGATCGGTCACACGTTCGGTACTCGACGAATACCTTCCTCTCCCTTGTTCCAGCAGGCAGCGGAGGTTGTAGCACTCTCCTCGTGATTCCGGTAGCACGACGGCGTGGTACCGGAAGTAGAGGGGAGATCTCGCAGGGCTTCACCTTAAGCCGGAGCGAGTATGGTGGACTATGAGAGAGCCTTGGTGATCTAGGGTTTAGACACACCAGTTAGAAGGGGCTAAACCGGCGGCTAGGGCAATTAGAAGCTCTAACTCGGCTTGGAGAAATCCCTAGGCTGTGGCTAGGGTTTAGGTTTAGAGGTAGGGAACTTATATGTCTAGGAGGGGAGCCCCGCCCCTCCTTATATAGGTGGAGGGAGGCGCCGACCAAGGGGAGGGAGTCCCTCCCCAACTCGGATCCCTAGTGGGCCGGCGGTGGAGGAGGGACTCCTCCCCAACTCCTTTCCACTTCTTTTCCACTTTCCAAAATAGCCGTTTGACTTTTCAAATTGGCGTTTGACTTTTCAAACTAGGATTTGATTAAACCCTTTATTTTGTACAGCGATGACACCTAGTACATGATGTAATCATTCCAACTTGCAATGACACATTTATGTACCCTTCCCCTTCGGAGTGCCGGACATTCCGGAACCTTCTAGAACATTCCCGATGAAAACACCTGAACCATTCTCCAACCCAGAAACAGGACTTTCCTTATATGAATCTTATTCTCCGGACCATTCCGGATCTCCTCGTGATATCCCGGATCCCATCCGAGACTCCGAACAACATTCGGTCTCTTACTCATCATTCCATAACTACTCAACAACATCGAATCCTTAAGTGTATCTCCCTACGGTTCGTGAATTATGTGGACATGATCGAGACACTTCTCGATCAATAACCAATAGAGGAATCTGAAATTCATATGGCTCCACATATTTCTCGATTACTTATGATCGAATGAACCACTTACATACGATACCAATTTCCTTTGTCTCACGATAGTTTACTTATCCGAGGTTATGATCGTCGGTATCTACGCATACCTAGTTCAACCTCACATCGATAAGTACTCTTTTCTCGTTCCCGTGGTATGTGATCCCTTGTGAGCCAGTCACATGCTTGCAAGCTAATTGGATGACATTCCACCGAGAGGGCCCAAAGTATATCTATCCGTCATATGGATGGACAAATCCCACTCTTGATCCATGTGTCTCAACCCATACTTTCCGAACACTCAATGCCACCTTTATAGCCACCCTGTTACGGTGTGGTGTTTGATGTCATCAAAGCATCCTTCCGGTAAAGGTGATATGCATGATCTCATGGTCGAAGGAATTAGGTTACTATGTATCAGAAAGCTCATAGCAAATGAACTATATTAAATGACTTGATCTTTATGCTACGCTTAACTATAGGAGTATGTCCATCACATCATTCTCCTAATGATATGACCCTGTTGTTAATAACATCTCTATGTTCATGATCAGGAAACCATGATCATATATTAACCAACAAGCTAGTTTAATAAGAGGCTTTACTAGGGACTCTTTTATGTTTACAAATCACACAAGTATTAATGTTTCCGGTTAATACAATTATAGCATGGTATGTAAACATTTATCATAAGTATGAAGATATGATAATAATCACTTTATTATTGCCTCTTGGGCATATCTCCAACATATCCGTATAGATTCAAGCATCACTACGGGCAAGAAAGTCTCGTCGTAGTCAACTCCCTGGACTTGTCGAAAACCTTTTGCAACAAGTCGAGCTTTATGGATGTGAACATTTCCATCCATATCAATCTTCTTCTTATAGATCCATTTGCACTCGATCGCTTTAAAACCATCAGGCAGTTCATCCAAGTTCCAAACTTGATTGTCTCCCATGGAATCTATCTCGGATCTCATGGCGATTAGCCATTTCTCAGAGTCCGGGTCCACCATTGCTTCTGCATAGGTTGCAGGCTCATCATTGTCTAACAATAATAATTCCCACGCTTCGTGGAGCCTCGCCGACCTTCATGGTTGTGGTGCTTCTCTTGTCACGGGTTCCTCAACTTGTTCTGCTACAATAGCATCACTCGTAGAAGCATCCCCGACTGGCTCATCTTAAACTTTTTCAAGTCGCACCGACCTTCCACTTGTTCCCTTTGTGAGAAACTCTTTCTCTAGGAAAACACCGCTACGAGCGACAAACACTTTTCCCTCCTCTCGGTTGTAGAAGTAATACCCTAAGGTTTCCCTCGGATATCCCACGAAAATGCACTTATCCGATTTGGGTGTTAGCTTGTCCGACTGAAGTCGCTTGACAAATGCATCACAACCCCAAATCTTTAGAAAAGACAAAATGGGATTCTTTCCAGTCCACAGCTCATATGGTGTCTTAACTACGGATTTAGATGGTACCCTATTAAGTGTGAAAGCTGCTGTTTCTAGAGCGTAACCCCAAAATGATAATGGTAAATGTGACTAGCTCATCATCGATCAAACCATGTCCAACAAAGTTCGATTACGCCGTTCGGAGACCCTGTTCCTTTGAGGCGTTCCAGGCGGCGTAAGTTGTGGAACAATTCCAGAACTCTTAAGATGATCGCTAAATTCGTGACTCAAATATTCACCTCCACGATCAGATCGCAAGGCCTTTATTTTCTTGCCACGTTGATTCTCTACTTCACTCTGAAACTCCTTGAACTTTTCAAAAGTTTCAGACTTATGCCTCATCAAGTAGACATAACCATATCTACTGAAATCATCAGTGGAAGTAATGAAGTAGTGATATCCTCCTCTGGCTGTCGTGCTCATTGGTCCACATACATCAGTATGTATGAGTTCCAACAAGTCTGTCGCTCTCTCGGGTAAACCCAAAAAATGCGACTTGATCATCTTTCCTAGTAAACAAGCCAGACATGTCTCGCATGATTCAAAATCAAACGAAGTTAGAAGACCATCACCATGGAGCTTCTTCATGCGCTTTTCACTTATATGCCCCAAACGACAATTCCATAAATAGGTAGGACTCAAATCATTAGGCCGAAGCCTTTTAGCACTAACATTGTAAATAGATGCATCATCAAGATTTAAGATAAATAACCCATTCACAATGGGAGCATTAGCCGTAAACATATCATTCTTAGAGATTACACAACCATTGTTTGCACTCTCGAATGAATAACCATCCCTCATCAAACATGAAGGTGATAAAATGTTTTGACCCATACTAGGAATGTAATAACAATTATTCAACTCCATAATAAATCCTGACGGAAGGTGAAGTTGCATGACGCCGACGAACAATGCAGCAACCCTTGCTTTATTTCCGACGCGAAAATCCACTTCGCCTTTCTGCACTTCTCTAGTCCTTATTAGCCCCTGCATCAAATTGCAAATATGAGCAACCGATCTGGTATCAAATACCCAAGAATTAACATAGGAATCAATGAGAAGAATGTCCACAACATTTACAACAAGCGTACCTGAGTGGGAAGTACTCTTACTTCCACTCTTCTTCAAAGAAGCCTGGTACTTGCTGCAGTTTCTCTTCCAATGGCCATGTTCATGACAAAAGAAGCACTCGGTGTCTTCTACAGGTCCATCCTTTTGCTTGGGTGCAGGCTTAGGGATCGTATCCTTAGCCTTTCCCTTCTTATTCCAAGAAGTACCCTTTTTCTTGAAGCTAGGCTTGTTCTGCACAGCCATCACATGGCTATGCCCTACACACTTCTTCATGTCACTTTCTGCTGTTTTTAGCATCCCACATAACTCATTAAGGCCATTCTCCACCCCATGCATATGGTAGTTCGAAATGAACTGCCCATAGCTAGATGGAAGAGACGCCAAAATGAAATCAGTAGCCAACTCTTGGCCTAGTGGAAAACCAAGATTTTCCAAAGTCTGACTGTAACCAACCATTTTGATCGCATGGGGGCCTACAGCTGCTCCCTCTGCCAGCTTGCATTCCACAAAGGACTTGGCAACATTGTACCTCTCAGTCCTTGCCTGATCTTGGAACATGTCCTTAAGCGCGACAATCATATCGTACGCTTCCTGATCCTCAAACTTCTTTTGGAGTTCAGGTTCCATGCATGCAAGCATAAGGCATCTAACCTCAAGAGAATCATCACATGCTCTCTTGTAGGCATTCTTGAGGGCAGCAGATGCATTATCAGTAGGTTCATCAGGGATCGGGGTATCCAGAACCGTTTCCTTTTTATCAGACCTGAGAACAATTCTCAAGTTACGGACCCAGTCTGAATAGTTTGTTCCATTAAGTTTATCTTTGTCAAGAATTGAACGCAAAGAAAAAGGTGATGTAGTGTTCGGTGCCATTGATCTACAACATAAAACATGCAAAAATACTAAGCCATGTAACCATGAAAGAGTAAAACATATTAAACAATTTAATAGCATATACTCCCACTTAAATCAATATCCCTCTATTGATACTAAGTGATTCAAGATCCACAATTAACAAGTCGACTTGTGAGCTTTAGCATCACTGCTAGAAGACAAGGTAAATCGGTAAGCAACACTTGCTAATCATATCACATATGACTCTTGTTGTTGGGTGACATCTCTATGTCAAAACTAGGTGCCCAACCTTCATGCCCCAAGGTCCTTAACTGTTAAGATGACCTTGTCAAGCTCACCAACCCTTATGCGTGTAGGTATCCGATACAAACCCATCCAGCCAAGGAAAACCGCGGCACCCTAATTTCATAGGCCCACCAACGATTGTACAGGGCATAGGATGGTGCAAGGTTTGGTTGGGAGGGCATGGTTTAACTTAAACTTTGTGAGGGATCGTTCTACTTCTATCATCTAAGCATGCATAGTAGTAAAACACATAAGAATAGCATTCACATAGATGTGACATAGTATGGCCCATTTTCTCATGGTGATCTCCATCGCCATAGAACATGTCCACCATGATGATCTCCATCTTCATGTTCCATGCGAGCCATCCTCCAAGTGATGAGTCCTCCAAGAACTAATACAATCTATTACTCCTAACAGCTAGTAATCAAAATTACATAGTATTGGGATCATCACAAGCTGGCACGCAGTCCATTACAATAATTGACAACACATATGGCTCCAGCCGTGTTGCCCTACTCACGACACGCAGGTCATGAAAAAATTCATACATGCATCACATACATATATGGGCCATACTTATCACACACATCCTGCAAAAACAAGTTATGCATAGAATCGCATTCTACCGGATCATGTGAACTCGCAACACCTAGTTACCTTAACGAGATACATAAGGGCTACGATTAAGGGGGGTCTAGGGGGTCTCCCCCTGCGGGGTTCGAAGGGGCAAATGAGAGATCGAATCTTCACAATTTTCTTTAAGGATTTTGATCGGCAAATCAAATTTACCATAAACCGACTCCTGTCCCGATTCAATCAAACTCCTTTGATCACGGTACATCGATTTTAGATCTAGGTTCCGATTCGATCAATCATATTGATCTTCGCGTGATTCAACAGGATTTATGTGTCACTGTCTACCCCGATGGCAGAAACCGACCGGTAGGGGTAAGTCGTTCGACAACCTCAGAATCACGATCAAGGAAAGCAAGATCATATTGGAGCATTGCCTAAGTTGGAGTTTTGACTATACATGGAAAAACTGAGCTCATCCAGATCTCTTGGGAATACGAATATGTGTTTCATTGTTTTTTACTCATTTTCTTGTAAAATGTTTATTTTACATTTCTAGTACGCCACGGCTTGCTATCACACCTCCTCCCCTTTTTTGTACGAAAAGGCCAAAAGCCATATATTAAAATCAACCAACCCTTTAGAACCATCCTTGTATAACATGAAAGTTACACAAAAGTCCCTAGGAAAAAACGACACCATCTTCCTCGTGCAGTCATCAGTTGCATGCCATGAGCGAAGCTTGATGCTTCCTCTTGACCTCCATACCACATCGGAGTCAGGAACAGTCAGACCCAAAAGACATCCATGACAATGATCTGAGACATATCGCCATCATGTAAAGAAACAACAAAGAGAGATGGGCGACCACCACAGATCCACCCCGATAGATCTAGAGAGACCTTACCTCACTAAAACCAGAACAAAGCCATAGTTGGCCAAATCTTGCCGACTTGGAAAGTCACCAGCGCACCAAGACACGTAGACAACTGCAGAACACGAAGACATTACTAGATCTACCACTCCAAGAAACGTTTCCCATCATCGCTAGCATAGCTTGTTGTCGATTGATCAAACCTTAATTTAAGTACCAATCTATAGCACCGAGCACAGGTCTGACGTCCCTACCCCGTCCAACCTATAGAGCAGCAAGCAGAGGAGGCAGGGACTTGTCGATCGATGGCCAGGGAAAGAGCAAGCATAAGTAGCTGGGGTCGAACCCTAGATCTCCGTTTGAGTGCTGCGTGGGGGAATTTTTTTTGACAGTGACACACCTCCTCCTCTATCTACTCAAACCCTAAGCTTAAAGAAAAGAAGAGGAACACTTGCTTTCATTATGCAACAACATAGTGTTAGTTTGACCTCTCCCGTGCCGAACCCAACGGATCGATATGACCTTTGCATCACGCCCTGATCGGGGGCGCCTAACCTCTGCATGGTTGGTGGGGCCCTGTGGCAGCGCTATATAAAGAGGATGGGGGTCGAGGCACTCACTATGAGGTTCGTCGCACCGCCGCTCCCCCACCTACAATCCTACTGATCTAGGGTTAGCGCTAGCTACAGGAAGCTCCACCACTACCACCGCTTAGCCCTCTCACTCCCGCTCTCGCCGTCGACCCCCCATGGCCAATGGATCGAGATCCTCGAGCACCGGTGAAGGTAACCCCTCTCTCTGTCAAGATCTAGTACCAATATTTGATTAACAGCAAAGGTTCTATTGAAACTCCTATGCCTAGTCGATCTATCAGAGCTAACAATGGTATCAGAGCTACTCCTAGTGTATAGATCTTTTCGATAGAAAGTTTATAGAGGAAAATATACCATGAAAACCCTAGATCACAAAAGCACAGAGCATCGCCCACCTGGGCCGCGCCGTTCCTCTCTATCTCGACGCGCATCGGCAAGCCGAGGCGTCGGAAGAAGAACAAATCCCATCTGGGGCAAAGAAAAGCAAAAGAAACCCTGAATCCTCGAATACCCGAATCAAAACAGAAAGAGAAAAAGCCCACAAAGAAACAAAACCAAAGCCACCGGCCTCTATCGGCAGCCGGGAGCCTCCACTTGTACCGTTTGATAGCGACACACCCACCCTCGGGTGGATGTGCACGTCGGCAAAGGGCCAGAGGCGCCGTTGCTTGCTGTTACTCACTCACCGATTCTTTGGGTTGTGGGGGTCAGTAGGAGGGGAAAAGAAAGAGGCAAAGGGGAGATGCCAGGGAGGGGATCATCGCCGGCCAAGAGCCGGGAGGCGCTGCCTCCTCGTTGAGCCATGGTCACCCCCTGCCGCCAAAGAGGTGTGCTTGCGGGTGAGGGAAAGAGGAAATGAGGGTAAGGTTTATAAAGGGCAGCAAAGTTGCTGGTTTTGACCTAGGGAAAAGGTAGGGCGACTGTTTGATAGCCACCGCTGAGACAGACCACCATGATCGGATACACGAGCAAGCGTTGTGGGTTATGGGACGCAGCTAGGCCTCGGGCTGGTATTGGGTCGCGAGCGCGCAAGAACTGTATAGGCGAGGCACACTAGACAGCGCGCAGCGGTAGTCGCGTGCAATGAGGCCATGGGCCGTTATACGTCCCTGCCTAGCGCACATATCAACAAAGATGGGCTGTTATTTTTTCTGCCAAGAAATTCGCCTAGTTTTCTTTTTACAGGAGCTTTTTTAGTAGTTTTTTTAATTAGTTTTGATGATTTTTGCAAAGTTTTTCTATTCAAACTAATCCAATGAAAAAATTATCTTAGAAAATAGAAAAGCAAAAGTAAAGTTTCTATAAAGTACAAAGTTTAATGAATTTCATTCATTTCTTCCGCTGCAAATAGTTTAATGTGCTCTTTTAAATTTAATATAGGTAAAAGAGAGAATTAAATTTTTTGGGAGCACATTAAATTTTTATTTTGGTTATGGTCATGTTATTTTTCTAACCAACGTTGTAAATAGCATGATCATGATTAGTATTTTTGATTAAAGTGGTTACTTTTTTTACTTTTGATTCTATGTTCTGCCCAATGGTGATATAGAATTAATTGTATAAACATTTGTATATCTTAATTTTTACCAACGTTGGATTAATACATGCAATATTTTTTTTGTTCTCACTTCTTTGCGATTTTCAGGAGGGTACTACTTGATGAGATGCATCAAGGATGTCCCCACACTAAGAGGTTATAATTACCCCGAGTAAAGAAAGAAAGTGGACTTAGTGTTCATCTTCGCTGAGGTGGATTGAGTCCTTGAGACCAAGACTCCCACCAATCCAACATAGCCAATCCGAGTCGATACAGATGATGATGCTGCATGGGAGAAAAAGAAAAGGGACTATGCTCCACTAGAGATGTCCTACACTTTAGAGAACAAAAAGTGGCAAACAACCAATAAAAAGTGTATGGCATTTATAAAAAACACGATTGAGTAGGCCATTGTTAGATCAATCATAGAGTGTGCTTTCATTGCGGAGTACTTAGAAAAGATAAAGGGTCAGTTCACTGGCTCTTCAAAAACATATGCAACCTAGCTGCTGAAGCAACTGATGACATAAAAGTACACAGGAGGTGGACATGGCATCAGGGAACACATCCTCCAGATGAGCAACATGTCTGCCAAGTTGAAGCTCATGGATGCTGATCTAGAGCTAAAGCCTACACTCCTTGTCCACCTGGTCATGGATTCACTGCCTCAACAGTTTGACAATTTTGTTGTCAATTACAATATGGCCCTAGAAAAGTGGGACATTAAAAAGACTATAGCCATGTGTGTGCAAGAAGAGGAGAGGTTCAAAGTGTAGGGATATGGGTAGGCTACACTAGCGCAAATTAAAATTTTCTACCGCGTAAACCAGGATTACTGTTGTCATAGATCACAGGATTATCACTAGACGCGCAGTTGCAGAATTGATGAAGCGCGTCGAGGCAGTGTAGACGTTCGATGTCTCCTCCTTGTCCTCGTCCCATGATAAGCTCCCCTTGTGCGGCTCATTCAAGAGTCACAGATGCAGCACCTCTAAGGTATCCACACGTGCGGGGTGGAAGCGTCAGACGCCGGACTGCTAGATCCGCGCGTGCAACACAGGCGTGAGGTGTGGCTGCTGGGTGGAATGGTCTAACCCTGGTCAGCTCGCCCCACCCTCTCTTATATAGGCGTCCCTAGTGGGCTTCTACATTAGCATCCCATTAGTAGCCTAAGCCTGGTCTAATTCGGATCCAATCCTCATTAGGCTTCCAGCCCCTTAAGTGTGTGACCCTATAGGTTCATATACGTATAGACATGACACAAATACACTTATTTTGCCTATAGTTGGTAGCGGCCTCTAACAAGACGTGCCAACTCCTAAACGCATACAAAGATCATATCGGACGAACCATCACAAGGTTTAGTACATGTCCTTCCCTTTGCCTCACGATATTTGGTCTAGCTCCAAGCTGACCTCTCTTTCTCGATACCGTGATTCGGAATCCCTTTACTAGGTTAACTCTTAAACTTATGTAGCACGGTCATGCATTTCTGAATCCGATCACTCGAGGGGCCCAGAGATATCTCTCTCAAGTAGAGAGGGGCAAATCCCATCTTGATTGACCATGCCTTGCAGCATGTTTCAGGACAAACCCGAAAGTTACCTTTATAACTACCCAATTATGGAGTAGCGTCTGATAGCCCCAAAGTAGGTCGATCCACATCTCAAGTACATGCGACAATCTCAGGTCTAAGGACAAAACGTACACGATGTGTAGAGAGAGCTGCAAGTCTAATTTCCAGTCTCAAGTTGGATTAGTCCAACCCCATGTTCATAACATGTGTCCACATGATTGGTTTAATATCTCCATGTCTATGACTTGCGAAACATAGTCATCAACCAATCGATGTGCTAGTCTAATATTCACGCACATGAACTCCGACTAGGGCAACTATTAAATAACCATACAAGTAAAGAGTTTCACAAACAATTCACATAATTTCCAATCAATACAAGTTGTCTGATATGGATATTCAAGGAACATTACAATAACTCATGGATACATATGAAATATAATCATCTCTATGATTGCCTCTAGGGTATATGTCCTTCACAAAGCCTAGAATGGTGGTTCTTTGAACTTTGTGAAGGACAATAAGAAAAGGAACTTCACTCAAAGCAACCAAAGGTTCCCTTTAAAAGCCACATGGTAAAGCTCCCATGCACTATCAGCAGCATCACAGGCCTGCTCTCCTAGTGGACAAATATGCTTGTCTCCACTGCGGCAAGAAAGGGCATTACAAGAAAGATTGCCCCATTTTTCTAAAGAAACTAATGGCAAGGAAATGTAACAACATTGTTTCTTTTGTAAATGAATCCTTGTATACACAGTTTTCGAAATCTACTTGGTGGATTGACTCAGGTGCAACTATTCATGTTGCAAATTCTTTATAGAGATTCCATTTGACGCAGACTATGAAAAGAATCAAAAGGTGCATTGAAGTCGCAAATGGAGTCCAAGCAGACGTTGAGGCTGTTGGCGACATATCCTTGGAGCTAGCTGATGGATCGACGATCCTGCTTACAATTTTTTTATATGTTCCTTATTTACACAGAAATTTCATAAGTGTATCGAGTTTCGACAAAGTAAACTATGAGTATCATTTTAGACATGGCCAGTGTGCCATATGGTGTAATAGATATTGTGTGGGTGTTGATTTAATTCACAATGAGATTTATTTATTATCCATTCGTGAAAAGGTATATTATGTGTGTAATGTGAATGTGCATGTTTCCGCGTCGGATAAAGATCAAAAGAAAAGAAAGAGAACTCATGACTCATCGAAATTATGGCACTATCTTTTAGGCTATATTTCGAGAGGGAGAATTGAAAGACTAGTTAAAAACAATATTCTTCCTCCATTAGAGTTCTCCGACAAGAGCAGTGCATCGATTGCGTTAAAGGAAAGTATGTAAATCAAATTAAAAAGGGTGCAAAACGAAGCACCAAAATACTAGAAATTATTCACACTGACATATGTGGACCGTTTCCAGTAAAAAGTGTGGATGGTTATGACTCGTTCATAACATTCACAGATGATTACTCCCATTATGGTTATATTTATCCAATTAAAGAAAGATCAGAAGCGTTGTATAAATTCAAGATATTCAAAGCTGAAGTTAAGAATTAGCATAGTAAAACAATAAAGACAGTAAGGTCCGACCGTGAGGGGAGTACTATGGTCGGCGCACCTCATATGGCCAAGTCCCTGGACCTTTTGCAAGATTCTTACAGGAGACTAGCATAGTGGCCTAGTATTCAATGTCGGGCGAGCCTCAGCAAAATGGAGTAGCTGAAAGGCACAACTGTACCCTTATGGATATGGTGCACAACATGATGAGTTACTCTACCTTGCCATTGGGATTGTGGATGGAGGCGTTAAAAACCGTCATTCATATTCTGAATAGAGTACCAAGCAAGCTAGTGCCCAAAACACCATATGAGTTGTGGACAGGAAGAGTTCCCTCGCTACAACACCTAAGGATGTGGGGGAGCCCAGCTGAGGACAAAGTATTTAATCCAAATATTGCAAAAACTTGACCCTAAAACAGTTAGTTGCCATTTCATTGGCTATCCTGAAAAGTCAAAAGTTTTTGTTTCTGCTATCCATACAGATACACAAAGTTTGTAGAAATAATACATGTTGTCTTTTTAGAGGACAAAATGATGAGGGGAGCATGGTAGCTCGGAAGATTGATCTTGTGGAGAAGTGGGTGCATGCACCTAATTCGATGACTCAGGAGCCATTCCTCTCACTACTTGTTGTTTCTGCATTGACAACCTAGAGGTTGTGGTGCAAGCACCAGTTGCAACTCCCCCATGATAACAATGAGTGAGGATCCATAAACTGTCCGTCAGGAGCCGACCGAACCCACTATTGAGCATGAAAGGGAGCAACAACAACCACCTCCAGAAGATACGCCACATGTTGAGACACATGATGAGCCAGTTCATGAGGCCCCTAGAAGGTCTCAAAGAGTTAAAAGATCAACAATTCCTACTGATTATAAAGTTTATAACACGGAAAGAGTTCAAATGGAGAATGATCCCACTTCATTTGAAGAAGCCGTGAGTAGTCCTCATTAATCGAAGTGGCTAGAATCCATGGAAGATGAGATGAGGTCGATGAGTTCCAACAAAGTTTGGGACTTAGAGAAAATTCCCAAAGGAGCCAAAACAGTAGGCTGTAAATGGGTCTACAAAACAAAGTATGACTCTAGAGGGAATGTGGAGAAATACAAAGCACGACTTGTGGCAAAAGGATTTACACAAAAAGAAGGAGTAGATTACAATGAGACTTTTTCTATAGTCTCATGTAAGGATTCCTTCAGAATCATAATGACACTAGTTGCACATTTTGATTTAGAGCTGCATCAAATGGATGTAGACGGCATTTCTAAACAGAGATTTAGAAGAAAGAGTCTACATGAAACAACCCAAGGGTTTTATCATGGGAGGCAAGGAAAACATGGGATGCCGCCAAAATAAATCCATTTATGGATTAAAGCAAGCTTCAAGACAGTGGTCTCTAAAGTTTAATGAGAATCTTAAGAAATTTGGGTTTAAAGAGAATGTTGAGGACAACTGCATTTACGCAAAGTTTAAAAGTAGGAGATATATTTTCCTAATTTTGTATGTGGATGATATCTTTCTTGCTAGCACCAATGTCAGTATATTATAGAAACAAAGAAGTTTTTGTCCTCAAACTTTGATATGAAAGATCTTGATGAAGCTTCATATGTTTTGGGCATAGAAATTCACCAAGATAGAACAAATGGGGTTCTAGGACTATCGCAGAAGGCATACCTAGAGAATACTCTAAAGAAAAATAGTATGCATGCATGCAATACCACACCCGCTCTTATAGTCAAGGGAGAGAGTTTTGGGAAATTTCAATGTCCCAAGAGTCAATATGAGATCGATCAAATGAAAGCAGTACCATATGCTTCGGCCGTTGGAAGCTTACAGTATGCACAAGTGTACACTCATCCTGACTTAGCTTTTACCACTGGGTACTCGGTAGATATCAAGAGAATCCAGGCATAGAGCACTGGAAGATGGTAAAGAAAGATTTGCGTTATGCGTAAGGCACAAAATACCTCATGCTAACATATAAAAGGTCTGATTCCCTAGAGATAAGAGGGTATTCAGACGCTGATTTTGCGGGAGATAGAGATGATAGAAAATCCACGACAGGATACATCTTCACTTTCGCAGGAGGGGCTATTTCATGGAGAAACTCCAAACAGTCAATAGTTGCATCATCCATGATGTATGCAGAGTTTATAACATGTTATGAGGCCACGAGGCAGGCAATATGGTTAAAAAAATTATACCCGACTTGAAAGTGGTAGATTGCATTGACAAACCACTGAATATGTACTATGACAACGAGCCTGCAGTATTCCAGGCTCACAACAAGTCGAGTAATGCTTCTAAACCAATAAAGATAAAGTACTATGTTGTGAAATATAAAATCCTAGATCACACTATAAGTCTCGAGCATATAAGAACAAATGATATGCTTGCGAATCCGCTAACAAAAGGCTTAACACCCAATGTGTTTAAGGAACACTTAGTCGGCATGGGTTTAAGGGAAAGCCTATGATTCCTGGATCATAAGAGGCCCAAAAATAAATAGAATTTGTTTCAAAACAAGAGGTACATTGTAGCTCTCTGATTCTATCGGCAATTGAGCTATGACGATAAAACATGCTCTATATACCAAACTGTGATGAAACGAGTAAAGTATAAAGTAAAAAGTAAAGTCTAGATCAAGGGGAGAATGTTAGTTTGACCTCCCCCGTGTCGAATGGTGCGCCTAGTTGATGTAGGTGTGCTTCGTCGGGAAACCCCAAGAGCAAGGTGTGATGTAGCACAGCAGCAAGTCTTCCCTCGGTAAGAAACCAAGGTTATCGAACCAGTAGGAGGAAGGAAACGTCACACAAGTGTTGCAAGCAACGTGGAAACCTCCACAACACAAACTCAAGACTTTGCCCCAATAAACAGTGAGGTTGTCAATCTCATCGGTTGTTGTAACAAAGGATTAAATGTATGTTGTGGAAGGTGATGATGGTTTGCAACAGTGGAAGATGTATCAATGGTAAAGATTGGACCGGGGTCCATAGTTCACTAGAGGTGCTCTCCTTAGATAAACAACATGGCATGAAGGGTAAACAAATTACAGCAGGACAATTGACAAGAACTGAGCAAGGCATAACAATGCAATACTAGACAAAATGATCCTATGAGATTCGATTGGGCAATAAAACAATATACATAGACCGCCATCCAACTACATCTATGACTAGAAGTCCACCTTCAGGTTATCATCCGAACCCCCTCCAGTATTAAGTTGCAAGCAACAGACAACTGCTTTAAGCAAAGTGTGTAAGGTAAACAATCCACTTGTTCCATGAACAAGAGACCATTGTTTTCTCCCTAGTGGCAACATCACATCTACAACCAAAGAGATTTCTGTCACTTCCCTTGGAAACTAGAGGCATGAACCCACTATCGAGCATAAATACCCCCTCTTGGAGTCACTAGAAACTACTTGGCCAAGATAGCTACTAACAACAGAGAGCATGCAAGATCATAAACAACACAGACATGATATAATCAAATAGAAAAAACCATTAATCAATCTGACATAGTAATCTCAATATCCATCGGATCCCCGCAAACACAACATGCATGATTACAAATAGATTAGATCTTGATCATGAACGGAGCTCACAAGATCTATATATGAAAGCACAAAGGAGGAGATACAACCATCTAGCTACTACATGGACCCGTAGTCCAAGGTGGAACTACTCACGCTTCATACCGGAGGTTGGCATGATGAAGAAGAAAGCCTCTCGAATGATCTCCCCTCTGACAGGGTGCCGGGAAGAGCTTCAGATCCCCCGATCTAGGAACGATGGTGGCGGCGGCTACAGACAGTTTCGTGGAGTTTTGATCGGGTGCCTAGAGTTTCTGCATCGGGGGCTTCTTATAGGCGAAGGAGCGAGCCAGGGGGGCTCCAGGGCGGCTGCACCCCCCAGGCACGGGGTGGGCCCACCCGCGCGGCCAGGTGGTGTAGCCCCCTGGTGAGCCTTCTCCGTCTCGTCTTCTAGCTTCGTGTTGCCCACAGTAAAATATTGACTTTGGCTTTTGTCCCGTCCAATTCCGAGAATATTGATTTTTTGCCTTTCCGGAACCTAAAACAGAAGAAAACAGGCAACTGACACAGTGGAAACTTGTTAATAGGTTAGTTCCAGAAAACATATAAAGACACCTCAAAGTGTGGACAAAGCAAAGCAAAGTACATACTAAACAAGCATGGACAATCAAAACTTATAGATACGTTTCCGACGTATCAAGCATCCCCAAGCTTAATCCATGCTCGTCCTCGAGTAGGTAAGTGAAAAATAATAATTTTTGAGGTGACATGCACCATCAAAACCAAGATCAAACCATTTGCAAGCATTGAAAGCTTGGATCAAAGAACTCTAAACATGTGCATGAAAGATGGAGTTATAACAATAAGACAAAGTAACTATGCATGCAACATGAAAGGCTACAAACAAAGGTCATGAATAACATGCAGTGAAAAACGTTTGTTTGTTTCACATACAGAAAACATGGCATAGTGGCAATTAGCTTATTGCTCATAGAGTAGCAAATAGATGCATAGGACACCTTCAAAGTTCATAAGAGTGACTAGAAACAGATAGCACAAGAACAAGTAATATCACAATATGCATCAATCAATAAGTTTTGGGACACTGCACACAGAACTAAGAATGGCAACTATGCTCTCTTAATGGTGCCTAAAGGTAGAAGGTGGAGACTCAATATAATAGTGGAAGAAAGGCCCTTCATAAAGGGAAGCAGGGATTCCAAGTTTCAAAAAGAGCTTCCAAAAATTATGGTACTTGTTAGCTTTCAGCCCTCATTGCCCCTATCAGAAGCATCTTGAAGTGATTAAGGTTAAAGTGAACAAAGTATGGAGTATATGCTTGACAAAGTATAAGTTGGCAATCTCATGTCCCTCTAATACGAGGGCCACACCTCATGCTACTCAACTTCAGTCACCTGTAAATTCTTGTCATAGTAAGTACATGCGTATCATAGAGAACCGCCACGGGGTACCCCTTGCACATGGTACAGGAGCTATCCCATAACCAAAATGACAAGGCAAGCAGACAATGAACATCTCAGCGATCTTTTTATTTACTATCTGCATAGCTTTTTATTGAAGATGCTTCACAGATTGCTTATTATGGTGATGCTACAAGTTTCCACCATGATTAGGCATGGCTTAGGCTAGCGGCCCAGGCGTTTCTCTAACACAAAATACATATCTCCATGGACTTACAAGCTCCCTCTTTATTTCACACCGGTGACATCCATAGACAAAAGAGCATGATATCAACTGTGTACAAAGTACAAGTGCAATGTTGAAAACGTTCCCCATGACAGCATGGTTCCGCTAATTTCAACGTATAAGTGCAAGCATATACAACACAGATGACACAATGGTTCAAGTTTATTAGGGGCAAAGAATAAAAAGTGGCCATCAAGTTCGTAAGGGCTTTAATCACTAAGTTTTCACATAACAAAATACTTTTAATTGGAAGATAGATGAAAACAAGAATATACTTGGAATGGTGTAACACACCATTCATAGGAGTTTATAGTATACACTTTGGAATAACTTGGTTTCTTGGGAGTTGGAAGAATGAGTAGAGCTTACTCATACAAGTGGAGGCTAGCAAAAGACTGGGAGCAACCAACTAAGAGAGCAATAATGGTCATAATCATGCAGAGTGACAAAACATTACTAATCAAAGCATAGAGTGGTACTACAAGTCAAGGACTAAATAATCATAGAGGCTATGGTGACTTGTTCATAGTCATAACATGGTGTGAGCATGTGCCAAGTCAACCCAAACAAAACATCAAAGGATAATGCCACAATCCTATGCTTTTGCATGCTAAAACAACGCATGTTTCTTTTAAGGCACACTACGCAATCCCAATTGTTTGGAACAAGACATGCTATAGCAATAATCACTAAGCATAAGGTCAAAACAACACCCAACATGTCATGCTAAAGTCTAAGTCACAGTCAATGCAAGCTCCTCTTGCACTTTCAAGCAAGAACTTTCTACTTCTTTCCAACACCAATCAACTTATTTGAAACAACACAACGAGAACAGGGGTCCAAACTACTTTATTCAAGCAAACTAAGCAAAGCAAATGAAAACTAAGACGCTCCAAGAACAACACAACAGTGCATGAAACAATAAAACAAAGTGTCTAGAAAGACTTGAGCTTTTTATTCATGAAGAAGGGATGCCTTGGGCATCCCCAAGCTTTGACGCTTGTAGCTCTTCAATATTTCTTGGGGTGACACGGGGGTGGAACCCCTAAGCTTGAGCTTTTGTCCATTCTTTATCTCATTACATCATTCTCTCTCTACACCTGAAATTTTTCCTTCATACAAAACTTCACACAATCTTCATTAGCAACATTAGTGTATTCAAAAGATAATAGACCTTTGGGTTTAAATTTGGAACAGCAAAACTTTTCACTAAAAATACGAGCTACTGTAGCAACTCCTTCAAAAAGCCCAATTCCCCAAAAGAGAACTCAAAAAGGTATAAATAAGAAGCAAATGCAAATAATGGCAGAAATCTATCAAAACAGACCAGCAGGTAGAAACCGTTTTTTTTGAAAAACTTATGTTGCTCAAATCAAAAAGTGTTGAACTAGTGAACGTTAGCTAACATACTGGGGGATTTATTCGTAAATTTTCAGCTCAATCCGACTTACAGATACTCCTAACAAATGTTTATGGTGGTGGACAGAAATCTGTTTCGGGACAGGAACTCTCCAAATCTTACTTCCCTCTCATTAGAGATCATTCTTGGCACAAAAAGCAAACAAAAAAGGATAAGGAGAGGTCATTACTGAAGTACCAAGACTCAAGAAAACTCTTGGGTTATCTCCCAACAAGTACCTTTCTTTAACGCCTTTAAGTTAGGCTTGATAGCTTGAGAAGATACTCACATAAGAAATATGAATTGAAGTAAAAGAGAGCATCAAGAAGTAAATTCAAAACACATTTAAGTCTAACCCACTTCCTGTGTATAGGAGTATTGTATGCAAATAAATTCACAAAGAACAAAGTGACAGGCATATGAAGATGAAACAAGAGTAACTTCAAAACTTTCAGCACATAGAGAGGTGTTTCAGTACCATGAAAAATTCTACAACCATATTTTCCTCTCTCATAATAATTTCCAGTAGCCTCATGAATAAACTCAACAATATAGCTATCACATAAAGCATGCTTTTCATGATCTACAAACACATAATTTCTATCAAGCTCAAAAATAGTGGGACTAAAACCTTCACAGGTTTTACCCAAAATAGATATTTCAAAAGGATCCACAGGAACATAACATTCATCCTCCTTTGGTAAGCATGGGGGACAATCAAATAATATAAGGGATAAAGAGTTACTCTCATTAGAAGGTAAGCATGGTTAGATAATCCATTCTTCCTCCTCTTGACCATCACTCTCCTCCTCTTTTTCATCTAATGAGCTTTCAGGTCCAGCAATTTCGTCTTCCATAGGCTCCTGCAAGGCATTAGTCTCTTCCGTTTGTGGAAAGCACCTATTAAAATATTCAAGAATATAGCAATTTTCTTCCTTGTAATTATCAAAGAAAAATTTAAGTATCTCATAAACCTCATATTCATAAGGTGCATCATCAGTAATTTCAAGCAAACTAGCAAGTACAAATGCACCCTTGAAGGCAATAAATTGTTCAATTTGTTCCACATCATAAAAGTCACAATCCTTTAACATAAGAGGATATGGTAACATTATCATTATACTCACATTGAAAAGGGAGGTGTTTATACCTCCTATAGCAACAAGCTTTATCAAAGCAATAAGTAACATTATAAGTACAGCACACCTCTCTAGCAATAGTATTCAATTTATCAATTTGTTTCCATAGGTGTTTCCCTTTTTGTGACAAACGGTGTTCCTTATAATAATTCTTTTGTTCTTCCGTGAACCCACCTTGCCAATAAGAACTAGTTTCAAAGAAACCATCCATTGATAGAAAGCATGACCAAGCAAGACAATAACAAACCACCAACTAGAGTAGGGACTATTTTTTTGTGTTTTTGATAAGAGAAAGCAAACCAAACTAAACTATTTTTTTTTGAAGTTTTTGATAAAAAGAGGCAAACAAAACCAAGCAAAAGAAACTAAGCAAACCAAAAAACAAAGTAAAGAGAAAGGTTGTGAAGGACTCCCCTTGTGAAGATGTCCTTAGCCTCCCTGGCAACAGCGCCAGAAAACTTGTTGGTGCGCCTAGTTGATGTAGGTGTGCTTCGTCGGGAAACCCCAAGAGCATGGTGTGATGCAGCACAGCAACAAGTCTTCCCTCAGTAAGAAACCGGGGTTATCGAACCAGTAGGAGGAAGGAAACGTCACACAAGTGCTGCAAGCAACGTGGAAACCTGCACAACACAAACTCAAGACTTTGCTCCAACGAATAGTGAGGTTGTCAATCTCACCGGTTGCTGTAACAAAGGATTAACTATATGGTGTGAAAGGTGATGATGGTTTGCGGTAAGTAAATAATGGAAGATGTATCAATGGTAAAGATTGGACCGGAGTCCATAGTTCACTAGATGTGCTCTCCTTAGATAAACAACATGGCATGAAGGGTAAACAAATTACAGCAGGGCAATTGACAGGAACTGAGTAGGGCATAATAATGCAATACTAGACAAAAATATCCTATGAGATTCAATTGGACAATACAACAATATACGTAGACCGCCATCCAACTGCATCTATGACTATAAGTCTACCTTCAGGTTATCATCCGAACCTCCTCCAGTATTAAGTTGCAAGCAACAGACAACTGCTTTAAGAAAAGTGTCTAAGGTAAACAATCGACTTGTTCCATGAACAAGAGACCGTTGTTTTCTCCCTAGTAGCAACAACACATCTACAACCGAAGAGATTTCTGTCACTTCCCTTGGAACCTAGAGGCATGAACCCACTATCGAGCATAAATACCCCCTCTTGGAGTCACTAGCAACTACTTGGCCAAGATAGCTACTAACAACGGAGAGCATGCAAGATCACAAACAACACGGACATGATAGAATCAATTAGATAAAACCATTAATCAATCTGACATAGTAATCTCAATATCCATCGGATCCCCGCAAACACAACATGCATGATTACAAATAGATTAGATCTTGATCATAAACAGAGCTCACAAGATCTATACATGAAAGCACAAAGGAGGAGATACAACCATCTAGCTACTACATGGACTCGTAGTCCAAGGTGGAACTACTCACGCTTCATACCGGAGGCTGGCATGATGAAGAAGAAAGCCTCCAGGATGATCTCCCCTCCGACAGGGTGCCAGGAAGAGCTTCAGATCCCCCCACGATCTAGGGACGATGGTGGCGGCGGCTACAGACGGTTTCGTGGAGTTTTGATCGGGTACCTAGGGTTTCTGCATCGGGGGCTTCTTATAGGCGAAGGGGCGAGCCAAGGGGGGGCCATAGGCGCAGTTGCACCCCCAGGCCGGGTGGGCCCACCTGCGGCAGGTGTGTGCCCCCCTGGTGAGCCTTCTCCGTCTCATCTTCTGGCTTCCTGTTGCCCACGGTAAAATATTGACTTTGGCTTTTGTCCCGTCCAATTCTGAGAATATTGATTTTCTGCCTTTCTGGAAACAAAAACAGAAGAAAACAGGCAACTGACACTGTGGCAACTTGTTAATAGGTTAGTTCCAGAAAACATATAAAGACACCTCAAAGTATGGACAAAGCAAAGCAAAGTAGATACTAAACAAGCATGGAGCATCAAAAATTATAGATACGTTTCCGACGTATCATCGAAGCCAACGGATCGATACGACCCTTGCACCGCGCCCTGATCGGGGGCACCCAACCTCTGCATGGTTGGTGGGGCCCTGTGGCAGCGCTATATAAAGAGGGTAGGGGTCAGGGCACACACTACGAGGTTCGTCGCACTGCCGCTCCCCCACCTATAATCTTACCGATCTAGGGTTAGCACTAGCTACGGGAAGATCCACCACCACTTAGCCCTCTCACTCCCGCTCTCGCCGTCGACCCCCATGGCCAACGGCTCGAGCTCCTCGAGTACCGTTGAAGGTAACCCCCCTCTCTCTCTGTATAGAACTAGTACCAATATTCGATTAACAACAAAGGTTCTACCGAAACTCCTATACCTAGTCGATGTAGCAGAGCTAACAAATAGCATTGTCTTGGCCACACTATGAACAATCAGAGGGTAGTTGTAGTATGCCAAGAAGATGCCACCGAATTTGTGGAGCCAAGAGGAAAATATGTGGGGTGATAACTGCATTATATTGATAGATGGGGGAATAAGACGAAGGAGAATAGAGAGGTGTAGCGGCCACATGGTAGGAGAAAACGATGTCGGTAAAGACGCGAGATTAGAAGGATGGTATTTTGAGTATTTTGCATGAAATGATGATGTAGATGTAGATCTAATTGTTGTAGACGGCGAGTTAGAAACATAAAAAAAATAGCGAAACAACAATTTCTCTTTGTTTTGAAGATATCAAACCCGTTATCCTAGAATAAAGATATAACAAACCAGTTGAAATAGTAGTACACGTTTACTTGGACAAAAAAACAAACTGTAGTCACGCGTTCAATATTCAGTAAAAAACATGCAAAACACTAAATGGAGTGCTGCATGTTCATATTAAACGTTTAAAGAATCAAGTTATTTGTATCATCATCTTACACCTTGCACACAACTCAAACACCCAAATAAAAACAGATGCCACGAGTCAAATGAGTAATCAGTCAGATCAACACAACGAATAAACTTGAGAGCTGGCAACGCCCAAACACCAGACCGGCCATCGCCTAGAACCAGTTGCTGCTGTACCTGCTGGCACTCTTCCGCCGCTCGGATACCCGCTGGTGGCCTCGCCGCCCGGCCCGTCGTCAGCTCAGCGTCATACAGCATCCTCGTGGCCGTGTCAAGAGAGCGTACTACTAGGAAAAACGCTACCAGTAACGCATTAAATTGGAATTATGTGGCGCATATAGATGTTGTCGCTAAATCCTCGTCACTAAAATTTAAATTCTTATGCGCCACATAATTCTCAACATTCTGTGACGCATATGACATATGCGCCACAGAATCTAGGACAGAATTCTGTGGCACATATGCCATATGCTTCACATAATCCTTTTTTTTTCATAATTCGAAATTTTCAGAATTTAGTACAAATACAATTATACTACAAGAAATACACCTAAATTTGACAGAAATACACAGAAAAGCTGCACACCGCAGTACAAATGTTCCAGTTCACATATAATACATCAACAAGCACAAATGTTTACAAGTGTTCATCAATCACATATTAGACATATATTAGAACCGAATAAGTGTACAAGTGTATATTTCACAAGTGTTCATCTCACTCACATAACTTAATTACAATCGCGTGATGTTGTCACCACCTACTACCTTAGAACAGAATATATAGTACATCGTAACCGCGATGCCGGTGAGGAGGAGCGACATCAAGATCTTCGTCCGGTTCATCTTTCATACGTGTCTCCTCCACTTGGCCGCCGCCTCCTCTCTAGTCGCGTATCCCTTGTAGCTACTGCCGCTGAACTTGTCCGGTGACAGTCTACCCACTCCTCGTAGACACCTGGAACCCGACCCGTGTACACAACGTACGTCAGCATCTCTATTGACAAGGCATATTACTACATCATGCAATTATATATGTTGACAAATATTAGAGCAACACATTCATAAACTTAAAATAATGCATCGATGACAATGAAAGAAACACGACAACATGTCTGACACAATAACAACGACCATGGTTATTACACGACACAATAACAACGACGGTTTCAAGCTAGGCAAGATAAGTTTTCGACACACACACTACATGTGTCCACCCATACACACGCTCTCTCAGTCAAGTAGCCTTCTCCTCAGAGGGCGCCGGGAACGGCTTGTACATGTCTTTCGTCGTCCACGTCCTGAAGTCACCCTGCGCCTTGAGGCGAGCTTCGATCTCCCTCTTGGTGAACTTCCTGGGCTGGTGTAAGAGACCACCAATTGTGTTGACCTGTTCCACGATGATATGTGATAGCTTCACCTGCGTATCATGGAAGTCTTCCATGAGATCGGAGTCATTGATCCCATGCAACTTTTAGGCCCATCCTCGGAGAGAAGATGGCAGCGTTAGCATCTCGCCATCCCGGACAAACCGTTTGAGGTGATGACAAACGTAGAAGGCCTCCTTCACGCTGCTAGACGTCTGCTTGACGCAGGGGAACTCACACACGTGCTTGAACTTGTGTGAGCCATTGTCCCTGTAAGCCTACCCCTTATAGTCGAAGGGGCCTCCCTGTTTGGCATAGCCCTTGATACCATCATCCAAAACTCTCTTTACTCTGGCGTAGTTCTTCCTCCTCACACTCCCCGAGTCAAAGTAGGTGGCAAGCAAATACCTCGTGGAGAGGACGATGAGCGTGCAGTACTTGTCTCTGCGGGCAACACACAATGTGGAACGGGATGTTGGAAAAGAGCAATGGAAAGAAATACTTATGTGTTACGACGGCGGTAGGAGGATGTGTACACTTACTCGGGAAAGAAAGGCACAAGGATGTTGTCCTTCCTATTGCTTTCCATCAATAGCTTCTGAAGGTAGGACTTTTCCCGGGCCCGGGTCCTTGTTCCTTCTTCCAGCTGGCTGTCCCGCATGTAGTAGGGATCTGCTATCGCGACGAACGGGGTTTTCTCTCTCTTGACCTTCATCGCCAGATTGAGCGCGAATAGGTGAACCAAGTTATAGTCCAGCCGTCTCGAGTGGAATAGCTTGAAGATGTCCTCGTAGGCTATGAAGAACACATCCGCGGGGGCATCGGTGACGAAGCCCACGTCCTCCGGCACCTTGATGGTGAACACCGAGTAACTCGGGTTATTGTCCTTGAGAAGGAGTCCCTCCAGTGTCTAGATACCTTCATGCAAACTCATCATAGCTCCCGAAGCCAGGTGGCGCAGCTCCGGAGGCAGTATGGGCTGACCAGCTTCATGCACTATGGTCAAGCCATCCTGGCAGGGTGGTACAACATCGTCCCGGTAACGGATCGGAGCGGGCTGGCTCGTAGCCTTGTCCTTGTTCCTGTTCGACCTCTTCCTCACCCTCTTCCTATTCTCATCAGCAGTGTCCTCCACTGGCGATGCTATCCCCTCACCTGCCATCCTGTGGAGTGTGTCAGGGCTGAAAACGATTCTGGCCGGTGGAGGTTGTGTCTCGGCGTCCGGAGGCATCTCCTGAGAAAGCCCACGGAAGACCAGGCGCTTCTTGGGATGGGTAGCTTGATCGCGGAATGATGGTTCTTCATCGAGAGGAGGCATGAACGGTCCTTTGCTGGCGCCGGTGTTGACGAAGGCATTGACATCAATTGATGCATCATCATCATCCACCTCGATATTGGCATCGAAGGCCGCCATGTTCATGTCGTCCTAGGGTGGTGGCGATGGCGGTTGCGGTGCCACGGCCTTGCCTTTAGGCGGGGGCGATGGCGGTCGAGGAGCAACCACGCCCTTGGCTGCTTGTTGCGCCGATGCAGACGCTCCCAATAAGAGTCTCTGGTGACGGCTTGTGGTGGCGGCGACGACGAGCGGTGCAGCAGGAGGCTTCGTACTTAGCGGCCGAACGATCGAGGTGGCGCCGGTGGAGCGAGACCCAATATGAATCTGGGTCTTTGACAAAACCATGGGATAGCCATGGCAACCTTCTAGGGCCAGGTGCTCGTCGGCTCCCGGAGGTTGCATGGGAGGGTCCATGTCTTTACACCCCCCAACACCCGACCCAACTCGACGCGCATCACGGCACCATCCATGGGCTTGCAGTGCATAGTGCGGTTCGCCGGTTGTATTAGCTTGCCCGTGTCAACATCCTTCAACTCGCCGCCGGGCACCTTATGCAGGAGCACACACGGAGTGTCCTGAGGCATATAGATATGCATCATGAGATGGCAGCCAATCAAAGGCATTAAGTAGAGCATGCTGACTAACTACTTATTTTACCTTGGTAAGGGCACCGAGCTTGGATAATGTTGAGACACGGGCGGCCGGCGGTTGATCCTTGTTCTTCTCCGGCTCAGGTACATTAGGAAGCACCACCACCGCCGGCTGCTGCGCCTTGGTAGTCTCGGCAGGAGGGGGCAGCTCCGGCGCATCCAACTCCATCGGCTGCACCACAGGGATGGAGGGCGGCGGGGTAACCATGTTCGGCGACACTTGGTGGCTCGAGGTGTTGCCTCCGCCGCTGGGCACTTGTATCGGCCCCACCTGACCGTCCACATTCCATTTTGCTATCCCCTCCATCAGCCGAGGGGGTAGCATCTCGAGGATCTTCTTCTGCACTATAGCGTTCACCTCGTCCTGGCCCACCTTACTGGCCTCCAGATACCTGATCTTCCGCTTTAGCTCTTCCTTCTCGGCTTGATCCCGAGCCGCCGACTGGGTCCGCCTCTCCTTTCTCTTCTTGGCTTCCTTGTTGTAGTACTCGCGGAACTTTCTGCTCGTACCAAAGCCAGAGATACGGCCAGCTGACGTGGGCGGGTAGGACTTCTACCTCCCCTTGTAGGCGTTGGTCGCCCTGTTGAAAACCATGTCCCATGGCTCCGTCGAGCCCTGGGATGACAGGTCCAGCGCCTCATGCGCATCCTTGATTTCAGCGTCCTGCAGACAAGGAAAGGTGAACCCACATTTAGGAACTTGCCTTCATTATTCAAAATGAAAGCAAATGGACCGCAGGTAAATTACTTACTAGCTTCTCCTCAAACTTCCTCATATCATCATCGTCGGTGATGAATTCCATGGTATCCTTGTCCAGATAGTAGCGGACCCGGACAAAGTTTCGGGTCTGCTCGTCCGTGATTTTTAAAAACGGGTTTTCTTTCCCAAGACGCTCAACCTCGGCGTCCTCCCATGCCCATATGGCCTTCTTTCCCCTGTAATCGCCGCTTCCACATCGGTGGTTACCTATGTTCTATTCCCGCATTTGCCGACCCCACTCCGTCCATTCCTTCGAATCGTTAGTCTCCGTCTCCACCTTGAATATCTTGAACTTGTCTTCGTCGATCATGGGCTCACCCTTCTTGATCTTCTCCCAACTTTCCTTTTTCGCGATCTTGTTCTTCACCCGGGTTCTCCAGCTGCTCAAGGCATTGGCGATCTTCATGATGGCTGACCTGTTCACCTTATTGGACGGGTCCAGTTTGTCGGTGTACGGGGCCGGGAACTTGTACCGTCGGTGAAGCTTCTTAATGCAGTTCGCCACTAACCGCTCATTCGCTTCAGACATATCAAAAAGATCTATTACTAAAAGGAGATTGGGATCATCCTGTGGTTACCGGATGATGGGAATAACTAAGCAGAAATTTGGAAATGAGCACGAAATGTCTATAAATGAATTTTCTCATTATTCGTTATTTCTGGGTCTTTTCGTTGCATTCACTTACAACAAGAAACAACCACCAGCGTTTGGTGCAGCACCTGCATTTTGGTGCATTCTTCTTCCTTTCCTTGGTCTTTCGTTCCGTCATATTCCAAATAACTTATCTTCTCAGGTGCTTCGTGTTGATCGACATGCTTTCTCGGACGATGCACCCGAGTTGCATGCCAAACCCGACGGCAACATCCGGAGGCTCCAACGGTTGGCCACTTTCCGAGAACAGGGTGATCTCGTCGGTGGTGTCGGCGAGCTTTTGCGGCTTCCGATCCTTCCTCGGCTTCTTCTTAAGAGACGGGTTGTTGCTACCTCCATCCGTCGTGCGGTCCCCGCCATCGGTCGTGCGGTCCCTACCATCGTTCGTGCGGCCTCCACCATCGGAGGTGGTCGCATCCTCCTCCTCGGCTCCATCTATCAGGTAGTCCTCATCCCCCTCTTGCTCATCATCCCCATCGTGGCCCGCAGAAGCTGCCACATCCTCATGTTGAGACTCCGCCGCCTCGTACTGCGACGCCACCTCCCAGAAAGTGAGGTTCGCCGCTCTAGCTTGGTCTTCGACGCTCATGGCGGCCTTAGAAGTGCCGACCCCATCGGCGACCGACATGTTTTCACACTTCTAAACAAATTAAACTAAGTTAGTATTAATTAGTGTCGACAATATTTAAAATGAGCTGCCCATTTCTCCCGAAGTGTCGATTCACTTCCACTTCGGTCGAGAAATGGGGCTCATATGTCAAGAAAAATTACGAAGTGTCCGACCGAAAAATTTGGCATGACCTTTGCTATTTTTTTTTGACATATGAGCCCCATTTATCGACCAAAATGGATTGAAATCAACATTTCAGGAGAAATGGGCAGCTCGGGTGATTTCCCTGCAAACATTCCACATACAAAAAAGCACAAATAGTGCTCCACTGCCATATATGGTGCTCCAGATTTAAACAGTAGAAAAAACAGCCACATATGGTGCTCCAGATTTAAACATTCCACATACAAAGAAGCACAAATAGTGCCCCACATCCACATATGGTGCTCCAGATTTAAATAGTAGCAAAAACAACCACATATGGTGCTCCAGATTTAAACAATAGCACATACAAAAAAGCACAAATAGTAGCTTTACATTTGTACTCCAGATTTGAGACCTAACATGATGCTCCATATTTAAATAGTAGCTTTGCATATGGTGCTCCAGATTTAAATAGTAGCTTTGCATTTGTACAAAAAGGCAAAAACAGTACTTTTAAATAAGATTTGCATTTTAAATAGTGCAATAACAATAGCTATAAATAACACTAGCTTTAATAAATAACAGTAGCTTTAAAACTTATTTGTTGCAGTAAAAACAAATAAATTGACAGTCGTGAGTAAAAAGAAATAAATTGACAAACAAATAAACTGTTATTGCAAAACTTATTTAAAGTTAATGTTATTGCAAAACTTATTGGTTACTGTCAAATAACCTATTGCAACCTATTGTCAAATAAAGATTAGCATCATCGGGAGAGAGAAATGTTCCCAGAATTATTCTTACTGCAACCTACTTGTAAGAAAACAAAAAACCTACTTGTAAGGTACTGTTATTGCACTTTATTCTTACTGCACTTTAAGAATTATTTAAAGCTACTGTTATTGAACTTTATTCTTACTGCACAAGATCATAAGAAAACAATATGAATCAAGATTTCATTCAGATTTAAAGCTATTGTTATTGCACTTTATTTAAACAGTATGAATCAAGATTTCATTCAGACTTAAACATTATCAATCAAGGTTGGCAACTACTACTATCCAGATTTAAACAGTGAAAATGTAGGTATGTCCGAGATAAACAGAGGATCGGACTACTATCCTTTGGTTTTTTGGGAGTTTTAAGAAATCTACTCCTCTACTTTAAAAACAGAGGATCAGACTACAACAGTAACAATCCAACAAACAAAACAGAACAACAGTTGCACTTATATAAGTAACAACATATGTGTACTCTGGATCACCATGCATGCATGTATAAGTAACAACATATTAAAGCTAACCACGACCAAACCAGAGGACACATAAAACCTGCAAAAAACCATGACCATGGCACATCTAGTAAATCCAGCACTCACCTCTACGTTTCAGGGAGACACCTCGAAGCAGAGCAGGACCGCCGCAAAACCTGCAAGAAAACGAATTGAGCTTTAGAAAAAAGATCATCACCTACACTTCAGAAATGAATTGGGCAGGGAAGAAGGAGGGGAGGGGGTCACCTGCGCGGGGTGTGGTGGTCGTGGTGGTCCTGGACGCCGGCAGAGCCTCCTCCTCCTGGTGCTCTGCGCGCATGAACCACGACGAGGTCAGCATGGACAGAGGAGGAAGGGGGCAGGGAAGAAGGAGGGGAGGGGGTCACCTGCGCGGGGTGTGGTGGCCGTGGTGGTCCTGGACGCCGGCGGAGCCTCCTCCTCCTCCTGGTGCTCTGCGTGCATGAACCACGGCGAGGTCAGCATGGACAGAGGAGGAAGGGGCAGGGAAGAAGGAGGGGAGGGGGTCACCTGCGCGGGGTGTGGTGGTCGTGGTGGTCCTGGACGCCGGCGGAGCCTCCTCCTCCTCCTAGTGCTCTGTGCGCATGAACCACGGTGAGGTCAGCATGTACAGAGGATGAAGGGGGCAGGGAAGAAGGAAGGGAGGGCCGGGGGTCACCTGCGGGGTGGTGGATGGCTGGCGTGGCATGGCGGCACAGCGGGGCAAGCGCGGCAGGCCGGCGAGATCGGCGGCGCGGCGGCGAGATCGAGCGCGGCAACACGACTATCTAGGGTTCATCGAAACAGTTTGGGGGGGAAAGTAAAGAGGGAAGAAGCGCCGCGCGGCTCAAAACGGCTAAGTCACAGAATTCTGTGGCGCATCTGTTAGATATGCGCTATAGAATTTTTACTGATGGTACAAAAACGATTGTTGCACATATATGACATCAAACACATCTCAGTGCATTGGTTAAGTGCTTGCTCCACCACACTGATGCCCTAGGTTCGATTCCTGGCGGCCACAATTTTTTTAATTTTTTTTTAAAATATTTTAAGGATGGTAAATATATATTTAAGGCAAGAACTAATATATTTTACTATTAAAAACAAGAATTAATATATTTGCCTATTAAGGATGGTAATAATATATTAAAAAAAGAACTAATATATTTTCCTATTAAGGATGGTAATAATATATTATATGCTTGTCACACACACACCCACATCAATATATCTGCATGCATTAGTTAGTACAAAAAAGGCGTCAAAAACCGCTAAGTCGGCTCCAAGGTAGCGCTAGTGTCTCTTCACAACAACTTTCTTGCCCTTCTTCTTTGCGGTAGAATACTTTAGGCCGGCCACCTTGAGATTTCTTATCGCGTACGGGCAACCTTTAGCCGGTAGGGTGGTCTTCCTTCTTACTTTAGCATAAGTAATAGGCTTGTCGAAGTACTTGTCGAATTCCTCTTTGATCTTGGGATCGATGTTCTTGTCGATGTCTTGCTTGTTGGCAGGTCCTTCGATTCCGATGATGCTCCTCTTGCCCCTCCTCACGACAACACGGCTTGGCTTTGCCGGGTCGGTAATGAAGAAGCATTGATCAACTTGGCTAGCGAGCACTCATGGCTCATTTTTTGTGGAGGCGTTCTTCGATTTGGCATCGGGTATAACCATGGTGGTGAAAAACCGGCCATCTTTTTCGACACTCTTGGCCCATCTGACACAAAACATCGACACCGTCACTCCGCAGTAGTCGAGTTCCCATATCTCCTCGATCCTTCCGTAGAATATTTCCTTAACATCAGTCTCGTCATCGGCGTATGATAGCATAGCTACTCATGAGTTTTGATATTCGCTATTCTTGTCCTTCTCCTCGGTGTAGAATCTGTAGCCGTTGATGTCATATGTCTGATAGGTCCTAACGTTGCGCCCGGGGCCCTGTGAGAGTGAGAATATGAGTTTCTGATCTTCAGTATAAGGCGTCGGCATGGGAGTTTCTAGTAGCCTTTTCTTGAACCACCTCGTGAAGCTGGCGTTGTGCTCTCTGGTTACGTCTCCCTTCTTCCTTGTCTTGCCCAGGTTATTAGCGAGCTTCTGCTCGATTAAGGTTTTGTGCTCATCCACCCAGGGGCCGACCAACTCTATGTGTTGTAGCGTGACTCGGTTTGCCCTGTCAAAGTCAGCGTGTTCGAGTTCGATGCCAACGTGGAGTGCGCGGTAGCCCTCGCGGTGACCAAATCCAGTGAGCCTCCCTAGGTGCTTCCTGGTGGGCAGACCGACATCCTGGTTCTCGATGCTTAGGTAGTTCTGGCAGAAGGATATACACTCGTAGGTCAGAAAGCCCTTGGCTATGCTTCCATCTGGACGGGACCTATTACGAACGAATCCTTTGATGACACCGTTCAGCCTTTAGAACGGCATCATGTTGTGTAGGAACGCCGGCCCGAGATGGATGATGTCATCCACGACATGGACAAGCATATGCACCATGATGTCGAAGAACGCGGGAGGGAAGTAAATCTCGAGCTCGCATAGTATCTCGACGGTCTATTCCTGTAGCTTGCCGAGCTGCTTCACGCCGATAGACTTCCTAGAGATGACGTCGAAGAAGTTGCAGAGGCCAAACAGCGTATCACGGACGTGCTCGTCCATTATCCCTTGGATCGCAACGGGAAGTATCCGCGTCATCAGCACGTGACAGTCATGAGACTTCATCCCGTTGAACCTCTTCTTTGCTATGTCCAGATATCTGCTTATCTTCCTAGAGTAGCCGTGGGGAACCTTGACTCCTATGAGGCAACTAAAAAATCTCTCGAGCTCCTCCTCGCTCAGAGTAAAGCATGCAGCTTTAAGCACCACCCCATTCTTCTTAGACCTTTTGCGGCGACTCTGGGTCCCTTCCGTCTGTTCATCGCATCGTCGGCATCGTCACTATCAGGGTACTGAAGTTTCTTCTTAATGCCAAGCAATTTCAGGTCACTTCTTGCTTTCGGCCCATCCTTGGTCCTATACGGCATGTTCATCAGAGTGCCGAGCAGGCTCTTGGTAATGTTCTTCGTGACGTGCATCATATCGAGGCTATGGGGTGAAGGACCTTCCAGTAAGGCAGGTCCCAGAAAACAGACCTCGCCTTCCATACTCCATGCAATGGTGGCGGTTGTTCCCTCGGCCGCTTCTTTCCCGACGTAGGGCACTCTTCCCAATTGTCTAGAAGCTCCTTGATTTCTTCGCCGCTCAATGGTCGTGGGGCATTATCAAGCTCGTCTTTGCCATTGAACAGGTCTTCGCGTTTTCTCCACGGGTGATCCTTTCAGAGCCACATTCGAGTCATCTGGAACACGGTTTTCGAAGACCCGGGATCCCTCGGCAGCTGCATATGCGGGTCTTGTCCATGCACCTAACACATGCACAAAATCCATGGTTCACCTGGCACGCTACATATCCGTAACCAGGATAGTCATGCACCATCGTGAGCAATGCGGCTCTCAGGTCGAAATAATCTCCAGTGTAGGCGTCCCACGTACGTGCCGGCGTCTCCCACAACGTTGCTAACTCCTCTTTCATGAGCCCGAGATACAGATGCATGTCGACACCCGGTTGTTTCGGCCCCTGGATAAGGATACTCGTGTGTATGTACCGCTGCTTCGTGCACAGCCAGGGGGGAGGTTGTACGGCCATACAAACATGGGCCAGGTGTTGTGCGTCCTACTCTTGTTGCCAAAGGGATTGAGTCCGTCGGTGCTCATGCCCAGCCTGACGTTCCTTGGATCGAGCCCGAACTCATCTTGGAATTCGATGTCTAGCGCATTCCACTGGCTAGAGTCCGTGGGGTGTGTCAGTATCTTGCCCTTCTCCGGATCATCTTCCGGCTTTTCCCTCTTTGCGTGTCATTGCATGAGCTCTGCTTCCTTAGGGTCTACGAAATACCGCTGCAGACGAGAAGTGATAGGAAAGTGTCACACCACTTTTCGGAGAACTTTCTTGTTCCCTCTCTTGTACCGTCCCTGGCCACACACCGGGCATGTGGTTCTATCCTTGTACTCGTTCTGATAAAGTGCGCAGTCGTTGATGCATGCGTGGTACTTCACGTATGGCATGTCTAGTGGGCAAACTACTTTCCTCGCCTGCTCGATACTTGTTGGCAGTGTGTTGTCCTTGGGAAGACGAGCGTGCCATAATTTCATGTGAGCATTGAAGCTAGTGTCGGTCCATTTGTGCTCCGCCTTCATCTCCAAAGCCTTCAGCGTTACACTCAAGCGTGTATCCTCGGGCCGGCACCCAAGATACAATGGAATCCTCCCGTCTACCTCCATATGTGCCAGCTTGGCTTTCTCTCTGGCTGCAGCTTTCGCGTTGGTCGTCTGCTTGAGGAGAATTTCTTGAAGATGAGGGTCCCGCAAGGCCGAAGTTAGCGCCGTGTTCGTGCTCCCTTCTTCTCCGCCACCACCACCATCTACTCCGGCATCATCTCCTTCATGATGATCGTGTCCGTCGGCATCTCCTTCTTCATGATGATCATCATGTTCTCCTTCGTCATGATGACCATGTCCGGGAGACCCTTCGTCTTCTCCCCCGCCCCCGGCCTCTTCTTCATCATGGCCACCGCCATCTGCCGGCGGCTCATTCACTAAGAAGCCGGGCATGAAACCACGTGTGATAAGGTGAGACTCCAGCTGTCCAGAATTAGGGTTGATCCACGTCCGGTGTTTGCACGTTCGGTACGGACATCTTATCTTCGTTGTTGTTTTGAACCATATCGGCCACCGCGTCAGCCTTGTATCTAACCATCCAGCGTTCTCTCATATGGATGACCATGGTCGCCTGCGCGTGAACATAGACCAAATTAAAGAGAGAGTGTTAGAACCATGCACGCACACATGACGCGTACACATATATGCATGATCGCCGGAAAATTTCGGCATGACCTATCCTAAAAGTAGGACGTATGGCTAGTGCAGAAATTTGCCGAAATGGACGTGTATCAACATTTCGGCAAACCTCCATGCACCCGGCGCTAGCAACATGCATTCAAGCACAACACAAAGCTCCTCCATAAGCAAGCATGCATGCATTCAACAAACACAACACAAAGCGAAGGAACATCGTCTCGCCATCACACACCACTCGTGGGACCAATCTTCACCTACAAAACATTCATATATACATGCATGCTCCGAGACCCGCCGGCCACACAAAACATGCATCACACACAAGTACCCATGCACACCTCACAAATCCACAACCATAGGCATAGCGGTGGAGGAGCAAAGTATGGGTAGGTGTAGTACCTTTTACAAAGTAGGAGTAGCTTCCCTCACAAGTACATGAACCAAAGTAGGTCTAGCTATCAACAACGGAGGTGAGTATGAGCAAAATGGAGTGGGAGGGAGGAGAGGGACGATCTAATTGGAGGTGGGAAGAAGGAGAAGGGTGGTGGTAGGTAGGAGGGGATGCCACTTTTTTAGATCTGTTTGCGTTACATGGCCATATACATATATATATGAGAGAAGTGAGAAAGAGCCAGTGAGAATTCTGTGGCGCATATGTTATATACGCCACAGAATTTTGACATTCTGTGGCGCTTATAGTCATATGCGCTACAGAATTCTGGCATGCCCATGTGCTGGGTCAGGCCTACATGGGGCCCACAGAAATTTTGTGGCGCATATGGCTATATGCGCCATAGAATTCTCACTTTCTGTCCATATGCGCCACAGAATTGCAAGAATTCTATGAAGCATTTGCTATATGCGCCACAGAATTAATTTTAGTGAAACATTTTCCCTATATGCGCCACAGGATTAAAATCTACCTATAATCGTTTTCCTAGTAGTAAATTTAGCGAAAAATCAAAATAAATTTAGCGAAACAACAATTTCTCTTTGTTTCGAAGATATCAAACCCGTTATCCTGGAATACAGATATAACAAACCAGTTGAAATAGTAGTACACGTTTACTTGGACAAAAAACAAACAAACTGTAGTCACGCGTTCAATATTCAGTAAAAAACATGCAAAACACTAAATGGAGTGCTGCATGTTCATATTAAACGTTTAAAGAATCAAGTTATTTGTATCATCATTTTACACCTTGCACACAACTCAAACACCCAAATAAAAACAGATGCCACGAGTCAAATGAGTAATCAGTCAGATCAACACAACGAATAAACTTGAGAGCTGGCAACGCCCAAACACCAGACCGGCCATCGCCTAGAACCAGTTGCTGCTGTACCTGCTGGCACTCTTCCGCCGCTCGGATCGCGCCCGCAGCACGGAGAGCTGCGCCTCCCACACGTCCCTCGCGAACCCACCCGCTGGTGGCCTCGCCGCCCGGCCCGTCGTCAGCTCAGCGTCGTACAGCATCCTCGTGGCCGGGTCGGAGAGCGTCTCGTAGGCGCGACGGAGCTCGACGAAGAGCTCCGTGGACTCGGCACGGCGCGACGGCGGGCAGACGTCCGGGTGGTACTGCAGCGCGAGCCGCCGGTACGCGCGCTTGACCTCCTCCTCGCCAACGGCCGCTGAGTGGTCCAGCGACAGCACCTTGTAGTAGTCCTTGCTCCTGCTCGCCGTGCGGCGGACACCAGCGCTCGCAGACGCCGCCGCCTTCACCTTGACGGTGCGGCGGGTGCTCCTCCGGCCGAGGACGGCGCCGATGGAAACATTGCCGATGGTGTTCATGGCTGATCGAAACGGAACAAGAAACAAGTACTATTTGCAGTTGCAGGTGATTCAGACTTTCAGAGCGGCGCGAGATGTGCTGGTGTAGAAGAACAGAATGTATATGCCCACGTATATATAGGCCGATTGTAGGGTTGTACGGAGGAGGACACAAATAGTTTGGAGGCCCGTCCTCCGGCCGGTGCTCTAACGCGTTTTAGGTCTGGGTGAATTGGCTGCGAAGGCAGCTGCCATTTGGACGGAGACAAAGAAGCTCCCTGCGCCGCTGCGCGTGCGGAAGCCGGAAAACGTAGATTCTTGTTTAGGTTGTCACGGAAATCGTAGTTTATGCAAGATTCATTCACCCGTACGTGCAAGCTCAACGATGCATAAAATCCTGGTGAGCAACAGCTCTATAACGCGCTCTGAATCACACAGATCATATTGTTTCTCTCGGACCCACCGATTGTGACCAAGTCCGTCCTATAGAATTATTTTCCCCGGTCTCATAGGTCCCTTCTAGAACCTATTTCTTTTCTCCGTCCAAAATATACAATTCTCTATCTTAAAATAGATGCTGAAAATTTATCAAAATTTAGATGCATCTATATACGCCATCCATCCCAAGGCTTAAGGCATATAACTTTTTTGAAAAGTCAAGTCATGTAAAGTTTGATCAAACTTTTAGAAAAAAACTATCAAGAACTATTAGATTATATAGATACCTATTATATTATAATATTATATAGATACCATGTAAAAATATGTTTCATGATCGTATGAGAGGGTATGGATTACGTGTTGTAAATATTAATATTTTTCTCTAAAAACTTGATCAAACTTTAGTTGGTTTGACTTTTGAAAAAAATTATATGCCTTAAGTCTTGGAATAGAGGTAGTACTAAATAGTGTGCAAATATGTCTAAATTTAGATAAATCTGTAAAAAAAAATTAAGACAGAGTGAGTACGTATTTTTTTTACACGAAAACCAAGTTTTTTGGTTGCAAGTCTGGTAGGAGTGCTACACCTACCGCCTCCACCAAAGTATCCTTGTTTATTCAATAAAAACTATTCTCTTCATCTGGAAATAAGTGATTTGGATTTGTTTTCAGATGTATCTATACACATTTTAACGTCTAGAAATATGGCAATCTATACAAATCCAAGTCACTTATTTTCGGACAGAGATTTTTTTCTACCTATTAGTATTTGACTCATTTCATGTGTACACCAGGAAAAAAAATGCTAAATTGCAATGTTATTATCATTTTGACAAGATTTTAACTTATGGATAAATTCTGGATTTTTTTTGAACCGTGAGTAAGTCTAGCAACCACACTTATCAAATCCTAGATCTTCCATCGCATTTGTTGTTTCCATCAAAATTCAAAATAATTAATAGGAAAGTAAAATGAGGTTAGAACCCAATGGATTTTTCTTCAAATATAAACCGAGTGCCAAATGTCTTGTCATACATTTCCATAGGTGTTTGATCCCTACAAACCAAACAACGAGAAATGTTTATAAATATTGAAATCGCCCTACCATGCTGTAACATCGAAACACGACGTTTTCTTACTGTTGTTAAGGAATAAACACTAGTAGAAAACGGACCTTTGGTCCAGAGCATTAGTCCCGATTTTGGTACGAACCGGGACTAATGCCTTGGTCCCAATGGCTAGAAATGGCCGCAGGCCCCAGAAGACATTAGTCCCGGTTCATAGGGGACCTTTAGTCCCGGTTCGTTTAACAAACTGGGGCTAAAGGGTCTGGCGCTGGAAAAGAGAAGATGCGTAGACCTTTAGTCCCGGTTCGTTTCTCAAACCGGAACTAAAGTCATCGACTATATCTTCTTCCCCTTCCCAGCCCGAGCCATTTCAAGCTCACACAAGCATCTCTCTCAAATTTCTCCCCTCAAGCTCGAGTTCTTCCTAATTTTTCTCAAGATTTGTGAAGTTTTTTTGGCTCCACATCTATCAAGGGTCCTAAGAGGTTAGCAACTTCATCATTTCATCTTTCATTGCTTGTTTTAGCTTATTTCATGCTCTAGAAATGGATAGATTTGTGTGGATTCTATCTATATATATCTGGTTAATTTGGCACATATAGTTCTCGAAATTCATTTGATTCATCAAAGCAGATAGATACATGAGTTCATCCTATCTACATATCTTGGTTTGGCACGTAGTCTTGAAATTCAGACGGTTCACAGTGCATCATGTCACCTTCGAGCAACAAAATATTGTTCTTTCTTCTACCTGTCGTCACAAAATCTATTGCAACAAAAATAAGTACGAAAACTATGAAGGCACACATATATATAGTGGTGCCCTAGCATTTTAGTTAATCATAGGCTTAAGCAAGTAAGAACAAAAACATGAACACGCCGAGGAGATACCAAATTAAATTAGGGAGTGCCTCTATGGCGAGCTCCTCGAAGATGTCCGAGGACGAGGCATCCTAAGACATCTTCGAGAAGCTCTGCCGTAGTGGTGTCCCTGCTCTCGCACACCATCTTTCAGTTTATATATTTTTTAGCTAAATCAGTATGCTGGTGGAGCTAACTAATTTCACATATTAGGGAGTGCCTCTACGGCGAGCTCCTCGAAGATGTCTGAGGACGAGGTCCTAAGACATCTTCGAGAAGCTCCGCCGTAGTGGTGTCCCTCGTCTCGCACACGATCTTCCTTGCAGTTGATAGTTCACAAGGAAGCTTATTTATAGATTAAGCAGCACAACATAGTATCGACACTCACCCCTGTCATAGTGTCACCACCCACTAAAACAGTGTCGCTGCTCACTGGCATAGTGTCTCCACTCACGTCATATAGTGTCGTCACCCACTTTTAGTCCCGGTTGGAGTGTCCTTTAGTCCTGGTTGGAAACACCATTCGGGACTAAACGGGCTCATGTTGGCCCCAGCCTGCCGCAACCCCTTTAGTCCTGGTTGGTGTGTCCAACCGGGACTAAATATGTAGTAGAAAGTTTTCAAATCAGTGCAAAGTTGTTTGATGTATACGATGTGTTCTTTTATTTTTAGACTAGTACTACTCTTAGCATCGTGATTTTGTTTGATGAACTTATATAATGCAGATAAGACGGCAATCAATGTACGCTGACCGAATCTCTGACGAGTTCATTAAAGGCGTGCGTTCTTTTCTCGTTGTGGCAGAGGCAAACAAGTGGAATGGTTTTATGTCTTGTCCATGTGGTGAGTGTCGGAATCAGAAGGAATACTCTTCCTCAAGAGTCCTTCACGGCCATCTATTTCGGTCTGGTTTCATGTCTGGCTATAATTGTTGGACCAAACACAGAGAAAGAGCGGTATGATGGAAGACAACAAAGATGAAGAGAATGATGACAGCTATCCTATGTTCCCTGAATACGGTGGTACTAGAATGGAAGACAATGATGAAGAAGAAGCAGAAGAACGTGCATCATATGAGCCAGATGATGATCTTGGTCGGGCCATTGCTGATGTAAAGGGAGAATGTGATAGCAAAAGGGAGAGGTTAAAATTTGAGCAGATGTTAGAGGATCACAACAAATTGTTATACCCGAATTGCGAAGATGGCCACAAAAAGCTAGGAAGCATACTAGAATTGCTGCAATGGAAGGCAGAGGTCGGTGTGCTTGACAAGGGACTTGAAAAGTTGTTGAAGATAATGAAGAAGCTGCTTCCAAAGGATAACGAACTGCCCTCCATTACTTACGAAGCAAAGAAGATTGTTTGCCTTCTAGGATTAGAGGTACAGAAGATACATGCATGCATTAATGACTGTATCCTCTACCGCGGTGAGCAGTACGAGAATTTGGATGCATGCCCGGTATGCACTACATTGCGGTATAAGATCCAACGAGATGACCCTGGTGATGCTGTGGGGGAGCGTCCTAGGAAGAGGGTTCCTGCCAAGGTGATGTGGTATGCTCCTATAATACCATGGCTGAAACGTGTGTTCAGAAACGAAGAGCATGCCAAATTGTTGCGATGGCACAAAGAAGACCGTAAGAAAGACGAGATGTTGAGACACCCCGCTGATGGGTCGCAGTGGAGAAAAATTGAGAGAAAGCACCCAGACTTTGCAGGTGACGCGATAAACTTATGGTTTGGTCTAAGTATAGATGGCATAAATCCCTTTGGGGAGCAGAGCTGCAGTCATAGCACATGGCCTATGACTTTGTGTATCTATAACCTTCCTCCTTGGTTGTTCATGAAGTGGAAATTTATTATGATGCCAGTGATCATCCAAGGTCCGAAGCAACCCGACAACGACATTGAAGTGTACCTAAGGCCATTAGTTGAAAAAAAATTACAGCTGTGTCACGGACAAGGTGTACGTGTGTGGGATGAGCACAAACGTGAGGAATTTAACCTATGAGCATTGTTGTCCGTAACCATCAATGATTGGACTGCTCTTAGTAACATTTCAGGACAGACAAACAAGGGATACAATGCATACACACACTGTTTAGATGACACTGAAAGTATTTATTTGGATAAGTGCAAGAAGAATGTGTACCTAGGGAATCGTTGTTTTCTTCCGCCCACGCATTCCCTAAGAAGAAAAGGCAAGCATTTCAATGGTGAAGCAGATCACCGGAGTAAGCCTGTCCGTCATATTGGTGATGATGTATTTGATATGGTGAAGGATGAAAAGTAATCTTTGGAAAGGGTCCTAGCGTACAGTCCGTTCCGAAGGACGCTGGCGGACACGCACCCATGTGGAAGAAGAAATCTATATTTTGGGAGCTACCCTATTGGAAAGTCTTAGAGGTCCGCTCTGCAATCGACGTGATGCACCTGACGAAGAATGTTTGTGTGATACTATTAGGCTTCTTGGGTGTGTATGGAAAGAATAAAGATACACAAGAAGAATGTTTGTGTGAAAGTATTTATTTGGATAAGTGCAAGAAGAATGTATACCTAGGGAATCGTCGTTTTCTTCCGCCCACGCATTCCATAAGAAGAAAATGCAAGCATTTCAATGGTAAAGCAGATCATCGGAGTAAGCCTGTCCGTCATACTGGTGATGATGTATTTGATATGGTGAAGGATTTAAAAGTAATCTTTGGAAAGGGTCCTGGCGGACAGTCCGTTCCGAAGGACGCTGGCGGACATGCACCCATGTGTAAGAAGAAATATATATTTTGGGAGCTATCCTATTGGAAAGTCTTAGAGGTTCGCTCTGCAATCGACGTGATGCACCTGACAAAGAATGTTTGCGTGATACTACTAGGCTTCTTGGGCATGTATGGAAAGAATAAAGATACACCAGAAGCACGGCAGGACCAACAACGTATGAAAGACCGAGAAGGCAGGCATCCAGAGATGTTTCAAGGTACTGCCAGCTACGCTCTTATCAAGGAAGAGAAGGAAATCTTTTTTAAATGCATGAGTAGTATCAAGGTCCCTTTTGGCTTCTCGTCCAATATAAAGGGAATAATAAATATGGCAGAGAAAAAATTCCAGAACCTGAAGTCTCATGACTGCCACGTGCTTATGACGCAGTTGCTTCCAGTTGCTTTGAGGGGGCTTTTGCCGGAAAATGTTAGAGTACCCATTGTGAAACTACGTTCGTTCCTCAATCCAATTTCTTAGAAGGTAATCGATCCATAAAGTCTACCAGGGTTACAGAAAGATGTGGTCCAGTGTCTTGTTAGCTTTGAGTTGGTGTTCCCACCATCCTTCTTCAACATAATGACGCACCTTCTAGTTCACATAGTTGAAGAGATTACCATTCTCGGTCCTATATTTCTACACAATATGTTCCCCTTTGAGAGATTCATGGGAGTCTTAAAGAAATATGTCCATAATTGTGCTAAGCCAGAAGGAAGCATCTCTAAGGGCTATGGAACAGAGGAAGTCATTGAGTTTTGTGTTGACTTTATTCTTGACCTTAAGCCGATTGGTGTACCTGAATCACGGCATGAGGGGAGACTTAGTGGAAAAGGCACGCTAGGAAAGAAAGCAAAGATATGTATGGACGGACATTCTTTCACTAAAGCACACTATACAATTCTGCAAAGTTCCACCTTGGTGGCTCCGTATATCGAGGTACACAAGAATATTGTACGCTCGAACTACCCGGGGCAGTCTGACAGGTTGATTAGATATGAACACATGAAGACTTTTGACGGTTGGTTGCAGACACATCTCATGAATGACATCACTGTTGGAGATCAGTTGTACTTGTTGGCCAGGTCTCCATCTTCAACTATATTGACTTTCCAAGGGTACGAGATAAATGGGAATATATTTTACACGCACGCCTAAGATAAAAAGAGCACCAATCAAAACAGTGGTGTCCGATTTGATGCAACGGACGAGAATGAGAAAAAGGACACATATTATGGTTACATAGAGGACATATGGGAACTTGACTATGGTCCTAATTTCAAGGTCCCATTGTTTCGATGCAAATGAGTCAAGATGACAGGAGGTGGGGTAATGGTAAACCAGCAGTATGGAATGACAACAGTGGATCTCAATAATCTTGCGTACGGAGACGAACCATTCGTCATTGCCAATGATGTGGCTCAAGTTTTCTATGTGAAGGACATGTATATTAGACCGAGAAAAAGGAAAGATAAGCAAAAGAATACAATATCATATGATGAGACAAAGCGCCACATAGTTCTTTTAGAAAAAGAAACATGGTGGGAGTTGAGGACAGGACAGACATGTCAGAAGATTATAACAAATTTCATGAAATTCCGCCATTCAAAGTGAAAACTGACGCAAGCATACCGCTAAATAAGGAAGATGCTCCATGGTTACGGACTAGAAGAGAATCAAAACACTAGATGTGGATGTTGGTGATGTAATAATGTATTAAACCTTTTGTGAATTAATCCTATTTTTAGAATTTCTGAGATTGCTGTAGGCAGGTAGAAAAAACAGCATTTGATCACCTGAGCGAACACACAAGAATACAACAACATATTCATGTTTAGTCCCGGGACTAGGTAACACTCAAGACATTTATTAATATTAAAAACCGGGACTAGCTAACACTCAGGACTAAAGCCGCCCCCTTTTGTCATAATCATGCGTAGTCCTATAGTATGCAACTTGAGGGTCTTCTTCGTCATCATCATCGTCATCGTCACATGCCACTCCGGGGATCCTCAGCCCAGCCATGCCATATACCGGGGGAACCTGCCACTCTGGCCTCGGATTCACGGCGGGCGGGGGAGGGGTCTCCTGGAAGACGATGCCACTAACACCGGGTAGGGGAGGGGCCTTCTTGTGGCTTTATGGCGGGTGGACTTGTGGGCACCGCATGCGAGGATGGTCTCCCCCGGCGATGTAGTGCATCACACCGATGATAGTACGGTTCGCCCACCAAAGACGCCGGCCGGCTTCGTTGTGGTTCACCGGGGGCGGGCCATCACCCTCGTACCTGGCGAGATCCCTTTCATGCGGTTAGCGAAGAAGGCATTCCAGGTGTCGTAGTTGTCGGGATCCCACTAGGGATCCATCTGCTGCTCCGGCGTGAGCTCGTGGTAGAAGTGGTTCGTGATGGCCGCCTGTCGGGCGGAGCCTTGAGGCACAGGAGGGACAGGAACCCCTCAAGCACTCAGCATCCAGCCGGCGGGCGGCCGGTAGCCTGGCGGGCAAGGATAGCTAGAGGCGCACAGCGCCTCGGTCTCCTCGAGGGTCAGAATGGCCCAGTAGGCACTGTCCATTGTTGTGAGAGAGGAAAGTGTGGATGTATGGATAGCCATGGCATGGTCGGCCTATATATAGATGGAAAGGGCGGGAAAACATGGCGGGAAGTGGTGGGAAATGGCAGGAATTATCTTTAGTCCCGGTTAGTGGCTACAACCGGGACTAAAAGCTCCGTTCAGAGGAAAAGGGCGGGAAGCGGTGGGAAATAGCGGGGGAAATTCAAAACCGGCATGTTTGTGTGCTGAATCGTGGCATAGTTTGTGATACGGTGCCCATATTGTGCATGCATGTGCATATTGGGATGGCGAACAATTTTGCAGGAGGAAGTTTTACTTTTCGTTGCTCAGAAAAGCCATTTTCCATTTTCCGAGCGCAAAAAGACGGATCGTTTTGTGAAGCAGCCACCAAAATGCAGTTACAGAATGCTACCATCCCATTTTTATAAAATACTATACCACCTTACATGAACTATCTCCCAACCGGAGGATCTCAAACCTTTCTGTCATTCCCGGGTAAAAAAGACAAATGTCTGCCGAATCGGTAGGAAGTGGGTGCGGTTTGAACTACAGGTACATGATCTAACACCCGTGATTTTTGAAAAAATCATTTTTAGACTCACAATATGTTGTTTCTTCGGAGATCCAATGCAAGTTTTAACATTCTCATCCCCTATCTTCACGCACGCCGTTTTGACCTAAGTTCGAAACAGGAAAAATTCAAAACGGGCATAAAAATTTCAAAAATGGTCCGAACAATGTAAATCCTTCACGTGGTGTGATATTATGTGGCATAGTTGCAAGGAAAAATATCAAACTTGGTATACTGATTATGTCTTGAAAAAATCTTCACAAAATAACCTATCATGTTCGAGGTTTCATGGCTTTCGGTCCAAGAGACGGATGTTATGTGCTGAATCGCGACATAGTTTTTGATACGGTGCCCATATTGTGCATGCATGTGCATATTGGGATGGCGAACAATATTGCAGGAGGAAGTTTTCCTTTTCGTCGCTCGGAAAAGCCATTTTCCGGCATAAAAAGTCGTTTTTTGAAGCGACCACCAAAATGCGATTCTGAATGATACCATCCCATTTTGCTAAAATACTAGACCACCTTACATGAACTATCACTCAACCGAGGGATCTCAAACCTTTCTTTTCTTTCCTTTCCGGGTGAAAAAGATAAATATCTACCGAATCGGTAGGAAGTGGGTCCGGTTTGAACTACAGGTACATGATCTAACGCCCGTGATTGTTTGAAAAAATCATTTTTAGACTCACAATATGTTGTTTCTTCAAAGATCCAATGCAACTTCTAACATTCTCATCCCCTATGTTCACGCACGCCGTTTTTACCTAAGTTCGAAACGAGAAAAATTCAAAACAGGCATCAAAATTCAAAAAAGGTCCAAACAATGTAAATCTTGGGAACAATTATTTTATTTACATCTATATAATAACAGAGTAGATGTAAATTTTATTTCTGCAAATTTTGATATATAATAATTAATTTTTCTAAACCCTAAACCCACAATCCTTTTTTATTTTCAAAAAAGGTTTGAAAAATAGACCTTTAGTCCCAGTTTATCCCACAAACCGGGACTAAAGGGGTGCGGTCCTGCGTGCCGAAAACCCTTTAGCCTCGGTTGGTCACACAAACCGGGACTAAAGGCCGGTTGGTAACACAAACCGGGACTAAAGGTCACCCTTGACCCATGCCATGCGCCCCGGTTCGAGCACCGAACCGGAGCACGTCTTCCTCCTCGCGATTCAACGCCCAGTGCCGACCCAGCCTTGGTCTTGTCGCCTCCCAGCGCCCATGCCGCCTCCCAGCCGCCCACGCCTCTGCCTCACCACAGACGCACCGCCCAGGTGAGCTCTCCCGCGCCCGTGTCGCCACTCTCCGACCGTTTTCTAGGGTTAATTAGTGTAATTTTATTTGTTAGTGTTAATTAGTGTAATTTTGTTAGTGTAATTAGTGTTAATATAGTTTAGTTAGTGTAATTTGTTAGTGTTAATTAGTGTAATTTTGTTAGTGTATTTTGTTGTGTAATTTTGTTAGTATAATTAGTGTTAATATAATTTAGTTAGTGTAATTTAGTTAGTGTTTAATATAGTTTATTTTAGTTGATACTATTTACTTTCGTCATGTTTAATGTATATAGGTTTAATTTAGTGTTTAGTATTATGTCGCATCCTCATCCTCGTTCACTCGGCGGGAACAACAGAGCACTACTAGACTCTGTCACCGGTCATCCACGGGACTGGGCTCCTTGGCTAGCACCGGAGGTGCTACCAGGAGAGGCGTGATGCAGTGAGGAATCCGGGTGTCGTCGTCGACCCGGATCTTCTGTGGTGGCGGCCGCGTGGTCCAGGTGCGGTGCAGAAGGAGCCGCCCCCCGACGAGGTGGTACAACGTCGTGTCAGGGAGGAGGACGAGCACGTCCGACGTTACATGTACATTTTAGAAGTCCAGGTCGCCAATACCTGGCAGCTTCTTTAGGCACCTTACCCGAGATATTCTCCGGTGATGGTTCCTACTCTTTGGGTGCACAGCTCCCGCGGCTCAGTAGCCGGGGCTCGACGTCTTCGTTGAGCTACATGTGTACTATCTTTTATTCGAGATGTATTGTTGTTTAATTGGTACTTTATTGTTGTACTAGCTGGATTATTCGAGGTGTATTGTTGTTTAATTGGTACTTTATTGTTATACTAGCTGGATTATTCGACATGTATTGTTGTTTAATTGGTACTTTATCTTTCTTCGTCGCATTGTTTAATTGGTAATTTAATGTGTAATATGGTATATTAAGCTGAATTACTTTATCTTCCTTTATTTTATCGCATTAAGCAAAATGGTTTTATCTTTCTTTTGTATTAGTTAAGTTATGGACAGTAGAGACAACAAAGAGCACACCATGTACAACATGATAGATGAGGGTACAGGAGGTTACCATTATGATGGAGCAGACAACGATGGAGATGATGATGGATCCCAATACCTCAACTTGGATGAAGCCAACGGAAGAGACAACTATGATGAATTCTTTAGTGGAGACGACGGTGGTGCTGACGGTGGAGACGACGATGGAGACACCATAGCAAAGTCCGGCGAGGTATATAAAGCCTCTGCTGATCACGAGCAAGTAGATGCATTAGTTGATTCATATATATATATGTAATAACGACTATTTCTTCTCTTAGACCTCTGCTCGGGCGAATCTTCTGCAAGGAAACAAGGCCCGACCAAAAAGTTGGCCGATGGTGTGCGTTTCACTATTGATCTAGTTTCTGAGTTCGGTGAACCTTTGGAGCCGAAAGATGAGGCAAGTGTACTTGTATATCAATGCGGAGCGATAGTCAGGGATGCCATCCCGATCACCACTCAGAAGTGGAATAAGCCAGGAAAGAAAAGTGATCGAGTTGGAGAAACTTTTGTCGATGACAGAGCCAAAGAGGGTCTTTGGAATTCACTCATGGCACACTTCTCTCTGCCTGAATTGGACACTCGTGAACTCAATGAGGCATTGAGGTTGAAAGTCAGAAAGTGGGCCCTTAAGAAGATGGGAGAACAATTCAAGAACTGGAAGAAAAGATTGTACAACAACTATGCCAAGAAGGGGCTGACTCCGCCATTCACTAGCCCGGTGGAGAAGCAGCGGGATAACTGGGACCCATTTGTGACATACAAGGAATCAGAAGCAGCTACGGCCAAGTCGGAAAAAATAAGTTAAATGCGGCCAAAAAGAAATATCACCATACTATTGGGACACGTGGCTACAAGACGGACGTGCCTAAGTGGGCAAAAACCAAGAAAGAAATCCGTCAAAAAGGGGTCACTCCATCTACAAATCAGTGGCTCGTGAGGTCAAAAAATTGGCTCCTTGGGCATGGGGGGTCGTATGACACTGAAACCGGGGAGATTATTGTTACAAAGAAGGCCATTACTAAACCCAAAGATGAACTTTTTAAAGTGATACAACTGAGAAAAGATGGAAAGGTCATTCCCGACAGAGAGAACGATGAGCTGACATATGCCCTCGGGAATTCTGAAAAAGTCGGACGAACACGAGGCTTTGGCCAATCTGTTCCATGGAAGACAGGGTTTCCCGAGGACATCGACACTTATAGAAGCCGATCGAGAAAAACGAACCGGTAGAAGGCGGAGGAGGCAGCGCGGTTGGATGCGGTTGAAAAAAGGAACGAGGAATTTCAAGCCATGTTCAAGCTGCAGCAGGAGCAGATTAATGAACTTAAATCTGGCAAAGTAAGATCCTGCATTAGACAGTCCGGTGGGCCCATCTCAGCGGAGAAGCAGCGTGGCTTCCACGGAGGTACAAGCTAATAATCTACTGCTGATGGAGAATAATGCACCGATGTTAGATGATATGGCCGGTGCAACGATGGTTTGCTACCCTGTGGATGAAGTCAAGGCAAGGACAGCTTGTGAGCTACATGTCACAGTGAAGAACATTTCTATGAAGGTGGCGCTTGGCTTTGCTTTACCTTGTCCACCGGAAGCGACCTACCATGGAAGTCAGATTCCAGCTGGCTATGCTCGTGTCAGTGTGGATGAAGTTGAACTGACATGTTGATCACTTGAGCTTGACATCCCTACAGGGGAAGGGGAGAAAACACTGGGAGAAGTGGAGGGTGGGATCATTCTTTGGAAAAAACAGCACATCGTGTTTCTAGGCTGGGCGCCAAGGCAATCTTCTCCTCCGAGAAGCAATCCATCACCTCCGAGGCCACCATCACCTCCGAGTCCACCGTCTCCACTGAGAAACAATAGTCCACCCCTTCCTGAGAGGGACTACAGCGCGAGTGCATCTCCATCTCCGGCGCCTCCGCCTCCGCCCACTGAATCAAAGGGAAGAAAGCGGAAGAATAACACCGCTACGTAGAGGGAGACCCGACGCCGAAAACGACAAGATCCCCTACCAAGAGTACCGCCGTCTCCTCCCAAGTTAGCTTATCACCGGACTGATGAGGAAAGCGGGTGATCTCCCAAGCTGAAGTGAAGGACCATTTTGCACCAAAACAACCCGAGCCACAGGTACAAGTTGATCCAAAAGTCAAGAAGCACTTCAAGGCATTCCTTGAGCAACCACACCAACATGTGTTAAATAGGAAAGATGACTATACACGCTGTCTTACGAAGACACTAAAAGAGAAGTCATCAATCAGTACTGCAAGCGGGAGAAAATTGGCTCCTTGGGCATGGGGGGTCGTATGACACTGAAACCGGGGAGATTATTGTTACAAAGAAGGCCATTACTAAACCCAAAGATGAACTTTTTAAAGTGATACAACTGAGAAAAGATGGAAAGGTCATTCCCGACAGAGAGAACGATGAGCTGACATATGCCCTCGGGAATCCTGAAAAAGTCGGACGAACACGAGGCTTTGGCCAATCTGTTCCATGGAAGATAGGGTTTCCCGAGGACATCGACACTTATAGAAGCCGATCGAGAAAAACAAACTGGCAGAAGGCGGAGGAGGCAGCGCGGTTGGATGCGGTTGAAAAAAGGAACGAGGAATTTCAAGCCATGTTCAAGCTGCAGCAGGAGCAGATTAATGAACTTAGAGTACTGGCTCGATAGTAAGATCCTGCATTAGACAGTCCGGTGGGCCCATCTCAGCGGAGAAGCAGCGTGGCTTCCACGGAGGTACAAGCTAATAATCTACTGCTGATGGAGAATAATGCACCGGTGATAGATGATATGGCCGGTGCAACGATGGTTTGCTACCCCGTGGATGAAGTCAAGGCAAGGACAGCTTGTGAGCTACATGTCACAGTGAAGAACATTTCTATGAAGGTGGCGCTTGGCTTTGCTTTACCTTGTCCACCGGAAGCGACCTACCATGGAAGTCAAATTCCAGCTAGCTATGCTCGTGTCAGTGTGGATGAAGTTGAACCGACATGTTGATCACTTGAGCTTGACATCCCTGCAGGCGAAGGGGAGAAACCACTGGGAGAAGTGGAGGGTGGGATCATTCTTTGGAAAAACAGCACATCGTGTTTCTAGGCTGGACGCCAAGGCAATCTTCTCCTCCGAGAATAAATCCATCACCTCCGAGGCCACCATCACCTCCGAGTCCACCGTCTCCACCGAGAAACAATAGTCCACCCCTTCCTGAGAGGGACCACAGCGCGAGTGCATCTCCATCTCCGGCGCCTCCACCTCCGCCCACTGAATCAAAGGGAAGAAAGTGGAAGAATAACACCGCTACGTCGAGGGAGACCCGACGCCGAAAACGACAAGATCCCCTACCAAGAGTACCGCCGTCTCCTCCCAAGTTAGCTTATCACCGGACTGATGAGTAAAGCGGGTGATCTCCCAAGCCGAAGTGAAGGACCATTTTGCACCAAAACAACCCGAGCCATAGGTGCAAGTTGATCCAAAAGTCAAGAAGCACTTCAAGGCATTCCTTGAGCAACCACACCAACATGTGTTAAATAGGAAAGATGACTATACACGCTGTCTTACGAAGACACTAAAAGAGAAGTCATCAATCAGTACTGCAAGCGGGAGAAAATCAAAAGAAGTTGCCCAGCTCAGCAAACAGGCAAAACAATCCATCGCCCCGCTCAAGGTGTTACCCTAGCCCACTCAAGGTGGAATAGATATGGAATTAGCTATTAAATTATCCAAGGAGTGTAACGTGTCGGTCGAAGAAATTCTAGCCGGCACAGATGATGTCGCCAAGGGACCAATAGCATGGAAATTTGTCTACGGGGAGCCTCTGGTCAGCGATGAGGTATTCGATGATCTGCCAACACATATGCGACTGTTGCATATATGGTACTTTAAAGTCACAAAGGAAGGGCGACAATTTCTCGTATGTAAATTTGGAGAGGAGTACTTCCGTCCAGACGAGATCTCCATTGAACTTTGTAAACTATTTCAGTTATTCAACCTAGACGCCCTCAACAAGTTCCTCCTCAGCTGCTATTGTCTGTAAGTAATTAAGTCACTAACTCAGCTCGTTCAATTCATTTCCTGTCGTTATTCTCACTATATCTCCTTCTGTATGCTATTATATATGCTGAATGAAGATTCAAGAATGTAGAAGAAAGTCAATCTACAACATTGGGTTCGTTGACCCAAACAGAGTTAATGGACATACGCTAATAAATAACCTCGAGGAAACGGAGGAAAACTTGCTGATATTTTTAATGGAGCAACATTACAAGACGCAAATACTATTTCCTTATAACTATGGGTGAGAGTCTTACTGTCTTGTATACATTCAATTTTTGTTTACTCGATGTTAAGTATATATAAACGTGCGCAGCTACCACTAGATTCTTCTAAACATTTACGTTGACCGTGCAAAAGTTGAAATCTCGGACTCATTAAAGAAGTCGATGGAAGACTACCGCAGCATAATTGATTGCCTCCAAAAGTAATTTTAATCATTATCGCACTATATCTTTCTCTTTTGTTCATTCTTTGAGATGTAAAGTAATTAATAACTCATTCATTTCTTTTTTGCCGGACAGGGTTTGGAAAAGGTTCACGAAGGAGGTTAATGGTGAATGGCGTGAGGAGCTCACTTTTTGTATGGTCCCGGTAAATAGTACGAGAGCTAGGTCCTCACATCTCTTCAATTCTAGTCTCCATACAATTATCATGCTTGATTATTATTTGATTGAATTATATTCTCGATCGAAAAGTGTGCAATGCGGCCACATAGGATTAATTTATGTGGATATTAAGTATGTGAGTTCATTCGTAGGTGTTCTTCGAGTATGTAACAATTTATTTTATACCATAATCCTCGTACGCCGACGGCCAGGCCGTCGGCGTACGCCTGTCCCCTACGCCGAGGGTTGGGGCCGTCGGCGTACGTCGCCTCCTAGGAAGGCCCAGCGCGCGCCCCGTGTCGACGCTACGCCGAGGACGCGGCCGTCAGCGTACGTGCCGCGCTGTTAGCCGGCCGTGTAACGGCGAGGATGTCGCGCCGACGGCTATATACGCCGACGGTCAGTGGATACGCCGACGACCAATGTTGCTCCGCCGAGAGAGATCTCCGCCGAGGGAGCTACACCGACGGCAGCCCTCGGCGTAGCGTACGCCGATGACGAAAGGGGTTACGCCGAGGACTTTTTGTCGTCGGCCTATCAGTCTGTTCCTGTAGTGAGCCTCCTAGCATGCTGATATGAATGGGGGAGTGATATAGATGGCCAAACACAGCGTGAATTTTTCTCAGCTGCTAGCTAGGGCGTGTGCACCGTCTGGGGCTTGAGTCCAGCAATAAAGTGGCCTCACAACATTGCCCTTCCGCAGACCCGGAAGATCGACGCGTCCTCTTATTACCGACAACTGTCCTCCGGGTAAAACGAGGTCAGCTCGGATTTATGCATTGACCGTACGTTGGATTAGATACTCTTGTACTCGTACGTCCTCCGCCGGCCGCCAAAACTGCGCAGCGAAGTAGTCAGGCAGATGGCTGCATGTATTGGCCGTTGCAGCGACTGGGTTGTTGTTGGTGTTTGCCTACGCCACGCCGACGCCGGGTAGGGTGGAGCTTTGCCTAAGTCATCGACGGCGCATGACGCTGATATGGCGCCGGCGCCGCTTATTATACTCTGCACGTGCACCGTTAGTCAATCTCTTACGAGTAGTACTCTAGTAAACTTTGCTACTGTTTACTGGAAAACTTGAACTTCTAAAAGCAACTTCAACTGACACTAGAAAACCTCGCGCGCGAAAATCGCTATGCAGCGCATGTGATCCAGTTTTAGCGCGCGGACTGTGCTTCTCCTCCGACGGAAGACGGAGTGCAAAAACAGCTTTCACAGCATATATATATATATGCATCAACAAGATCAAACAAATCACAATAAATGGAACAAAAAATTATCTAGTTATTATTACAACACAACCAAATGGTACATGAATAAAATACAACAAATATAGGAATTGTTTTCACAATACAACAAACAACAAATAAAAGAAGACCTCAACGTTGTGCCCCAAACCATTTCCATCACTCCTCGATTAGATCTTTTTAAAGATTATCATGGGTCTCATTGTCGCGAATGGCATTATACGAGGCAATGAAACGTGCCACCCTGTGCTCTCTCCTATGCACTTGCACGGGAATCCCCATCAAGTCATAATGGTGGTTGCGATCTATATCTTTGCCATGATCATCGTCTATAATCATGTTATGCATGGTGACACAAGCTGTCATGATGTACCAAAAACATTCTTGGTCCCAAAATCTAGTCGGTCCTCTGACAATAGAAAATTGGGCTTGCAAAATCCCAAGGGCTCTCTCCACATCTTTTCTAGCCGCCGCTTATGTGGCATGAAAATCCTTTTCTTTCTTACCTTTGGATATGTGAACGGGCTTCACAAAAGTTTGCCACCTTGGGTAGATGCCATCGGCAAGGTAATAGTCATAGTTGTATGTGTGGCCATTTGTTTCAAACTCCACATGTGAACCTTTACGCAATGCAATCCTTGACATAAGAGGAGTCGTTGAAGAACATTGATGTCATTGCAGGAACCGGGCATTTCAAAAAATGCATGCCAAATCCAAGTCTCATAATCTGCCATGGCTTCAAGGATGATAGTGCAATCCTTCTTGTGACCTTTAAATTTTCCATGCCATGCCGCGGGACAATTCTCCAACTCCAATGCATACAACTAATAGAGCCAAGCATTCCAGGGAACCCCTGAGCCTTGTTCTCCTCCAAAATCCTAGCAGTGTCTTCGGCATTGGGGGCTCTTAAGTAGACGGCAGCTCGCTCCGATTCGCGTCGCAACGAGCTCGGGGAAGGTGCCGGGAGGCGCGGTGGCCGCCGATCCGCAGCTACTGCGTGCAGGGAGGCGCTTCCGGCGGCGAATCGAAGCAGCGTCGTCGGTGGAATGGGGAGAGGGAAATGGGACAGCGCGTGCGCGGGTGATTTTTCAGCGGCAATTGGTCTTCGCGCGCATCGTCAAGAGATAGCGCGCGCTGGCAGGCTTGCAGCAAATATGATGCGTTGCGCAGCGCAAAATGCCGCGCGCGGAATTTTTTTAGCACGCACGCAAGTTTGCAGCGTCCGTTGGAGGAGGAAAAACAACCACGCGCTATATTGTCGGTTATTTTTCGCGTGCGGGGTTTTCCAGCATCTGTTGGAGTTGCTCTAAATATCTCTTGTTGCCTCATCGGTTCGGCGGGTGAATGGATTCGATGCACCTCGCAAATGTTTTTAAGAAACAGAGTGACGGAAAGAACATCAACACACCATATGAGTGGTGTGGTCTCCCGAATGTTGTGTGTGCTTTGCATAATCGATTTTCAGCCAGTCATTTCTAACTATATGGAAAAAAAGATTGACTACATGGAAAAACTGAGCTCGTGTGGGTATGTTGTTTTTTTGCGAAATGTGTATTTTACATTTCTAGCACGCCACAGGTTGTTATCACACCTCTTCCCCTTTTTCTATGAAATGCCAAAAGTCATATATTAAGAGCAACCAACCCTTATATAACCAGTCTTGGATAACATAAAAGTTACACAAAAGCCACTACAAGTAATCTGGCTACATGTGACCCTCTATTTTTATCACAGAATCACATAATAGTCTGTTTATGACGATTTTAAGATCGTCGAAAGCTAGGCGTCGCTAATGAACTATAACAATAATTTTACTGAAATCGTCATAAGACACTATGACGATTTGAGATTATCATAACCTCTATGAGGATCCATAATCGTAACGCGCAAACTGCCCATGCCACATGGACGATCCGACGTGGCATGTAATTGTGACGGAACAAAAATGTCTTAACGTGAATTTAGCCCGGTCCATACTGGTCGTTATATGGGCCAGTCCAATAATTCGATCCATTAAATTTATTATTATTCTAGCAATTTTTGTCGACTTCTTGGGCCAAACTTAGCATTTTTAGGACTTTGGCGAGTGGCCGTTTGAGTGTCCATCTTGTTTTGGGCTTGCTCTTTTCATAGTCCGCTTTAGTTTTGGGCCTTGGCCTTTATTCAATCTATTTACTTACAATTCAGCATTCTTTTTCTAAAGAAAAAATGTTTATTTACAATTTCGTTTGGGCCAAGGCCTTTTATTCCGGTCCAGATTACTTTGGACAACGACCATTTCATAATACCTGATTACTTTGGGTTGTGGCCTTTCTACATACATGAAATATTAAGGCCACAATTTCATTCATCCCAAACTAAATAGACAGGAAATCAACATTTCAAATTCAAAAGCAGCATTTCAAATACATCATGTAACATCAGGTAGCATTTCAAATACTAAGTTAACATCAGGTAGCATTTTAAATTCTAAGGTATCATCAGGTTCACAGCCACTAGGGACATAGAGGTAGCATCAGGTTCACAACCAAAATGATCCATCGCCCAGCAAGATACCCATCGCCCAAAATGACAGTAAGATACCCATCAACCAACAGCTACATCCTAGTAATTTTGGCTTCAAATAAATCCATTGTGTGACTAAGCTTCTCCTCGTGCTCTTGCGCCCTCTTGAGCAGAACCTGGTACTCCTTGTCGTGTTGATCTTGTGTAGCTTCTTCATCCTACGCCGCCTTCTTGATTGCAGCCAATTCTTCAGACATCTCTTCACTTCTCTACTTCGCCTTCTGCATCTTCTCTTGCAGGTCATGGACATGAGCGGATACAGCTGCATTTGAACTATTCATCTTTTTCTTGGAGTACTGGAGGCCAACATTCTTCAAGAATGTGCTTGACAACGCCTCATTGGTCAGAACTTGGGCAACCACCTCCACAACAGACTTTGATTGTTCCCCTTTTGGTACCGCCTTAGCCATCTCAGCTTCCATTTTGCTATTCCATTAGGAATCAGTTGCAAAAATATGTTAGGAAACAGTAGCATGACCACATAAAGAAACACAAACAAAGTATTCTAGTCAAGCAGAATCCCAGAAAAATAAGGTAATCCACTAGCAGCAAAAGCAAAGTAAGAAATATGAAATGCATAGGCTTATAAGTTCTTCAAGTACACTAGAACTACAACATACTTGGAGAACAACCTTCTAGTAATAAATGAAGAGTAACATGCTTATGTATAACATTAAATAAACCTAGGCAGATCACTATAAAATGCAACACCATACAAAAGCATACAACCAGCAAAGGTGTGACTCACTATAGCATCTTGAACTGCGACGGAGAAACCATCTTTCTTGCTATTGTGGGTGACCTTAAACATGTCAATGGTATTAAACTCTTCACCCTTTCTTCCCTCTGAAATGATATCCAACATTAATAAGTACACAAGCTTATAGGGGCACATGTTAATTATGTCTAAATAAAAATGTAAGAGTATCTTACAGCTGCATACAGATGATCTAGATAGCACCGCAAACTGGTCTTCTATTGAAAATTGACTAGTCCTCGATTGGTCATGTTATTTTGGCACGTGTCCTACATATGGGGGCATTTTTATAAGACATTTCCAATAATCTGCATACTAGAATATAAACTACTTGACGAGACTTGACCAGATTATGTATCATATCAAGAAACAAAATGAGCATGTATCCTATCACATAAAGCATAAAATAAAACGAAGTACTTCACTTGACTTGTTGACAGCATGTAAATAAAAGTTGCTTTGTTCATCCAATATTAGAAGTTTATTCGACAGCATCTAAATAACTGCTATTTTGTTCCTTCAACATTCAACTTCAAAAAATTGTAGTTTATGGCATATAAAACTACATTACACAAGCAAGGTAGTTACAGAATGCAAAGGTTAAGCAATGCAGAATACCATGTGTTTGGGCTTGTCCACAGCTTGAGCAGCGCTTGCCATTCGTCGTCATAGATGTATGAAACCGGGGATTTGATGCTGAGTCCAGCTGCTGGTACTTGATCGAAAAACTTCTTTTTGACCAAATGTTGTCTTTGCTTTGAAACATTCTTCAAGATATCAGTGCAGGATACCTTAACTTCCTTTGCATCATTGTCCATCTCAAAATTTGCTTACAAAGGCAAAAAAACAAGGCAATGACAAGATAAGTAACCAAATGACAAAAAATAGTAGAAAAAACACATTCAGGTAAGGAATCATGAGTACAACAACTTTTCCTATATAGTCTTTCACCATAGTCTTGTCCTTTTTGTATTCCTTAAAGTGTAGAACGATCGGTGTATGGCTTCTTGCAATCACCCCACCTTCTGATGCAAACTTTGCAACTAGCATAGGCCTCTCAGGGCATTTCATCCCTTCGGCGATTTCAATCCTCACTTTGCTTTCCAGACCCTTGGTCATCTTTTGCAGGCATGTGCCTTTTCTCTTCCGGCTGACTATCACAAGTGTTGTGCCTGAAATAGAAGCCAGTAATTAGAAGCTAGTTAATCTATCTATACTAGAAGCTAATCAAGCAAAGACACAGAAGATCAGATGTAAAAGCTTATTAAGCTACAAAAATAGAAATAGAAGCCACTAATTGCAGCAAGCAAGATTATCTATACTAGAAGCTTATCAAGCTACAGCAGTAAAAAATTGCGGCAACTAGTACTATATCAGCAAACAAATAAATTACAGCAAGCAGATCAGATGTGCAAATAATTTACATCAAGCTTTCCAAATAGCATGTGTATAACAATAAATCTATTATTCACGTTCATCAATAACTTGTGGAACATGCAAAACAGTACAATATCAGTTTAGGACAACATATAATAAGTAGCACCAGATCTTGTACTCGCATACATATGATCAAATCTTGTATCTAGCAAATAATTAGGAGTCTATCTATACTATAGCACATGTACAACAGAATTGCTTACATTTATAAAATGCAAGAGTAAAATGAAAAAGTACAAGATGAACTTGCCTTCATCACCCATAGGCTGCTCAGGTTCTTCACTGAAGTCATCATTTCTATCCACCATAGGCGCAACAGGGCTGACGTCCATACGGAGAGTACTTCTTTCATCCATGAACATAGACCCATCATCCATTTGCATTGATCTTCCACCATACTTGCAAAGCGGGCCTTCTTCATTGGCTGCCGCAACCGCCTTCGCTTTCTGCCTTATGACTTTAGCAGTAGTTGGTTCATTAAGACACATCAACTTATCTGATCCTCCTGGTGCTACCGCAAACACCCTTTCTGGAGCTATTGTTGTAGTTGTATCTAAGCTACTTGTACTCGTTCTCTTTCTCTAAATTTAGACAACCTGTGACATATATTTTAAGGCAGAGTGCATATGTTTTTTTACACAAAAACCATGTTTTCTGGTTGCAAGCTTGCTAGGAGTGCTACACCTACTGCCTCCACGCTGATCCAAGAGCAACCTCAAGGATGCCATCAAAGTACCCTTGTTTACTCAATAAGAACTATTCTATCCATCTAAAAATAATTGAATTTGCTAAATTTTGATGTATCTAGACACGTTTTAACGTGTAGAAACATAGCAATGTATACAAATCCAAGTCACTTATTTTTGGACTTGTTTTTAGACAGAGAGATTTTTCTACCTATTGGACTTATTTAATTTCATGTGTACACCAGGTGAAAAAAATGCTAAATTGTGATGTTATTATCATTTTGACAAGATTTTAACTGATGGCTAAATTCTGGATTTCTTTTGCACTGTGATAAGTCTAGCAACCCCACTTATAAAATCCTAGATCTTCCATCACATTTGTTGTTTCCATCAAAATAATAGGAAAGTTAAATGAGGTTAGACCCCAAAGGATTTTTCTTCAAATATAAACCGAGTGCCAAATTTCTCGTCATACATTTCCATAGGTGTTTGATTCTTAGTACAAACCAAACAACGAGAAACATTTATAAACATTGAAATCGCCCTACCATACTGTAACATCGAAACACGACTTTTTCTTACTATTGTTAAGGAATGAGAAGGACGTACAGTTTATCTTTTCCTTAAAATGATTTGAAAGATTTTGAGTCATTTTTTGTTTGGACCGTACTAGGCGTCCTCGGACTGCTTCTTCGCACGCCACGTGTGCTGCGTGCTAACCAGTTCCAGATCCCGTTTTGCTACCGTGGGAAAAAAATACGTTTTTTGTTACACGTAGTAAAAAACAATTCATTTAGAAAATAAAAGAAGAGACCTTGTCGAAAACTTTGTAGCAAAAAAATTCTAATATAGCAAAACCGACTTCGTTGAAAAATATCGTTGGAGACTCGCCAGGAAAAACCTCGCCAGAAACATCGTAGCAAGAAATTTACTCTATTATAACAAAACCACACAACTATGGTAGCAAACAAAATGTACAAAAATAGCAAAAACCAACTTTCACGCCTAAAACATTGTAGCACTCTGAGAAGACATCGGAGAAGAAGCTTGCAGCGCTAGTAGACCAAACGCCCCTTGTAGTAGCGCCTCCTGCTGTAGGTAGCGGAGCCGTACACCTCTTGTAGTAGCGCCTCCTGCTGTCGGTAGCGGAGCCGTACACCTCTTGTAGCAAAAAAAGCCGTTGTTCGCTGGAGAAGATGTCGTTGCAGCGGTGGCAACACCGCCGATGATGCTTGTAGCAGCGTCCTCCGCCTCTTGTAGCAACCTCCGCCGCCATGTGTAGCAACCTCTGTCGCCGCGTGTAGCAACCACCGCCCTGTCGATTGTAGGAGCGGTGACATGGGTATATCCTATGAGTGCCTAATGTTAGCCCACTCAGTCTATAGCCCAGCGGAAGCCCGAAGAAACATACCCCTGTTGGCGAAGCCTAGAACGATTTCGGGTGGCCCAAGTCCAAGAAGGATGCGACTCCTTGGAGGACACGTTTTCTTTAGATACAAATTCAAAGGGAAAAACCCTAAACTTGTAACCGACTCGGCCTATCTCCGGGACCTGGCCTATCTATATAAAGGCCAGGAGGGCACCACACAACCCTAGCATACAATCGAGAGAAGACAAGCAGGAGCAGGGTTTTCCCTCCGGAGGCCTGGACCTGGGTGAATCCTTTGTCCCGTGTTGCTTCTTTCCTAGCCGTTCTGCGATCTCCAGCGTCCCCTCCTTCACTAAAACCCAAGTCCATAACAATAGGCATTGACGAGTCGAAACCTCGTAAATTGACACCGTCTGTGAGAACTGGGGATGCTGATGTTGCGATCGTGACGGCGAGAATTTTAATATGCGGCCCAAAAGTTCAGACGCCAAGGCAACACGGGGTCCGAGTTGCGTGTAATCTCGCGGAGGGGCTGTAGTAGCTTCGCCAATTGTCGAGAGGGGCCAAATAGGGGTAATTACAAATCTAACGGCCAAACGATCATTTGAACCAGTCAAAAAATGGTTGAACTCAAATCCCGCCATTAGGTCAACTCTTCTTGCCGCGTCCTGTCAGCATTTCCCATTATACTTTGCAGTCGTGGACTGGTTTACCCCTGCGAGGACTAGATCTTCTTCTCTGCTCTACTCTTCTCCCCTATTATTCCCCTCTCCATTACCTTGCTTAGCTATGACTACTAGTTTTTAGATCGGAGCTCGACGTTGCTCTCCTTGCGTCCCCGCCATGGCCGGTCAACCTCCCACGCCCTTAATCGAAGCTCGCCGCCGTCGCCCTCGCCTCGTTTTTCGTAGTCGGCGTGTCAGAGATTCACGTCCCTAGCCTAGCCTCTCGCCGCTGCCTAGACCTTCTCGTACGGCAGAGCGCATCCAGCCGGGCAATCCGGACCGGCGACCGGCTTCGGGCGTTTGCGTGCTATCGGGCACCCCAGGCATGGTAGCCCTGGCAGAGGAGTTAGACGACGACACTCTCATGGCCACCATGCTGGGCACGCGTCCCGCCGTGTCGCCAGGAGACTTGCTGTCGGCTTTCTGGTCTCGTTTTAGGATCAGACGAAAAGTGGTCAATATTGAGGTATGCGCGCTGCCATTCGATTTCTTCATCCGATTCGCCCATAGCTCAGACACCGAGCGCGTTCTACATTCTTTCCGTTCTTTCGAGTGTTCTAGGGAGAAAATGAGCTTCATGCGTTGGCATCACGCATGTGGGTGGGACGATCGCTTGGGGCAGCTTTGTTTCTTCTCTAAACTCGGCTTTGACGGCCTCCCTTTGGATGCTTGGGAATCGGAGACCCTCAAGCAGGTCGTCAATAGCCTTGGCGGTGAGCTGGTGGAGATTGTGCCACCAAGCGACAAATGGATCATCGAGCTAAAGGCGTGGCTCAAAGATCCAGACAATGTTCCTAAGATGTACGAGGTGGAATTCCAAGCAGGGCAAGACGACAATTTGCTGGAAGCACCCGGTGATCATCCACCCGCAGGAGGTTTTGGATCCGGTACATGGCATTCAGGACCCCGACAAGGCAGCCAGAAAGCGTCCTCGTCGCCTGCAGTGTTGGCCTAGAAGGATCGATGGCACAGGACCACCACCGTTTCGCAACGGAGCGCATGGTTTCGGTGGGGGGACCGGGCGTGGACAGGCTAGTGGTTCTAATTTCCCTCGAGTGAAGATGGAGGTTTAGTGAATCTGAAAGATTGCTGTCAACACGCGGATTTTTAATCCCAGATGCTTGTTATGCCGTACATCGCAATCCCGGGATTACCATTTTTGCGAGACATAACAGATTGGTAGCACAGTACATCATCCATTACAAACCATAATAGTCTTACAAATAGTTGATCTCATGATTAGGTCTGATTACAATCAAAGCAGCGGAATAATAATAGCGTAGTAGCGACTCCATCTTCATGGTCACAGGCAATGCTGATGATGGGAGATGATCCTAGTTGGCATAAGCATCCTGCTGTCCATCCTCCTTGTAGTCTCCTTCATAGTCTGGCCATGGGAATAGCTAGGGACAAAGCCACGAGTACTTTTAAGTACTCGCAAACTATCAATAAAACAGTAAGGCCAATCTAATAGGAATCCTAAGCTCTAGGTTTGTTTGCTATAAGCCAGTTTTATTTCATAAGTACTTAGTGGTAAGTCCTAACTTTAGTTGTCTAGATTACTTAAGTGAGAACCTAGTGTCATGTCCACATCCTTGTGGAGTCAAGACAAAATCACCATTCAAGTCACGAGTCATTTTGGAAAACATCTGACAACGGAACACTATGGCCATCCAACTGTCCATGACCGTGAACACGGATATTCGAATAGTTTGACACTCTGCAGAGGTGGTACACTTTCACCACAACATTCGATACATCCGTCAGGGGTAATCCTGAATCATCATACTTGGTATGAGGATAATCAATTCTAACCTTTCAATTACACACCCTAGTATAGGCACCTCCCCTATGAGTTTGGCCACCCAACCATGACCAACTGTCATCTTGGGAACTGCACAGGTGAACATTCACATTCACAAGGTAGCCTCAGCTCACCTCTTTCCTCGAGGGAACCCATACTACTACACATAAACTTCCAGTTAAGCCCTATCCAAATTCGCGTATGTGGTTGTACGGTAAAGTTGGAATGGTATCACATCCAAACCCAACCATCAGTTTTTATCAAAGTCAGGTCACATACTTCATTCAACATCATCTTCAACTCATTGTGTCCATAACACATGTCAAAACATTTCAATAGAATGACTCATCATTCCAAGGTTTTCATAATCATTTGTTTCCATCTATAATGATCAATTTTAGTTTAGCACTAGCATCTATCAATTGGGGGTGTCACTATTTGTGGGGTACTAAGCTAGTGTATCTACCTTCATCAAGTTCCCAGCTCTTGATGACAACTTCCCTAATCTTCCACTAATCACCAATAAATTACTACTTGAACAACTTTGCGAAAAGGGTAAAAGGTAGAGCTTGCAAATAAAACTTGGGATAGGTATAATCAAAGTGGTATCACAAGGGCTTGCAAAGGAGGCTTGCATGGTTTAGCTTAGCTTCCCTTGGTTGGTAAGGTGGTCGAAGTTCTCTTCCTCTTCTTTGTAGACTTCTTCCTCCTTGTAGCCCGGATTGGTACTAGCGTCTAAAAATCAATACGAGGTACACAATCACCAAACAATACTTAGCTACCTCTATTTAACACATAAGGAGTTACTCTAGATGATCTAGCATCATCTCTACCATTACAAGAAAATGGGTGGCAAGATTTTATTTATCTTATTTTTAGAAAAGTAATTTCTACTCATTGAAAAGTTACTTAAGATTTAATATCCTCCAATTCAAATATGGGTCATATTAACACATGTCATCACCATATATTATAATACTCGAGAATGTGATTTAAAGTGGTTGGCCTAATTTACAAAGCTTAACACTACTAGTTAATAATATTTTAGGGACTAGAAATGACTATAAAGCCATTCTTTAATTTTGGTCCAGGACTACTGTATGTAACTATATATATTTTTACATATTCAGAAAGGTCTTGTCCAATGTGATTTTTGAGAGTTGGAATCAAATTAAAATCACTTATGGTTGATTTTAGAAAAAATGTTTGAAGTGCTAAAAGCTACTATCTTGTTATTTTTACTGGGGGTGATCCATAGTTTCAAACTGTTTGAATCCAACAGGAGTGATTAGATATTTTCATCTACTTTCAAACAAAATTGGATTCATTCAATTTGGTATTGTGAATCTTCCTAAATTGATTTTTAAAGTTACCTACAGTATGAGATTTTTCAAATAAAAGACAAATCTAAATTTGAATCGATGGGCTACGCGCGGGAATGCTAATGGACTGGCCCAACTACGTAACGCGCGTGCAGTGGGCTGCTCCGAGGCTGCTCCTACGTGTCAGCGGCTAATCAAACACGAAGCGCTATCCTCTAATCTGGGCCTTAGGATTAGAGCACGATCAACGGCTGAGCATCGTCGTCTCCGTCGCACGGGGCACGCGAGACAGAACCCTAGTACTACATCAGGGGTCGTCGAGGGCTTACCAAGACTCCATCTAGGTACGGCGAGGTGGGCGAACGGACGAGTCGATGACGGCGGTTCGACTGGTGGCCACGGCAGCTCCGGGGGCGGCTCCTAGCATCGGCTCCTTTCCTCCACTACAGCGGCGGGCTCCGGTGAAATTCCGGCAATGTGTTGCTCGCCTTGCTCTAGGATTGGGTCAGAGAGGTTGCTGGGTGAGAGAGGAGTGGAATGGTGTGCGTTTTGAGGTCGGGGGAGGGCTCTATTTATACTGCGGCGAAGGAGGGCACGGAGGCATGGCTCAGGCTCGTCGGCGACTTCGTCACAGTGTGCTATCAGCATGGCCAAGGGTGTAGGTCTACCGGTGCTTCAGGGCAATCTTCATGCACATAGTGGCACGGCGAGGCGCGATCGCAATCGTTCTAGAACATCCGTGCTCTGCGGTGGTATCATCGGCAATCATCATGGCATAAGGTGGTCACGGTGAGCGAGGGGTCAAACGATCATGTCTGGGCACTTGATGGAGTCACGACGAGTGTAATGGTGCAAGGCGAGAGCGAGGCATGGCGTGTGCGCGCAAGATTGCTCGACGCTCTAGCGCGGCGCTCGACATAGTCTGGTGATAAATGGGCGAGCTTGCGCTAGCGTCTCCGCGGGCGGTCATTGGTCGAGGCGTGCACAGGCAGAGGCGATGAGGTCAGGGCTACCTCCTAGACATCATGGGCGTGGGCGGCGTGTTCTATGGCAGCGTGTCCACGTCGGGGTGGCAAGGTGAGCTCGGGTATGATTTTGCACTGGTCCATTGGTCGAGTGAGAAGGGCTCCTTCGCACGGGCTGGTACTGAGGGAGTTAAGGGCACGACGTGTGAGCTTGGTGAGGTCACAAGGATGATCATAGGATTGATCAAAATAGTGTATAGTGGTTAAGGTTGTATTGTGATCACCAGGTGTTTGATCTAATGGTCGCAAGAACTAAACCATCACATTTTCAAGTGATTTTTGGTCGGTGTTCTGGTAGTAATCTTGGTAGTCTCTGGGTGCAAGGATTTGCTAAGTGGTGAAGGTTGGAGTGGTTTTCCAAAAATGGCTATCTTGATACATAAGATAGATTCAATTTTGAATTGCCTCTCAAAAGGATTTAAAAATGTTTCTGCAAGGTTGGAAAGATCCATTGGGTGTAGTGTCATTAGTTATAACAAGGGGAGAAAAGAAATGGATTTGTTTCTGTTTGAGATCACTTGCTAGAGATGCTCAAAGTGACCTAGTGGTTAACTTTTGCAAAAATTACCATTAGGTCATATGCTTCATATTTTGATTTTGTTTTGTTTTGATCTGGTTTGAAAATGACCTAGATGGTATGGTTTTGATCTTTAAACCATTTCTCATCATTTACAACAATCAAACATGGCATTACACACATTCATTAAGTTAGGGTTTAATTAATAAAAGGTTTTGGTTAACCCTAATTTTGATTGATTAGAAATTGATATCCTCTTTAATATTTTTGGGGTGTTACAATTGCTGACTTGAGAGTAGAGCACATAGTATGCCTTAGATAATAGTTTGAACTGTTGTAGTATGTAAGGCTACTGAATGTGTAATGTGTGGCTACTGAATTCGTAGTATGTGTGGCTAATGATTTATAGTTTGTGTGGCTACTGAATTCGTAGTATGTGTGGCTAGTGGCTAATGAATTTGTAGTATGTGTGGCTAATGAATTTGTGTGAATAACCAAGGTTAGCATCCTGAAAAGAGGGTGGGCTAGCAATGATCAATGTCACCATTGCTGGGAAACTGCTGCTGGTGAGTGATCCGAAAGGCACGAAATGTTGTTGGTTTGTATGCCTTGAACAATTTTTACATAGATTTGTTCGAGCTGTTGCATGATTCTGTATGTAAATTGCATGATAGTAAAATGCTATCTGAATCTTGTCTGCCTCGGATAATTATGATAGTAAACTGAATTCAACTGCCAGTAGTAATTGAATAAATAGATACATCTTGATAGTATTTGGTTACTTCCGAACTAATTCCATACTATAGTATGGGATATATGCGCAAAATGGGGCTATTGCCTCTACAAAAGGCATTTTATAGAGTTGTTCTACACTGAAGAAACTGCGGATCTCCACCATAAAAGTTGGCTAGCCAATTTCCTAGAGAGAACGTAAATTCAGGAATCGTTCAACCATAACTGATATTTTTCCTTCTCGCCAAACTTTAAGAGATCTGCATTGTTCATGCACTAGTTGATGCGCTTGAACTAGTCCCGGTTCAGTACGAACAGCCGCGTCACCGCAACGATTTATTCGAACATGAACTTTGGCTTCTCATGGCAGGGATCGTAGGTCCCTGTGAATCTGAACCTGAATTCCGGTGCTAAATTGTTGCCCGTCGTCGGCTCCAGCTGTCGAATACTCCAACAAGTTGAGTGTAGATGGATGCATTCCGCCGTGGTGTGGCCGCCGACGGTGCGTAGGATCGATCGTCTTTGACGTTGACGGCGTGCGCCCAGATTGCCCCACGGTAAGGTCGCCCGTGCTGAGGCATGGAGGCGAGAGTTTGTTGACCTTGGCGTCACGCTATTCAGGGGTTTGTTTCCTCGGCAGCAAGCTCGCAGGAATGCTTTGGAACGTACCTTATTTTTCGTGTGCAGAACACATGAAAATGTCGTCGAGCGCATTCTCCATGATGCTCGGTTGGCCCTTCTCGATGCTGTCGCGGCCTTCGTCATTGCCACCGTCGCCGCTGCAGATGCATCACATCCTGCAAAATCAACCGTCTCGGATGGCAATGGAAGACCGGCCTTGTAGTACAGCCGCATGACCTGCCTTAGAGGGGACAAATAGCCAAGCTTCAGCGGTGGCCGCCGAGGCGACGGCTTCTGCTTAGGCGGGGCCATAGCTAAGCTTCCTAAGAGTGTATCTTATTTATTCGAAACTAGTTCGACTAACTGCTGAATCTTTATTTCCCTTCTCAGCATAAGAGTGCTAAGATATTAAAAATACAGGTCGTGCCTAGTAACCGGATCGGGCAATGTACCAGGTCAGGGTTCCATTTTAAGTATATTTACGAGCGTGTCCTTAGTTGTGTCCAGAAATTTTGCCTGTGCCACTATGATCGTAGAATTGTAGCAACACCATCAGAAACTGGGGTAGAGGACGTGGCGTTTTACTTACTGGTGGGCCCCGCATCCTCGACCGTCGATGGCGCGCATCCCAGGTTTGAGGATTAGTGCTCCCCACTATTCTGTGATTTTACATATTCTATCGCTCGCTCGCAGCTCCGCCCCGCTCCACTGCTCTGGTCTTGCAAGCCGCCACTCCATCTCGTCCGGCAACACTCTCGTCCTTCCACTGGACTATCGTCCTCCTGTCATCCCCTACCAGGCCCTACCCACCCTGCCTTGCCCCCTTGACCTGTCTCCTTTGCCTCCATCCCCACCCAGGCACATCTAAGAACGAAAATCGTTAAGTGGGCGCTAGGTTATCGCGCAACGACGGTGGCTTTGATGTGGATCCCGCACGGAAATGGATCATGCGTGGCCAGATGATACGTCGGAAACGTATCTATAATTTTTGATGTTCCATGCTTGTTTAGTATCTACTTTGCTTTGCTTTGTCTACAGTTTGAGGTGTTTTGATATGTTTTCTGGTACAATCCTATTAATAAGATGCCACAGTGCCAGTTGCCTGATTTCTTCTGTTTTTTGTTCCAAAAAGGCAGAAAATCAATATTCTCGGAATTGGATGGGACAAAAGCCAAAGTCAATATTTTACCATGGGGAACACGGAGCTAGAGTATGAGACGGAGGAGAGGCACCAGGGGGCCACATCCCCTGTCAGCGTGGGCTAGGGTTAACCGCGCCTGGGGGTGACCACCCTGGTCGTCCCCCCTACTTCGCCTCTCTCCTATAAATTCCCCCAATGCATAAACCCTAAGTACCCGATCAATATTCCACGAAACCGTCTATAGCCACCTCCACCATTGTCCCTAGATCAGGGGATTTGAAGCTCTTCCCGGCACCCTGCCAGAGGGGAGATCATCCTCGAGGGTAGATCATCCCGAAGGCCTTCTTCATCATGCCAGCCTCCGGTATGAAGTGTGAGTAGTTCCACCTTTGACTATGGATCCATGTAGTAGCTAGATGGTTGTATGTCCTCCTTTGTGCTATCATGTTTAGATCTTGTGAGCTCCGTTCATGATCAAGTTCATCTATTTGTAATCATGCATGTTGTGTTTGCGGGGATCCGATGGATATTGAGATTACTATGTCAGATTGATTAATGGTTTTGTCTTATTGATTCTATCATGTCTGTGTTGTTTGTGATTGTGCATGCTCTCCGTTTCTAGTAGCTATTTTGTCCAAGTAGATGCTAATGACTCCAAGAGGGGGTATTTATGCTCGATAGTGGGTTCATGCCTCTATTTAATCTAAGGGAAGTAACTAAAATCTCTAAGGTTGTAGATGTGTTGTTGCCACTAGGGAGAAAACAACGTCTCTTGTTCATGGAACAAGTGGATTGTTTACCTTACACTTTGTACTTGATTGTCATTGCTTGCAACTTAATACTGGAGGGGGTTCGGATGATAACCCGAAGGCGGATTTCTAGTCATAGATGCAGTTGGATGGCGGTCTATGTATCATGTTGTATTGCCCAATCGAATCTCATAGGATCATGAATGTCTAGTATTGCATTGTTATGCCTTGCTCAGTCCTGTCAATTGCCCTGCTGTAATTTGTTTACCCAGCATGTCATATTTGTTTATCTAAGGAGAACACCTCTAGTGAACTATAGACCCCGGTCCAATATTTACCATTGATACATCTTCCACTATTCCTGTTTACTTTTTGCAAACCACTATTACCTTCCACACCATACAGTTAATCCTTTGTTACAGCAACCGGTGAGATTGACAACCTCACTGTTCGTTGGGGCAAAGTCTTGAGTTTGTGTTGTGCAGGTTTCCAAGTTGCTTGCAACACCTTTGAGATGTTTCCTTCCTCCTACTAGTTCGATAACCTTAGTTTTTTATTGAGGGAAGACTTGCTGCTGTGCTCTTCACACCTTGTTCTTGGGGTTTCCCGACGAAACGCTATCAGGCGCCATCAACAAGTTTTATGGCGCCGTTGCCGGGGAGTCTAAGGACTTCTTCACAAGGGGAGTCCTTCTCAACATTTCTCTTTACTTTGTCTTTTTTTTTGCTTAGTTTCTTTTGCTTGGTTTTGTTTGCCTCTTTTTATCAAAAACTCCAAAAAATAGTTTAGTTTGGTTTGCTTTCTCTTATCAAAAATACAAAAAAATTAGTTCCTTCTCTAGTTGTCGCCTTGCTCTTCCTCACCATGTTGATCCCTAAGTTCACCCTGAAAGACCTTTCATTAGGTAGTGCCTCCATAATTGGGAAAGAAAATATTGAAAAATTCTTTAATCATGTTAGCAAACATGAGGATAATGAGGATAGATCCATAGCATAACTTGCTCCTAATTATGAAATTGCTGCAGCTTATTTAGTTCATATGTTGGAGGGTAGGTTTGTTAACCTTAACCCCATGATGCAAATTTTGTTTCTCAACCTAAAAGAAGAAAAGGATGCTGAAAAGAGAGAATTTATCCTTGAAATTTTACTAAAAGAGTTCAATGATGTTGCTAAGGAAGCCAAAAAGGTCTTTGAATGTTTTAATATGCTAGGCTCATGTGTAGATGTTATGGGTACTTTAGATAAAACCAAACCTATAGAGGAAATTAAGATACCCATACCTTTTAAACTTGTAGGAATGCATGAAGCCTTAGAAAAGAATTATGATTGGATTGTTCCTGAAAATCCTTTTGATGAAATTAGTGAACCAAGGAGAGATGAGAAGGGATCCTCCAAAACTCATTTGGATGAGATACCTTTCCTAGTTGAAGATATTGCAAGTATTGATCTTAATTCTTCATTTGAAAATACTTGATTTTTGCTTCTTGTGCCTAACTTAAAGACGTTAAAGAAAAGTACTTGTTGGGAGATAACCCAAGAGTTTTCTTGAGTCTTGAAATTTATTACTTCAGTAATGACCTCTCCTTATCCTTTTTATTTGCTTTTTGTACCAAGAATGACGTCTAATGAGAGGGAAGTAAGATTTGGGGAGTTGTTGTCCTAAAACAGATTTTTGTGCTCCACCGTAAAAATTCGTGATGAATCTCTTTAAGTCGGATTGATCTTTATATTTTGTGAATAAATCCCCCCAGTATGTTAGCTAACTTTCGCTAGTTCAACACTTTTTTATTTGAGCAACAGAAGGTCTTTGAAAAAATCGGTTTCTACCTGCTGGTCTGTTTTAACAGATTTCTGCCATTATTTGCATTTGCTTCTTATTGATTCCTTTTGGGGTTATTTTTGGGAAATTGAGCTTTTGGAGGGAATTGCTACAGTATCTTGTGTTTTTAGTGAAAGTTTTGTTGTTCTAAAGCTAAACGCAAGGGTCTATTATCTTTTGAATAAACTAATGTTGCTAATGAAGATTGTGTGAAGTTTTGTATGAAGGAAACATTTCAGGTGTAAATTAAGAATGATGTAATGAGATGAATAATGGGCAAAAGCTCAAGCTTGGGGATGCCACCCCGTGTCACCCCAAGAAATATTCAAGAGGTACAAGCATTAAAGCTTGGGGATGCCCAAGGCATCCCCTTCTTAATCAATAAAAAGCCCAGGTCTTTCTAGACACTTTGTTTTTATTGTTTCATGCACTGTTGTGTTGTTCTTGAGCTTCTTAGTTTTCATTTGCTTTGCTTAGTTTGCTTGAATAAAGTAGTTTGCAACCCCATTCTCGCTGTGTTGTTTGAAATAAGTTGATTGGTGTTGGAGAGGAGTAAAAAGTTCTTGCTTGAGTAGTACAAGAGGAGCTTGCTTTGACTGTGACTTAGACTTTATCATGCCATGCTAGGTGTTGTTTTGACCTTATGCTTAGTGATTATTGCTGTATAATGACTTGTTCCAAACAATTGGGATTGCTTAGCCTTGAAGGAATCATGTGTTGTTTTAGCATACAAAAGCATAGTATCGTGGTATTCTTCTTTGATGCTTTGTTTGGGTTGACTTGGCACATGCTCACACCATGTTATGACTATGAACAAGTCACCATAGCCTCTATGATTTATTAGTCCTTGACTTGTAGTACCACTCTATGCTTTGATTAGTAATGTTTTGTCGCTCTGCATGATTATGGCCATTATTGCTCTCTTAGTTGGTCGCTCCCAGTCTTTTGCTAGCCTCCACTTGTATGAGTAAGCTCTACTCATTCTTCCAACTCCCAAGAAACCAAGTTATTCCAAAGTGTATACTATAAACTCCTATGAATGGTGTGTTACACCATTCCAAGTATATTCTTGTTTTCATCTATCTTCCAATTAAAAGTATTTTGTTATGTGAAAACTTAGTGATTAAAGCCCTTACGAACTTGATGGCACACTTTATTTTTATTGCCCCTAATAAACTTGAACCATTGTGTCATCTATGTTGTATATGCTTGCACTTATATGTTGGAATTAGCAGAACCATGCTGTCACGGGGAACGCTTTCAACACCTGTAAATATCTACCCAGTTCATATCATGCTCTTTTGTCCATGGATGTCGTCAGTGTGAAATGAAAGGGGAGATTGTAAGTCCATGGAGTTATGTATGTGTGTTAGATAAACGCCCGGGCCGCTAGCCTTAGCCATGTCTAATCATGGTGGAAACTTGCAGCATCACCATAGTGACATCTATGAAGCATTCTTCTTATAAAAAAAGAGATAAGAGAAAAAAGAGATTGAGAAAAATAAAATATGAGAAAAGAGGAAAGAGAGAAAAAAATATGAGAAAAGAGGAAAGAGAGAAAAAGCACCATATTCCCATGGTAAATAAGAAGAATGTTGAGATGCTCATTGTCTGCTTGCCTTGTCATTTTGATTATGGGATAGGTCATGTATCATGTGCAAGGGGTACCCCGTTGGCGGTTCTCTATGATACACATGTACTTACTATGACAAGAACTTGCAAGTAACTAAACTTGAGTAGCATGAGGAGCGGACCTCATATTCAAGGGACATGAGATTGCCAACTTATACTTTTTCAAGCATATATTGCATAGTTTGTTCACTTTAACCTTAATCACTTCAAGATGCTTATGATAGGGGCAATGAGAGCTGAAAGCTAACAAGTACCATAATTTTTGGAAGCTCTTTTTGAAACTTGAAATCCCTGCTGCCCTTTATGAAGGGCCTTTCTTCCACCATTATATTGAGTCTCCGCCTTCTATCCTTAGGCACCAATTAAGAGATTATAGTTGCCATTCTTAGTTATATGTGCATTGTCCCAAAACTTATTGATTGATGCATATTGTTGATATTACTTACTCTTGTGCTATTTGTATCTAGTCACTCTTATGAACTTTGAAGGTGCCCTATGCATCAATTTGCTACTCCATGAGGGACAAGTTGAATGCCACTATGCCATGTTTTCTGTATGTGAAACAAACAAACGTTTTTCAATGCATGTTATTCATGATATTTGTTTGTAACCTTTCATGTTGCATGCATAGTTACTTTGTATTATTGTTAGAACTCCATCTTTCATGCTCATGTTTAGAGTTCTTTGATCCCAGCTTTCAATGCTTGCAAATGGTTTGATCTTGATTTTGATGGTGCATGTAACCTCAAAAATTATTCTTTTTATCACTTACCTACTCGAGGACGAGCAGGAGTTAAGCTTGGGGATGCTTGATACGTCGGAAACGTATCTATAATTTTGTATGTTCCATGCTTGTTTAGTATCTACTTTGTTATGATTTGTCTACACTTTGAGGTGTTTTTATATGTTTTCTGGTACTAACCTATTAACAAGATGCCACAGTGTCAGTTACTGTTTTCTTACTTTTTGGTTCCGTAAAGCGTAAAATCAATATTCTCGGAATTGGACGGGACAAAAGCCAAAGTCAATATTTTACCGTGGGGAACACGGAGCCAGAGTACGAGACGGAGGGGAGGCACCAGGGGGCCACACCCATGGCGGCGTGGGCTAGGGTTAGCCACGCCTGGGGTGTGTGACCACCCTGGCTGCCCCCTGCTTCGCCTTTCGCCTATAAAGACCCTCTGATGCATAAACCCTAAGTAACCGATCAATATTCCACGAAATCGTCTGTAGCCGTCGCCACCATTGTCGCTAGATAGGGGGATCTAAAGCTCTTCCCGGCACCCTGTCAGAGGGGAGATCATCCCGGAGGCCTTCTTCTTCATCATGCCAGTCTCCGGTATGAAGTGTGAGTAGTTCCACCTTGGACTACGGGTCTATGTAGTTGCTAGATGGTTGTATCTCCTCCTTTGTGCTATCATGTTTAGATCTTGTGAGCTCCGTTCATGATCAAGATCATCTATTTGTAATCATGCATGTTGTGTTTGCGGGGATCCGATGGATATTGAGATTACTATGTTAGATTCATTAATGGTTTTGTCTTATTGATTCTATCATATATATGTGTTGTTTGTGATCTTGCATGCTCTTTGTTTCTAGTAGCTATTTTGGCCAAGTAGATGCTAGTGACTCTAAGAGGGGGTATTTATGCTTGATAGTGGGTTAATGCCTCTATTTAATCTAAGGGAAGTGACAGAAATCTCTAAGGTTGTAGATGTGTTGTTGCCACTAGGGAGAAAACAACGGTCTCTTGTTCATGGAACAAGTGGATTGTTTACCTTGCACACTTTGCTTAGCGATTATCTCATTGCTTGCAACTTAATCGAGGGGGGTTCAGATGATAACCTGAAGGTGGATTACTAGTCATAGATGCAGTTGGATGGCGGTCTATGTATCTTGTTGTATTGACCAATCGAATCTCATAGGATCATGAATGTCTAGTATTGCATTGTTATGCCTTGCTCAGTCCTGTCAATTGCCCTGCTGTAATTTGTTTACCCGGCATGTCATGTTTGTTTATCTAAGGAGAACACCTCTAGTGAACTATGGACCCCGGTCCAATCTTTACCATTGATACATCTTCCACTATTCCAGTTTACTTTCTGCAAACCACTATTACCTTCCACACCATACAATTAATCCTTTGTTACAGCAACCGGTGATATTGACAACCTCACTGTTCATTGGGGCAAAGTCTTGAGTTTGTGTTGTGCAGGTTTCCAAGTTGCTTCCAACACCTTTGAGACGTTTCCTTCCTCCTACTGGTTCTATAACCTCGGTTTCTTACTGAGGGAAGACTTGCTGTTGTGCTCTTCACACCTTGCTCTTGGGGTTTCCCGATGAAGCGCTATCAGGCGCCATCACCGGAGAACACGAATATGGGTCCTTCCCGGATGAAGTGCGGGGAGATGGACCCTTCAAGGATGGAGAATATGGAGGATTACAAAATAGGGGAAGAGGACACGGGGTGCAAAGCTTTGGTGCTCTAGAGCCCATTGAACGTGCCATACATCCTCCCTGAAGGGTAAGAACTGCAATTCCATCTCCACATCTCTCAATTAGCGTTTCTAGTCCCGTTTTGATGGAGAGGATTTGTGTTGGTGACCATAGGACGTCTGCTTCATCTAGATTTCTTTTGAAGATTCGGCATGGGTGTCAGACTAAAACCTTGTCCGGCAGTAGAATCGCAGTTACAAGTGGATTTGATTATCGGCTGACAGTATACACGGAGGACATAACTCTAAGTGACTTGCACATGCAATTTGGCAAGTTTCCCATTGGCCAGCATGATGAATTCGTAATCAGGTACTACGACACAAATTCGCAGACTTTCTATGATGTTAGAACTGAGGAGGCTCTGGCCATGATGTGGGGTAAACACCTCGGCACGAGGACTATGCTGATGTTTGTGCACATTGTTAACAAAGATACTAGGGAAGAGACTGTCATAAAATATATCGGCCCATGTGGAACGCGAATAGAGCAGTGTCTATTTTCGATATGGAGCGCGACCGACTAGCCTGTCATTGAGAATGAAGACATCGAAATGTGTGGCGGTCAGGGTGATTTTGTGCTCGAAGATGATGATGATGATGATGATGATGATGATGAGAAAGCATATCCAGATGTGGCTGTTGACCCTGATAGGATGGAGAGTAGGGAATATTTGGTTGATTCGAACTATGAGCCTGACTATGGGACTAATGTGGAAGAGGAATGTGAGGATGGGGAAATGGGATGCAGATACGATGACGAAGACGAGGATAGGATAGTGATACACTTTGACAGGGACAACCCTACAACTGATGAGGGTACTGTCTTTGATACTGTGGAGGAATGCAGATATGCTATTGCTACCTATGCAATAAGAGTTGGGTTCGAATTTATCATTGAAAAGAGTGACCAGAAGAGATTTAGGGTGCATTGTATGGGAAAGTAAGGTGTGTAAATGGATATTGCATGCATCTCCAATGCGGGGTGGACACCCATTTCAGGTTTCAATAACTACATTTAGTTTCAGTCTTTATCATATTTGTTCTGCTGATGAGTCCTCTGATTTATTTTTATTCCCATTGAATGCAGATCAAGGTAAACACGAAGAAACACAACTGCCCTAATACTTATTTAAGTGATAAAACGAGACCAGCGACAACCAAGTGGATTGCTGCTAAGGTACTTGACTGGGTGAGGTGGGATCATAGCATTGGACCTGCTGAACTCAGAACTAAGCTTAGCGAAAAGTTTAACGTTCTGATTCCTTACCGTAGAGTCTTTGATGGGAAGGAGATGGCTCTAGACTTCATTCAGGGCAAGTGGACTGATAGTTTTCACATGTTGTATAGTTTCAAAGCTAAGGTAGAGAAGACATCACCTGGTAGTGTTGTTGACATTGATTACGAGGTTGTGAAAGGAAGAGAAAAGGTCTCAAGGGGGTCAAGTATAAGCAGGCAGATAAGAAATACTTCATGAGATGTTTTGTCTCATGAAGACATGCTGGAAGGGGTTCCTACACGGATGTAGGCCATACTTGGCAATAGAGGCAAGTTCTTTAACAGGGAACTTCAGGGGACATCTTGCTACCGCTTGTGCTATGTACGCGCATAATTGTCTTTTTCCCATAGCCTATGCTGTTCTTGAGGGTGAATCGACTGAAAGCTAGACATGGTTCATACAGAGACTATGTGTAGTAATTGGTCACCCTGAAGGCTTGGTGATACACATTGGTGCATGCAAGGAGCTTCACAATGTTGTTGATGTTATGTTTCCTAGGGTTGAGCATAGGGAATGCATGTAGCACCTCGGTACTATCTTCACGAAGAAGTTCAAAGGAAAGACCTTTGAAGACAACTTGTGGCGATTATACCATCCCGAAGCTGAAAGAATACCTCGAAGAACATCACAGCAAGTTATGGGCCAGAAGCAAGTTTGGTAAGTTAAGCAAAGTGGATTTTGTTTGCAATAATCTAACAGAAAGGTTCAAAGCTAAGATTAGGAGCATGAAGTCACTTGCAATTTGTATTTTGTTAGATGCAATAAGACCGTGTATAATGGTGAAGAAGATTTTAGGCAAAGAATTTGTGCGAGAAAATTTGTAGGCCATAAAATAGTTCCAAAGGTGGTTTTATTACTGAATGGAAGAACCAGGGCAATGGGAACAATAAAGATAAGGATGGTCATAAGTTCCAATACATTGGCTGAGGTTTATGCACAAGACAAGCATAGAACTGAATGGAGAATTACTGTAGACATTATTAACAAGACTTGTTCATGCAGGAAGTGGCAGGTTACTGGTCTTCCATGCCACCATGCACTTGACTTCATCTTAAAGCTGAGAGGTAGAGGTGCTGAAATAGAGAACTATGTTCATAACTATTTATCCATGGACAAGTTTGCTACAACTTATACAGAAAACATACCACCTATTGCTAATGAAAATGATTGGGAGATAGTCGATCCAGGATTCAAACTCAAACCACCAGTTCTTAGGAGGCCACCTGGGAGGCCTAGAAAGGAAAGGACTTAAGCCTTCACCGCAAAAGGTTCGAGACTAGGAGCAAGGAAGCGGAAGTGAAATGGTGTGGAGGGTTGAGCCATATCAAGAGGCTATGCAAAAACCCAGTTCCACGTGATTTCAGAGATGTTGACCTTGTCCCTGTTCACATCACGGAGGCACAATATGAGGCTTCTCAGGTAGAACTGGAGGAAACGCAGCGAGATGATGTAGAGGAAGTGCTGCATGCGAAGGAAAACGATGATGCGCATGTGGAGGGAAACGTTGGTAAGCAGGAATTGGTTGAGGACATGGACATGTCGGTAGGGATAGGGGGCGAAAAGAAATAAAAAGGTAAGCAGGAGCGGAAGGGAAACGATAATAATGGAGTTGAGTTTGAATATGAACAAGTTGCTGGGGTGATTGAGGATGTTCTTGAGGACATTTCGGCTAATTGTAGGAGAAACAATAAATCCCAGTCAATTTCGTCTTTGTACGATTCTCTAGACGAAAGGTAAGCTTGAAACAAGTTTTACTTGGCATTTTGATCATTTTTGTTTCAGTAATCATCAACTGTTGTTTAATGCAGCGTGGGATTAAACAGTAATAAGAGGAGCAGAGGGAAGGTGGCCCAATAACGTCGTTTCTTGAATTTTCATTGAAATTTATTTATATCCGGTACTTGTAATAGGTATATGATGTGTGGTGTCGACCAGATTCTAGGTTGTTAGGTAGTACATTAATTTTAAAACTAAATTTCCATAAACAATAATCATGGATTTTTAACAGTTCAACGACCAAAATCATAGGTAAGGCATACCAGATTCTTTGGCACCCAAGGCACCACCAGTATGTCTATCGAGCGTGAGTTAACATGGCTTCCAACCCTAAATCCCCCCCCCCCCCTCGTTGCCTAGAACATGGAACCACTCCATGGATTGAGCCCAAACCCGGCACCTAGCTCCCCCCGGCATCGCAAGCGACTTCTCCAACTAGAGATTTCGTGGTCATTTGTAGAAATCTTGACTTTCCATTTTTTGAACACGAAAAACGGTGTTTTCCCAAAGGAGGTGCAAGATTAGGGCGCACCCATGGGTCTGAGGCAATTTCCACGCATGCTACACCATGGTGCATGGCCATTCCCGGGAGGAGGGTATTTATCTCGTGGTACAAGCATATACTATATATTTTTTGAGTTACGGTCCGGTAAATGCGGTTTATAACTGTATGTACCCTATAAGACACTGTCAATTTTCAGGGAAAATGGTTTGGGGGTGCCCCATGGGGTACCTAGGCTGGATGCATGTCCGGGTCCAAGATTGCACTAACCGTCGCATTGCCGCGGCCACCAGCGGGTTTTGCCATTTTATTGGGCAACACCAAACAAAATCTAAAAAAATAAAAAAAAATGTGAAAACAGCTCCTGGAGCCCTCGCATGTGGCCCATTTCCCTCATAAAATTATAGGCAAGGCATACCAGATCATTTGGCACCCAAGGCGCCACCAGGATGTCTATCGAGTATGAGTTAACATCGCTTTCAACCCTAGATTCCCCCCTCGCCGCCCAGAACATGGAATCACTCCATGGATTGAGCCCAAACCCGGTACCTATCTCCCCTTGGTATCATAAGCGACTTCTCCAACTAGAGATTTCGTGGTCATTTGGAGAAATCTCGACTTTCCATTTTCTGAACCCGAAAAACCTGTGTTTTCCAAAATGAGGTGCAAGATTAGGGCGCGCCCAGGGCCCGAGGCAATTTCCATGCATGCTACACCATGGTGCATGGCCATTCCCGGGAGGTGGGTATTTATCTCGTGGTGCAAGCATATACTGTATTTTTTTGAGTTACGGCCCGGTAAATGCGGTTTCTAACTGTTAGAATTATGCCCTAGAGGCAATATTAAAGATGTTATTATTATAATTTGTGTTCATGATAATGTTTATATTCCATGCTAGAATTGTATTAAGCGGAAACATTAATACTTGTTGTGGTTTGTAAACAACACCGTGTCCCTAGTACGCCTCTATGAACTAGCTCATTGATTAATGATGGTTAAGGTTTCCTAACCATAGACATGAGTTGTCAATTGATAATGAGATCATATCATTGGGAGAATGATATGATGGACAGACCCAAACTAAGCGAAGCAATTAGATCGTGTCATCGTGTTCATCTTTGTGAAGCTTTTCTTATGTCAAATATTGTATTCCTTAGACCATGAGATAATACAACTCCCTGGTATCGGAAGAAAGCTTTGAGGTCATCAAACGTCATCCTATGAGAGGGTGATCATAAAGGTGTCTCTCAGGTGATCGGAAAGTATCTGTTGGGTTGTATGTATCAAGATGGGATTTGTCCCTCCCAAGTCGGAGAGATATACTTCGGGCCCACTCGGTAATCGATATCAACACCGCTTGCAAGCATGTGGTTAAGGAGTTAATCACAAAGTGATATCGGATTACGGAACGAGTAAAGTACTTCGTGAACGAGATTGAACTAGGTATGACGCATCGACGATCGAATCTCGCAAGTAAAATATCGCGAGACGAAGGGAATATATATATGGGATTGATTGAATCCTGCATCGTGGTTCATCCGATATGATCATTGATGAATGTGTGAGTCAATATGGGTTTCGCACCCAGCTGATTATTGATAGAAGATCATGTCCGCATATTCTCGAACCCGAAGGGTCACACACTTAACGTGTCTCGACGCTAGGATAGATTGGATAATTGGTTTATGAGTTTTTTTTGGAGTCTCGGATGGGATCCGGGACATCACGAGAGGTTCCGGAATGGTCCGGAGAATAAGATTCATATAAGGCAGTGCAGTTTTTGGAGTTCGGAATTGTTCCGGGTTAATCGGTATTGTACCGGAAGCTTCTAGAACCTTCCGCAGTGGGACCAACGTGGCCCCACTTGTCGGGAGGGGGCGTGGGCCTACGAGGGAGTTCCCTGGTCGCATTGGGCCAGGGGCACAAGGCCCCATAGGCCCAGCCGGCCAAAACCCTAGGGAAACCTTCTAGAAGGAGGGGAAAACTTGCCCCCCACTCCAACCCTTGGGGCCACCGCCCTAGGGCTTGGAGGAGGGGCCAAGGAGGCTGGCCAGCCCCCTATATATAGAGGGCAGGGGCGCAGCCCTCCTCCCCCACTCCTTCAACCCTAGCCGCCATACTGCTTCCCTCCAGATCTCTCTCTCCGATCGCAGGCGGCGAAGCCTCGCCACGTAAACTCTCCACCGCTTGCACCGCGCCGTCGCGTTGTAGATCCAATCCGTCTCTCCACCATACTTGCTGGACCGAGGAAGGAGGAGATGTCGAGGTGCCGCACATGTGCATCTCACGGAGGCATCGCCACTTGTGGTGCTAGATCGGATCGGATCGCGAGGAGGAGAAGCAAGTACGACTACATCACCCACGTTCCGACGAACGTTCCGCTGTGTGAATCTTCAAGGGTATGAAGATCTAATCCAATCTCTCTCGTTGTTTGCATCTCCTAGATTAGATCTTGGCTTCCCTCTATTCGCATCCGTAGAAAATTTTGATTTACTATGCCGCGAAACCCTTCAAAGGGTATCGAGAGCTAGATCTATGCGTAGATGTGTTTCACGAGTAGAACGCAACATGGTTGTTGCGGGCGTTGATGTTTTCTGTTGCAAGCCTCTTGTTTGTGTTCTTCTTATGATGCGGGATAGTGAGATTGAAGCGGTCCAGGCCAACCTTATGCGACGTCGTTCGTGAGACCGACTCCGCACTTGACGTGTGGCTTGTTCCACACATGCGGCTGGTGGATGTCAGTTTCTCTCACTATAGTTGTCATGGGATTTACACCGGAGTTTGGCAACCATAATATCACCGTTGTGGCTTTCTGTAGGTAAGAATCGTTCTTAGCATGCTACTCCCATAAGCCACGTAAAACATGCAACAACAAAGTAGAGGCGTCTAACTTGTTTTTGCAGGGAGTGTTTTCTGTGATATGGTATGGCCCAAGATGTGATGTGTGTATTGTATGCGATGATCATGTTTTGTAATGTTTCACGACTTGCATGTCGATGAGTACACAACCAGCAGGAGCCATATGGTTGTCTTTATAATTGTGTATGACCTGCGAGTCAACTTCTTATACGCCATGTAATAGCTTTACTTTATCGCTAAGTAGTTAGCAATAGTTGTAGGTGCTATTCATGGTGGAGGCAATCATGGTGGAGTGATGGAGATCATGCCGGCATGCACAAGATGGAGATCATTGCGCGAAGATTGGCTATACCATGTCACATAAAGTTATATGCATGTGATGTTTATCCTTTTATGTATCTTATTATGCTTAGATCGCGACGGTAGCATTATAAGATGATTCCTCACTTAAAGATCAAGATAAAACTGTGTTCTCCCCATGTATGCACCATTGCGAAAGTTCGTCGTGTCCAAGCATCACGTGATGATCGGGTGCTATAGACTCTACACTCACATACAACGGGTGCAAGCCAGTTTTGCACACGCGGAAATACTTGGGTTTGACTTGACGAGCCTAGCATGTACAGACATGGCCTCGGAACACATGAACCGAAAGGTTAAGCATGAGTCATATGAATGATATGATCGACACTTCGTTGTCCACCATTGAAACCACGTACCTTCTCGTGATGATCGGATTAGGTGTGGTGAATTTGGATCATGTTCACTAAACAACTTGAGGGATGTTGAATTTAGTGGGAGTTCATATAGTAATTTGATTAAGTTGAACTATTTATCATGAACATAGTCTAAATTGTACTTGCAAATACTGTAGATCACATGGCTAAGTCCAACTTCAACTTCAACGTTTTTGCTGAGAAAGAAAAGCTTAAGAACATGGGTCTAACTTCACCAACTGGTTCTGCAATCTGAGAATCATTCTCTCTGGCGGTCAAAAGGACTATGTCCTTGAGAAAGTGTTAGGTAACCCCCTGCAAGAATCGCGCCTACTGATGAGAAAGCTGTCATCGTCACAAGAAAGATGATTATGGTGTGATTAAGAGCACCATGTTCTTTGCTATGGAATCGGACCTTCAAAATCGTTTTGAAGGCTATCCCGGGCCCTTTGAGATTCTTGAGGAACTGAAAACCATGTTTCAGACTCAGGCCCGTTCTGAGAGATATGAGATCTCTGAGAGATTCTTTAACTGCAAGATGGAGGAAGGGAGTTCCGTTAGTGAGCACGCCATAAAGATGTCGGGCTACACTCAACGCCTTGAGCAACTGGACTGCAAGATTCCAGAGGAGCTCAAGATTGACAGGGTTCTGCAATCACTCCCTCCCAGCTACAAAAGTTTTGTAGTGACTCATAATCAGATTGGTTCCACTGATACGATCACCGAGCTCTTCACAAAGCTGAAGGCTGCGGAGGTGGACATCAAAAAGGATAATCATGTGTTGATGGTCAACAAGCCCTCCTTTAAGAAAGGTAAGGGTGCAAAGAAGCCCTTCAAGAAAGGCGGCGGCAAGCGCGTTGCCCCTGCTGAGAAGAAGCTCAGGTCTGGTCCTAAGCCGGACACTGAGTGCTTCTATTGCAAGGACAAGGGTCACTGGAAGCGCAACTGTCCGAAGTACTTAGCGGACAAGAAGGCTGGCACCATCAAAGGTATATTTGATATACATGTTATTGATGTTTTCCTTACTAGCCCTCGTTGTAGTGCCTAGGTATTTGATACTGGTTCAGTTGCTAATATTTGTAACTCGAAACAGGAGCTACGGAATAGACGACGGCTTGCGAGGGATGAGGTGACGATGCGCGTTGGCAATGGATCAAGAGTTGATGTGATGGCCGTCGGCACGCTCTCCTTAGTTTTACCTTCGGGGTTAGTTTTAAACCTTAATAAATGTTATTATGTGCCTGCGTTGAGCATGAACATTATTTCTGGATCGTGTTTATTGCAAGACGGTTATTCATTTAAATCGGAGAATAATGGTTGTTCTATTTATATGAGTAACATCTTTTATGGTCATGCACCTATTGTGAATGGTTTATTTCTTCTAAATCTCGAAAGGGATGAAACACACATCCATAGCATTGAGGCTAAGAGATGCAAAGTAGATAGTGATAATACTACTTATTTGTGGCAATCGTCTCAGGTCATATTGGTGTAAAGCGCATGAAGAAACTCCATTCTGATGGACTTTTGGAGTCTCTTGATTTTGAATCATTTGACACATGCGAACCATGCCTCATGGGCAAGATGATCAAAACCCCGTTCTCCGGAATGATGGAGCGAGCAACGGACTTGTTGGAAATCATACATACCGATGTATGCGGACCGATGAGTGTTTCGACGCGCGGTGGATATCGCTATTTTCTCACTTTTACCGATGACTTAAGTAGATATGGGTATATCTATTTAATGAAACATAAATCTGAAACATTTGAAAAGTTCAAGGAATTTCAGAATAAAGTGGAGAACCATCGTAAAAGAAAGATTAAGTTTCTATGATCCGATCATGGGGGCGAATATTTGAGTTATGATTTTCTCAAGCATCTTAAAGCAAGCGGAGTTGTTTCACAACTCACGCCACCCGGAACACCACAGCGCAATGGTGTGTCTGAACGTCGGAATCGAACTCTATTAGATATGGTCCGATCGATGATGTCTCTTACTGATTTGCCGTTATCATTTTGGGGTTATGAATTAGAAACCGCTGCATTCACTTTAAATAGGGCACCATCTAAATCCGTTGAGACGACACTGTATGAACTGTGGTTTGGTGCTAAACCTAAGTTGTCGTTTCTTAAAGTTTGGGGATGCGAAGCTTACGTCAAGAAGTTGATGCCGGACAAGCTCGAACCCAAAGCGGAGAAATGCGTCTTCATAGGATACCCTAAGGAAACTATTGGGTATACCTTCTATCACAGAACCGAAGGAAAAGTGTTTGTCGCAAAGAACGGTTCCTTTCTTGAGAAGGAGTTTCTCTCGAAAGAAGTGAGTGGGAGGAAAGTAGAGCTAGACGAGGTTATTGAACCTTCTCTTGAATTGGAGAGTAGCGCAGCACCTGAAATTGTTCCAAAGGTCACCGCACCAATAATAGAGGAAGCTAATGATAAGGATCATGAAGCTTAACGATGTCAAGCATCGAACGTCGCAGGTCGACAAGGTCGCGTGCCCCTCCTGAGTGGTACGGCAACCCAGTCTTAACTGTCTTGTTAGTAGATGACAGTGAGCCTGCAAACTATGAGGAAGCAATGATGAGCCCAGACTCTGAGAAATGGCTAGAGGCCATGAAATCCGAATTGGGATCCATGAGCGAAAACCAAGTATGGACTTTGGTGGACCCTCCTAGCGACCGAAAGGCCGTTGAGTGCAAATGGATTTTCAAGAAGAAAACGAGCGCGGATGGTAATGTTACCGTCTATAAAGCACGGCTTGTCGCGAAAGGTTTTCGACAAGTTCAAGGTGTTGACTATGATGAGACTTTCTCTCCCGTAGTGATGTTTAAGTCCATTCGGATTTTATTAGCAATTGCTGCGTTTCATGATTATGAAATATGGCAGATGGATGTCAAGACTGCGTTCCTCAATGGCAACATTGATGAAGAGTTGTATATGATGCTACCCGAAGGTTTTGTCGATCCTAAGGATGCTGATAAAGTATGCAATCTTGAGCGTTCCATTTATGGACTGAAGCAAGCATCTCGGAGTTGGAACCTTCGTTTTGATCAAGTGATCAAGAGCTTTGGATTTGTTCCAAATAGCTACGAAGCTTGTATCTACAAGAAAGTGAGTGGGAGCTCGGTGACATTTCTGGTACTATATGTGGATGACATATTGATTATTGGAAATGACATTAACATGCTTAACGATGTGAAGAGTTATTTGAACAAGTGTTTTTCAATGAAAGACCTAGGTGAATCTGCTTATATATTGGGCATCAAAATCTATAGAGATAGACAAAGACGTCTGATAGCTTTAAGCCAGAGTACATACCTAGACAAAGTTCTGAAAAGGTTCAGAATGGATAAGGCAAAGAAAGGTTCAGTGCCTATGTTGTGAGGTAAGATATTGAGCAAGGCTCGGTCCACCACGGTAAAATGATAGGGAAGCTATGAGCAAAGTGCCTTATGCCTCGGCCATAGGTTCTATCATGTATGCCATGTTGTGTACTAGACCGGATGTGTCCAATGCTCTTAGTTTGACGAGCAGGTATCAAAGTGATCTAGGAGTGGAACACTGGACAGCCGTGAAGAACATCCTAAAGTACCTAAATAGGACTAAAGAAATGTTCTTAGTCTATGGGGGTGATGAACAACTCGTCGTAAAAGGTTACGTCGATGCTAGTTTCGACACCGACAAGGATGATTCTAAATCTCAGACAGGATACGTGTATATTTTGAATGGAGGAGCTGTGAGATGGAGAAGCTACAAGCAAAGCGTGATCGCGGGATCTACAGTAGAAGGGGAATACATGGCTGCTGCAGAAGCGTCAAGTGAAGGAGTTTGGATCAGAAACTTCATCACTGAGCTTGGCGTGGTTCCAAGTGCATTGGACCCACTGGAGATATTGTGTGACAACACTGGCGCCATAGCACTCGCTAAGGAACCAAGATATCATCCAAAGACCAAGCATATCAACCACAAGTTTCATATAATCCGAGATTATATAGCAGATGGAGATCTGAAGATTAGCAAAGTACATATAGATCTGAATGTCGCAGATCCATTGACTAAACCTCTTCCACGTGTAAAACATGATCAGCACCTCAGTGCCATGGGTGTGAGATTGTTTCCAAATGTAAACTAGATTATTGACTCTAGTGCAAGTGGGAGACTGTTGGAATTATGCCCTAGAGGCAATAATAAAGATGTTATTATTATAATTTTTGTTCATGATAATGTTTATATTCCATGCTAGAATTGTATTAAGCGGAAACATTAATACTTGTGTGGTTTGTAAACAACACCGTGTCCCTAGTACGCCTCTATGGACTAGCTCATTGATTAATGATGGTTAAGGTTTCCTAACCATAGACATGAGTTGTCAATTGATAATGAGATCATATCATTGGGAGAATGATATGATGGACAGACCCAAACTAAGCGAAGCAATTAGATCGTGTCATCGTGTTCATCTTTGCGAAACTTTTCTTATGTCAAATATTGTATTCCTTAGACCATGAGATAATACAACTCCCTGGTATCGGAAGAAAGCTTTGAGGTCATCAAACGTCATCCTATGAGAGGGTGATCATAAAGGTGTCTCTCAGGTGATCGGAAAGTATCTGTTGGGTTGTATGTATCGAGATGGGATTTGTCCCTCCCAAGTCGGAGATATATACTTCGGGCCCACTCGGTAATCGATATCAACACCGCTTGCAAGCATGTGATTAAGGAGTTAATCACAAAGTGATATCGGATTACGGAACGAGTAAAGTACTTGCTGTGAACGAGATTGAACTAGGTATGACGGTACCGACGATCGAATCTCGGGCAAGTAAAATATCGCGAGACGAAGGGAATATATATATATAGGATTGATTGAATCCTGGCATCATGGTTCATCCGATATGATCATCGATGAATGTGTGGGAGTCAATATGGGTTTCCAGACCCCGCTGTTGATTATTGATAGAAGATCATGTCCGCATATTCTCGAACCCGAAGGGTCACACACTTAACGTGTCTCGACGCTAGGATAGATTGGATAATTGGTTTATGAGTTTTTGTTCGGAGTCTCGGATGGGATCCGGGACATCACGAGAGGTTCCGAAATGGTCCGGAGAATAAGATTCATATAAGGCAGTGTAGTTTTTGGAGTTCGGAATTGTTCCGGGTTAATCGGTATTGTACCGGAAGCTTCTAGAACCTTCCGGAGTGGGACCAACGTGGCCCCACTTGTCGGGAGGGGGCGTGGGCCTACGAGGGAGTGCCCTGGTCGCATTGGGCCAGGGGCACAAGGCCCCATAGGCCCAGCCGGCCAAAACCCTAGGGAAACCCTAGGGAAACCGTCTAGAAGGAGGGGAAAACTTGCCCCCCACTCCAACCCTTGGGGCCGCCATCATAGGGCTTGGAGGAGGGGACAAGGGGGCCGTCCAGCCCCTATATATAGAGGGCAGGTGCGCAGCCCTCCTCCCCCACTCCTTCAACCCTAGCCGCCATACTGCTTCCCTCCAGATCTCTCTCTCCCGACTGGGCGTAGGCGAAGCCCTGCCGCAGAAACTCTCCACCGCTTGCACCGCGCCGTCGCGTTGTAGATCCAATCCGTATCTCCACCATACTTGCTGGACCGAGGAAGGAGGAGACTTCGAGGTGCCGCACATGTGCATCTCACGGAGGCATCGCCACTTGTGGTGCTAGATCGGATCGGATCGCGAGGAGGAGAAGCGAGTACGACTACATCACCCACGCTCGATTTAACGCCCGCTATGTGAATCTTCAAGGGTATGAAGATCTAATCCAATCTCTCTCGTTGTTTGCATCTCCTAGATTAGATCTTGGCTTCCCTCTGTTCGCATCCGTAGAAAATTTTGATTTACTATGTCGCGAAACCCTTCACTAACTATATGTACCCAATAAGACACTCTCAATTTTCAGGGAAAATTGGTTTGGGGTGTCCCATCGGGTACATAGGCTGGATGCATGCCTGGGTCCAAGATTTCACCGACCATCGCATTGCCGCGGCCGCAAGCGGGTTTCTCCTTTTTTTGGGCAGCACCAAAAAAAATCTAAAAAATTTTAAAAAATGTTAAAATAGCTCCCGGAGCCCTTGCATGTGACCTATTGCTGTCATAAAATCATAGACAAGGCATACCAGGTCCTTTGGCACCCAAGGCACCACGAGGATGTCTATCGAGTGTGAGTTAACATGGATTCCAACCCTAGATTCCCCCTCCCCTCGCTGCCCAGAACATGGAACCACTCAATGGATTGATCCCAAACCCGGCACCTAGCTCCCCCTCGGCATCGCAAGTGACTTCTCCAACTAGAGATTTCGTGGTCATTTGGAGAAATATTGACTTTCCATTTTCTAAACCCGAAAACCGGTGTTTTCCCGAAGAGGTGCAAGATTAGGGAACGCCCAGGGGCCCAAAGCAATTTCCATGCATGCTACACCATGATGCAGGGCCATTCCCGGGAAGCGGGTATTTATCTCGTGGTGCAAGCATATACTGTATTTGTTTTAAGTTATGGCCCGGTAAATGCGGTTTCTAACTATATGTACCCTATAAGACACTCTTAATTTTAATGGATAAATGGTTTGAGGTGCCCCATGGGGTATGCATGCCTGGGTCCAAGATTGCACCGACCGTCGCGTTGCCGCGGCCGCCGGCGGGTTTCACCGTTTTTTTGGGCATAACCAAACAAAATCTAAAAAAAATAAAAAAAATGTGAAAACAGCTCCTGGATGTGACCCATTGACCTCATAAAATCGTAGGAAAGGCATACCAGGTCCTTTTGCACCCAAGTCACCACCAAGATGTCTATCGAGTGTGAGTTAACATGGCTTCCAACCCTATATCCCCCCCTTGCTGCCTAGAACATGGAACCTCTCCATGGATTGAGCCCAAACCCGGCACCTAGGTCCCCCTCGGCATCACAAGCGACTTCTCCAACTAGAGATTTCGTGGTCATTTGGAGAAATCTTGACTTTCTATTTTCTAAACCCGAAAAATGGTGTTTTCCCAAAGGAGGTGCAAGATTAGAGCGCGCCCATGGGCCCGAGGAAATTTCCACATATGCTACACCATGGTGCATGGCCATTCCCGGGAGGTGGGTATTTATCTCGTGGTGCAAGCATGTAATGTATTTTTTTGAGTTATGGCCCAGTAAATGCGGTTTCTAACTGTATGTACCCTATAAAACACTCTCAATTTTCAGGGGAAAATGGTTTGGGGTGCCCCATGGGGTACCTAGGCTGGATGCATGTCTAGGTCCAAGATTGCACTGATTGTCGCATTGCCGTGGCCGCCGGCGGGTTTTGCCATTTGTTTGGGCAACACCAAACAAAATCTAAAAAAATAAAAAAAAATGAGAAAACAGCTCCTAGAGCCCTCGCATGTGACCCACTTCCCTTATAAAATCATAGGCAAGGCATACCAGGTCCTTTGGCACCCAAGGAACCACCAGGATGTCTATCGAGTGTGAGTTAACATGGCTTTCAACCCTAGATTCCCCCCTCACTGCCCAGAACATGGAACCACTCCATGGATTGAGCCCAAACCTGGCACCTATCGCCACCTCAACATCACAAGCGACTTCTCCAACTAGAGATTTCATGGTCATTTGGAGAAATCTTGACTTTCCATTTTCTAAACCCGAAAAACCGGTGTTTTCCGAAAGGAGGTGCAAGATTAGGGTGCTCCCAGGGGCCCGAGGAAATTTCCATGCATGCTACACCATGGTGCATGTACATTCCCAGGAGGTGGGTATTTATCTCGTGGTGCAAGCATATACTGTATTTTTTTGAGTTACGACCCGGTAAATGCGGTTTCTAACTGTATGTACCCTATAAGACACTCAATTTTCACGGAAAAATGGTTTGGGGTGCCCCATGGGGTACCTAGGCTATATGCATGTCTGGATCCAAGATTGACCGTCGCGTTGCCACGGCCGCCGGCAGGTTTCGCCTTTTATTGGGCAGCACCAAACAAAATCTATAAAATAAAAAAATGTGAAAATAGCTCCTGGAGCCCTTGCATGTGACCCACTGCCCTCATATAATCATAGGCAAGGCATACCGGGTCCTTTGGCACCCAAGGCACCACCAGGATGTTTATCGAGTGTGAGTTAACATGGCTTCCAACCCTAGATTCCCCCCCCCCTCACTGCCCAGAACATGAAACCACTCCATGGATTGAGCCTAAACCCGGCACCTTGCTCCTTCTCGCCATCGCAAGAGACTTCTCCAACTAGAGATTTCGTGGTCATTTGGCGAAATCTTAAATTTCCATTTTCTGAACCCAAAAAACCGGTGTTTTCCCAAAGAAGGTGCAAGATTAGGGCGCGCCCAAGGGCCCGAGGCAATTTCCACGCATGCTACACCATGGTGCATGGACATTCCCGAGAGGTGGGTATTTATCTCGTGGTGCAAGTATATACTGTATTTTTATTGAGTTACGGCCCGGTCAGTGCGGTTTCTAACTGTATGTACCCTATAAGACACTCTTAATTTTCAGGAAAAATGGTTTGGGGTAAAAAATGTGAAAACAGCTCCTGGAGCCCTTGCATGTGACCCACTTCCCTCATAAAATCATAGGCAAGGCATACCAGGTCCTTTGGCACCCAAGGCACCACCAGGATGTCTATCGAGTGTGAGTTAACATGGCTTCCAATCCTAGATTCCCTCTCCCCTCCCCTTGCTACCCAGAACATGGAACCACTCCATGGATTGAGCCCAAACCCAGCATCTAGCTCCCCCTCGGCATCGCAAGCGACTTATCCAACTAGAGATGTCGTGGTCATTTGGAGAAATTTTGACTTTCAATTTTCTGAACCCGAAAAATCGGTGTTTTCCCAAGGGAGGTGCAAGATTAGGGCGCGCCCAGGGCCCGAGGAAATTTCCATGCATGCTACACCATGGTGCACGGCCATTCCCGGGAGGTGGGTATTTATCTCGTGGTGCAAGCACATATTGTATTTGTTTTGAGTTACGCCCTGGTAAATGCGGTTTCTAACTGTATGTACCCTATAAGACACTCTCAATTTTTAGGGAAAAATGGTTTGGGGTGTCGCATGGGGTACCTAGGCTGGATGCATGCCTAGGTCGAAGATTGCACCGACCGTCGCGTTGCCGCGGCCGCCAGCGGGTTTTGCCATTTTTCTGGGCAGCAGCAAACAAAATCTAAAAAAAAATGTGAAAACATCTCCTGGATCCCTCGCATGTGTCCCACTGCCCTCATAAAATCATTGGCAAGGCATACCAGGTCCTTTGGTACCCAAGGCACCACCAAGATGTCTATCGAGTGTGAGTTAACATGGCTTCCAACCCTAGATACCCCCCCTCGCTGCCAGAACATGGAACCACTCCATGGATTGAGCCCAAACCCGGCACCTAGCTCCCCCTCGGCATCGCAAGCGACTTCTCCAACTAGAGATTTCGTGGTCATTTGGAGAAATCTTGACTTTCCATTTTTTGAACCCGAAAAGCCGGTGTTTTCCCGAAGGAGGTGCAAGATTAGGGCGTGCCCAGGGGCCCGAGGAAATTTCCACGCATGCTTGTGAAAGACTTATGATCTTTTGAAATCTGGTCAAACCCAGGATAAACCACGTTAACTAGCTCGTTAACCTTGCAGAGCTATGCCTATTGTTAGGGTCTTCTAGAAGCCCCCCCCTCCCCGAGGCCAGGTTGATTATGCGTCCCAATTGTTAGGCACCGTTGGATTGGGGAGAATTGACGATAAGGATGGTCCTTTGCAGGAGCGATCCGCGAGTAGGCATTCCTGCGTCCCTATTGGTCCTCGCAACCACCAGTGGGCCTACCTTCTTGACTTTATAAACGCGGCCGTGTGGCCGAAGATCAAACCCCGTTCATTCCCTGCAACTTGCATCAGCACAAGCATCGAATCATACCTGAAGAAACGACACCTCGCCGTGGAGAGGACCCATCTTAGCTTGCACAAGGCCGAGTTGTTCGCCCACTATGACATACTCGCGGCATCGCTAGCGAGGCTACCGGACGGCTAGGAGCTCAGCTACGCTGGGGTGCCCATGGCGCCGCTCTTGCGCGGCATTGCGCTGTAGAGGCAGATCGAGGAGCGCCACCGCTAGCTTCCGGAGCGGAAGAGGCCAATGGACCGATACACGTACATTTGTTTTCTAAATACCCTCTCTCTTTATTCAAATCAAACCTCGGACTCTTTCAGATATTTGGTTTGTTCGAAAACCTAATTATAAATGTTTTATTTTAAAATGAAATAAAATAATTAAATAATAAAAACAGTTTTTAAAACCCTAGGGAGGCAGCCGCCGGCCAGGCCCAAAATGCCCAACCAGCCGCCACCTACCACCTAGCACCTAAACCCTAAGCCTAGACCTAATCCCACCTCCCTCATGCCACTCCCCTCCCTCCACATGTCGCCACCACACACTGGAAACACACACACGCACACGGTACACGACACCACGTACACCGCATGTGTCCACCCCGCAAACCCCACCCGCGTTGGGATTCCCCTCCTCGACCGCTTTATCCTGTCCCCATACCCTTCTCCCCCTCGCGTCGTTCTTCCTGTGCCCAAGCGCACCCCACCACCTCTGCTCTCTACCTGACCCCGGCTTCCCTCTCGCGACGTCTCACCAGGAGCCACACCCGTGCCCCTCTACATAGCACACACCGCCCCGGTGCTCCACCCGGACACCCTGCCTTGTTGGACCCCGTCGTGCGCCTCTCCCCTCCCTTGCTCACCAACACCCCGTCATTGCTGCACCTCCCTGTGTCGAGCGCCACCCTACTGCCTCGCATCGCCGAGCCCCGCGAACCTGGCCGCCTCTTCTGGCGCCGACTAACCGCCAGCAGGTCTGTGCCCCCTCTCCGTGGGCCTCCTCTGCTACCCCGCCTGCCCCTTCTGGTCACGCGCTGCTCCGTCATATCTCGGCTCCCAGCGTAGCACTGCCTCGTTGTCAACCTCGATCTCGTCGCCCTTATGTTGCTCCTGCCTGGTGCCTCCTTGTGTTACACACCTCCTTGTCGCATGCTCGCGCCCACGCCGTGTATGTCGTTTTGCCAGGCCTCTATTGGGGATATAAGTTCATCTAGTCCCGTGTGGTTTGGCCTAGGTGATAGTGGTGAAGTGAGGTGGTAATCAATTGGGATTTTGCTGACTCCTGTGGTCCTCTTGATTAGACAAGATCTTCAAGGTCAAGGTAGACCGGCATCGTGGCACATCAAGAGCTCCACCGACAATATGTCCAAACCCGAGAGAGCCATGTCGAGAATCCATGGTACCCGAAGACCACGACTCCAACTTCAAGACCTTCCCGGAACATCGAGTTCTCCATCCCGTACCCAAAGACGCCGAGACCTCGAAGACCGATCCCAGTAGAACCCAAGATCTATGAACCCCAAAGTGTGATCTCTATCTGAACCACTATTTTATAAATTTCCATATTAACTTGTTGCATACATATCATGTGGGTTGGGGATTTATATCGATTCACCTCATAATTAAATATGGAGTCCATATGCAGGCTTATCTAGTCTTATATTGGTTCCCCTAAAATTTGTGTAGCGAATCAGTGCCATATTTTACCTTGTTAAAACAACATTTAAATTACGAGGTATCTAAATAACATAAACCATATAAATTGTCGGGGACACCGGTTCCGTTTAATATTGCCTAATTGAATCGCACATTTTCCATGCCATGCATCATATATGCATCATGCCCGATCTTCTTCCTAGTATGAAATAGTGCATCCAGTGTTTCTTCTAGTGCTTTGCTTCTTCATAGATTAGGCCGATGAGTTGATGCGAGTGTCGACCCGATCTCTTGTGTATCTTCGATAGTGTTTCCTAGGCGAGCATTCTCCCCCTTGCTACCTATTTTATATTTATAGTCTTTAATTTATCTTGTTGATATATTGCTACCTGTGTTGCGATGCTTTAGTCTTTTCGAACCTCTGATATCCCTTAACAGCGTATATTGCCGTGGACACCTCCTATTCCCTATTATTTGATAGATAGTTGGCCTTGTGAGTCGTAGTCGCTTTCTTAGGTGCTTTGCTTCGGCAATGTTCCACTGATGATGTGTAGCTCGGATCACTATAGAGCTTCGTTGGGAAACACCAAGAGGAAGGTATGATGAGCACAACAGCAAGTTTTCCCTCAGAAAGAAACCGAGGTTATCGAACAAGTAGGAGGAAGGAAACGACTCAAAGGTGTTGCTAGAAACTTGGAAACCTACACAACACAAACTCAAGACTTTGCCCCAACAAACAGTGAGGTTGTCAATCTCACCGGTATCCTAAAAACAAAGGATTAACTGTATGGTGTGGAAGGTAATGGTGGCTTGCAGAAAGTAAACAGGAACAGTGGAAGATGTATCAATGGTAAAGATTGGACCGGGGTCCATAGTTCACTAGAGGTGTTCTCCTTAAGATAAACAACATAACATGCTGGGTAAACAAATTACAGCGGGGCAATTGACAGGACAGAGCAAGGCAAAACAATGCAATACTCGACATTCATGATCCTATGAGATTTGATTGGGCATTACAACAATATACATAGACCGCCATCCAACTGCATCTATGACTAGTAATCCACCTTCAGGTTATCATCCGAACCACATTTAGTATTAAGTTGCAAGCAACGGATAACTGCTTTAAGCAAGGTGTGTAAAGTAAACAATACAATTGTTCCATGAATAAGTGATTGTTGTTTTCTCCCTAGTAGCAACAGCACATCTACAACCTTAGCGATTTCTGTCACTTCCCCAAATTCAATAGAGTCATGAACCCACTATCGAGCAGAAATACTCCCTCTTAGAGTCACTAGCATCTACTTGGCCAAGATAGCTACTAGAAACAGAGAGCATGCAAGATCTCAAACAACACAGACATGATAGAATCAATAAGATAGAATCATTAACCAATCTAACATAGTAATCTCAATATCCATTGGATCCCCGCAAACACAACATGCATGGTTACAAATAGATGGTCTTGATCATGAACGGAGCTCACAAGATCTAAACAAGGTAGCACAAAGGAAGAGAAACAACCATGTAGCTACTACATGGACCCATAGTCCAAGATGGAACTACTCACGCATCATACCAGAGGCTGGCATGGTGATGAAGAAGGCCTCTGGGATGATCTCTCCCCTCTGGCAGGGTGCCGAGAAGAGCTTTAGATCCCCTCCAATCTAGGGACGATGGTGGCAGTGGCTATGGACTGTTTCGTGGAAGATTGATCGGGTACTTAGGGTTTAGGTATCGGGGGATCCTTATAGGCGAAGAGGAAGGCCGAGGGGGTGCCCGAGGCGGCTGCACCCCCCTCCCCCAGTTGTGGGCCATACCTGGCCGTGCGGCCAGGGGGTGTTGGCTGTAACATCCCAGGATTAGCACCTAGAAATAGTGAGGCCACATGTGTGTGCATTGCATTCATGCATAAGAAAATCCGGGGAATTTTCGCGCAAAACACAAAGAGTTGTAGAGGGATCGGGATATCTCTTGTTCTGATGAAAACGTCAGCTCAAGTGTATGGATTTCGACATGACCTCTACTATATTCTTGTGTCTTGGGAAAACAATTCAATTCATGTTTGGAATTGAGAATTGAAATTCAAATTTGAATACTTGGGAATATTTCCAGGATAAGTAAATAGTATATAAACAATAAAGTGAAAATTGTGGTACAAAATATATTCAATCATATAATAGATAAACATTTATAATTAAGTGGAATAAGAAATTGCAAACAGGGAGTAAAGTATTTCTTATAATAATAAGTACATGTTACAACATTCTTTATAATAAAGGTATTACAAAAATATAATACAAAAGAATTCTTATATTTAAAATAAATATGAATATTTATTGTCCTTTATATAATACACAAAAGAATATTTCTTATTATATTCCTTATTCAGAAACAACAAATCAACTAGAATAGAATTAGTAACATATTACCTCACAAGAATAATCTCAAAAGAAAAATAAACTTTATTAAATAAAAGAAGGTTTTTACAAGGAGTCTTTATAAGAGAATAAATAAAAGATTACATTGAAGATTAAATCCTGAACTACCATCTAACTATTTCCTAATCTACTCTTCATTGATCTTCCATCAGTAGTTTTGTACCTGCAACACAACACAAAAAATAACAAATCAAAAGTAAAATATGGGTTAGTGTGTTAGTGTTTTACTCTCAGAATTGCAGTGAAGTGCACTGCTAGATCATCACTGAGTAATTTGAATAGGGCCAAAATATAAGATTTGTTCTTATCAGTAGATTTTGCCTCAAACTGATGCATCATTGGCTAGTAAGGGGCAAGTTTCACCAAAGCCAGATAAAATGGTAAAAAGGTAAATCAACAGCAAATATCAAGTTTCCACTTGATCTGATCCACATATGACACAATCAGGCACACAGCACAGTCACTGCATGCAACGGCTATGGTGTCAACACAGCAAGGAGAGTCTGGGAAGTAGATAAGGGAGGGAGCAGCCATAGCACAGCTGCTAGTGTACTATTTGTTTCTCCACCCAAGCAAGGACTCAAGAACTGCACCTAATCCATCAAAGCACACAAGAGATAGAGCACCAGCCACAATACAACACTAGCACCAGAGATATCCATTTCACTCCATAGCCAAGAAAACCACACCACCACATTACCAGCATCTGGTTGCTAGGAAAGCCATCCAAGAGCTAGGAGGGGAGGAGTTCCATAGGGAAGACAGTAGCTCAGGAGGAACTGGCTAGAAGTTCAACAAGGAGCACAAGCAAGGTGATCAAGATCAGCGCTAGCCCAATAGCAACCACAACTCTACAAGCAGCATGTTTATATACTAATATCATAGCAATGCCTCTCATCAGTTTCAATTCAAGCAATAGTTGCACCAAATTCCAAAAAGGAGTAGAAGTAAGAGTGCTCTCAGATTAGCATAGATGCTATGCTAGTCACATCATAGAGCTAATAGGCAACAGTAGTATCTATTCTCATCTTATATTGGGGCCTCAACATTTGCATCATAGGCTGCATCTCAATCCACAACAAAGTTATTCCAACATGATGTTTCATCCACCAGTCATTTCCAATGACAGCAGGTGTCTTTAGAAAAAATGATCATATGGTTGTGTACCTCCAAGGAGGCATCACAATAACATGACCATATTAACATAAGCCACAAGGTGCTCTGTTAGCCAAGCAATCAATAGCTAACTAATTCAGCAACAGATCATAATACTAGAAACACCACTGTGCACACTCCAGATGGAGGCACCACAGTAGGAAGATTCCAATATTAGAAGCCACTGAAATCACTAGCTAAGATTAACATCAAATACCCATGTTAAAAGAATGAGTTACATCCACGGGGTATTATTTCAAATCATTTTCCAAAAATTATCCTTTCTAGGAATCATTTGTCTAGATATGAAGCCATTAAGTAGCCAAAGAGGATCTACTTTGCATATTCCAATTCTTGTCTGACCCAAGATCATGCATGTGCATGATCTGATCCACATCAACTCATTCAAAACCATTTGCAAGTAACCAAACTAGAATCTAAATCATTTTCCTAGCTATCATTTGCTAGGAATCATTTAACAATGATGCAACTATATTGAAGAGAGGATCAAGATCATCAATGAATCAGATTCAGGGCATCAAATATATCTATTATAAGATTAAAGCCTAGCCACCAATCTAGGAATCATCAAGTAAGATCAATGATATGTCAAATAGATAGTACCATTTAGTGACAACATCACATCTAGATAACCTAATTACTTTAGCAAATGGCTTCAGTATAAAGAACCATATAGCAATCTCAAATTGCTAATACATGGACAGACCATAGGAGGCTATTATCCAAAATTCAGAGAATTGAATTTGTATCCACATTACTTGTAGTATACAGAATCAAATGGCAGAGCCTATTATTTAACCAGGCATAGCTAGCATCAAAAGTACAAGTTTAGGAGAACATCTACCAGCAATCTCATAGTAACCAAACATCACTACAAAGGGTATGAACCCTAGTTACAGAGATGTAACCTTGACAGGGGGTAATCACAGCAAGCATGCTTGACATGGGAAGGTAGATAGAGCATAGAGAGAACCACAGTAGGGGAAGCACACTTACCCGAGGTCCTTGCGAGAAGTTAGAAGAGGAAGCAGAGGAGTGGCCGGCGGCGATGAAGAGGCGGTAGCACGGGGAGCACCCCCGAAGGGGCGCTGCAACCCGCACCTGCATCTCATCAGGAGCAGCCTGTGGAGAAGGGGTGAGGATCGTGAGCAACCCATCACGGTGTCGACGAAGCACCAAGGCGGCCGAACCCTAACCCTAGCCTTGGGCGAGGGTCAGTGCGGCCGGGAGAAGACCCCAGAGGGGAATCGGCTTGGACAGGATTGTGCGGCGGCGTTGACTCAACAATCTTCCACCGCTGCATGGCCACGGCGGCGGAGTCACTGCCGGGATTGGGCAGGCGACGGCGCGGCGTCGCCAGCATCCAGGAGGGGAACGCGTGGGTGCGATGTGAGAACGAGGGAGAAGATAAGGATCTACTTGGCCAAATTGGACCAAATCGGCCTATGGGCCAGAGTGACTCGTGGGTCAGGCCCAATAAAGGAATAAAAAGAATAAGTCAAGAAAATATATATATAATTACCAAAATACCCTAAGCTTATTTTAGCTCCACTAAAATATAGAAAATCTTAAATAAAAATGTATATGTATTTTAAAATGTCACAAGCATAAGATCTACCTAATAAAAATATAACTTTATTTGTTTAAGTTTTATATAAAGCAAATAAATATTAACACCATTAAATCCTAAGTGAAATTTCATAAAATAAGGAGAAATCCTAAAAATGAATAAAATCATATTTTGTGTTTAAAAATAAATTTACTATTTTATAAAAATACTAACTTAATTTTCTTTTATAAATAAAATTTGAAGTAAGTATTCAAAGACATTTAAATCTTTAAAGAATTTTAATAAACATAAGACGAATATTTAAAAATAAATAAAAATCACTTTTAAGATCTTAAATAAATATACTAAACTAGAAAAATATTAAATATACCATAAGAAAAGTTTTAAAGATTATAAAAAATAATAAATCCTTATATATTACCTATTTTATCATAATGAGACAACTGTTTTGTTAATTCATTAAAAAATATTTCTTAAGTAAGAAATAACCACATTTCCTTATAAGACACTAAATTCTTTAAGATTAATTACTAAGTCCAAACCATAATTATGATTCATAATAAAACCTAAATGTAAACTATTAACTCTATAATACCCTTTTGAAACCTTTAATCAAATATAAACCAATCATTCACTTAAATACCAAATAAATTATCTCATACCCTAATCACACTTATCATAAATCTAAAATTTGGGAATAATTAAAACATATTACACCTTAAGTTTCTTTAACTTTTTAAACTTAACTTTAGTCTCAAAATTTATAATCACCATGTCTAATAAACTACTTATGTTTTATAGTTAACTTTGATCTAGTTAGATTAAGACATAAAGCATCTCAAGTCCAAACTAATCAATCACACACAAAAGACATTAATCACATCCTATTAACAATAAAGATTGTTTAAACCTTAGAAAGGAAATATTTTCTTCAAATGTTATTCTTTTTGCCACTTCAAACAACAATCTCATAATAAGTTCTCCAACTCTTAAACAACTCAACCCAAAGACTTTTATCATAGTCACCAAATAACAATTAACTATAATCACATTATTTTATACTTTCCTTGTATATTTTGGGTTGTTAACACTTAATTTCCTTATAAAGGTCATTACTTATAAAGTAAAATTTGAAGATAAATAAACTCTAAAAAAATCACCTAAATTCAAATCACTCAAAGTATTGGGTATTCACTCTGGGAGTTTTACAAAATGCATAGCATTACTTATGCATAACTACATATTGCTTCTTTAAATATTAGTCCTTACCGGACCAATGATGTTGTTTTCAAATATTAGATCTTACATCGTCTCGAAGACCGTGGTTACATAATCTTGTGATCACAAAGGCAAGTTCATGCTTGCTCATGTCCTTTGAATATTTTCTATAAAGTATTTTGCAAATCAAGTGTTGTCATCACCTGCATTTCAAAAAGGTCAGAAAACACTATTTTCGTAATAATATGATTATGGTATTATTTACCCTGAGGTAATAACCTACTATGAACGTTCCGGTGGTAAAGGTATATATTATCTAGGACTTAACAACCAATGTCGCCAGTGATTCTTGCGCTGTATATTACGCGTTAACCATGAGATCTATATAGCTCTGGGGAAGTCAGCTGGATCAGCTCCCTCTCGCATGCATCGGACACTGTTCTGGGCATTTGTAAGTTACAGATCATGGGTATAGCCATTTTATACGGGTAAAAGTCTACCGTGGATCTGGGCTTACAAAAGACAGATTTCTAGTGTTAATGGTTGTTATGTGTATCCAACTAAGGTATAGCCGTTTTATACGGGGAAAAGTCTACCTTGAGTGTGGACATACAACAATTGTGCTGTATGCGGGGTCGCGGAGAAGGACAGTGATTATCTTGGATCTTAGACTAGGCCCCATACCAAGGAAGTATGGACAAGGTCATGACTTGGTTGTGCAACAAGGCTAAGGTCTCTCATGGGTAAAGCAACGCACCTCTGCAGAGTGTAAGAACTGTAACTTGTTACTCCCTGTTCCGGGAAGGAGCTACGAACGCTGCAGGAAAGGAACTCCACGAAATTTCTGGTAAACCTATGAAGGCTGACGGACATAGCTTTTCAGAATAAAAGCAACCATTGAAGAAATGTTTATGAAAACCTGAATGTCCTATGGCCTTTGGTCTATGGCTGTAGATAGTGCATCAAATACTCTTTTTTAGTGAACTTGCTGAGTATGCTCGTACTCAACGTATCTTCTTAACCCTTACTAGATTTCGGAGCAACCAACGATGAACCTAGAAGAGAAGCTCTTCTGAAGAATTAAAGGTATCTAGTGGAGATCAACAGGAGTCAACGACTACATCAGAAGTTTCTGAAGTCAAGATGAACCGTTATATATAAATAAATCCCTAAATAGTAGAACCTACTTCTGGAGGGCATTACTTTAGTAGCAATGCCAAGCCATAGATAAATAGTACAGTGTTCTTGCATAGTCGTTAAGTTGTTATCTTTGGTTGTCTTCTATATGATATCTTCCTCACTGTCTCGAGGAAGCTCTATGGATCTTTTATAATGTGTCATATGTAATCTATAGTCATGTCTTGGACCTGCTGTGTTTCTGTTGTACCACTCTGAGGGATGTAATACTAGTGAATGGTGTTTCATTGGTGTTATGTCAACGACTATAGTGTACTACATCATGCAGTTGTATGCTGGGTCACCGCAGTTGGTATCAGAGCATATGCTTTGACCTTAGGATTAAAACCCTTTTTGGAAGATCTGTAGGTTGGATAGTGACTATAGGAAGCCATCTTATCTAAACCAAATGTTCTTATGAATTGTGATGAGTATCCACTTGAGGATAACTTTGTCACCAGATGCGTTAATCATCCTATTTAGGAGTAATTACTTATATTTTCTCGGTATAGTGCTAGTTCAAAGAAGGTAGAACACCATTAAGATGTCTTAAGTAAGTCCAAATTAAGAAGTAGCTTATGATATAGTAAGGATATCTTGGGGAGTAGTTTAAATGGTGTAGTATATCCATAGAAGCCATGTAAGATAGCAGAATCTTATTGTTCGTTGATAACAATAGATAACATAATGAGGGCATCATGGCATGTATAAAGGTAATGGATATGTTAATCATGAAAAGATCATGGTGAGATTAGCTCTGAAACCATGATATGTGTATAATAATGTAAAGTATTTGGTAAATAGTCATGAAATAGAGTAAGAAATACATAGAATAGGACCATGCTAGAGGTCATGACTGTTACAAATCTATGATAATCTTTGGTTTTTAGGTCTGATGTAGAATTTGGTTAGTTGTTTGAAGAGAACATGTAAGAATAATTTATCACAAAATAGGAGTTTCGCGGTAAATTTTAGGTCCAAAGGGGAGGTCAGAGGTTAGTCAAAACCAATTTGAGACCACTTTTGTTCAAAAATTATCCAGTTGCAACTGAGCAGCGTGGGTAAATATGAAGGCAAGGTGTGGTATGATCCACATAAGTTGTTTAGAACCCTAGAGACTTATATATTAATTCATATGAAGATTGAAGTATATAACATCAAACATGGAGTACGAGAGATGTTTTACTCAAAGTACTACTTCTACATGTTTTGATGTATGTTTGTTAGTTATACTATTTGGAATTCTTGGATTTTATTGTGTGGCTATATCTGTGCATGAAGTTTGAACTTTATGAGCATGTGCATGATGTTACATGAAGTTCTTACTTAATTTTACAGGTCTAGAGGGAAAAATGGTATCGCGTGAGGGATAGACGAGTTATCATCGAGACAAAGTAGGAATGAAGGCTCATATGATGATGGATGACAAACCAAAGGAGGTCATCCACACAACTCTGAAGGAAAATCAACTCTAAGACCATACTCACCCACCAATGGAGGGTTTATCCAGTATATGAGGGATATGGAGGAAGGAAGTAGGATGGAGTTAGAGCCTCAAAATAAATCTTATAGTAAGATAGCACAGAGAATGCATGAGAATTCATCTAAAGAACTTCAACCAAGAAATAAACTGGTGGAATTCTTGCAAACCAAACCCTGGAGTTTCTCTATGACTGAAGATCCTATGGAGGCAGAAAATTGGTTGATGGACACATCCCGTAAGCTTCACAATGTGGGGTGTAAGGATGAAGAGAAGGTACGTTATGCCATATACCTATTGTCTGAAACTGTAGCACTATGGTGGGAGGAATCGAAGTACAAGTTATCTGGAGAAGGTGTTTGTACATGGACGGATTTTAAGAAGAAATTTTGAGAGGCATTTGTTCACAGGAAAATCATAAAAGGGAAAGCTAGCAAAGATGTAGAGCAAAATAATCTTCCAGTGTTGAAGCATGTGCGCGAGTTTAACCGACTATCTCGTTACATTTGTGAGGAAGTTAATAAGGAGGCCAAACGACAAAAGAGATTCATGAAAGGATTACAGGCAGTTATGAAGATGCAACTTAGGATTGTTCGTGCAAAGGAGTTCCAGGAATTGTTGGATAGTACACCTATTCCAGAGGATGAGGAGAAGGTGTAGCAGAAGAAAAAAACAAGGAAGCCAAAAAGGGAACCACTTTATCAAGAGCAATTCACCGAAGTCACAATTGTGGAAACTGTGGAACCAAGGGACATCAGATTAGTGAATGTCATAAAGCTCAAGCGACTTGTCACAGATGTGGGGAAGCAGGACATATCAGACCCTATTTTCCAAATAGGCCACCAATATGTGAATTGTTAGTAGAGGGTGGTGAATCACCACCAAGGGGTGGAAAGAAGAGGAAGACTAGTGGTCAAAAGCAAAATGTATGTTGCGAATGTGGACAACCAGGACATATAAGAAGTAATTTTATGATATTAGAATCTGATGAAGGAAGCGATGTAGCAATTGGAGTATCACCGTCAAAAGGGAAAATGGTGGAAGGCACATCTTCTAATAACCCAGGTGGGAATTCTTTTGGGAAACAGAAGTATGAAGCCACGAATCAAGTCAACAACAGTGTCAACCACAACAGGGTAAATGGTAAGTCGATATGTTATTATCCATACAAGTTGCCTCGTGTACACACTTAAGATGTCAGAGAATACATATTGATAACCACAAATGAGTGGATCTATCATATGTTTCTTTGTAAGACCATTAAAAGAATCCTAAAGCTTCTAAAAGAGTAGCATCAGAAGTATGCCATGACCACAACTGGTATTTGGTTGGTCTAGTTAGCTGAATCTACTTGGTACGACTTAAAGAACATAAAACTTGGCCTAAGTTAAGTAAATCTGAAGAAGTGTGATATTAGAGCAATCGTTTTCCAAGATGCTTCGCAAAGTCAGGCATGCAAATCGAACAACATCCTGACCATGTAAACAATGTGGAGGTATGATTAGGAGTCAGAGAATATTAGAAAAAACCCAAGGGGAGGAGTTAACATTAGGTTAATGTAAAGGTTCGATATCTGGAGGAAAGTAAGGAAAAAACTTAAATCATGATTTAGCTACATTTTATTTTCACAAGAATAATTGAACCTTTTGGAAACAAATCAATGTGGAAGTTCAGACTTATACCTCCAGATAGTAAAAAAGAAAACCTTCAGCTTAGTAATAAGGAAGTTGGAGTAGTAATATACAAGTTGTTAAGAAAACCTGCTAAATATTTATAAGATTAATAGCTTGAAAAAGAAAGGTATTTTAACATATAAACAAAATCCAAATAGTAAGTAATCAAGAACCTAATTATTTTTAGTTTGGTATAGAGTATCAAAACAGGCCTATTACAAGGAATATGAAACCATGAGTGATTTGGACTAAATGAGTCCAAAACATTCTTAGTAAATAAGCCATAAGGGTGAATTGTACCAGCAATAGGTAATAGAGCTAAGGCTATCATCGGGTATAGTCCAAACCAAAATCTTACCATAGGGAGACTTTCTCAAAACATAGATCCTTCTCAAATAGATGTACAAATCCGAAGACACTTAAAGGCACATGATCAAAACATAAATGTTGAATTCAAAGTAATCAATGGGATTGATGGTTGGCCATTATTAAGATAGAAGTGGACTCAAAGAAAAGTTTTAATGAAGATACCCCAATTATCTTTATTATAGATTAAAGAGCCACTATAGTCCGAAGAGGTCAGCTCTACCATCCGAAACGCAAGGGAGTGCGAACTTCGGGGACGAAGTTGAGTTTAAGGGGGGGAGTCTGTAACATCCCAGGATTAGCACCTAGAAATAGTGAGGCCACATGTGTGTGCATTGCATTCATGCATAAGAAAATCCGGGGAATTTTCGCGCAAAACACAAGGACTTATAGAGGGATCGGGATATCTCTTGTTCTGATGAAAATGTCTGCTCAAGTGTATGGATTTCGACATGACCTCTACTATATTCTTGGGTCTCGGGAAAACAATTCAATTCATGTTTGGAATTGAGAATTGAAATTCAAATTTGAATACTTGGGAATATTTCCAGGATAAGTAAATAGTATATAAACAATAAAGTGAAAATTGTGGTAGAAAATATATTCAATCATATAATAGATAAACATTTATAATTAAGTGGAATAAGAAATTGCAAACAAGGAGTAAAAGTATTTCTTATAATAATAAGTACATGTTACAACATTCTTTATAATAAAGGTATTACAAAAATATAATACAAAAGAATTCTTATATTTAAAATAAATATGAATATTTATTGTCCTTTATATAATACACAAAAGAATATTTCTTATTTTGTTCCTTATTCAGTAACAAAAATCAATTAGAATAGAATTAGTAACATATTACCTCACAAGAATAATCTCAAAAGAAAAATAAACTTTATTAAATAAAAGAAGGTTCTTACAAGGAGTCTTTACAAGAGAATAAATAAAAGATTACATTGAAGATTAAATCCTGAACTACCATCTAACTATTTCCTAATCTAGTCTTCATTGATCTTCCATCAGTAGTTTTGTACCTGCAACACAACACAAAAAAGAACAAATCCAAAGAAAATAGCGGTTAGTGTGTTAGTGTTTTACTCTCATAATTGCAGTGAAGTGCACTGCTAGATCATCACTGAGTAATTTGAATAGGGCCAAAAATATAAGATTTGTTCTTATCAGTAGATTTTGCCTCAGACTGATGCATCATTGGCTAGTAAGGGGCAAGTTTCACCAAAGCCAAATAAATGGTAAAAAGGTAAATCAACAACAAATATCAAGTTTCCACTTGATCTGATCCACATATGACACAATCAGGCACACAACACAGTCACTGCATGCATCAGCTATGGTGTCAACATAGCAAGGAGAGTCTGGGAAGTACATAAGGGAGGGAGCAGCCGTAGCACAGCTGCTAGTGTACTATTTGCTTCTCCACCCAAGCAAGGACTCAAGAACTGCACCTGATCCATCAAAGCACACAAGAGATAGAGCACCAGCCACAATACAACACTAGCACCAGAGATATCCATTTCACTCCATGGCCAAGAAAACCACACCACCACATCACCAGCATCTGGTTGCTAGGAAAGCCATCCAAGAGTTAGGAGGGGAGGAGTTCCACAGGGAAGGCAGTAGCTCAGGAGGAACTGGCTAGAAGTTCAACAAGGAGCACAAGCAAGGTGATCAAGATCGGCACTATCCCAACAGCAACCAAAACTCTACAAGCAACATGTTTATATACTAAGATCATAGCAATGCCTCTCATCAGTTTCAATTCAAGCAATAGTTGCACCAAATTCCAAAAAGGAGTAGAAGTAAGAGTGCTCTTAGATTAGCATAGATGCTATGCTAGTCACATCATAGAGATAATAGGCAACAGTAGTATATATTCTCGTCTTATATTGGGGCCTCAGCCTTTGCATCATAGGATGCATCTCAATCCACAACAAAGTTATTCCAACATGATGTTTCATCCACCAGTCATTTCCAATGACAGCAGGTGTCTTTAGAAAAAAATGATCATATGGTTGTGTACCTCCAGGGAGGCATCACAATAACATGACCATATTAACAGAAGCCACAAGGTGCTCTATTAGCCAAGCAATCAATAGCTAACTAATTCAGCAACAAATCATAATACTAGAAACACCACTGTGGACACTCTAGATGGAGGCACCACAGTAGGATGATTCCAATATTAGAGGCCACTGAAATCACTAGCTAAGATTAACATCAAATACCCATGTTAAAAGAATGACTGACATCCATGGGGTATTATTTCAAATCATTTTCCCAAAATTATCTTTTCTAGGAATCATTTGTCTAGATATGAAGCCATTAAGTAGCCAAAGAGGATCTACTTTGCATATTCCAATTCTTGTCTGACCCAAGATCATGCATGTGCATGATCTGATCCACATCAACTCATTCAAAACCATCTACAAGTAACCAAACAAGAATCTAAATCATTTTCCTAGCTATCTTTTGCTAGGAATCATTTAAAATGATGCAACTATATTTAAGAGAGGATCAAGATCATCAATGAATCAGATTCAGGGCATCAAATATATCTCTTATAAGACTAAAGCCTATTCACCAATCTAGGAATCATCAAGTAAGATCAATGATCTGTCAAATAGACAGTACCATTTAGTGACAACATCACATCTAGATAACCTAATTACTTTAGCAAATGGCTTCAGTATAAAGAACAATCTAGCAATCTCAAATTGCTAATACATGGACAGACCACAGGAGGCTATTATCCAAAATTCAGAGAACTGAATTTGTATCCACATTACTTCTAGTATACAGAATCAAATGGAAGAGCCTGTTATTTAACCAGGCATATCCAGCATCAAAAGTACAAGTTTAGGAGAACATCTGCCAACAATCTCATAGTAACCAAACATCACTACAGAGGGTATGGACCCTAGTTACAGAGATGTAACCTTGACAGGGGTAATCACAGCAAGCATGCTTGACATGGCAAGGTAGATAAAGCATAGAGAGAAACACAGTAGGGGAAGCACACTTACCCGACGTCCTTGCGAGAAGTTGGAAGAGGAAGCAGAGGAGTGGCCGACGGCGATGAAGAGGCGGCAGCACAGGGAGCACCCCCGGAGGGGCGCTACAACCTGCACCTGCAGCTCATCTGGAGCAGCCTGTGGAGAAGGGGTGAGGATCGTGAGCAACCTAGCACGACATCGACGAAGCACCAAGGCGGCTGAATCCTAACCCTAGCCTCGTGCGAGGGTCAGCGCGGCCAGGAGAAGACCCCAGAGGGGAATCGGCTTGGACAGGATCGTGCGGCGGCGTCGACTCAACAGTCTTGCACCGTGGCATGGCCACGGCGGCAGAGTCACTGCCGGGATTGGGCAGGCGACGGCGCGGCATCGCCAGCGTCCAGGAGGGGAACGCGTGGGTGTGATGTGAGAAAGAGGGAGAATATAAGGATCTACTAGGCCAAATTGGACCAAATCGGCCTATGGGGCAGAGTGACTCGTGGGTCAGGCCCAATAAGGGAATAAAAAGAATAAGTCAATAAAAAATATATATATAATTACCAAAATATCCTAAGCTTATTTTAGCTCTACTAAAATATAGAAAGTCTTAAAGAAAAATGTATATATATTTTAAAACATCACAAGCATAAGATCTACCTAATAAAAATATAACTTTATTTGTTTAAGATTTATATAAAGCAAATAAATATTAACACCATTAAATCCTAAGTGAAATTTCATAAAATAAGGAAAAATCCTAAAAATGAATAAAATCATATTTGTGTATAAAAATAAATTTACTATTTTATAAAAATACTAACTTAATTCTTTTATAAATAAAATTTGAAGTAAGTATTTAAAGACATTTAAATCTTTAAAGAATTTTAATAAACATAAGACCAATATTTAAAAATAAATAAAAATCACTTTTAAGATCTTAAATAAATATACTAAACTAGAAAAATATTAAATATACCATTAGAAAAGTTTTAAAGATTATAAAAAAATAATAAATCCTTATCTATTACCTATTCGTTAAAAATTATTTCTTAAGTAAGAAATAACCACGTTTCCTTATAAGACACTAAATTCTTTAAGATTAATTACTAAGTCCAAACCCATAATTATGATTCATAATAAAACCCAAATGTAAACTATTAACTCTATAATACCCTTTTGAAACCTTTAATAAAATTTAAACCAATCATTCACTTAAATACCAAATAAATTATCTCATACCCTAATCACACTTATCATAAATCTAAAATATGGGAATAATTAAAACATATTACACCTTAAGTTTCTTTACCTTTTTAAAGTTAACTTTAGTCTCAAAATTTATAATCACCATGTCTAATAAACTACTTATGTTTTTATAGTTAACTTTGATGTAGTTAGATTAAGACATAAAGCATCTCAAGTCCAAACTAATCAATCACACACAAAAGACATTAATCACATCCTATTAACAATAAAGATTGTTTAAACCTTAGAAAGGAATTATTTTCTTCAAATGTTATTCTTTTTGCCACTTCACACAACAATCTCATAATAAGTTCTCCAACTCTTAAACAACTCAACCCAAAGACTTTTATCATAGTCACCAAATAACAATTAACTATAATCACATTATTTTATACTTTACTTGTATATTTTGGGTTGTTAACACTTAAGTTCCTTATAAAGGTCATTACTTATAAAGTAAAATTTGAAGATAAATCAACTCTAAAAAAATCACCTAAATTCAAATCACTCAAAGTATTGGGTATTCACTCTGGGAGTTTTACAAAATGCATAGCATTACTTATGCATAACTACATATTGCTTCTTTAAATATTAGTCCTTACCGGACCAATGATGTTGTTTTCATATATTGGATCTTTACATCGTCTCGAATACCGTGGTTACATAATCTTGTGATCACAAAGGCAAGTTCACACTTGCTCATGTCCTTTGAATTTTTGCTATAAAGTATTTTGCAAATCAAGTGGTGTCATCACCTGCATTTCAAAAAGGTCAGAAAACACTATTTTCATAATAATATGATTATGGGATTATTTACCCTGAGGTAGTAACCTACTATGAAAGTTCCGATGGTAAAGGAACATATTATCTAGGACTTAACAACCAATGTCGCCAGTGATTCTTGCGTCGTATATTACACGTTAACCATGAGATCTATATGGCTCTGGGGAAGTCAACTGGATCAGCTCCCTCTCGCATGCATCGGACACTGTTCTGGGCATTTGTAAGTTGCAGATCATGGGTATAGCCGTTTTATATGGGGAAAAGTCTACCTTGGATCTGGGCTTACAAAATACAGATTTCTAGTGTTAATGGTTGTTATGTGTATCCAACTAAGGTATAGCCGTTTTATACGGGAAAAAGTCTACCTTGAGTGTGGACATACAACAATTACGTTGTATGCAGGGTCGCGAAGAAGGACAATGATTGGCTTGGATCTTAGACTGGGCTCCATACCAAGGAAGTATGGACAAGGTCATGACTTGGTTGTGCAACAAGGCTAAGGTCTCTCATGGGTAAAGCAACACACCTCTGCAGAGTGTAAGAACTGTAACTTGTTACTCCCTGTTCCGGGAAGGAGCTGCGAACGCTGCAGGAAAGGAACTCCACAAAAGTTCTGGTAAACCTGTGAAGGCTGACGGACATAGCTTTTCAGAATAAAAGCAACCTTTGAAGAAATGTTTATGAAAACCTGCATAGCCTACAGCCTTTGGTCTGTGGTTGTAGATAGTGCATCAAATACTCATTTTTGGTGAACTTGCTGAGTACGCTCGTACTCAACGTATCTTCTTAACCCTTGCTAGATTTCGGAGCCACCAACGATGAACCTAGAAGAGAAGCTCTTCTGAAGAATTAAAGGTATCTAGTGGAGATCAACAGGAGTCAACGACTACATCAGAAGTTTCTGAAGTCAAGATGGACCGTTATATATAAATAACTCCTTAAATAATAGAACCTACTTCTGGAGGGCATTACTTTAGTAGCAACGCCAAGCCATAGATAAATAGTAGCAGTGTTCTTGCATAGTCGTTAAGTTGTTATCATTGGTTGTCTTCTATATGATATCTTCCTCACTGTCTCGAGGAAGCTCTCTGGATCTTTTATAATGTGTCATATGTAATCTATAGTCATGTCTTGGACCTGCTGTGTTTCTGTTGTACCACTCTGAGAGATGTAATACTAGTGAATGGTGTTTCATTGGTGTTTTCAACGACTATAGTGTACTACATCATACAGTGGTATGCTGGGTCACCGCATTGGCCCCCTCGCGGCCTTTCTTCGTCTCGTCTTCTGGCTTCGTGTTCCCCTCGGTGAAATATTGACTTTGGCTTTTGTCCCGTCCAATTTCGAGAATATTCATTTTCTGACTTTTCTGGAACCAAAAATAGATGAAAACAGGCAACTGGCATTGTGGCATCTTGTTAATAGGTTAGTCCCAGAAAACATATAAAAATACCTCAAAGTGTAGACAAAGCAAAGCAAAGTAGATACTAAACAAGCATGGAACATAAAAATTATAGATACGTTTACGACGTATCAAGCATCCCCAAGCTTAACTCCTACTCGTCCTCGAGTAGGTAAGTGATAAAAAGATCAAACCATTTGCAAGCATTGAAAGCTGGGATCAAAGTACTCTAAACATGAGCATGGAAGATGAAATTCTAACTATAAGATAAAGTAACTAAGCATGCAACATGAAAGGATACAAACAAAGATCATGAATAACAATGCATTGAAAGACGTTTGTTTGTTTCGCATATAGAAAACATAGCATAGTGGCATTCAGCTTGTGCCTCATGGATTCGCAAAACATAAATGCATAGGACACCTTCAAATTTCATAAGGGCGACTAGATACAAATAGTTCAAGAACAAGCAATATCAACAATATGAATCAATCAATAAGTTTTGGGACAATGCACATAGAACTAAGAATGGCAACTATGCTCTCTTAATTGGTGCCTAAGGATAGAAGGTGGAGACTCAATATAATAGTGGAAAAGGGCCCTTCATAAAGGGAAGCAGGGATTTTAAGTCTCATAAAGAGCTTCCAAAAATTATGGTACTTGTTAGCTTTCAGCTCTCATTGCCCCTATCATAAGCATCTTGAAGTAATTAAGGTTAAAGTGAACAAACTATGGAGTATATGCTTGACAAAGTATAAGTTGTCAATCTCATGTCCCTTGAGTATGAGAGTCGCTTCTCATGCTACTCAACTTTAGTCACCGGTAAGTTCTTGTCATAGTAAGTACATGTGTATCATAGAGAACCACCAACGGGGTACCCCTTGCACATGATACAGGAGCTATCCCATATCAAAATGACAAGGCAAGCAGACAATAAGCATCCCATCAATCTTCTTATTTACCATGGGAAACTGGTTCTTTTTCTCTCTTTCCTCTTTTCAATATGTCTCTCTTTTTTTAAAGAAGAAAGCTTCATAGATTGCTCACTATGGTGATGCTGCAAGTTTCCACCATGATTAGGCATGGCTTAGTCTAGCGGCCCAGGCGTTTCTCTAACACACATACATAACTCCATGGACTTACAAGCTCCCCTTTATTTCACACCGACGACATCCGCAAACAAAAGAACATGATATCAACTGGGTAACATGTATCAGGTGCAATGTTGAAAGCGTTCCCCATGACAGCATGGTTCTGCTAATTCCAACGTATAAGTGCAAGCATATACAACATAGATGACACAATGGTTTAAGTTTATTTATGGGAAATAAAAATAAAGTGTGCCATCAAGTTTGTGAGAGCTTTAATCACTAACTTTCTCAGAACAAGTTTAATTTGGAAGATAGATAAAACAAGGATATACTTGGAATGGTGTAACACACCATGCATAGGAATTTATAGTGGACACTTTGGAATAACTTGGTTTCTTGGGAGTTGGATGCATGAGTAGAGCTTACTCAATACAAGTGGAGGCTAGCAAAAGACTGGGAGCGACCAACTAAGAGAGCAATAATGGCCATAATCATGCAGAGCGACAAAACATTACTAATCAAAGCATAAAGTGGTACCACAAGTAAAAAACTAAATGATCATAGAGGCTAAGGAGCCTTGTTCATAGTCATGACATGGTGTAAGCATGTGCCAAGTCAACCCAAACAAAGCATCAAAGGAGAATACCACAATACTATGCTTTTGTATGCTAAAACAACGCATGATTCTTTCAAGGCACATTAAGCAATCCTAATTGTTTGGAACAAGTCATGCTACAGCAATAACCACTAAGCATAAGGTCAAAACAACATCTAGCATGACATGATAAAGTCTAAGTCATAGTCAAAGCAAGCTCCTCTTGTACTACTAAGCAAGAACTTCCTACTCATTTCCAACACCAATCAACTTATTTGAAACAACACGGCGAGAACTAGGGTCCAACTACTTTATTCAAGAAAACTAAACAAACCAAAACAAAAAAACAAAAACTAAGACGCTCCAAGAACAACACAATAGTGCATGAAACAATAAAATGAAGTGTCTAGAAAGACCTGAGATTTTTATTGATGAAGAAGGGGATGCCTTGGGCATCCCCAAGCTATGACGCTTGTACTTCTTGAATATTTCTTGGGGTGACACGGGGTGGTATACCCAAGCTTGAGCTTTTGTCCATTCTTCATCTCATTACATCATTCTTTCCTTACACCTGAAATTTTCCTTCATACCAAGCTTCACACAATCTTCATTAGCAACATTAGTGTATTCAAAATATAATAGACCTTGGGTTTTAGTTTCAAAATATCAAAACTTTCATTAAAGACACAAGCTACTTAAGCAATTCCCTCAAAAATCTCAATTTCCCAAAAAGAACCCAAAAAGGAATCAATAACAAGCAAATGCAAATAATGGTAGAAATCTGTCAAAACAGACCAGCAGGTGAAAACCGATTTTTTTCGAAGACCTTATGTTGCTCAAATAAAAAAGTGTTGAACTAACGAAAGTTATCTAACAACCTGGGGGATTTATTCAGAAAAATACATCTCAATCCAACTTACAGAGATTTTACACGAATTTTTACAGTGGAGCACAAAAATCTGTTTCGGGACAGCAACTCCCCAAATCTTACTTTCCTCTCATTAGAGGTTATTATTGCACAAAAATCAAATAAAAAGGATAAGGAGAGGTTATTACAGAAGTAATAACTTCCAATACTCAAGAAAACTATTGGGTTATCTCACAAGAAGTACTTTTCTTTAACGCCTTTAAGTTAGGCACAAGAAGTAAGAATCAAGTATTTTCAAATGAAGAAGCATTAACATCAAACCTTGCTTTCAAAGGAGGAGCATAAGGCAACTTCTCTCTCCTCATAGGGAAGTGTTTAATACCTTTCTTGAATGGAAATTGATATTTAATGGTATCTTATTTCATATCAATGATGGCACCAACAGTTTTAAGAAAAGATCTTCCCAAAGTAATAGGACAAGAAGCATTGTATTTGACATCCAAAACATAGAAATCAACAAGGACATAAGCATTGTTAACTATAATAAGAACATCATTAACACATCCCATGATTTTCTTTTTAGCATTATCATCAAGTGGGACATCCAAATAGCAATCTTCCAAAGGTGGCAAATCAAGCATTTATATATCTTTCTAGGCATAATAGAGACACTAGAACCAAGGTCACATGAAGCTTTGAGATCAAAGGCATTCACTTGCATATTAATGATGGGTTCCCAACTATCTTCTACTTTCCTAGGAATAGAGGCTTTGTGTTTCAAATTTTCTTCCTTGATTTTAATAAGAGCATCTGTAATGTGTTTGGTGAAAGCCACATTCATATCACTAGCATTAGGACTTCGAGCAAGCTTTTGTAGGAACATAATCACTTCAGAAATATTGCAACTATCAAGATCAAAATCAAACTTAGCATCACTTGTAGTAGACTCATTGGGTTTAGGCATTGTGGTAAGAAGAATAGGGACTTCTTGTGGTTTGGTGGCATCCATATTGGTGGTGGTAATAGTACACACACTATTGTTTCTAGCAATTTCAGCTTCTCTTTTCCACTTAGCATGTAGTTTAGCTAACAGTCTAACATTTTCATCAATAGTAACTTGTATGGCATGAGTAGCAGCAAACGTACTTTCCAATGTTTCAGGTTTAGCAGCCATTTTATTAATCAAAGAGGACTGTGCTTCAGACAATGATGAAATATTTTTCTCAATATTCAAAAGCTTTTCCTCCACAGTCTTGTTGAAAAGTGGTTTGTTTACTAATAAAGTCTTTAAGCATGGCTTCAAGTTCAGAAGGAGCACTTCTAGTATTGTTGTAGGAGTTTCCATAGGTATTGCCATTATTAGGAGGATAAGGCCTATAATTATTGTTACTACCAAAATTATTCCTATAGGCATTGTTGCTAAAATTATTGTTTCTAATGAAGTTCACATCAACTTGGTCTTCTTGAGCAACCAAAGAGGCTAAGGGGACATTATTTGGATTAATATGAGCTTTTCCATTAACAAGCATAGCCATGATAACATCAATCTTATCACTTAAAGAGGAGGTTCCTTCAACATAATTTACCTTCTTACCATGTGGAGCTCTCTCAGTGTGTCATTCAGAATAGTTCTCATATTATCAAGGAGCTTTCTTGCAGCACCCAAGGTAATGGTCATAAACGTACCTCCAGCAGCTGAATCCAACGGCTTTCTTGAAGAGAAGTTTAAAACTGTATAAAATGTCTGGATAATCACCCAAGCAGTCAGTCCATGAGTGGGACAATTCTTTACCAAAGATTTCATTCTTTCCCAAGCTTGGGCAACATGTTTATTACCAAGTTGTTTAAATTTCATTATTTCAATTCTCATAGATATAATCTTAGCGGGAGGATAGTATTTTCCAATAAAAGCATCTTTGCACTTAATCCAAGAATCAATACTATTTCAACACAAGGATAGCAACCATTATTTAGCTTTTCCTCTCAAGGAGAAAGGAAACAATTTGAGCTTAATAATATCTCCATCTACATCCTTATATTTTTGCATCTCACAAAGTTCAACAAAGTTATTAAGGTGGGCAGCAGCATCATCATAACTAGCACCAGAAAATTGCTCTTTCATCACAAGATTCAACAAAGAAGGCTTAATTTCATAAAAGGTAGCATTAGGAGCAGGTGGAGCAATAGTTGTACTCAGGAAATCATTGTTGTTTGTGCTAGTGAAGTCACACAACTTGGTGTTCTCAGTAGAGTTCATTTTTGCAAAAGTGGAGCAAACCAACAGCAACAACAACTAGAGTATGAACTAATTTTTTGTGTTTTTGATAAGAGAAAGCAAACCAAAAAAAATTATTTGGAGTTTTTGATAAAAATAAGCAAACAAAACAAGGCAAAATAAACTAAGCAAAACAAAAACAAAAACAAAGTAAAGAGAAAGGTTGTGAAGGGCTCCCTTTGTGAAGCCGTCCTTAGACTCCCCGGCAACGGCGCCAGAAAAAGCTTGATGATATGTAGCTCAGATCACTGCAGAGCTTCCTTGGGAAACCCCAAGAGGAAGGTATGATGAGCACAACAGCAAGTTTTCCCTCCGAAAGAAACCGAGGTTATCGAAGCAGTAGGAGGCAGGAAACGACTCAAAGGTGTTGCTAGCAACTTGGAAACCTGCACAACACAAACTCAAGACTTTGCCCCAACGAACAGTGAGGTTGTCAATCTCACCGATTTGCTAAAAACAAAGGATTAACTATACGGTGTGGAAGGTAATGGTGGCTTGCAGAAAGTAAACAGGAACAGTGGAAGATGTATCAGTTGTAAAGATTGGACCGGGGTCCATAGTTCACTAGAGGTCTTCTCCTTAAGATAAACAACATAACATGCTGGGTAAACAAATTATAGCTAGGCAATTATAGGACAGAGCAAGGCATAACAATCCAATACTAGACATTCATGATCCTATGAGATTTGATTGGGCATTACAACAATATACATAGACCGCCATCCAACTGCATCTATGACTAGTAATCCACCTTCAGGTTATCATCCGAACCCCCTTCAGTATTAAGTTGCAAGCAACGGATAACTGCTTTAAGCAAGGTGTGTAAAGTAAACAATACAATTGTTCCATGAACAAGAGATTGTTGTTTTCTCCCTAGTAGAAACATCACATCTACAATCTTAGAGATTTCTGTCACTTCTCCAGATTTAACAGAGGCATGAACCCACTATCGAGCATAAATACTCCCTCTTAGAGTCACTAGCATCTACTTGGCCAAGATATCTACTAGATACGGAGAGCATGCAAGATCTCAAACAACACAGACATGATAGAATCAATAAGATAGAATCATTAACCAATCTAACATAGTAATCTCAATATCCATCGGATCCCCGCAAACACAACATGCATGATTACAAATAGATGATCTTGATCATGAACGGAACTCACAAGATCTAAACAAGGTAGCACAAAGGAGGAGAAACAACCATCTAGCTACTACATGGACCCATAGTACAAGATGGAACTACTCACGCATCATACCGAAGGCTGGCATGGTGATGAAGAAGGCCTCCGGGATGATCTCTCTCCTCCGGCAGGGTGCCGGGAAGAGCTTCAGATCCCCCCGATCTAGGGACGATGGTGGCAGCGGCTACGGACTGTTTCGTAGAAGATTGATCGGGTACTTAGGGTTTAGGTATCGGGGGCGCCTTATAGGCGAAGATGGAGGCCGAGGGGGTGCCCGAGGCGGCTGCACCCTCCCTCCCCAGGCGCGGGCCTGGCTGCGCGGCCAGGGGTGTGGCCCCCTCGCGGCACTTCTCTATCTCGTCGTCTGGCTCCATGTTCCCCTCGGTGAAATATTGACTTTGGCTTTTGTCCCGTCTAATTCCGAGAATATTTATTTTCTGACTTTTCTGGAACCAAAAACAGAAGAAAATAGGCAACTGGCACTATGACATCTTGTTAATAGGTTAGTCACAGAAAACATATAAAAATACCTCAAAGTGCAGACAAAGCAAAGCAAAATAGATACTAAACAAGCATGGAACATAAAAAATTATAGATATGTTTACGACGTATCATCCACTAAGGTTGGGGGTTGGCATATTCATAAAGATGGAGATGATCGTGGTTTTAATTACAACTAGTTAATTAAATATTAAAATGGATATAATTAATGAAGAGGCACCGGTGGGTAATAGTTGAGATTTGGTTGTTAACCGCCCACGTGTGTCCACCTAGGACCCGAGTTCTTGACACTTGTTCCGAGACTAAGCGCGCTAACCACATGTGGGGTATATGGGCACTCCTATCGTCTTAGTACCTGATTTCAAAGTACTATACTAGGGGCCACAACATAGTTTGAAGTTTTTATGCCACGTTATTCCATGTATGCCATGTTTATTACCTATTGCTCGATAAGCGTTCATTACTATTGCGTAGACGCGACACTATCACGGGAATATATTGTCCATGACCTCTTCTCGCGTGACAAGTGAACGCAATCCTAAGGTTCATACGAGGAGGATTAGCTATACCTCGTACGGGTAGCTCTTTCGGGTGGCCCCATGTACTTGCTTTGGTTCAGGGAAAGCGTCGTGTCCTAGGCCCACCGACATACCGATAGAAGTATGTTAATTAATCTGGCAACAATGATCGAAGTGTGTGTGGAAACTTTAGTGCACCCCTGCAGGGTTAAATATTTTTGAAAGGACGTGTCCGCGGTTATGAACGACTTGGAGTATAGTATCTCAATCATAGCCAACTATAACTAAAGTTTACTATTATAATTTGACTTGTATCTGATATGACTAGTAAGTTGGATAACCACCATGGAAAGAATGAATAAAATTGCCAACTGAGCGAGTTTCCTCGGCTTGACTTTCTCGTTTGGTCTCGAGGGGGAAATACCAGGATGGGTATGTTTGGTGGTAGTATCAGGTTGTATATGAATAGGTCTTTCTCATCTCTCTCTGATAGTCGACAGTTGTACCGAGTCTCTATAGGTTGTTTTTAGTGCATGATTCGCTGCCGCTTTAGTCCACCATATCTATGTAGGCGAGGACCGCTGAATTCTAAGTCTCGCGGTGTACTGGCCTCAGTACTGATCGCTCTCTTTTTCCTTTGCTCTTTGTCGGCACCACTTTTGTTTAGCAGGTTTGAGATCGACGTCATTAGTAGGGTTACCCTTCCGGCTTGATCTGGGCAGGGTTATGGACGCCATTGGTTATTCTTCAGGGCTCTTTGATCTATTTGCATCTTGTCCGTACTCGGTAGTAGTGTCGTTTTCAAGGAGATTTGGATCTATGTATTGTATATCTGTATTTTTGACTCATTGAGTCGTTGTTGTACATATTTGTTCGGTGGGTTCCATCTGGATTAATGTGTAATGGTATTAACTCATTTTCTACTGCACGAAAGTGCCTGGTGGGCACCTTTTAATCGTTTCTATGCGGTTTGGCAGGAATCGCTAAAACTTGCATAGGGCCGATCCGAGGGTGTTACACCACCACGGGCAAGGAAGGGAGCTTTGGGCAAGGGCTTGATGGCGCGAGCTCCTGGCAAGCGAGGCGAGGAGCTCGGGAAAGTATGTCTGGTCGTGAGGAGGAAGCTCGAGGGCGGCGGAGGAGGTGGCCGAGTAGAAGGGATCGCTAGCGGCGGTCTCTGAGGTTGAGCAAGGCAGGAGGGCGGCGATCGGCGTAGGGAACGGATGGCAACGATGGCAGCTTGATCGGAATAGCGACGACGACGATGGTGTTATGTACAGCGCGCGGGTGCAGGTTGGTGTGAGGCAACAAGGCGTGATGTGTTGTGTGCGTGTATGTGTTCAATGGCGTTGGTGTGTTTAGGGGTGGGTTCGGTAGGGACCAGCGGCGACAGGTGGTAGGTATGCGAGTTGTAGGTTTAGGGTTTGATTTAGTTGTGGGGTGGTAGATGGTTGCCGGTTGGGCCTGGCCAGTGCCTGCGTCTCTTGCTAAAAAGTTTTACTTATTTATTTAGTTCTTATTTTAAACAAACTTCTGCATTTTTGACTAACCTATTTTAAACAAACTTCTGAATTTTTGCCGGTTGGGACCTGCTTGCTTTCTTCAGAATTTTTGTAAGGTCCTTTTTGTAAAGCGTATGGACTTGGTTGTACTTTTTCTTTATTTAGGGTCCTGCATGAAAAATTATATCTCCTCTGTCTTAATTTAATGAAAGGCTTCCATCCCCTTCTTTGGGCTCTGCTTTGTGCAAAAAAAAAATTGCGACACACAGTAATAAGGACAACAGAAGCAGAAAAACAAAATATTGCAGTCATTGATGGCCCTCAGGTCCTCAACACGCGTATTGAAGTTGATGGCACCATGCCGATGGACACCAAAGTTTAAATTGTGGAAAACAGACAGCATTCTCATAGTACAAGGGTTGCAATCTTTTCTCACGTGGAAGCCATCCAAACATGGACGGCAAATTCTAGTTGTACCATTACAGTGTTCCTGTAAATTCTTTGCGGCTGTAAGTTGGCAGCTGAAAGGAGGTTAACTATGCTATGTTAAGTTGTTGGAAGTTATGATAGGTATCACCTGACTTCCAGAATCCATTTGACACAATCCTGAAGTAACTCGAACTTCTGACTGACAGCAACATTTAGGAAGACCTGCATCTTGGTAAGGAAATATGACGATTCTTCCTTGCAACGGAATGAGCCTCCACAGGAGCACTGCTCAGATACATGGGCCGCTTTCACTTGCCTGCAGCGGACGCATACCAAATCCTGCAAGTGGTAGAGCCTCTCTCGCTGACGCACAATCTGTAGAAGTGCATTTTCCATCTGCTCACGGTGGTATGGCTGTCCACATTGTGGTACCGCGCATCTCCACTCCTGACCTTGGAGTGCTGAATCACGGCAGAGATCAAGATCCCGGCAATCGTTACAATAGCTGCAACATGGTTTTATTCGTAAGACAGGGTAACACTAACATCAAGGTAAATGAAAATAGGTGTATATTAAATACTATTAACTTATAAAAAACAGCTTAATATCCAAGGGTTTCTACCGTTTAGTTCAAGGGCGCAATACCTGCAAATCACGTTTGGGAGAGTGAACGATGCACAAGGATCTTGAAATTGTGCTTCTGGAGCAAATTCCTTTACACGAACCAACTTTAACAGGTTCTTTCTCATTCTCTGTCAGATATATATTCAATGATAAGAGGAATATTTATATTACGATTCCGAGTGTAAAAAGCTAACTAAGTACAAAAAATGAGATGAAACAAATTCCCCACTGCAATTTATACATATAACAAAATGTGCAAGTGTTACAAAGGGTTAAAATATGAAAAAATTGTTGTTGATTACTTAGCCAATCTGTAAACTGATCTGCATACTTCTAGCTCTCTGACCAAGTTAACCAAGTACTCCCTTCGTCTCAAAATAGATGTCGCAGATTTATCGAAATTTGGATGTATCTAGACACTATTTAGTATATAAAAACATCCAAATTTATAAAAATTCACGACATCTATTTTGAGACGGAGGGAGTAGTAAACATTATGGTTATTAGTTGAAATAAAAGGAGTTACATTTCAAGTCGGGATGCAACACAGTATTTTTAGATATGGAACAAATAATACAACAAGGAAAAAACAGTGCTACATTTAAGAGATTTAACTGAAATGTTCAGTACTCCCTCCATACCGGTTTATTAGGCCTACACGTAGTTCAAGGAAAAAGGTTGACCATAAATTTGGACAACAAAATATAAATTATATGTATAAAAATTATTCCAATAGAAACGTCTTTTGAATATGAATCCAATGGTATAATTTTTGTGACATTTTTCGAGAACACACAGGAGATCTGTGTGTCGTTGTATTAAGCTTAAGAGGGTTACAGCGTGGGAGATACAACCAACAATGACGAGCACAGGTTGCATCGTCGAAGCACACCACCAGCCTCTGCCCGCTTTGGAGTATGAGGTAAAACCCTTACTGCTATCTATCCCTCTCGCATACCCACCTCTTCAACAAGCCCACTCTTGCCATTCTGTGAGGATGCGCTCGGAGACAGCAGAAGCGGAACACTCCTTGGCATCGAAGATCTGTGTGTTTTGTTCCATCCAAATCGAACGCAGAGTTAGCAAGATCAACGAGTTGACCTTGCACTGATCCCGACCGACCTGCCTAGCGGTCTGCGGCGACCAAGGAAGCTGAGCCGATGTGGAAGGGCATGCCCGCTGCAATCCCTGGGCAGTGTTGGTGAGACACTGGCAGGAGAGACAATCTGACTGTTCTTTGATTGGTCCCATCTTAGAGGAGATTAGCGAGCATAGTACTGTTTTTCAGTCTTTTAGCATTGTTCATGCGAGTCGTGAGGCGAACATCTCAGCTCACTGTTGCGCAAAATTTGCATGTAAGCAGGCTGTGTCAATGTCATGGGATGCTGAGCCTCCAGGCTTCTTAGAGCACACAGCCTACTGGTTGATTGTAACTTTGGTTTTGATAAATGAATAAAGCTCGCAAGTTCAAAAAAAAAGTAGTCCTTCATATCGGCAGCCCCATCCTTCGGTATGAGGGTGATCAGAGCACCGCTGATGTCGCCAAAGTGCTGTCCTCTGCCCCAGAACACCTCCTGCAGCGCCGCAAGCACGTCTACCAATTTTTGTGACATAATTAATATTTTATTGACCAAATTTCTGGTCAAACTTGTTTCTTCAACTACGTGTTGGCCTAATAAACAAGTATGGAGGGAGTACATAAAAAAAGTCATGCTACTAGACTACATTTCACTTTATAACTAAGGTCTGAGACAGGAACAGTACAGGCAGGACACTGAACCTCATTTACTACTTTGATGAATAGATGGCAAAATAACACATAATATTAATTTTAAGTTGCTACGGACAAAAAGAAGTAGCTATAGGTTGAGTATGGGTTCAATAGAGATTTACCAGAATATCATGCTGAACATTCTGATCCAGAGCAAGAACAGCACATATATGTTTAATGAACTCTAATGCAGCATCGCCTTTATGTGCGTGAGGGTCAGGCTCTCTATTTGCAGATTCAGCTGATTCAGACTTGCCTTTTCCTTTGAAGTGGAGAAGTATATCACTCACAATCGTAAGAAGCTTTTCTGCAAAGTAAGTGCCAATCTGCCAATAAATGCAAAATTCGGATTAAAGGAGGTTGGGTTTGTCAGCTCCAGCAAGGGTAGAAAAATGACAGTAAATGCCCGGTTATCGTACATACCACCTTTACGGGTAAAAAGAGTATCAGTCTAAAATGTTGAAAATTTCCATTTGAATCTTGGAATGATGTAGGAATACTATATGAGCACATGGAAGCTAATGAAACCTACTACCACCAATAGGTTGGGCGATTTCCATGATTAGCTAGGAAGACCAATATACGTAACAATGTGTTCAAATTAAACATCCAGATGTACTTGCCAGTTTATTACTTTAGATATGTTCATAATTTCATGTTCAAATTCATTGCAAATTAAGAGTAACATAGGGGGAAATATGACAAATGATAAATCAGAAGTAAATGAAAGGATAGATATGCACAAAATTTCATGCACAAATTCAGAGAACGTATATTTCTTGTTTCTTCTAGGACATTCACAATTTCATGTTGAACTTTGAAGGTACTTGGACATCCCCCATGTAATACATTGCCAAAAGGCAAACAAATCATGTTAATCTGTGCCCACACCAGAAGTTTGTTGAAGGAGTGCACAAAAAATAGCTATTGCATAGGGTAATTGCCAGTGATTACACATTAATCGATGTCTATATCTATGAGAGAGGGAGTATTAAATGAAGATACCTGTGCACGGAGGTAATCTACGACCTGGCCCTCAAGATTCTCAGCAGCCATGATTGTTATAGACGGAGTACATGAGGTATCATCCCTTATAGTTGCTCGACAAGCCACTTGTTCTTTCATGTATTTCCATGGAACATATAGGAACTCGGATACAATTAAGACAAAGTGATCCTGGAATTTGTAGAGTAGTTAGACCAAACACTTCAGTATCAATTGCAGTATAGTTAAGGATATTTGATGCACAGTTGAGAATGTCAGTGTCTAACCTGTGTAGCTTTGGGCAAGTATTCTGCTATGTTCCAGCTTGACACAATGTCAATATCATTATCACCATCTGAACTGTCGGCAGATGTTACGATTTGTGTTTTAGCCTGAATCCCGCCATAGTTATACTGAAACACAAAACAGAACACAAAACATCAAGGATGGAAGTGTCTTCTCAAGACGCAATTAATTAATTAATCCATCTTCGGCAACAATGAAATTTGCAAACCTGGTCCATGAACAGTAAGGAATGCCAATAGTGCAAAGGTTCCAGCTCTATCCACTCAAAAAGATCCCTAAAACATGGATGCTCTTAGTTTCACTTGGGTGCTAACACACATATTTGCAGAAGGAGGTCTGACAGTACCTTGTCTGTAAGGTTTTTAGCAAGCTATCACAGTATGCACGTGCCGATGGCAAGTCCACCTTTCCAGTATCTATGATTATCTTAGAGAAGTTTGCAAAGATAACATTAGCTCCAAGCTTTCGAAACTCAGTTAACAATAGAGCAAAGACCTTCTTCATGACCTGAGAAAATTTGACGATCCAAATGAAAAGAGAGGTTAATGAAAGTTAGAATCAGATAAACAAATGGTCACTGGGTATTAAGTGATACAGAAAATAACAGACAACTTGTAACTCTTGTAGCAATAACAGAAGTCCCAATGTAGTGTGAGACAGGACTGAAAGAGAAGTAATTTAGCTTACATTATGAAGGAGACGATGGAGAGCTGGGTCATGAAGTTTCGATCGTGGGCTGAAGATGTAGACAAGTAAGAATGTGGAAAGTGCATATTAAGATTAGAAGAGAATAACTAAGACATTCAAGTGCAAACATATGAATTGTTACCTGCAAAGCCAACGGTAGAGATGTTGCAATATTGCATCAGCAAACACATTTCCAGAAGACACTGCATCCGAGATGCATCTTTGAATGAGTTGCTTCAGCACTTGGAAAGCAGGTAGACATAAGCTGGCATCATTAAAGTCAATTTCGGTGGCATTTGGACCATGAGGAACATCATTTTCAAAGCTGCCAATAGATCCTCCTTCCATTTCATCCACTTGACTACTCTTAATGAGAGAATTAACCGCCAAATGATGAATCTGAAGAAATGTCAAAATGCAAATAAATTATCAGGAGATATACAACAAGACATGCATGTAGTTTTGCAAGAGGCTAGACCCCGGATCAGATCTCCCATCTTCTTTAAGCTGTTTGCCTTAGTGACATGTGTATTTGGAAAGAATGCAACTGTCGCAAGCTTTCCAAACCTGGAAGCATAGATTTCGAGAAGAACCATCTCTGCTAGTCTTTAGGATCAAAGACAACCTTAGGCACATTATCCCCTTTCTAGAGCACCCATGATTTTGCTTAATTTTGATTTGGCTCTCCATGGGACCCCTTTAAAGTTTGTAAGTACTAAGAGTTCATTAATAGAACAGTAGGGGCCTCCTACTGTTTTCAGATTAAAGAACGCAAATAAATTGCCAGGAGATACAGGATGGGCTTATGGCATTCTATAAATGCATGAGAGACCTACCTTAAGCTCAACAGAAACCCTTCTATATGCACCAGGATATGTTAGCGCAGGCTGAATGACCTGCAAAATTACGTCATATTAAAGTCAAGCAGCATAAAAAATTGCAAACATTAGAACACCAGGCAACTTAAGAGAGCAAAAGAAGGCTTCTCACTTCATCAGCAAAGCATGTATCTCCTTCATATGTGCCTCCTAAATCAGGAATACCATCATCAGATATCCATAGTACCTAGCATGTACAACATGTCAGTAAGAAACTTAAGAGTTATAAGTCAACACCACCATGCTAATTACGCTATGTTCTGTGGAGAAAAATAAAGTAATTTGAGAAAGCAAACATGCAAGGGCCAAGGAACTTTCAGAACATATGAAAACAATCCGATGAAGGTAACGTGAAAGGTCTGAGCCTCCATAATTCCAACTTTCATCAAAGACTGGCCGTTCACGGGAAGACTCAACAGTCCAAGACTTGTTTCCATCAAGTCCATCACAGACTACCTCAAAAATACCATGTTAAAATACAACCTGGGGTAATTTTAACATTGATCCAAAACAGAATGGATTTACCACGTCATCTGATTTTCATGTTTGATAGTAGTTGCTGCTGCAAACAATGCCAGGCAAAAATACTTGACTAGAAAGCAGTTGGTTCCAGGTTCCTTGCAAAAATAATCCAAGTCACTAAGTCTTGTGTTTTGCTTTGTCCTTCTACAAGTACTCCCTCCGTTCACTATTATAAGACCTTGTAGATATCTCAATGTGGACTAGAAATGGATCAAAATGAGTGAACCTGCACACAAAAAACGCGTCTAGATACATGCATTTCGGTCTGTATCTGGTCATATTGAAATATCTACAAGGTCTTATAATAGTGAACGGAGGAAGTAGAAAAAGTTAACTCTTCCATCCTGAATTTTCAAAGATTTTGCATTGAAATTCGAACAATCAAATCATTCTCTTTTTCACCATCAGACAGGTTTCACAAGTGGTTACTGTCACATTACTGCCATGCTATCAACTTCCAATTTTAATCTGTTATTATCATAGGTGGAAACTGATTTAGAGTGTTTGTTCTGGTAGTGTTTAATTGTTCATGGCAACAACATGGTAGTAATGTGGTGGACACGTCCGCTAAAACCACTCCTGAGTTCTGAAACTATCTCAGGGTGGAAAGAGGACAGTATCGATATTTTAAGGTTGCAGTTTAAACATTTTAGGGTTCAGGGTTGTAAAAGTGGACCTTTGCCAGAGTTAGGTTGAAATTTTGATATTTTTTCTAACATTGAAATAATATGTTCTATAGAACAACCAACTTCAGACTAGGCAGGATTTCTTCAAATTGGCAATGACTTTGTATAATTCAGCTGATTCCCAGCTCTGATAGCAAACTCACTGAGCCAGACATTTCCTGGCTATTTTTTGTTCCATGGCAAAACACATGTGATTCACATTATCTCAGAAGTCAGAACAAATAAAGAGCATATGGTAATTCTGTTTATGAGAAGCTAGCTAATATGCCTAGTTTTACTTAAAACCGCATATAATTTACTAAGTTGGAGATCTTGTGGTACAAAAAGAAGAGAGCATGAGGAGCGCACCACAAGGAAGAGAACAGAAGTACTGTGTAGTTGGCCAAATTAGACAAAATACAACCTAATTGCATCAACTCAAGTAGAAAAACAAACCTGCTGTTGATCATGCAATGCCCTTGAGAAGAACACATCAGCAGTAAAAAGAAGCCAATCAAGTTCAAAGTTTCCCAATGGCACCTATTTATGTAAGAATTGATGTACATGTCATTTTCCCTCAAAAGAATATAAAGTCATTTTCATACAAGCTGAAATAATTCACTAGGATGGCAGTAGAGAATCCTTACATGTGCATATCTAGCGAGTGAAATTCTTTCATTGAACCATTGCGTTGATGCAGCACAGCGCTGCATGCTTGTTCTACCAGCTGTCGCTTGCCAACCAAGAGCCTGGACAGATAGGTGTAAGCAAAACCACGAGGCAAAGAAAGAAACATTGTAAGAATATGTAACCACGAGTGACCTATTACGTACCTGATAGTTGTTGTCCCGTGCATTGCAAGGAATGGTTACACATGGGAAATCATCAATTGCGCGAACAGATTCCCTTATAGCTCGGAGTTTAGGGCATTCTATGATGCCTATGACAGGTCCAGGATATTGTTGTCTACAAAACATTTTACTTAGTTTATCATAAGAGAATATCTGAAACAATAATCATGTCTTGGCTACTTTTTTTAGAGATTTTTAGGGGCATGACTTGGCTAGTTTTATTTTGTTGAAAGCTTTGACTGGTATAGTGGCAACTGCCAAGCACCCTAACTGGTAAAAGACAAATATTTATCAGTTTAATACCATTTGACCATTTATCAGTTTAATACCATTTGACCAATAAAGGTCTATTTTACTGAATATTATAAAAAGCTCTTTAGAGAGCCTGATTATAATAGCTTCTCTTTGATGGGGGACGGACAGAGGACATTCGACAGTTATTAGCTGAAGAAAATGTCATTCTTACTAATGAGTTCTCTGAGAAAGAAGCTCTGGAGGCTATTTCTCAGATGGAACACAATAAAGCTCCAGGACCAGATGGATTCCCTGCGGGGTTTTACCAAACTTTTTGGGATGTCGTTAAAGATGATCTTATGGCCCTTTTTGGTCAATTAAAAATAGGAGAGCTACCACTGTGTAAACTGAACTTTGGGGTGATCACCCTACTGCCCAAAAAAGAAAATGTTGTGCAAAAACAGCAATATAGACCTATATGTCTACTAAATGTTAGCTTCAAGATTTTTACAAAAGTAGCTACTAATAGCATTAGGAATTTGGCCCATAAGGTGATTAGACGGACTCAAACTGCTTTTATGCCAGGACATCACATACTTGAGGGAGTTGTCGTCTTGCACGAAACCATTCATGAGCTTCATTGAAAGAAGTTAGATGGTGTGCTTTTCAAAATTGATTTTGAAAAGGCTTATGACAAGGTTAAGTGGCCTTTCTTACAACAAGTTGTACGCATGAAAGGTTTTGATCCTCAATGGTGTAAGTGGATCAAGCGATTTGTGCAAGGCGGCAGTGTTGGAATAAGGGTGAATGATGACATTGGCCACTATTTCAGGACAAGAAAAGGATTCAGACAAGCGGACCCTTTGTCTCCGATGCTTTTTAACATTGTTGTGACATGCTTGCTATTCTTATTGCTCGTGCAAAGGAAGGCCAAGTTGGAACTTGGAAGCCTCATACCACATTTGGTGGATGGATGGGTTTCTATTCTCCAGTATGCCGATGATACGATACTTTTTATGGAGCGTGATTTGGAGAAGGTTTATAATATGAAGCTAATACTTTCTATTTTTTAACAACTTTCGGGTTTAAAGATAAATTTCCACAAGAGTGAAATTTTCTGTTTCGGTAAGGCAAAGGAGATGGAACATGAGTATAAGCAGATTTTTTGGCTCTGAGTCTGGTTCCCTCCCTTTTCGGTGCCTTGGAGTACCTATCCATTACAGGAAGTTTAGTAATTCGGAATGGAATCCTGTGGAAAGCCATTCTGTTTCCAACCTAGGATGCTAGCAAGGAAAACTACTATCCTATGGGGGTCCTCTGGTTCTAATTAACTCTGTCTTGACTAGTCTACTGATGTTTATGCTTTCATTCTTGGAAATACCTAAGGGTGGATGAAAGCATCTAGATTTTTTCCGTTCAAGATTCTACTGGCAAAGTGATGATACTAAGAAGAAATATAGACTGTCAAAGTGGAATTTTCTATCACCCTAAAGATCAGGGAGGTCCCGGAATAGAGGTACTTGATATAAAGAATAAGTGTTTACTTAGCAAATGGCTATTTAAATTACTAACAGAGGAGGGAATGTGGAAACAACTATTGCAAAATAAATACCTCCAGGATAAAACTTTGCCTTGGGTAGAAGAAAAACCAACCGATTCCTCCTTTTGGAAAGGTCTCATGCAGGTTAAGGAGATGTTCTTTACTAATGGTCTTTCCAAAATTGGAAATGGTGAAAGTGTTCGCTTCTAGGAAGATGTTTGGTTAGGTGATATATCTTTGGCATAGCAGTACCCATCATTATACAGCATTGTACAAACGAAAATTGCCTTGGTGGTAAATGCCCTTGCTTATTCACCTCTTAATATTACTTTTAGGAGAGGTCTGACTAGTAATAAGTGGACACAATGGTTGCACTAATGTCAGTGCTTAATGATGGTTCACCTCACTGATAATCCTGATCAAATTGTTTTGGAAGTTGACTCCCATAGGCAACTTTTCTGTTAAGTCATGTATCTGGACCAAATGAATGGTCATACAAGATTCTTACATGAGTACCTATGGAAATTGAAAGTCCCACTAAAAATTAAAATATTTATGTGGTTCCTTAAGCATAAAGTTTTATTGACAAAAGAAAAACTGGCTAAACGAAATTGGAATGGATGTCAAAAGTGTTGCTTCTACGACTCCATGAAGTCAATAGAACACTTGTTCCTTTCCTGTCCGTTTGCTCGAATTATTTGGCACATGGTTTTCTTTACTTATAATATACCCCCACCATCCAACATTACAAATATGTTTGGAAATTGGCTAAATGGGTTGACAAGATTAATAAAGCTAGAATACACATTGGAGTGTCAGCTTTATGTTGGTCCATTTGGACTCCAGAAATAACATTGTCTTTTAATAAACAAAAGGGTGTTTTAATTTTTTGCAGGTTATTCGTACGGCAGAGCACTGGATACAACTATGGTCCTACCTTCTCCCAGCGGATCAGCGGGAGCCTATGGATACTGGATGCAACCGGTTGTCGACGGTTGCTGACGGTTGCGACTTCTTTTTCTAGGCTACTGGGTGGCGACATACTAGTAGACTCCAAAATGGATAGCTTCATGTTGCTTTTCATTTTTAGATGGTTGATACATGTCTCAACCTTATCTGGTCCATGATTGTAATACTTTGACTTTTCGATGAACAATGCAATAAATGAGGCTATGTGCATCAATGATGCAGAGGCCAGAACAAAGTTCCTCATTTAAAAAAAAACACTATGCTTGATTATATATAGACGATGATATTATGCAATCACAGCTTTGCCCAATTTTATTTTCGAAAATAGAATATTGAATTAAGATAATGGTGAATATTTTTTAGTTAAGATTGTATTCTTAAGCATGATTGACCAGTAAATGCAATCAGTAAGTTGCCACCAAAATCAGGCTACAAAAAATTTCTGCTCAAAAGGCTACAAAAATTGCATATATGCATGTTTGCACTTGTCAGTGTCACAACTTACAGAAGAAATTCAATAGTGTAAACAACTCACAGAAAGACCAATGGACTATGATTGGTGCTTGGTTTAAACAGAAAAAGGCGTACCTGTACTCAAGTAATATTCTTTGCACAAATTTGCTACCTGCATCAGGTGATGTGTGGTAGTCGACCTAAAAGAGAGAATCAAAGAATCAGGACTTAGCATGCGAAACAGCAAGGTCAAATTTATGCTTTACATATCATTTTTTTCTTCGTACATGGAAAGTAAGATTTTCATGCAAAGGGACAGGAGTTTGGCAAGCATCCCGAAATTGCTTTTCCAGATATGCCGGAGATAGTTCTTTATTACGGAAAGGATTGACAACCACCGCCTGTATTCTGGAGGATGTAGGAAAGTACATGACATATACAGCCCTTCCTTCGGACAAGCTGGAAATAAGAGAATCCAAGTCAGTCTCAAATTAGAACTAACATGTATCATAAGAAGAGAAAAGTACAACAGCTTAACCGCAAAAAAAGATTTGTTTTCAAGTTGTTGCTTATCCAGCATATATTAGTATAAGAGCGTATATTCATGATAAACTTTTCATGAAAGCAATCCTTGGGTCCTGGAAAGGAGTAGAAATAGCATTTTACTCTGTACTGTAAGTGCTTGAATGAATGAGCTGCTCCTGCCTTTTCTACTTTGACAGAGACAAACAATAGCTATAAGTAATGACTCAAGGTAAAGTATAGAATGAGTGAAGATTACCAAGATACTGAAGAAAAAAGGCATTTATAGAAATGATAATATCTCATGTAGAAGATCTTTAACTCTAGTGAGGACATAGTACCATGATTTTTTTTACAACGAGCAACATAATATAGCTGGTAACAAAGCACTGAAATCAATTTAGATCACTAACATAAGTCATATCATAGCTATCGTCAGGTCTACCTGTGGTATAGATAGAAAAATGAAACTGTCTGTTCCAGGTATGAGCACTCTGCAGTTGTTTTCATTTGCAACTCGGCAAGATCCCATCCTTCTTGGATACTACGCTTCTTTGCAGACTTGTCCACTTTGCAGACACAACCAATTTGGAGAATAGCATTAAGCTCCAGTGGAATTTTTGTCTCGTATATGCCCTATGTAATTCCAATGTTAATAAGGGCAATAAAATGAAAACTATATTGAACCATATTCACAAGTTGGCAAATACTCACTTCAACATCTGGCTCTGCAAGATGAGCAGCAAGTTTTCTCCCTTCAGCCCTGAACTGTTCTTCACTAGTAACAACCTGAATGCATAGTCATTAGTACGTTATGTTACAAAGAAATTGAACCCCTACTTACTTTCCAGCTGATGTTCACCATTATCACCTCAATGAGATTGAAAGATGGCCTTCCATGAGGAAGAATCTTCTTTACTCGCCTTCCTGGAAACTCGTCTGTGACAGGAGCTTTCGAGTTTAGGTAGAAAACTCTAGGCACGTGGACAGGGATCTTGAACATGATACCATCAGCAACAACCCATGCAAAAAAGCGGCCAGGCAATGTACTTGGAGCAAGCTGGATTATCTGATGTGGAAAGTATATATGGACTGTTAATTATAAATATAAATAACCCCATTAACTAAGGAAGTTAATAGATGATATAACACAAATACTACAGTGTAATAAAAAAAATACATGCCTGCCAATGTGATCTAAAGAGGGGCAGTTCTTGTTTCTGGAAAAATGTAGATCGATTCCTGCCATTACCATGTAACTGACTGGCATTTCTTGCAGGAAACAAATTATTAGTTGGACCTTCGGAAGAGGCTCCACCACCAAACCTGATAGAAGCAGAAGGAAACATAAGCATTGATTATCTATTAGTACTTAGATTACTTGGTTTAGTCCCAATTACATAAATAGCTCCAGCAGAAAAGAAGAAAATAGATGAATTCAGATAACATAAGGTATATTTCTAATCCATACAAGGCAAACACAGATGGTCCATTGCCTAAAACAAAATATTAAGAGAATTCAATAAGGCTCGAACCATTAAGGCCATTATCTTTAACGGGCTAAAGTAGAGCTCGGCTCGGTTCGTTAATTGTTAACGAGCGCTCGTGAGCGCTCATTAAGAATCGTTAAGGAGCAATCGGTATTCAGATCATAATTCATAAATATGTAGTTATGTACTCCCTTCGTTTCAAAATATAAGATGTTTTATCTTTTTTTTTAAATCATATATATAGACGCCTTTAGTGTGTAGGTTCGGAGCAAAATAAGTGAACCTACACACTAAAAAGAGTCTAGATACATGTGTTTTAGAAAAAAGCTAAAACATCTTATATTTCAAAACAGGGAAGTACTTCGTAAGTATTCAGGTCACGATGGTAAAAATAGACATGCAGGTAAGCAAAGCAAGCTGACACGGTGTGCGTACATGGTACTGACATACATGCATTAGACAAGCACACTTTCCAAGCTCTTGATTGTTACCGATCTTAACGAGTAGCTCACGAAACTCTTTAACTCAATTGTTTAGCTCGTTAACATTAACAAGCAAAAAATACTGCTCATCTCAGTTCATTAATAAAACGAGTCAATCTCAAACGAGTCGAGCTGACAAGCGCTCGTTAAACTCATCGAGCTTCGAGCTTTTTCTCCAGCCCTATGTCCAGTGTCCATAGGCATCGCTGTGGGAGTGCCATTCCCTCGAACAGGACGTAAATATGCCAGTTCCAGAGATTTGACTGAGGTCAGAACCCGTCTGGTTTGTAGCTACACTTTTGGTGAAATCCCTTTTCTACCATGTGGGTCCATGTGTCAAACACTTAGAAAGAATGGCAACATTCCCTTAGGTTAGCCAAAGCATGGCTCTGATTTTAATAACCTAACCTCAGGTGTGTTTGGTAATAAAAACTGTGGTAACCTTAGTACATGAACCAAGCACCAATGCAGCATTCCCTTTCGAACCAAACCTGCCTGGAGTGGAAGGATTTGTCCTTGGAGTGTCAAATAGAATTGGAATATGGGTAGAGCGACTAGACCAGGATAAGGAAAGAGTCAGAGACAAAACCTAGCCACGAACGCCACTGCCACCCAAAGGGATCAGGCCCATCTCTCCTCAGCCATAAAAGGTTATGCATTACCATTACATGAGGCCAAAGGTTACCCTTCTTTTCGAAAGAAAGGTAATACATTCCATCGATTTTTATACATCCAATCCCATGAGTTCCACCAAAAAAATCGATGAGTTCTGATTATGAAACTTGGCTTATTTTAGTTGATAGGGCAGCAGAAAGGTGCTAGGTTTCAGATCTTAGATTTAATTTCTGTGATAATGAGTTGGTGGCAATACAGGCCATCAAGTTATTCTAGCTGATGAAGTTCTACTTCTAGCCTGCCTCTTTTTTCTTGTTGATCTAGTTCATGAGAAGCGTTTTCTCTATATTAAAAGAGTTTCTATAAATTAGCCAGTCACTTCTAAACGTAGTGATTAAGTTGATTTTCTGGGTACTTGCATTTTAGTTTGATTATTGGTTTTTATTGCACACATGATTTTTGAGTCGCCGTATAGTCGCCGATTAGTCGTCGCGGCATGGCTGGGTCGCGCAGGCGACTTGACTCACGGAGCAAGTCGCGCCACGTCACTGGCTCGACGGCGATTTCCTGCGATTATACAGCGACTTTTGCCTCAGGATTTCAGCGACTTGATGCCCAAGGACGGCGGCGCAGGAGGAGGCAGAGCATGGCGAGGACGGCGGCGCAGGAGGAGGCAGAGCATGGCGGTGGCGCAGAAGAAAAAGGTCGAGGAAGACGTGAGCCACGGGGACGCTCGGGAGGAGGTCGAGGTGGCTGGCGGCGGCCGGAGAGAGGGCGCCGGGGTGGAGGATCGGAGGCCGGCCACGGGAGCTCGGGAAAGGAGGCGCTCGGGAGCTCGATGGGATCTGGATGAAGAGTGGTGGTTGGTGGGAGAGCTCTCTCTCGATTAGGGTTTTGGTTGGGCCAGGCCTTGGGCGGGCCGCGCGGCGGGGATCTGGGGGTCTCTCGATTAGGGTTTTGGTTGGGCCAGGCCTTGGGCCGCGCGGCGGGGATCTGGGGGTTGTAGGCCGGGCTGCAATAGATAACAGGTTAACGTTGCTCAAAAAAAAATAGATAGCAGGCCAACTTGACGTGCACTGTAGCAGGGCGACTTGGGGCGACTATACGAGCTGAGTCATTGACTCAAGTCGGCAAGTCACGAGCCACAGACTCGGCGACTTGACTTGACTCGACGACTCAAAAATCATGTTGCACACACGTTCAATGCATCCTTACAATCAAGGTCATTACAGCAGCTAGTGCTGACATCACCTGATCACCACACAGACATACTGCCAAGGTTTCAGTCTATGTTAGTTTCACTATCAAGAATTCAAGATCACAACTGTTGCCCAAACGTTTAGAAGTTCACTTTTTTTTTCTTCATGTAGGCCATGAAGCTTCATGAAGCTACAGTTAGACTAGCATGTCGAAGAACCAAAGGTGAACGAGTTCAAAGTAGTATGAATGGGATTGGGGAGTGGCTAGTACTGGGCGAGCAACTATATAGTAGCAACAGATTGATTTGCTAGAGGCTATCAAAATTAGAGAAAGATAGAATAATGTGTTCTCCAAGTAGTAGGTTCATCAAATTATGAGCAGACAACCTTAGAACCATCATCAATGAATTTATCTTGTGTAGCAGTATTAGGATCATTTTACACAGTTATTCAAACTTTTGAGTTTTGACGTCAGATGAAAATCAGTGTAGGAAAACTAGGTCAATTAGTTGTGTTTGATGAGCCATGGAAATTTTCATAGGAAAAGCAACTGCTGACCTGTGCGCTTGTTATTATCTCAGATTGTGCTCAGTAGGACTAGCCTGTGTGGAAGCTAAGACTACAGGTCATAAAACTGCAAGCTCCCAATATCAAACAAAGGGCTTGAATCTAACAGGTAACAAATGATTTAATTATGTATAGAGTTTAGTTGTGTATCATTACCTTCGACGTTTCCTCTGTTCACGAACATATTTCCATTTTCTCTTCCTAGCATCAAGCCATCCTTCATAATCAGTACTTCTATCAATTCTTTCATCAGCAGAGTCATCTCGGAGTGGCTCATTTGAGCTGGTTACAGATTTTTGCTGTTTTTTCCTATGATCTGAACCACCTTCTGCTGATGGAGACCTATTCGAATGGTTTTCTTTGCCAATGTTAAAACCATGGGATGCAGTAGCTTTTGTCAAACCTTTGTCTGATGTCAATAAATCTTCTATGTCTCCAGTTCCATTCAAGTTCTGCATCACCGCACTTTTATCCAAGGGACTGAACATATCACGTAGTTTGCGTTGGCGAAACCGATCATCCTTCTCTCTGACTTTTTTGTGCAACCAGTCAGGATGAAGAACTCGGGGAACAGGATTTGAAATCTGTATAAGTTGAATATCTAAGAAAATGGTGCAGATAATTAACAGCAACAAGAAATAATTATATAATACCACCGTTCCAATGAATAAGGCCGACTTTTTGAAAAGCCAAAAATGTAAAGTTTGACCAAATTTTTAGAATAAATTATTAACATGTAAAGTACAAAATCAATATCGTTAGATACATCATGATTCATGAAATATATTTTCACATGATATCTATATAATATTATAATTTTTTATATTTTTTCTAAAAGTTTGGTCAAACTTTACTTTGCTTGACTTTTTAGAAAAATATAAGCCTTATTCGTTGGAACGGAGGGAGTAGTACCTTTTGCATTGCTGCAGGAATGGTTATGATTTTCTGAATAGCCGAACTTAGGCGTTGCTTGTAGTAAGACCAATCAAGAATAAATCGGATGTTTGCTTCCGTCGAAACTTTGCACCATTTTCTTAAATAAAACTTTGCAATTTCTGTCAAATGATAGGAGAGCAAGAGAATGTCAGTAAGTTGAACAGTTTTGTTGATACAAAAGCAGTGATTTGCATGAAAAGCGATACCAGCATCTGTCTCAAAGATAGCCACTGGAACAGCACGCTCACTCACTGGAGTGCCCTACACGATTTGGAAAAGACAAAATAACCATAGACAAATTAAATACAATAATTCAAACCACTCAAAATTATAGGAGCAAACTATTGCCACGAAATGAATGAGATCTTTAACCAGATACAGAAACGATCACATGTTATGAAAATAGCAGGAAGAAAGTGATATTGGCAACTATTAATATCCAAGTTATGAGGTAACTACATGATGATGTTAATTTCTTAATACTTCAATTAAGAGTTTCAAGTCAGCCCCAAGTCGTCCTCCTGGGTGGCTCGGGCGGCAGCCCCAGATCCGCCGCCTCCGGCCCCCCTCTCCTCCAAGCCCTCCTCTGCGCCGCTGGAGGAAACATCCAGGCAAAGCCTGGCAGGCGGACGGCGGCGGAGTGGTGCTATCAGGAGGGGAGGCACGGCCTCCGGCGCGTTGCGGCTGCTCTGGCATCGCCCAAGGTGGCTGACGGCTTCCTCGATGGCGCGCTGAGGGCTGGGCTCAGGTCTAGGATGGCGGGGCTTTGGTTTCCGGCGTTCTTTGGCAGCGGGCGGCGCAGGGCTTGCAGGCTTCCGACCGTTCTCCTTTCCCCACCACCGACGGAGGAGACCGTCCGACGGCGGACGACGACAGCGGAGACGACCCCTGGCAGATAGATCTAACCCACATATCCCCGAGATCCGTTTATACCGCAAGTTCGAGCACCTGATCTAGATCGCTGACATGGCGGACTGCGGTCTCACTGCCGGTCGTCCAAGACCTACGTGACTGATATGACCAGGGCAGGCGAGCGGGCGCTCGGTTGGCCTTGGGATTTGGCCTCGGTGGCCTCACAGCGGCGCCAACGTGGTTGCTGATGGCGGAGGGCCATTGGCAACTACAAGATCCAGTTGCACCAACACCATCCATGGGACGGTCGGAGGTGGGCTTGTAAAGGCGAGTCGAACCAGAGGGCCTGCATGCTCATGTTGAGTGAGGTCTGCGACATTCTGGCGGTGACAAGGACCAAGATGGATGGGGTGAAGACATTTGCGTGAACGGTACACAGCAATTTGCAGCTTTAGTGACAGTCCATGCTAGATGATGGTCAGACTTCTTGTTTGGCGGTGCTCTTGGAGTTCTGTGTCTTAGTGTCCGGGGTGAAAGCCCTAGGTCTAACCTTCGGTGGTTGTACCTGGCAATGGTGGCTCCCGAGTCATCTCCTTGTTGAAGGCATTGTCTAGAGTTTGGACATTCTCCAGGGTGAAAAAACAGGATCTGACCATGCTGGTTAGACCAGACGATGATGGTGTTCGTGCATTGTTTCCTTCTTTAAGGCATCGTTTTTGGAGAAGCTTTCTAGGATTCGAGGTGTCGCCCCACTGGTGTTGCTGTTGCTGCTGCGAGTATCTGTTTGCTTCAATGGGATCTTTGTTTTTTCTTTTGTTTTTCGGCTGTGTACATCCTAGTCGAGCAGAGACCAGGTGTGGACTCTATAGATTGTATCATCTTGATGCAAACTGATTGAGTCTAATAAAAGCACCCTTCATCGGGAAAAAAAACTTACTTGTGGCTCTCGGGCAACTATATATTGGCAGTGCAGTCCTTTGTCTTTAACCATTGAGTCTCCAAGGAATTCAGCAAGTCTTTTTGCTGTAGTTACAGCACATGACTTCTGCTCTCCATAGTCAACTAGGGATTTACTCATTGTGCTTGACTCTGATATGAAGCCAAGCAACTCGCTGTCAGAAATATCAATTCCCTGATTCTGCAATAGAAAAATATTGTCAGATAATACTGCATGAATTTAATAATACAGGTGGGTTGGTTACAATTAAAAGAATATCACTATAAATTTTACAAACCACTTACGTCCAGTAGATCTAACCAACGGTTAGCAACAGAGGCAACAGCTGCATAGCATTCCTCTAAAGTAGAACCATGGAGAAATTTATCAAATACCTCCGCCTACAAGTAAATAGAAATCTAAGCAATTAAGCTAGCCATACTAAGATGTAGTAGTCCTTGTATTCCTGTTTAGGACATAAACATTACTTCCTCCGATCCAAATTAATGTACTCAGATTTGTCTAGATTCGGATGTATCCGAATCTAGACAAGTCTGAGAACATTAATTTGGATCGGAGGGAGTAGTAATTGATCCAACTGGAGCATTTACCTGAAAAACTTTGATGAGCTTCAGCTCACCTCGACGCTTGATCTCAAAACCTTTAAGTTCTGCCAGGGTGCCATCTTCATTGAAGACAGCATACCTCTTCTTTATCAGAATGCCTTCCTCTTTAGAGGCAGGTAGAATCATAGCCTGTAATTTTTAGCATGCATTGTGACAAATTAACTTGGATCAGAGAACGGAAATACTGGAAGAATAAGGAAAATGCTAATCCCAAGAAATCACTTCACCTTGTATGGTCCATCTACCTCAAATTCGATGGAGCATTCACTGTTTGTTGTATATAGCTTATTTACTGGATCTTTCAGTGTCTAAAACAACAATAAAGAGAATTAATAGTATTACAGCTGTTAGTAAAAAGAATATCAAAGATGAATGAACCTTCCAAGTATAACTTGTAGAAGAACAACTCTTACTTGATATTGGTCATTGGTGTTGGTTCTTGCGACATCAACATTAAGCATCACACAGGGATAAGATATTGTAAGCTTCTTGTCAGCTCTGAATATCAGCAACAAGTGTTAGCATACAGAACTGGGTGTAAAGACGTAACATGAGAGTGTTTATGTCTAATCCAAAATAAGAGCTCAAGATTCTTCAATTTTGGCTACTCACATATTAAGGCACATAAAAATAACAAGTATGGACTTTCAAACCGAATATAGTATCACAATTTAACAAGTATAAGTAGTTTAAGTAGTGTCTTGGAGAATGAGCAAAGTCAAACCAACTGATGCTTCAGCTCTCTAGTACAACAAAAGCTTTTTCGGTAATGCTAATTCTACATTCAATATCTTGCTACTAACTTCTGTACCTAATTAATTGTTCGAATCACAAAAGCAGATGTTCATATGGAAAAGACAAACGATTAATGACAATCAAGCAAGCACAATACTCAACAGAGACAGATACTTGAAATGAAATAGTTATCTCGCAACAAATTGATAAGTCACGAGTTATAGCAGCGAGGAGCATGACACCTAAAGAATTTATGAAAGAAACCAATTAATTTTTGTAGTATCCTCACTTTGTCTTGAAAGTAAAATTCTCTGGAAAAGAACCAGGCAAAACACACCAAATGCCATCTGTGTCAAGTTCCAGAGGTCTTCCAATTTTATCTACCAGTAATCGAGCATTTTGGATGATCTTCGCACCAGTATATGTTACAACGCCAGCCATTTCCATAGAGTACCATCTTGCACCCCTAATCAGAAAGGACATATCGCTGTTATATAATTTCCTTTTTATAATTACTTATTAACATACCTTATCAGAATAGATCAAGATAAAGGCAATATTGTCTGTATAAATAACACTCACTTGCGCATAACATATCCATAAAAAGAATTCAATATGCACTTGTGAGCAAGTTGCAACGAATCATATAGCACAACCATGTCCTGCAAAAGTAAAGAAGACATGCACTTAAAGAAAGCTCAAAATGACTTGAAACATAATAGGGACCTAAATAAGAATCGCTGAACCTGTGCTTCCTGAATTTTGATAGAGTTTCCACTGGCTTTTGCTTCTGCCAGTTTTCCTTTCCATGTTTTATTCAGGCCTTTGTATTCATACCTTCTATCACGGAAGCTGCAATACCAACAAAGGGGAGATTTTAGAGCAACTGTACAAAAGCACTAGCAGACAATAGTATGAAATCAACAAGAAAAAAGTGTGCTTTTCTTCACCAGAAATTATCATGTGAGAGTGAGATGCATCCAAGACAAAGTTACTATATATACCATCAACTTAAACAAAACAAGAAATATAATGAACATCTGACAGACCTTCGGACTGTATCTACGTAGAAAGAATTTTCACGCATGCATATTCCAGCTTCTCTAACTTCTGTAATTGGCTTGTCAACTACTCTTTTATATGCCTGCATTGTGCCACAAGTATAGTCAGTGCAGGCTTGACAAAAGAGTTAATCCATGAATTCCAATATACTACCTTCTGGCAGTACTTCTTCAAACGATCCTTCAGTTTTAGTAAATGCTCTGGTTTTGAGAGGTCAAGAAAAGGCTTTGAAGACGTAACCCCACCAGCTTGAATCATCTCTGACTCAATTTGCCTCTTTATATGATGGTAGTCACTACAAAATAGAATAACAACAGATCAGAAAACTGAACATATCAAAATAAATTTATACATCGTACCTCTTTTTTGCCATGTAGGTTTCTCCTCGCCAGACCCATTCGAGCGTTCTAAGGCAATTCTTTCCAGGGCGATTGAAATCACATGCTGTGCAGTCTACATCTGTAACTATGGATGGCGGCTGCCATCAACAAATAGGAAAGAAAAGGGCTTAATTTAGTTGTTATGATCATGTAATATCTTGTAGGACACTACAATCGATATCATAAAGCTGAATGTTTTTGGTAAAATTCATGGTTTTTAAGGCGTCTTAAGACGATCTAGGGGCACTCTGACGCCTAGGCGGGTGCTTTGGACGCCTAAGCGCCTAAACCGGCCATTTTTTCTTTGCAAAGGAGGCCTGGACGCCTAAGCGTCGCCTAGGCGATGCCTTAAAAACCATGGTAAAATCTTTCATGATATAGGGTGGTTAACACAGAGGCCTACTCATCTCATTTATGTATAGCACTGCCATCAGCACTCAGAAGATACAAATGCATAATATAAACGTCCACCTACATGCTTCTGAAATATTTGCCAAACATTTATAAACCCATCATTCCATAATGACCATGACAGCTAAGCTTCTAGACCAATTGGTTTGTTCATGGAATTCTATGGCACGAAAGCAAGAAATCATAAGCTATCCAGCACTCATTTGTGCTGATTTTACATAATACATCTGTGACATATGTGAACGGTATTGGTCTAGGAGTCCGTATTTGTCTAGATTTACCTTCTTGTATCAGATGTACTATATATTGTGGCCTTTGGCCCCCTGGTAATACAAGTTGCTTATTCCTAACATGGTATCAGAGTCAGGTTAGGGTTATCACCGCACGTCGCATCTCCGTGCTAAATCTCGATCAATTTTTTTCGGCCTCGCTGTTTCGTGTTGTTCATCGTTCCCCATTCCACGCTGCCCCGCTGCTACAATCAATTCATCTAGCTGTTATGCTGATACATCAACATGTGGGCGTTGCTGATTTCCAGATCGAGCCGTACCTGGTGTTGTTGATTGGCCAGTTTGGATCGACTCTGTCATGCTCCAGGCTCCCCCGCGCATGAATCGATCATGACCCGCTGCTCTTCCTCGTCCCTTCTACTTCGTGCGCGTCTCTGCCCGCTGGTCTACTGCACGCACTGCTCTGCCGCTACTGATTTTCTCAGTGCTGCTGCAATTCATGGTCATCCTCCAGACATGGCCGCCCTCCAGATCGCCGCATGCTGCTGTGATGTGGATTAGTCCCATCTAGTCTTTCAAAAAAAAGTGGCATATGTCAGTCTTTCGGTGCAGTCTCTCTTTCTCACTCTCCGGTGATTTTCAACAGTATCTGTTTCGACTTTATCTTGTACGTGAGTCTTCCATTGGTGCTCTATTTGCCACTGCGTCCACCAAGTATGTTGTTCTCTTGTGTTTACTCTTGTCATGTGAGTCACCATACCTTTGTTTGTTAGCCTGGTTTTCCGGTCCTCTTGTGGCCTCCTTTTGCATTGTCGATCTACGCCCATTTTCTTGTCGTCTAGCTTCTGCTAACAGTTTTCCTTGGGCTATGATTTGTACGCAATGCTTGATTCTCTTGATGTGCCATCTTTTGACAACCCATCTTCTCTTGATGTGGTGTGTTTTTTTCTGATGTGCCATCGATCGCATTGTCATTGATCTACGCACATTCTTTTGCTTGTTGAGCTTCTATTGCTGTTGGCTTCTTGTGCTATGATCCTTTATGACATGCTGTTCTTCTGACCATCTTTCAGTCTGTGTCGATCTCTTCTTCAATGGCTTGACTAACACAGGTTTTGAAGAATCTTCATGCTACGACAACACTTTCAAGACTCGTATTTTGGATTGTCATTTTTGTTTCCAGTTTTCACTTCTTCAAATGCAATGCTATTGCATGCTCTTTGCATTTGAGGGGGGTGTTAAGGAGTATTAGTATTGGTCTAGGAGTCCGTATTTGTCTAGATTTACCTTCTTGTATCCCAAGTCAGATGTACTATAAATTGTGGCCTTTGGTCGCCTGGTAATATAAGTTGTTTATTCCTAACAAAGGGGAGTATATTAAAGTATGAGTGAATTGCTTACCTTCACCTAAAGACACATGGGTTGGGGTGAAACACGGTCGCCCACCTGACCAAGTTGGAGTGAAACAACTTAGTTGGTTTCGCCTTTTCTTTGCTCTTTGCCTATTCTGTTTTCTGGTTTTGCTTTCTTGTTTCAGTTGGTTACACTTGTAATTTGTGCTTTTTCAGCATTCTTCTTTGAATATACGGAGACATCGACACATTTTGATGTGGGTTCGAGAAAATATTTGGGGTGAAACATTTAATGCTAAAACAATGGTGGAATAATAAAATCTAGGCGATGCAACAGTTTAAACTACCATGTGTTCTTTATATTTCCTATAAATACCAGAATCAAAGAAATTCTGCATCTCAACCAGAAAATCCTCACAAATCACCATTTCATAGACTGCTAGAAAAGTAAGTTCCGAGATGTCTTTAACTTATTAGACAAACTAAACTTTATATAGATCATTCATAGAAATATCCGTCATGATAAATAACAGCAATGCAGCATTCAAATACTTTATTAAAGTATAGAAAAAATACCTGGAGCCGATTTGTCAAAATGATATTTGGATACATTGCAGCAACATCCAGATGATATATAAGAGGACATTCTTCACGAGTTGGGTGGTCTCGCAACGAAACAAGCTGTGAATTTCACATAAAAATAAAGATCAATCAAGCTTGCTGCTGACAAGATACAACATTTTGACGACACCATTTATGTAACTATTATGTTCAGAAAGATCCTCCTTAGGAAAATAATGACTATCCCTGATATTAACCATTGAGATTTATAGGAGGGTCTCACAGCACAGCGCAATGAGTAATAGGCCTGCTTCATTCGGTGCCTAAGTTTGCCAAACCAAAAAAAAAATCAGGAAAACGCAAAGATCTTTGCATTTCATTTCATTGAATAGATGGTTTGATACACGCCTCCTACGAGGTTTTACAACATGAATACAGATGTGGTCTAGTGTACATCCCAGGTCATCGGCACTATATCCTTCAGCCCCTTCGCTCCTGCCTGTATCCAAACCAAATTTTGGCAAGTTAAGAAAATCTGCATTCACTATGTTTGGTCCCCCATGTTTCTCCTCACATTGGCTTGCACCAATTTTGGCACCCATTTGGCTATCTCCGATTCTGGCTTGAAAAACTTAAATGAATTTATGTTCCACTACTCAACTTCGGAAATTGCACTATACTTCAGTTTAACACATTGGTCTTTAAGAGACCGAGGACTGAACACACGATAAAGATCGAAGACCGCAGCAGGACGAAGCATAATACCTTTTGCTTTATGGCATCCTTGACTTCATCATAATTTTTGACAGAATTAATATCCAATTTTCCTTCAACAGCAATGGCATATTGCAGATCACGATCAAGATTTTCAATCAGTTGCTGAAAGAACAATATACATTAAGTTAATATACTAAGCATACCAATTTTCTTATATGAAACCACATCAATGTCCAACAAATTAATAATCCAGAAAGGTACAGAAATGGTTGCGAAAAAATATTATTTTAAAGTTAAATTAAAGAATAGTCCATAATATTATAACTAAGTTACCTCAAATGCTGAGGGTTCAAGCTGAAACTTTGTAGGAAGATCAGATCTAAATACACCTGTTTCAAGACACTCAACATGACCACCGATGTATGTTTCGCTTTCTACTAGGCGGTTATTGTAGAACTTCTCCAGATCAGCTTGGTGCTTGTTAGGACAAATGATATTGGCCTTGAATGCCTATACATCAGAAGAAACTGATTTCAGCAAGTATCAGAAAAATCAGAAACAGTTCAGGAAGTGGTATTGTTGAGACTTGGAAGTCCAAAGTGCTTGGAGTGGGTTCAAATCCTGGGCGAAAGATGGGTAAAAAGACTCATTCGAAAAGTTGTTGAAAAAATCAGTATTTATTGACTTCATATTATCACATATGGTTGAAACAGACAAGTTTTATGTGTAGCACATAGTTATCCAAGGACAACAGTTCAACACCAACATAGCAACAATGTTCATGAAGCATAAGAATTAAGAAAACGTATAACTTCCGCAAGAAGGATTTAGCAGGCTACATCACCGACTCATGGAAGTGTTTCCAACTTTCCATGAATGGAATGTCCAGCCTTTGACTTAAAAATAACTAGGGTGGAGAAAACATGGCAGCCAAGTTTATTCAACACACCTGGACCATTAGCAGCATTTCACATAGTGTTCCACTTCCTTTCCGCAATACTTCATCAGGTGACATAGGTATTATGGTCGCAAGGGAGAAAATAAATGGATGAACATAAGTCATGTACAAGTAGTATGTCGCAACAGCATCTGATACAGAATAAGAAGCCATTGTCTGAAAATAGACAATGCAAGGAAAAATGAATGGCAGTATCGTTTTAGGATAAGTAGCATCAAAAACAATTGAAATGACAATATAGGCAATCAGCAGTATTCACGATTAGTTTTCAAGTAACCATTTGCACTTAAGGTACTTCTCTCAGTAACTAAAAGATACCTGTGGCTGCTTCATTGCAAAGCGAACCATATCTTCTGGATTGACCTCCAGAGGATCATAACCAAGTTTGGCTTTTGTAACAGCCTGTAAGTGTGAAAATGGAAGGTAAGTCACCAGGTGAATGCAAAAGCAGCATAATCACAATAAGCAAGGTAACAAGCAAATAATGTCATCTTCAACAGCGAGAGATCAGCTGGTGAGATCATCCAGTCTCGGGCACAGGTGAGGGCGTTGGCCAGGGCTAAAGGACGAGATGATAATACCAGCCATAGTAGATTAGTGTGTCTGTGTTTGTAACATGGAGTCGGTCTTCCGCAAATACATTATCCTTCCAATCAATGCATCAAGATGCAAGGGTTTTGTGTTTTCTCAAAAAAACAAGAAAATGATGCAAATAAGATGTTTTAGGTTAGTAAAGCTAACGTATCTAGACACGTTTTAGTGTGTAGGTTCAAATGAATCAACACACTAAAAGGTGTCTAGATACATTTCCTTCACAAACCTAAAACATCTTATATTTCCAAACGGGAGGAGTAGTTAACTAGCAAAACTTCAAATAAGACATGTACTCGTAACTGAACTTTTATAACAGACTGTAAAAAACTGCACTAGCTCTGATACAAATTACTTGTCGCAGGTTCACTGAACCTAGGCAACATTTTGCCTAAAACTGCAATAGTAATTTGGATCGGAGCGAGTAGCATTTCAAGAACTCAAGTTCAACAAATAATTTAATACTAAAAGAAAAAGGCAGTTCACTTTGATGTAGAGTATCATTCCTTCAGTAAATAAAGTATCACCTTTAGACCTTGGCTTCCCTGTGGAAGGTAACTGTCTCTCTTCACCCAGGCAAAACAGTCAAGATGACAGGAGAATTTAGCTCGACATTCCCCTTGATTACTGTCGCATTGGAAACCAATCTCCTGTGAGAATACATAGGAAAGAACAGTAGATTGAGAAACATAATTTTCATTTCAACTATTTTCTTATCTGAGAAAATCTAGACCAAAAACAAAAGTAATCCGTTGAAACATTATGTGGAACACAACCATGCTACTGAATATACCCCAGGCTTATGCATTTTTCCTTTGGCTGCAGAAGTGCAGACAACTTTATCTGTATGCAACTGTTTGACCATAATTTTGGGCATCCTACTACGTTGTACCATATCATGCTACATGAGTCATATCAAAAGCAACAAATGTCTGCCTAAATTTAGGAGAAATTACCTTACCTCATTCATTTTTATCCCATGATGAGCAGCTCTCTTCTCCAAAAACGGCCAGTCAAAAAAGTCGCCATTATATGTAACATAAATACCAGGCTTAACCTCTTGCATGTGAGAAAACCACGCTTTCAGTAGACCCACCTAAAAGTAGCATATAAAGAGAATGAGATAATTTGTTAGGATGCTTAAAATTCATATGCTGCTGAACATAATATGTAGAAGTTGTCCATACCTCATCTGCAACATTCTTAACTCTAAAATTCCCCTCGAATTCTGGTTTAGGTGTGTACTCCAAATCTTCAATATCTTCCCCTACACACTAAAATAAAGAAAATAATGTGTTCTGCATGTTAGGAATAAGCAACTTGTATTATCAAAGGGCCAACAGCCACAGTATATAGTACATCTGACTTGGGGTACAAGAAGGTAAATCTAGACAAATACGGACTCCTAGGCCAATACAAATACTCCGTAACACACACCCCACAAATGCAAAGCGTATGTAATAGCATTGCATTTGAAGAAGTGAAAAATGTTCCCTCTCTCACTCGATCTCACGAACTGCAATTGGAAATTCAGAGACAATTGACAAGAGGATTTCGTGCTGCGTACTGCCGATGCAGCTTTTCGGTGTTTCTCCTTTTATTGATCAAGGGAATGATTGTGCTTGTCTACACGATGCCCGCATCTGGACGTGCCATCCCACGTCCCAGGCTATCGGGAGTACAACGCAAGGATAGGGTCAGCTAACTGTAAGCAGAATCCTATCTAATTTGACCCTAGGAAATAGCTGATACTCCAAACTGAAAGAACACGCGCTAACTCTGAACTTACAGACTCTTACAGACTAAAACGACTATAGATTATCTAACAAAACTCCTCCTAATCTAGTTGTCCTTCACCTTGATGATGCCGATGCGGCGGCATAGCTCCTGGAACTGCACACAACCGAGTGCCTTCATCATGATGTCGGAGAGTTGTTCCTTGGTGCGCACAAACTGGACGATGATGTCACCATTGTCCACGCATTGACGGATGTAGTGGTAGCGTGTCTGGATGTGTTTGCTCCGGTCGTAGAATATCGGATTCTTCATCAGCGCGGTCACTGACTTGTTGTCAACGCGCAGCTCCGCTGCGCCGCCGCCATGACCAAGCAACTCGCCGTGAAGACGCTTCAGCCAAACTCCCTGGCATGCTACAGCTGTTGCTGCAACATACTCTGCCTCGCACGAGGAGAGCACGACGATCTTCTGCTTCGTCAATTGCCAGGAAACAGGGCACTGTCCAAGGAAGAACAGCACACCACTCATTCTTTTGTAATCGTCGACATCGCCGGCCATGTCGGAGTCGCTATAGCTGATGAGCTTGGCCTTGGACCCTTGACGTGTGTAGCAGCATCCAAGCGTACGGGTGCCAGAGATGTACCGTAGCAAATGCTTCACCGCACTCCGGTGCTCACTTGTGGGCGCCTCCATGAATCTGTTGAGGTAGCCCACCATGAAGCAAATGTCGGGGCGCATGTAGACAAGGTAGTGAAGTCCTCCGACCACGTTGCGGTAGAACTTGGCATCCACCGCATCGCCACTCCCCTGCTTGCTCAGCTTGAAGCGCGGCTCCATCGGCACGAATCGGCATAGCAGGAGTCCATGCCCATTCGGTCGAGCAGCTTGCCTGCGTAAGCAGATTGGCAGAGGCGAATTTGGCCCGGCTCCTACGCCACCTCGATTCCGAGGTAGTAGGACAGTAATCCGAGATCGCTCATCCCAAAACACGCCAGCATCTCCTTTTTGAACTCACCGATCGCTGTTGTGGACACGCCGGTGATGATTAGGTCGTCGACGTAGACGCCCAGAAGGAGACAAGCCCCATCCTTGCGGCGTGTGTACACCGCATGCTCGGACAGGCACTTGGTGAAGCCGAGTGCAGCGAGGCTGCCGTCGAGCTTAGCATTCCATGCGTGTGATGCCTGTCGTAGGCCGTACAGTGCCTTGTCAGGGCGGAGTAGCTTCCCCTCAAAACCGCGCTTGATGAAACCTGGGGTTGAGTGACGTACACCTCCTCGTGGAGGTCGCCGTTGAGGAAGGCCGACTTCACGTCGAGGTGGTGTACCTCCCACCCCTCCTGCGCGGCGACGGCAAGCAACAACTGCACCAAATCAAGCCATGCGACGGGGGCGAAGACTTCCTCGAAGTCAACTCCCTCCCCATGCATGTAGCCGTTTGCAACGAGACCGGCCTTTTCCTTGACGACGGCACCCTTCTCGTCCCGTTTCACCTTATACACCCACTGCAGCCCAATGGTCTTGTGGCCCGATGGGAGGTTGACGAGGGCCCACGTACCATTCACCTTGATGGAGGCCATCTTCTCCTCCATCGCCTTGCTCCAGCTTGCGTCACGCTGAGCCACCGCCATGTTGGATGGCTCCTCTGCCGTGGTGAGCAGCAGCCGCTTAGCGAGCCCCAGCGGTGCCACGTCGTCTCCAAGTAATTCCGAGACGCAGCGGATCAGCATCAGGAGCGGCGGGCGGCGTGGCAAACTCGATCTATGGAGATGCAGGAGTCGCTGGTGGGGTCGAGCCTCGCGGCATTGCCGCCTCGCCGACCAGAGATGTAGGTCCTCCCTCTTCAGCAGGGACTGCCACACGTGGTGGGCGGTGTGGTTGCCACCACGAACTCATCCAGGTCCTGTGCGGTGGTTGAGTTGTCATTGCCAGCTCGCCGCCTCATCAAAGATGGCATCGCGCGTCACATGCACGCGACGGGTGGCAAGATTGTACACACTGTAGGCCTTGGACCTAGGTTCATACCCAATGAACACCATTGGGGTGCTCATGTCGTCTAGCTTCCTGGGGAAGGGGCGCGCACTCTTCACGTGGACGACACAGCCGAAGACTCGACGTTGGGCTTCTTCCCGCTCCAAGCCTCGTATGGCGTCTTGCCGTCAGCGCTGCTGGTGAAGGAGCGGTTCAGCACGTAGACGGTTGTCGTCACCGCTTCTCCCTAGAAGAAGTTAGGCATCTTCTTGTCCTTCAACATGCTTCTCGCCATGCCGACCACCGTCTGGTTGCGGCGCTCAACGCCTCCTGACATCGGTGTCGGTGAAGTGGGCCGCGAGCTCACTGGAGGTGAATTCTCCACCTCTATCCATGCGCAGAGTGCGCAGCTAGCACCGCGCCTCGCTCTGCACCCCTGCCTAAAAATGTTTCAAGGCAATAGTGGCGTCGCTCTTGGCGGTGAGGAGGACGATCCACATGAAGCGGCTATGGTTGTCAACCAGCAGCAGAAAGTAGTGGCGCCCTCCTAGCGTCGCCGGCGTGGTCGCGTCGCACATATCGACGTGGACCAGCTCAAGTGGCTCCTCTGCCCTGTACTTGGCTTGCTACGGGAACGATGCTCGCCGCTGCTTCCTCGCCAAGCAGGCCACGCATAGCACACCAGGAGGCTCGATCCCCTACCGCCCACGCACCAGCCCACCGCGCGCCATCTTCTACACCGTGTCGAAGTGGAGGTGGCCGAAACGCTCATGCCAGCGCCAGGTGCTGGTGTCACAGAGCACGGCGAGGCACACCGGCTGGCCTGGCTGTAGCTCGAGCTTGTCCAACCAATTAGGAGCCCGCTTCACCTTGAGCAGCTGACCGCGGAGACCTTGAGCAGTAGCCGACGCGTGCTCGTCGAGCTGACCGAGGCTCAGGACACTGCTCTTTAGCCTGGGGATGAAGTACAAGTCTGTGAGCACCCGCTGGCGCCCACCATCAATGTAGAACGCGATGTAGCTGTGCCCTTTCATCTACACCACCACCCGTCGCCGAAGCGCATGTTGCCGGTGATAGACTCGTCCAGCGTGGCGAAAGTCGAGCGATCGCTGGCCATGTGGTTGGACGCACCGGTGTCCAGGTACCAGGTGTGATCCACCACGTCGCCGGCGCGCCCCGGCACCACCTTGGCCTTTTCCTCGTTCAGGAACACGAGCGCATGCTCGGGCGCGCTCTGTGTTGACGATGGCCTGGCCGCGACAGGCGCAGCAAGGACAATGGAGTCGAGCGACGCCGAGGTGGATCTCCGCAAGCATCGCGGGATCCGCGTCGTCTTCTCCCTGGACAAGGTGGGCTTGAGCCTCCTTGTCCTCGTCCATTTTCTTCTTGCGGCATTCACATGCCCGATGGCCCTTCTTGCCGCAGTAACGGCACGCGTCCTCCTTGTTGCCGGAGGAGTGGGTGCCCTCGCCGGCAGGTCGCTTGTCGTCGCGGCCCTTGCCACGGTTCTTTCCTTGGCGGTTTTCACCGCCAGAGTTGCCGCTGCCGCCATCCTGACGCTTCTCCCGTGCACGCCACTCCTCTAAGGAGGAGCTGTCCGGAGGGATCTGCACCGTCGATGACCTTGTTCTCAATGACGAGCAATCGCTCGATGAGCTCTTCCATTGACATAGTATTGAGGTCAAGCAGATATTCGATTGATGAAGCCATCTGACAATACTTATGCAGGAGCACGCGAAGGAACTTCCTGACGGCATTGCGCTCGTCTTCGGGATCGCCTAGCAACTCCAGATCGCTGAGGATGGTGGAGAGTGCAGGGCTAACTCCTCTACGTTCTCCCCGTCCTTGAACACGAGACGAACGTAGACTCGACGGCGCGTCTGCGCCTTCGCCTCGCGCACGCGCTACACTTCGACGTGCAACATCCTAAGCGTGTCCCACCGGCCTTGGCGTTGTCCTTGGCGGCGAGAGTGCGCACCAGCTCCGGCAGCATTGCTTGCAGCAAGGCCAATAGCGTCACGCGGTCGTCGTGCTCGTCGACGTCGTCCTCATTCACCGCCTCCCGGAGTCCATGGACCTGGATCTGCAAGCTCATGATCACCGACCAGTCCGCATAATTGGTACGCGTTAGGATTGGCCACTTGGTGTTGCCGCCACCGTCCCTCACCACCCTCTCTCTCACCACCAGCTCGCGCCAATCTACCTGGAGAGCGGCCAAGGCAAACTAGGGACAGAGAGGTGTCGCGGCGAGATCGCGAGCATGCCGACAGTTTCGCATCAGCAAGCGTCCTCCACCATGTCCTTCAAGCTAGCCATTGGATCGTGGCAGGCTCTGATACCACTTGTTCCCTCTCACTCGATCTCATGAACTGCAATTGGGAATTCAGAGACAATTGACAAGAGGATTTTGTGTTGCATACTGCCAATGCAGCTTTTTGGTGTTTCTCCTTTTATTGATCAAGGGAACGATCGTGCTTGTCTACACGATGCCCACATCTAGACGTGCCATTTGACGTCCTAGGCTATCGGGAATACAACGCAAGGATCGAGTCAGCTAACTGTAAATAGAATCCTATCTAATTTGACTCTAGGAAATAGCTGATACTCCTAACTGAAAGAACACACGCTAACACTAAACTTATTGACTCTGACAAACTAAAACGACTAGATTATCTGACAAAAACTAGAAAAAATCCAAAGCCCGCGTCTTGAGTGTCCTCATAGCATGAAGAGTCTTCAAAACCTATTGAGTCAAGCCAAGTCGATCAAAGAAGAGATCGACATAGACCGAGAGACGATCAGAAGAACAGCATGTCACAAAAGATCATAGCACAAGAAGCCAACAACAATAGAAGCTCAGCAGGCAAAAAGAATGTGCTTAGATCCATGACAATGCGAGGATGGCACATCAAAGAAAGACATGGACCGCATCAAGAGAAGATGGGTTGTCAAAAGATGGCACATCAAAAGAATCAAGCATTGCGCACCCGAGCATATCCCAAGAAAACCGACGGCGTAGGAAGCTCAACAGCAAGACAAATGACGTAGATCAACCAGCAATACAAAGGAAGGCCACAAGAGGACCAGAAAGCAAGCTCACGATAAATGTATGGTGAACTCGCATGACAAGAGAAGAAGAGAACACGGACTTGATGGACGCAGTGGAAAAAAGTACAGTGATAGAGTGGAAAGGAAACGAACACCACCGAAAAATCACCGGAGAGTGAAGAGAGACGTGTTGGATGACGATAGTATGACACCTTTTTTTCCAAAAAAACTACAGGTCAGCACGACTGATCCAACCAATTAAGGAGCAGCAACTAGAGAGCCAAACAAGCAAGAGCAGTCCAACGACAGTATGACACCTTTTTTTAAAGAAAAACTACAGGTCAGCACGGCTAATCAAACCAATCAAGGATCAAGAACTACAGAGCGAAACCAGCAAGAGTAGTCCAACGACGCCCAAAAGAGCAGCCCAACAGCAGATCAGGTGAACAAAACAACCCACACATCGTACACAGCTCGGCCGTTGACTGCTTTCATGCGTGGCCTCGTGGAGAACAACCCAAGAAAGTGGAGGCGGACATCGGCCACAGTGCGGTGGGCGATTGGGGTGGCGAGCTGCCAAGGAACAGTGGAGACGGGCGAACAGGCACGGGCGCCCGTAGCAGCACGAATTCGATGCGATCTGGTCACCGAAGTCAGGAGAAAATCATGGGTAGCACGGACAAGTGGGTAGTCGACGAACGCAACGAGCAAAAGCACCATCTGCCGAAAATCCACGGCAGCACGTGAGTTAGAGATCAGCACGAGTTGCGTGTGAAGTAGAAAAAATCCCTAAACCTGGATTTGATACCATGTTAAGCTTCATGCACTAGTCAATATAATTAAATGTCTGAACTGATGGAGAGGGCTAATGCAATCCACATATACTGTAACAATGGAAAGGGCTAGTGCAATCCACATATATTGTAACAACGGTGAAGACAAGTCAACACGTGAATAGAACAGTCTCAGAAGTATAGCTCAAGAGGCATATACGAGGGCACGAAGGGGGTTACCAGCAATTTTTAATAAATTGCGAAAACCAGGATTCGCTCTGGTACCATGTTAGGAATAAGCAATTATTAGGGGGACAAAGACCACAATATATAGTACATCTGACTTGGGATACAAGAAGGTAAATCTAGACAAATACGGACTCCTAGAATAATATTAATATTCCTTAACACTGCAAACCATATTGAAGGGGTAAAAACATATGCCTCCTGTAATCACAATCAAGAAAGTAGGTTTAGCTAAGTTAATGAACTAACTGTTACATGTTTGCAGAAGTTGATTCTGAAGTATGCATCTGGTGATCAATGCACATCCACATATCGGGAGTGGTAGGACATATTATTGCTGGAGGGGGTGTGGCCCACCTCCAGTATGCGGATGATACCATGATGATGGTAGAGGGATCAGAACTTGACATTATTAATCTCAAGTTTCTACCGTCTGCTTTGAGACCATGTCTGAAATCAACTTTGATAAAAGCGAGGTTGTGGTCATGGGATATTCGCCTAAGGATCAACAACGAATTGCAAATAAACTTAACTGCAAGTTATCCTCCTTCCCGATTACTTACTTGGGGAAGCCTCTTCAAGACTAGGATTCTGATCAAGGATTTGGATCCACTAGTAGGGCAGGTTAAATATAAGACAGAACCCTGGCGCGGGAGGTTTACCTCCAATGGTAATAAATCTGCCCTTATAGACGCTTGCCTCTCTAGCCTCCTCATGTTCATAATGGGTTGTATCTTCTACCAGAAGGAGTACATGGCTCCTCTGACAAGGAACTATCTCGCTTCTTCTAGCAAGAAGCGCAATGGAGACCAAATACAATATGGTTAAGTGTGCTGGCATTTGCGCCCCGAAAAGACCAGTTGGCATATGAATACTGGCTTCACGCACATGTCTCCCTCTTGCTAAAATGGGTGTGGAGGATCCTTAGAGATGAGGGCGAGTTCTGGCTAGCTGATCAAAGCCAAATACCTACAGGGTCACCCTCTTCTTGTGCGTGATCGTTGGGAGGGATCTCAGTTTTTGAGATCTCTCCCGACAATCAAACACGAGATCTCCTAGGGGCTTCCTTCTCCATAAGCAATGGAGAAGTATACCCTCTTCTGGCTAGACCCATGGGTAAATAGGAGCCCAAAATGGCACACGAAACGTTGTGTTCCAACATACATTTGGCCCACAAGAAACCTTCGCTTGGAATGAGCTGAGAGAAAATCTCCCCCAGTCTCTCTCAAGTTGGTGTGGTTGGAATGAGTTGGATGGGAGCAGCTCCAACACCGATTCCAAGGAGTCGGAGGTGCCACCATGGGTGCCACTTGAACAGGTGATCAACTGACGCATTCGAGACGTGAGCCTTACAGGTGGGACGTCCTCAACCACGTTTTCCTACCGGAGCACCTTCGGCTGCAACATCTCGACGACATCCACATGTCTCGTCCTTGCGTCACGCAAATACCCCGGTGACGCAAACTTGCATGCCCGCCGCGACCAAGATGAGGCCGACATGCAGCTGGCAATGTACAACTCCCTATTTAGTTGTGGGGTGTCGACAAAGGGCCGCCATTGTGCCCTCCTGGCGAGAAAGCAAGACCTCCGCCCGCCACACCCTCCGAGGCGTAGCTTCCCAGCGCCCCATGCTGCGGGGCGGGCTCTCACTCATCAATTTATAGTTTTAGTTCTTGGTCGTTTTTATGCAAATATGCCAAAATATGAATGTAAATTTGTCATAGTTGTAGTTTTTTAGTTGAACTTCTTGAACTTTTAATTGAATTATGTGTATGGGGTGTGCCCCATAACCACATCCACGCCAGCACGCCCCCATACGAGCCAAAAAACAGTTTCGCCGGACGTCGTATGGGGTCCGAGTGGAGATGCTCTTATGGACTATTAGAAATAAGATGGTGATCGAGAGAATTTTCCTACGACATGCCTCTGACTCTGGGTTTAAATTCTTGGCTTTCCTACGGCAGTGACACTAGCAGCAGGACAAGGCTCAAATAGACAACATACTTCAAAATCCACTTGGGGCAGCTCGGCACGTATCTACTACGCCTAGCCATTGAGCTCCATCTTCGAGTGGAGTTGTATCTTTTCTTTTCCAGTTGGGCATGTTTGTGCTGTTGCCCTAGAAGTATCTTTTATTTTCTTGTACCTTGAACTTGAACCTTGTATGACATAGGTGGCCTGCTTTATTTATAAAGCGGGGCAAAAGCCTATTTCAAGAGATCAATGCACATGACAGATACTTGGTTTCCCCTTGTTAATTACAATCTTTTAAAACACATATATGAACATTTATAAAGGCTGTAAACTGTGTCTAGTGCTGGCCAGGACTAGGCACGCAGCAGGGTGATGACCAGAGAAAAGAATGTGTGCATGCAATAAACTGGAAAAGCTATAAGTAATTATAGCGCAAACAAGACAATTTGTACCTCTCGGTTGATTATCAAGTACCCTTGCCCATCAATCATGTAGGAGATCATCATCACGCTGTCATATTCAGCATCTGGAAACTTCAGGGGCAGCTTTGTGGTCTCAATATCAAATGCACATACATGAACTTCTGCACGCTGAAGCAGATCTTCCCTTCTCTGCAGTAAAACATCAGAACCAGATACACCAACATTGTACCACTGTCCAGATCTTACATCTGCAAATAAGTTCAGTGCAGAAAACATAGTGTCAGTGCCTCAGTACTATAGCACATCAGAAAAACAAGTTGCAAACTTAGGCCTCACCCTTATCTGTAGCAAAACGAACATGATAGGGAACATCATATTCACGCAAATCAATGATGCAATTTATGTAATCCTGTGGCCTTTCTACCCTGTCATAGTGCACAAAATCAACAAACTGTAGGTTAACAAATAAGCACAAATAACGCATATAATATGTACCACAGTGAAATTCACCTTACACAAACAAACATAACTAGGATATACAGCAAAACAAGGGCCATTTTGCACTATACAATGTAGGTACCTTTTTACACCATAAATTGATTCAAATGCATCCACGGCATCTCGTTCTTCTTCATTCTTTTCAACAACATCCAATAGGTCAGTCCGCACACGCATTAATTGCTGCACGGTATCGAACTGAATCTTCAAGTATTTTCTCTTCAAACCAGAAAGGTGGTTTTTCTGAAACAGGAAGATGCAGAAAGCTGGCATGTTAAAATTATCTGTTACATTGTCTCTGCAAAATCTAGATCACAGAAAAAATTTACATATACATGAGAGCATTGTGACCTTTATGGATTCATAACAGGGACAGTTGGACGGAAGTATAAAACAATAACAACCTTAACATATTGCAACTAGCTTGTCCAATGATTCAATATAAGTGCATGAACCACTTAGAATATGAATTTCGCTCTAATGCAACAAGGAACCAAGGTAAGACAAAGTCCCGCTATGAAATCTGAATACTAATTAATTGTAAGGAGATCAAAATTCCATGCAGGAAACGTCCTAGATCTGAACATAAAATCAAACTCATCAAGGTGATAGCATTTTCTGATGCATGCAATATGATATACGGAGTAGCAAATTAAACATGCACACAAGGCACATACAAGATCCAGATCCTCTTTCTCAACTATTTCTATATCAGCAATTTCCCCTTCATAACGTCGTCTGAGATACGCCTCAACTTCCAACTCCATCTTGTCCTGCACATTTTAATTCAACAAGCAAAGGAGCAGACTGCATCACAGGGAGGTTAACAGAATTACTATGACCTCTATCCTTCGAAGGATAAGAGAATAAATCCCTCTGATAACCTTAAGCTCACCTTAGTTGCAGCATAAAAATAAGGTGGGAACTTGTACTTCACTTTGAACGTAGAACCATCCTGCAAGAAAGCATAAACATTTAGACATAGCAGGTCAGAGTCAGACAGTGTTATGTAGTTGTGTTCTGTTTACCTGGGACACAAAGTACAGGTCAACACAGCTGTAGATTTTCCCTGTATCCTCGTCCTCCCATGATGACTGCAGGTGTTATTGAGATGTAACAAACTCACATACAAAAGTCACTCCTTCATTATATTTCACAAATTGGTTAAGCCAATAGCTCTTGACCTTGAACTAAGTATCTTCAAATAGGTTCTACAGATCTTTGATCCGTTCACAATGTAGATAGACCCACATTAGGCAAATCATTTTATTCAAGATGGGTGGACAGTTTCAGTATTTTTTTTCCTGGTTCCACTCTATATGGCAGCAGCAGCAGCATTCGTACTTTGAAGAGAATGTATCAGTTAATTACTTATAAAAAGCACATTTTTTTGCTTTGAAGAAAGTTGCTTGTTCTCGTAGAATCATGGAGTGCAACTTCAAATAATTTAATTGTTACTTAAGTTGGGCAATCGGAGAGTATATTTCACTAGACCGATAATAGCAACAAACTATCTTGGTGATCTGCGTATTCCTACTAATCTGTCAAATTCTCGAGCAATTGCACTTTAGGTCAGAAGTATTTAAAAGTCCGTACATAATTCTGCTGCTAACTTTTTCTAAAAAATAATTCTGCTGCTAATTCGATAATACGGTCAACAACAGATTCAAGCTAGAGCGATCGCAAGGAGACAGCGAGATCGAGAGGGAACTCACGGGGGAGAAAGTGAGGAGCCAGCCAAGTCTGCGGTCGCCTTCGGTGTAAGGCAGGAAGCCAAGCCGGCCCTCGAGGAGCTCCTCTGCCCCTAGCCGCAACCGCTGCTCTTTCGCCGCGGACGATCCAGACCTCCGACCGCCCCAGCTGCCAGCGCCGCCACCGCCTCCACCTCCTCCGACCAAGGGTCTCCGTCGCCGACCATCGCCGCCGCTCATGCTCGGCTGCGCTCAGTACGCTGGGAAGAGGGTGGAATCGGCTAGCAGCTTTGCTTGTCCGGTTACGCGGGAAAACCCTAAGATTTAGTTCTGGAATGACAAAATGGGCGCCAATTCTGGAGGGTGGAGACGCACTCGCTAGAGCAGGTAGAGGTCAAGGACTTGCGGAGGAGGTTGAGGACGTCGTCGACGGCACTGCAGGATGGTCAGGAGAGGGGAGGACCAGAGGCCGATGGTGGCGGCTGGCGGCGGCCACCGCGGGCGAGGAAGGGAGCTTGGGGCAGGGGCTTGATGGCGCGAGCTCCTGGCAGCGGGGCAGAGGCGAGGGAGCTCGGGAAGGCGCTGTACAGGTCGACGGGGAGGGAAGCTCGAGGACGGCGACTGAGGGTGGCCGGAGACGGCGAGAGTGAGGAGAGGCCGGCAGCGGCGGCAATGCTGGAGGTGCGGCGCTGCAGGGCCGAACAAGGCAGGAGGGCGGCGACCGGCGTAGGGAGCGGATGGTGGCGGCGGCGGCGGCGGCTCCACCGAAGGTGGGGGGGGGGGGGGGGGCGCGTTAATTTAGGGCTGGGTGCGTGGGGTGGTCAGGTCAGTGCAGCGTGAGTGGCAAACCTGCCCAACGAACCGGCCGGGGACGGCACACCCTAAGGCCTTGTTCGGTTTCATAAAATTTGGCAGGGATTGAGGAGGAATAAGGCCATCTCCACTCAGCTATTTAGGACGTCGATTTCACCGTTGAATTTAGGTTTGCGAAATTGGCTAAGTCGTATACCTAGGAACCTATTTTCGTTTGGATTTGGACCAACTTTAGTCCAGACTCCCCAGGCCATTTCCAGGATCCCGGATACGGCGTATGGACCCGCCGAGTGAGCGACGGAATCCGAGTTGCCGTCCTCCTCGAAACCACGCGGCGACCGTTGGGCAATAATCGCGGTCGCCACGCGCCGTCGGCACGGCGTCACCGACGTCCGCCGGCCTCATGAAGGACCGGCGGCACTAACTTCCCGCCGCTTTCTCCTTTTCCGCCACACACTCCTCCCATCCGCCATTTCTCGGCTTATATAATCCGGCGGCATCGCCGGCTCATTTCACTCAACTCCAACACTCCTCCACTTCCCCTCCACGGCTCCCTAGCTCCGGCGAACTCCGAGCTCTCCTTCCCCACACACCATGGGCGAAAGGTACCCCGGCGACCCGGCGGCGGCGAATGGCTTTGGCCGCCGCACCCTCCAGCCTTGGGAGGCGCGCATGTTGTTCGAGGCGGGCTACATGGCGCCGTTGGACATCCGCCTCCCAACCGGCTGGAAGCTCAGCGTCGGTGGTATCCCTATCCCATCGGAACTGAATCCCGAGGAGCTCGACGACGAGATAGCGGCGACCATCGCCGCCATGGACGACCCGGACCTCGCCGAGGATCCGGGCAACCGCGTCTTCTGGAAGCAGCATCTCGCCGAGCGGCGGCAGCAGGCGCTCGCCCGCCACAAGGGGCCGCCGGGCTCGTCGCCGAAGAGGAACAACGCGGCTGGGCGTCGCCGCTTCTGGAGCGCTCCCGGGCGCACACTCGCCGCCGTGCTAGAGCACATCCAGGCTGGCAATGAGCCTCGCCTCGCCTTCCCCCGCAACCCCACGCCGATGGCCAGGTTGGGGCGGCCTCCGCCAATCGGGCCGAGGGTGATGGCTACCAGCTCTTCTCCTCTCCGCTTGGCCCCACTCATTGGGCTCTACTGGTGGCCACGCTTCCGCTTCTTAGCAGAATGGAAACATCGGTTCGCCGCCAAGGACAAGGTCACGCGGCATCGTCATCAACGAGGCGCGCGCCGGCCGTCTCCGTCTTCGCACACCCAAGCTGGAGCCACAGGACTAGCCGGTGCCGGTCGACGAGGTGGCGTTCGCCGTCAAGATGGCGATGAAGGCGTCCCTCCGGGAGGCGGCACCGCAGCCGTCGTTGGAGTCGTCCTTGTCGGACATCCTGGAATGGTCCAGGAAGGACTGGGAGGAGACGAAGCGGTGGCGCGCCCACCGCTTTGTAGCAGAGGTCAACGTCGCTCGGTGCGGTCGCGTTCTCGCCATTACGAGCGCGCCGCTCGTCGTCTCGACGACGGCAAGCCGCCCTACCGCCATTGTGGAAGTGCGGCACGCCGGCAGAAGTGCTCCATTGTCGCGGCAGCAGCATTTACGATAACGACGACGGCGACGAGGACGATGGCAGGGCCGATCACGGCTACACGTCCTTCTACAACAACTTCGGCATGTAGAAACGGCAAAGGCATCGGCGAAGGCGACGGCGGTGGCCTTTTTAATGTTTTTTAGTTTATTATGTAGTACTTTAGTTTAAATTCGATGTAATCCGCCTATATTCTCCCATCTTTAATGAAATCCGCCTGAATTTGCCAAACTTGGCTGAAATTTAGCCAAACGCGGGAACTCGGCCTGGGAAGGCGAGTGGGAAACTCGGCGTTCCCAGGACAAAATCAAGTTCCGTCCGACCAAAATTTTGTCCGAATTTCGGGCTGGGTTCCCTCAACGAGTGGGGATGCTCTAAATTCCATCTAAAGTCAAAATCCCCCCAAATCCCTTCCAAACCACTCCAATCCACTAGGGAAGTGGATTAACCGAACAAGACCTAAACGGGTCTAGCCTGGCATGGCCCGCCTAGCTCACGTGTCGTGCCGGGCTGTCACGCGTGTCTGGCTGCGCGGACCAAGCTTGGTACGCAGGCTTAGCCGGCAGCACGCCGGTCCATCGCTGATTTTTCCTGGCTCGTCTAAATTAATCTTTAATATATTTTTCGTGAAAACGCAAAAAGCTTTGCGTTTCGATTCATTTATAGAAAGGAAGTTCGATTTACAAACCTAAAAAAAGGCCTAGCACCAATATTTATAAGCTACAAGCCTAAGAAAGGTTGATACACTCACCAATATTTTTTGCTAGCCTCCACTTGTATGAGTAAGCTCTACTCATGCATCCAACTTCCAAGAAACCAAGTTATTCCAAAGTGTCCACTATAAATTTTTATACATGGTGTGTTACACAATTCCAAGTATATTCTTGTTTTCATCTATCTTCCAATTAAAAAGTCTCTTTGTTATGTGAAAACTTAGTGATTAAAGCTCTCACGGACTTAATGGCACACTTTATATTCTTTATCCCTAATAAACTTGAACCATTGTGTCATCTATGTTGTATATGCTTGCACTTATACATTGGGATTAGCAGAACCATGCTGTCACGGAGAACACTTTCATCATTGCACTGTATATTGTACATAGTTGATATCATGCTCTTTTGTCTATGGATGTCGTCAGTGTGAAATGAAAGTGGAGCTTGTATGTCCATGGAGTTATGTATGTGTGTTAGAGAAACGTCTGGACCACTAGCCTAAGTCATGCCTAATCATGGTGGAAACTTGCAGTATCACCATAGTGAGCAATCTATAAAGCATTCTTCTTATAAAAAAAGAGTTAGAAAAAAAGAGATTGAGAAAAAAGAAAAAAAGAGATTGAGAAAAAGAAAATAAAGATGAGAAAAGAGGAAAGAGAGAAAAAAGCACCATTTTCCCATGGTAAATAAGAAGATTGATGAGATGCCCATTGTTTCCTTGTCTTGTTATTTTGATTATTGGATAACTCCTGTATCATGTGCAAGGGGTACACCGTTGGCGATTCTCTATGATACACATGTACTTACTATGACAAGAAATTGCAAGTAACTAAACTTGAGTAGCATGAGGAGCGGCCCTCGTATTCAAGGGACATGAGATTGCCAACTTATACTTTGTTAAGCATATACTCCATAGTTTGTTCACTTTAACCTTAATCACTTCAAGATGCTTACGATAGAGGCAATGAGAGCTGAAAGCTAACAAGTACCGTAATTTTTTGAAACTCTTTATGAAACTTGAAATCCCTGCTTCTCTTTATGAAGGGCCTATCTTTCACTATTATATTGAGTCTCCACCTTCTATCCTTAGACACCAATTAAGAGAGCATAGTTGCCATTATTAGTTCTATGTGCATTGTCCCAAAACTTATTGATTGATTCATATTGTTGATATTGCTTGTTCTTGAACTATTTGTATTTAGTCACCCTTATGAACTTTGAAGGTGTCCTATGCATCTATTTGCTACTTCATGAGGGACAAGCTGAATGCCACTATGCCATGTTTTCTATATGTGAAACAAACAAACGTCTTTCAATGCATTGTTATTCATGATCTTTGTTTGTAACCTTTCATGTTGCATGCATAGTTACTTTGTCCTATTGTTAGAACTTCATCTTTCATGCTCATGTTTAGAGTTCTTTGATCCTAGCTTTCAATGCTTGCAAATGGTTTGATCTTGATTTTGATGGTGCATGTCACCTCAAAAATTATTCTTTTTATCACTTACCTACTCGAGGACGAGCAGGAGTTAAGCTTGGGGATTCTTGATACGTTGAAAATGTATATATAATTTCTGATGTTCCATGATTGTTTAATATCTACTTTGCTTTGCTTTGTCTATACTTTGATGTGTTTTTTATATGTTTTTCTGGTACTAACCTATTAACAAGATGCCACAGTGTCAGTTGTCTGTTTTCTTCTGTTTTTGGTTCTAGAAAGGCAGAAAATCAATTGGACGGGACAAAATCCAAAGTCAATATTTTACCGTGGGGAACACGGAGCCATAATACGAGACGGAGGGGAGCCACCAGGGGGCCACACCGTCAAGGCTGGCTTAACCTAGCTCAGGCTTAGGGGTGCTACGCCTGGTGCCCCCGCCTCTTTGCCTATAAAGACCCCCCCGATACCAAAACCCTAAGGACCCAATCAATCTTCCACGAAATAGTCTGTAGCCATTGCCACCATCGTACCTAGATCAGGGGGATCGGAAGCTCTTCCCGGCACCCTGCCACAGGGGAGGTCATCCCGGAGGCCTTCTTCATCATCATGCTAACCTCCGGTATGAAGTGTGAGTAGTTCCACCTTGGACTACGGGTCCATGTAGTAGCTAGATGGTTGTATATCCTCCTTCATGCTACCATGTTTAGATCTTGTGAGCTCCGTTCATGATCAAGATCATCTATCTATAATCATGCATGTTGTGTTTGCGGGGATCCGATGGATATTGAGATTACTATGTCAAATGATTAATGGTTTTGTCTTATTGATTCTATCATGTCTGTGTTGTTTGTGATCTTGCATGCTCTCTATTTCTAGTAGCTATCTTGGCCAAGTATATGCTAGTGACTCCAAGAGGGGGTATTTATGCTCGATAGTGGGTTCATGCCTCTATTTAATCTAAGGGAAGTGACAAAAATCTCTAAGGTTGTAGATGTGTTGTTGCTACTAGGGAGAAAACAACGGTGTCTTGTCCATGGAACAAGTGGATTGTTTATCTTACACACTTTGCTTAAAGCAGTTATCCGTTGCTTACAACTTAATACTGGAGGGGGTTCGGATGATAACCTGAAGGTGGATTACTAGTCATAGATGCAGTTGGATGGCGGTCTATGTATCTTGTTGTATTTCCCAATCAAATCTCATAGGATCATGAATGTCTAGTATTGCATTGCTATGCCTTGCTCAGTCATGTCAACTGCCCTGCTGTAATTTGTTTACCCAACATGCCATGTTTGTTTATCTTAAGGAGAACACCTCTAGTGAACTATGGACCCCGGTCCAATATTTACCATTGATACATCTTCCACTATTACTGTTTACTTTCTGCAAACCACTATTACCTTCCACACCATACAGTTACTCCTTTGTTTTCAGCAAACCAGTGAGATTGACAACCTTACTGTTCGTTGGGGCAAAGTCTTGAGTTTGTGTTGTGCAGGTTTCCAAGTTGCTAGCAACACCTTTGAGTTGTTTCCTTCCTCCTACTGGTTCGATAACCTTGGTTTCTTACTGAGGGAAGACTTGTTGCTATGCTCATCACACCTTCCTCTTGGAGACTCCCAATGAAGCTCTACATTGATCTGACTCACCATCACTTGGTGTTCTCCTTATTGTGCTCGGCGATGAGTTTTGAACTTATCTTATGGATAACGTTCACTTCACGTTCTACCATCTTCTCATACCTAAAAACTTCTTGCTCCAGTGCTTCCATCCTATCTTCCAGACTGCCTTCTCCTTTAGGGACCTGAACCTCTCTTATCTGAACATTTCCATCTTTGAGCATCAACTCCTTGGGGTGAATCTTTAACTCATACATGTATGGGTTGATGATGTCCGCGGAGGAATCCTCCTTGGGTGATCCAGAGGAAGACATTGCAACTCCAAAACTGAGAATCTACCTGAAAGAAAACAAATCAAAACAAAAACACGACGAGAACACGATATACGAACCTTGGGATCTAGGGGATTATATATTACAAAGTTTTACGACAAAAGGAAGGTACTGGGAGAAAAGGGGTCAGAGACGGGCTCCGGGGTGGTCACACCCCCTGGTGGCGCGGCCAGGTGGAACCCGCGCCATGGGGTGGTGTGGGCCACCCGGGCTTCATCTCTGTCCCTCTTTCGACTCATTAACTTCAATATTGAATAAAAACTGCAAAAACATAATTTGGAAAGTTTTTTGCGAACCTTTTATTCCTTATCTCAGGATTTAAACGGTGTTGATGTTCAAAAACTGGCTTTGCATCAGGTTCTATATTAATAGCATGCTGACATATAGTACGAGAAATCCCTTTTAAATCATCAAGAGTATAACCCATAGCTCCTCGATGTTTCTTCAATACTTCCAATAATCTTTCCTCTTCCTTTCCTGAAAGTTTAGAACTAATAATAATAGGATATATGTTTTTATCATCTAGATAAGCATATTTAAGATCATCAGGTAGAAGTTTTAGATCGAAGACAAGATCCCCTTTAGGTGGTAGTGTGGTACCCAAATCTTCCACAGGTAGGTTATGTTTAAGCATCTATGGTTGACGAAGAAAAATCTCATCGATCTCATTTCTCTCTTCCATGAAGATCTCGCTTTCATGATCTTCCATATATTGTTGCAAGGCATTGTTAGGAGCAAGAGAAATAGAAGAAATTTGTTCAACTCTGAAATCCTCATTAGGCAAATCATTTTCATAAGGCGTTTTAGCAAATTTGGAAAAATTAAACTCATAAGATTCCCCATTTAGTTAATTTTTTCTCTTTTCTGCAAACTATAATAGCTCCACAAGTGTTCAAGAAAGGTCTACCAAAAATGATAGGACAAGTTTTACTAGCAGCTTTACCAAGTACTAGAAAATCGGCAGGATATTTAGTCTTACCACAAAGAACTTCCATATCTCTTACAATTCCAATAGGAGAGATGGTCTCTCTATTAGCAAGGTGAATAACCACATTAATTTCTTCAAGTTCACAAGGACCAATTTCATGCATAATTTCTTTGTAAATCTCATAAGGAATAGCACTTGAACTTGCACCAATGTCACATAAACCATAATAGCAATGATCACATATTCTAACAAAAAGCACAGGGACACTAGCTCTCCTAGTTTTACTAGGATGTGAAAAAATATTAGTAGCATCTTCACAAAAGATAATGTGTCCATCTTCTACATTTTTAGTGACAAGGTCTTTCACAATTGCTACTGCAGGTTCAACATTTATTTGTCCATCCGGTTCTACAGATTTCCTTGTACTTCTGTTAACCACCTTAGCTATCATAGAATGTTCTTTTACCTTAGCAGGGAAAGGTATTTTCTCAATATAAAGTTCAGGCAAAATACGATCAACGGTACAAGCTTCAGTTTTTCTAGCAGGAACACAATTAACAACATCTTTATATGACTCATGATACTTGTTCCACTTCTTTTTGGGAATTTCAATATAAGAGGCAAAGGCCTTAAAACAATTTGCAATACTTTGATAATAAAGACCATAAGCAGTACTAATACTCTAAAAGTCATCAGTTCCCATAAAAGATTTAATGCATTCATAATCATAATTTATATCTGACTTTCTTCCTTTATTATTCTCCCATGCTTCAGTATTTTCTTGAATACAGTCTAGAAGATCCCATTTAGCTTCTTATTTCATACGTGTAAATAATCCAGCACAAGAAATATTCAATAAATCCTTATCATGAAGGGAAAGCCTTGCATAAAAGTTAATAATAATATTATTATTAGGGAGCTTATGAATAGGACATTTGAGCATTAGTAACTTCAATCTCCCCCAGGCTTGAGCTGTACTTTCTCCATCACGAGGCCAAAACTTATATATTTGATTCATATCCTTATGAATCTCACTAGGAGGATAGAATTTAGAATAAAAGAGAGGTACTATTTCCTTCCATTCCATAGATTATCCATTCTTCAGCAGCTTGTACCATTCTTTAGCTCTACCTTTCAACGATATAGAGAGTAACTTTTTCTTAACTTGTTCCGTTGTGATACATGCACACTTGAACAATCCGCATAATTCGTGTATAAAAAGCAAATGATCACCAGGATGTTCAGTTCCATCTCCAAAATAATAGTTATCCATAATGATACGTCGGAAACGTATCTATAATTTTTGATGCTCCATGCTTGTTTTGTATCAACTTTGCTATGTTTTGTCTACACTTTGAGGTATTTTTATACACTTTTTGGAACTAACCTATTGGCAAGATGCCACAGCGCGAGTTGCCTGTTTTCTGCTGTTTTTGGTTTCAGAAAGCTAAAAATGACTATTCTCGAAATTGGACGGGACAAAAGCCAATGTTCGTATTTTTCCTGAATGATACGGAAAATCGAAGACAAGACGGAGGAGGACACCAGGGTGGACATGCCCTAGGTGGGCACGGGGCCCACGCTGGCCGCGCTCACAAGGGGTGTGGGCCACTAGCCCTCCACCGACCTTGCCTCCTTCGCCTATAAGAAGCCTCCGACCCAAAACCCTAAAGAACCTGGCGGAAATACATAAAAACCTCCACATCGTCGCCACCACCGAAGGGGAGATTCGGGGGACACAAAGTCTCTGTTTCGGCACCCTGCCGAGACGGGGAAGTGCCCCCGGAGCCATCTCCGTCGATCTCCACCACCATCTCCATCGTCGTTGCTGATTCCCATGATGATGAGGGAGTAGTTCTTCCTCGAGGCTAAGGGCTCTAACGGTAGCTATGTGTTCATCTCTCTCTATGCATGATCTTGTGTTGGTCATGAGCTTTGTAATCAAGTAGATCTACTCTCTGTTACTCAAGTGCTTCAATAGATCTCTGCTCTCCCCATGTGTGTGAAAGTGACAGCGTGCATGCCATGGTGTCACTTAGGCTAGAGTCTACATAAATACCCATCGTGCTTTAATAGATCTATGCTTTTCTCCACGTCTGTGAAAGTGACAGCATGCACACCGTGTGTGGCACTTAAGCTAGATTACATATATATTTGTCATGAGTTATATTTTGAATTGGTTTTCTTTATGAAATTGTGGTGTTTGTTGGAACCATCTAGCGCTCAAGGTGACAGTGTGGGGTTATCTAGATTGGGGAAGGCCCTACCATGGATTAGAGTGTCCAACCGGAGAGTAGTCAGGGTAGTATCATTAAGAGAAGATATTTTTATGAGAGAGTGTTCGCTAGTGAAATTATGATCCCTAGGCCTTGTTTCTAAGCATTGAAACACCGTTTGCATCTAGATCTGTTGCATGTTTCCTTACTTCCATCTTTCTGCCTTTAGTCTTTACCTCGCCGTCAAGCTATTTTCTGGCACTGTTATCACTCGTATTTCACTATCTCTTCGCCGAACACCTATACACCTGACAAGTGTATTGGGCTTCTTGTATCTTGATTGCAGGGTTGCTTGAGAGGGATACCTTTGACCACTTCCTCCCTGAGTTCGATAAACCTTGGGTAATCCACTTAAGGGAAACTTACTGCTGTTCTACAAACCTCTACACTTGGAGGCCCAACAACTGTCTACAAGAATAAAAGTGCGTAGACATCAAGCTATTTTCTAGCGCCGTGGCCGGGGAGGCTAAGGACGTCTTCACAAGGGGAGTCCTTCACAACCTTTCTCTTTACTTTGTTTTTGTTTTTCTTAGTTTCTTTTGCTTGATTTTGTTTGCCTCTTTTTATCAAAAACTCCAAAAAAATTAGTTGAGTTTGGTTTGCTTTCTCTTATCAAAAACACAAAAAAATAGTTCCTACTATAGTTGCTGGTCTGGCATTGCCTTGCTTTGTCATGCTTTCTATCAATGGATGGTTTCTTCGAAACTAGTTCTTATTGGCAAGGTGGGTTCACGGAAGAAGAAAAGTATTATTATAAGGAACACCGTTTATCACAAAAAGGGAAACACTTATGGGAACAAATTGATAAATTGAATACTATTGCTAGAGAGGTGTGCTCTACTTATAATGTTACTTATTGCTTTGATAAATCTTGTTGCTGTAGGAGGTATAAACACCTAACTTTTTAATGTGAGTATAATGATAATGTTACCATATCTTCTTATGTTAAAGGAAATTATGACTTTTATGATGTGGAACAAATTGAAGAATTTATTGCCTTCAAGGGTGCATTTGAACTTGCCAGTTTGCTTGAAAATACTGATGATGCACCTTATGAATATGAGGTTTATGAGATACTTAAAATTTTCTTTGATAATTACAAGGAATAAAATGGCTATATTCTTGAATATTTTAATAGGTGTTTTCCACAAACGGAAGAGACTAATGCCTTGCATGAGCCTATGGAAGACGAAATTGCTGAACCTGAAAGCTCATTAGATGAAAAAGAGGAGGAGAGTGATGATCAAGAGGAGGAAGAATGGATCTACCCATGCCTACCTTCTAATGAGGGTAACTCTTTACCTCTTACATTATTTGATTGACCCCCATGCTTACCAAAGGAGGATGAATGTTATGTTCCTGTGGATTCTTTTGAAATATCTGTTATGGGTAAAACTTATGCTCCTGTTATCTATGATAATCCTATATTTGTTCCTAACTTTGAAATGCATGGTACTAAAGTGTTTTGCTTAGAAAATGATTATGATAAAGCTCTAGATGATGGTCCTATATTGAATGATCAGTCATCTTGTTATAAAATTGATAAAGGTGGGTTTGAAGGTTTTAATCCCACTATTTTTGAGCTTGATAAAAATTATGTGTTTATAGATCATGAAAATCATGCTTTATGTGATAGTAATATTGTTGAGTTTATTCATGAGGCTATTGAAAATTATTATGAGAGAGGAAAACATGGTTGTAGAAGTTTTCATGGTACTGAAACACCTCTCTATGTGCTGGAAGTTTTGAAGTTGCTCTTGTTTTATCTACCCATTCTTGTTACTATGTGCTTCTTTGATTTATTTTCTTACAAGATTCCTATGCATAGGAAGTGGGTTAGACTCAAATGTGTTTTGAATTTGCTTCTTGATTCTCTCTTTTACTTCAACTAATAGTTCTTATGAGAGCATCTTCTCGAACTATCATGCCTAACTTAAAGGCGTCAAAGAAAAGTACTTGTTGGGAGATAACCCAAGAGTTTTCTTGAGTCTTGGAAGTTATTACTGCAATAATGACCTCTCATTATCCTTTTTGTTTGCTTTTTGTGCCAAGAATGACCTCTAATGAGAGGAAAGTAAGATTTGGGGAGTTGCTGTCCCGAAACAGATTTCTGTCCTCCACCATAAAAATTCGTGAGGAGTCTCTGTAAGTCAGATTGGGCTGAAAATTTATGAATACATCCCCTAGTATGTTAGATAACTTCCGTTAGTTGAACACTTTTTTATTTGACCAACAGAAGGTCTTCGGAAAAATTGGTTTTTACCTGCTAGTCTGTTTTGATAGATTTCTGCCATTATTTGCATTTGCTTCTTATTGATTCCTTTTGGGGTTCTTTTTGGGAAATTGAGCTTTTTGAAGGAGTTGATACAGTAGCTTGTGTTTTTAGTGAAAAGTTTTTCTATTCTAAAGCTAAACCTAAGGGTCTATTATCTTTTGAATACACTAATGTTGATAATGAAGATTGTGTGAAGTTCTGTATGAAGGAAAAATTTCAGGTGTAGAGAGAATGATGTAATGATATGAAGAATGGACAAAAGCTCAAGCTTGGGGATGACACCTCAGGTGTCACCCCAAGAAATATTCAAGAGGTACAAGCGTCAAAGCTTGGGGATGCCCAAGGCATCCCCTTCTTCATCAATAAAAATCTCAGGTCTTTTTAGACACTTCGTTTTTATTGTTTCATGCACTGTTGTGTTATTCTTGGAGCATCTTAGTTTTTGTTTTTAGTTTTATTTTGGTTTGCTTGCTGCAATAAGTTGGTTGATCCCAGCACACTTCTTTTGGAGAGAGACACACTCTATTTTCACTGCCTAGAACACTCTAGTTTTCATTCTTATTGTTTTGTGAGTGTTCACTTTTGCTAGCACTGTGTTTAGCTTTAGTTTTCTTGTGCTTTCAGCTTAGAACTTTTTAGTGCTTCTTTGTGGATTTGTGAGACAAGCTCACTGGTCTTTATTGATTATTATCTTTGTGAGTTGTTTCAAATAAGTCGATTGGTGTTGGAAAAGAGTAGGAAGCTTCATGCTTAAGTGGTACAAAAGGGATCTTGATTTGACTGTGTCTTAGACTTTATCATGTCATGCTATATGTTGTTTTGACCTGATGCCTAGTGATTATTGTTGTAGCATGACTTGTTACAAACAATTGAGATTGCTTAATGTGCCTTGAAAGAATCATGCGTTATTTTAGCATACAAAAGCATAGTATTGTGGTATTCTCCTTTGATGCTTTGTTTGGGTTAACTTGGCACATGCTCACACCATGTTATGACTATGAACCAGTCACCTTAGCCTCTATGATCATTTAGTTTTTGACTTGTGGTACCACTTTATGCTTTGATTAGTAATGTTTTGTCGCTCTGCATGATTATGGCCATTATTGCTCTCTTAGTTAGTTGCTCCTAGTCCTTTGCTAGCCTCCACTTGTATGAGTAAGCTCTACTCATGCATCCAATTCCCAAGAAACCAAGTTATTCCAAAGTGTACACTATAAATTCCTATGCATGGTGTGTTACACCATTCCAAGTGTATTCTTGTTTTCATCTATCTTACAAATAAAAAGTCACTTTGTTATGTGAAAACTTAGTGATTAAAGCTCTCACAAACTTGATGGCACACTTTATTTTTCTTGCCCCTAATAAACTTGAACCATTGTGTCATCTATGTTGTATATGCTTGCACTTATACGTTAGAATTAGCAGAACTGTGTTACCACGGGGAACGCTTTCAACATTGCACTTGTACTTTGTACACGGTTGATATCATGCTCTTTTGTCTATGGATGTCGTCGGTGTGAAATAAAAGGGGAGCTTGTAAGTCCATGGAGTTATGTATGAGTGTTAGAGAAACGCTTGGGCTGCTAGCCTAATCCATGCCTAATCATGGTGGAAACTTGCAGCATCACCATAATGACATCTATGAAGCTTTCATCTTATAAAAAAAGAGACATATTGAAAAGAGGAAAGAGAGAAAAAAGAACCATTTTCCCATGGTAAATAAGAAGATTGTTGAGATGCTCATTGTCTGCTTGCCTTATCATTTTGATTATGGGATAGCTCATGTATCATGTGCAAGGGGTACCCCGTTGGCGGTTCTCTATGATACACATGTACTTACTATGACAAGATTTTATAGGTGACTAAAGTTGAGTAGCATGAGGAGCGACCCTCGTATTCAAGCAACATGAGATTGCCAACTTATACTTTGTCAAGCATATACTCCATAGTTTGTTCACTTTAACCTTAATCACTTCAAGATCCTTATGATAGGGGCAATGAGAGATTAAAGCTAAATAGTACCATAATTTTTGGAAGCTCTTTATGAATCTTGAAATCCCTGCTTCCCTCTATGAAGGGCCTTTCTTCCACTTTTATATTGAGTCTCCACCTTCTATCCTTAGGCACCAATTAAGAGAGCATAGTTGTCATTCTTAGTTCTATGTGCATTGTCCCAAAACTTTGTCACATCCCAAAATTTTCCAAATTTTGAAATGTGAAAAATAACTAAACAAAAGAATTAATTGTTGAAATTTAGGGTGAAAAGAAACTTTTTGCTTCTAAATGGAAACATCAAAACCCTTCTGGAAACAAATTTGAATGAAAAAAGGAATCCAACAAAATTTCAATCAAGTGAAATGCATTCATCAACGAATGTATCTTGAAATTTAAACACTTGGGAAAATAAACCAAAACCCTAAAACCCTAATGGAAGCAAATCATTCCCAAGATCTCTCTAAAGACTATGGATTTGATCCAGATAAAAATCTATCAGCAAACATTTATAAATGATCAAGAATGATAAATAAAAATATTATAAAACCATAGAAATTGGTTTCACTTAATTTGGAGCCATGGATAAAAACTTATGAATTTAATAAGATAAAAGGAAATAAATTTCCAAGGCTAATAAAGCTCCTAGCTAAAATCCATACCAAATTGTGAGCCAATTAATCCTAAAAGGATTTAAAAAGATAAACAAATATTAAATAAAATTACACAAATTGGAATCACCAATTTTTGATCTATAAACAAAAAGATAGGGATTTAATAAGATAAATAAATAAATAAATAAGGAATATTTAAAAGCCAAATTAAATCTTGGCCAAATCCAGAAACAAATGAAAGTTATTGAATAATAAAAAGGAGAAAAGGATTATTTAAATAAAATCATAAGGATTGAACAATATCCAATTTTATTTACATAAAGACAAAATTGCCTAAACTAGATAACTAATCCCAAGAAAATTATTTGGAAGTCAATTTAAAATCTTGAATTAAATCCATAAGCACATGGAACAAAGATAACCCAAATCCAAATAAAATGAAGTGATAAAGATTATTCAAATAAAAACATATGGGATTAAACCATATTCTAATTATATTTAAATAAAGACAAAATCCCTAATAGAAATGATTAATTAAATCATGAGTAAATAATAATTGATAATAGCCAAAGTAGATTAAAAGTTATCTGATTAACTTAAAAGGAATAAAAGAATTATTTGAATAAAATTTATATGGGTTTAAAACCATATTAGATTTTATTTGAATAAAGAAAAATGCCCAATTTAAATAAATATTAAATCATATTAAAATATTATAAATAATTCAAAGTGAATTATTTAACACACTAGCGAAAAAACTACTGAAAAAGGTTTGGCAAAAAATTGGAATTCAAAAGAAGTCTGAAAACATATTTAAACCTTATTTAAATAAAGACAAAATGTCTATTTTAAATAAATAATAAACCATAAAAGAATAAAAGAAATTATTCTAAAAATGGACTTTAAAATACATAAATAAACAGATTAAATACCTACTAAAAATTTGGAAAAGATTTAAAAAGAAATCTGAATTCAAATGAATGTTTGAATTGAAAAATAGAAAATAGAAACAGAAAAAGAAAATAGAGAGAAAAAGAAAACAAACCAGCCTAGGACCCAACCCACTAACCTAGTCCAACAGGCCCAACAGCCAGCCCACCGGCTCCTCTCTCTCCCTTCTCGTTCTTTTCTCACGCGCCAGCCTACCCTCAACCCCGCTGATACCCCGGTCCCACGCCACGTCAACGCCTTCGTTCTCACCCACCCCCGCGACCAGTTCCTCCCCAAATCCTTGTTGTCGTTTTCTATCATTAATCCCTCTTGTCAATTCGTGTTGAATGCACGAGTAATTCTCGCCCGCGACCACGCGTAGTTAATTGCCCCTCTCCCCTCTACCTTTCCCCTCAGACACCACACCCTCTCTGCCCCTAGGCTGCCTCGCTACACTCCACTGCCTCCTGCGAGCCTTAAACATCGATTCCGGCGAGAACAGCCACACCCACTGCCCCTAGTTTCCATGAGCACGCTCCCCATCTCCTTACGCATCCACCAGTACCTCCCTCTAGTTCACGCGCGCCCCATATGATCGACAACAACCACACCCGAGCGCCACCACTGTCTGCCTCGACTCCGGCGACTCCTCACGGTGAGACTTGACCGCCCCTCATATCTGTTTGATGCACGCCTACTCTCCTCACTCACGCGCATCTAACACACCCTTCAATTTGTCTTACCGTGCCGTATAGCCTCGCCAACGATGACGCCGAGCTCGCCTATCACCAGGACCATCTCCGGTGAGCGATTCACGTCATCCTCGTGCGCACCTTCGTCCACTGCAACCACCTCGAGCATCCTCTCGTCACTGCGAACTCGGTGAGCCACCTCATCCTCTCCCTCGCTTCCTGTAGCCATTGCAACGCTGCAACCCGAGCGCGCCGCCGCTCACCGTCGAGGTAGCGCCGCCAGATCGTGGTCACTTGACTGCTGCCCGTTAGATCTTGATCCAATGGATAGGGTAGATCATTTAATCGAAGCGGTAATTTTGCATCTGATCCGCGTGATTCCCTTTAAATCCAACAGCCCATGTTAGTCGATCCAACCGAACCGGTACTGACCAATAAGAAATAGCCACGTGGCCCAGCTTCTGTTTTAAAAACAGAAACTTTTCTATTAGATGAATGATTTTGTAAAATTCATTACTATTGTTCTGCTTGGCCAAATTTTGCAAATTTTATATCATGGGATTCACAAAAATGTGAATTTTGCAACCATGCCCTTAGTTTAGTATTTTGCTTCTGTAAAACTAGGTGTTTTTGCAGAAACATGTGAAAGGATATGGATGTCGCCTAGGGGGGGTGAATAGGCGATTAAAACTTTTCCTAGAGTGGCTCAACAAAGGCGGAATAAAACTAGTGTTTACTTTGTAAAGCACAACCTAGAACAACTAAGGTTCACCTATGTGCACCAACAACTTATGCTAAGCAATACAAGCAACAAAGTGATAGCAAGATATATATTACTTCAAGCACGAAGGCTATCACAATGTAAAGTGCATAAGTAAAGAGCTCGGGTATAGAGATAACCAAGGCACGCGGGGACAACGATATTTTACCGAGTTCCTCCCAACATGGAGTACGTCTCGTTTGGAGAGGGGGTGGTATCAAACCACCAACGCCACAAAAGGCCTCCCTTATTCTCCGGTGAATCTCACCCCAATGGGATCGATCCACACTTCCACTATCGGTGCACTTGTCGGTGGCAAACCGGAACCTCTCACAAGGTTGGGGCACTTCTCCACAACTTAATTGGAGGCTCTCAACAAATGCCACCAAGGCCACAACCTGCAACACCAACAAACCGTCTAGGGTTCCAAGAACCCAAGAGTAAAGAGCTTCTCAACTTTCACTCACCAAATCCTTCGGGGAGAACTCAAACCGATGCACCAAATGAAATGGCAAGAACACAAGTAGTGCTCAAATCCTTCTCTCCCAAATTCCACCAAAGCTACAAAATCTTGTGGGGGAATAAGAGAGGAAGAACAATCGAGGAAATTCACAAAAGACTCCAAGATCTAGATCCCAAGATGTTCCCCTCACTTAGATGAGAGATGGATTGGTGGGATTGTAGATCTAGATCTCCTCTTTCAAATCCCTAAAGTATATGCAAGAATCAAGGGAGGGATTGAAGGGGGAGCAAGCTCAAGAGGGTCAAGAATGGAGGAGAAAGACTGTAAAACTCGAGCAGTTCCATTGGGGAAGAAGGGCCCCTTTTTATAGGCCCACACATTTCTGACCGTTCGCCTGGAAATGGGGCAGACCGGAGACTCCGGTCTATACCGGAGATTCCGGCCCAACCTCTGGGAAAGCCTCCAGACCACCCATCTGAATGACCTGGGCCATCCCGGACCCAACAAGACCGGAGACTTCGGTCTTCCAACACCGGAGACTCCGGACTGAGCCAACACCGGAGACTCCGGGGTAACCTCCGGACCTGGCTCTGGACCCCCATACAGTATGTCCCAGCCCTGATTCTGAAGTCACCACCGGAGGCAGTTCCGGAAACTCCGGACCACACCGGAGACTCCGGTCCATGCAGACCGGAGACTCCGGTATGAACCAAATAAGAGGCAAACTTCAAATGGCGATATCTAGAGTTTGGAAACTCCGATTGACCCGAAACCAATTTTGTTGGAAAGAGGACAACAAGAGGTACCCAGCAAAAAGTGAAAATATTGGATACCACCAAGAGAGAACATTTCATGTATTATAAAGTGAGATACCTCTCTTGGTGAGAAACCGGAAAACCTCAAAGATAAAAAACGCAATAAGATATAAAGGGGAAATCCGTTTTTAATGAACTAGGGCTTGTTATGAATATTGCCACAAGCTCTAGAACCTCACATGGATAATATCCAAATAACAACCAAGAAAGGATGATGCAAAGTATGCAAAGGTTTAAGCTCACTCTGAAAGATATGATCGAGTTACTCACTTGAGAGCCCCTCTTAATAGAACGGTTGTCTATCCTATAAACCAGTCTCCCCAACTAACATCCCGAGACCGGTAAGAATGAAACCCTGTCAAGATCATACCTTTGCCTTGCAAATATTCCACTTTATTATGATGTAGACGGTCTTGTCCTTCTCAAGATGGAACACCTTTCTTTATTGCTCTTGTACGCACTTTCTTAATGAAGACTTGCAAGTTACTCCCCCATACAACATGGGCAAACCTTTACTTTGACCTTGTCTTCATCGATCCATGATCACCGAGGATGGAAAGCTTGAACCATGAGATTTTCTAGATATTGCACATCTTTAGCTTACACATCATTTCTTCTTTTCTTCATTATGTTGATGCCTTGAAGGATCACCAGAGATATTACTCCATCTTATTATTCAAGACATACTTGTCATAGGTTTAACTCTCACATGACCAATCCGTGGATCACTCTTTGAACACCTTGGTCACCACTTGATCCTCTTCACTTTCTTCTTCTCCAAACCTTGAAGCCAACAAATGGTTCAAGCATTGCCTATGGATAATTCATACAAGTACAACTTGATACAAGCATTAGTCCATAGAGATTGTCATTAATTACCAAAACCACACATGGGGGCCCACATGTTCTTTCAATCTCCCCCATTTTGGTAATTGATGACAATACATTTGAGAGGGTTTATATAAGGAATTTAATAAATAAAATGGTAGCGCCAATATCAAATACTACACAAGTATGTGATATTGGTACCATCACCATATATAGAGCAAACTCCCCCACAATCTATGCATGTGTGATGAACTTGAATTTCATTGCATATATTGCCAATCATTATCATTGGTGGAGTTTCCTCTATATATACCACATGCTAAGCAACAACAGAGATGCAAGAGCATGATAGGTAAATGCATAAGACCAAACTCAATGCATAAACCAACTTCCCTTAAACCCTCTAAAACTTCTCCCCCATTGGCATCGATTGCCGAAATGGGTGACAAGTTCTAGAAGGCAAATATAGTAACAATTCCTCCAAAGGTGTGCCTTCGCACATACCCAATGATGAATACTTGGGAGGGAGTAGAACTATATAGAGGACCCAAAGATTGCCAAAATAAAGTCAAATGATGCAAGCAAATACAAGGTCCGACAAACCAAGTGAAAACAACAAATGAGTTCAAATGGAAACTACAAGATATTATGATATGAGCAAAAGAGTGCTTTAAATAACAAACTAGAGAAGCTCCCCAAGATTTGCGCACAATTCAAAATAAATGCATTAGAATACATATTGCACAAATATGGAATCCTCGCTCCCCCATAGGCATTTAAAACACAACAAATGAAAGATCAAATAAATGATTAAATAAAATAGAGAAGCTCCCCAAGATTTGTGCATACTTTAGAATCATTGTATTTCAATACAAAAATGCACAAATATGGAATCCTCACTCCTCCATAAACATTTAAGACATAACAAATGAGAAATAAGACAAATGAACATTATTAAATGAATTATATGAGCTCCCCATAGATAATGCACCAATTATGATAATTGTATTTGGGATCAAGGTGCATAATCATGGAATCCTCACTCATCCAAATTCATTTAACAATACAAGGCATGAGAAAATAAATATGAGTTCCCAAAGATGCAAACAAGAGAAACAAGCACTCATAGGCAATTAAATTTGGAAGCCACCGAAAAATCAAAAGGAATAAAAGGTGGTATCCAAGGAATAAAATTCAACTAAAATTATCTTCTCATATGTGCATATGTCTCTAAGTGGAAAACATCACAAAGACATATGCACACATAAAGAAGTTATAGAAGAAATCATATGAAAGCAAAAATGAAGTCATAACATATACCAATAAGATTTTTGCTTCAAAGCACGACCAAAGGCTCAAATATATCTTATTGTACATTAATGATCTTCAAATATCAACACACTACATATATTACAACAATCACCAAGGGAAAATGGGAAAGTTGGAATATATGGAGAAAGGCAACAAGTATCACAAGGAATAAACCACTAGCAAAATCTCACTATTGCACATGAGAGAAGTTGAGGAAAATATAGGTAATAAAATTGCTAGATTGTCATATTTGGGATTGATGGATCATATGCATGATTTTGTATAGTCCCAATTATATGCACTCATCTCAACTTCTACACGTTTTCAATAGAGAGTTCTCTTAATACCATGGCTAGAGATACAACAATAAATATAATAACAAAAATTCATGCCAAGATGCAACCTACACCAGGTTGGAAGCAAGATAAATATGCATGAGCAAGAGATACTTGTTACCGAGATATAGTTGGTAGGATGTAGAGGATATGAATTCGTTGATCATCCTATAGCTTGACTCCAATTTTCATGTAAGCATCATTTCTTCAAAATTGAGAGACAAGCATCCAATCTATCTCCAATGTACCTAAAACACATTTAAGTACAAAATGCCCCCCAAACTTATTGGTTCCAATGTAGTTAGTGCAACTACAATACATAGGAGAGACTCCACATAATTATGTGCATATCGATATGAAATTGAATTTCATGCACAACTTAGCTGATGGGAATCGGTGGAGTTTCCCTTATATATTGGACCAAAGAAAGCAAGCATGCCATAATATAAACATATGGTAAATATGCATGCATAAAGCTTTCAAGAACCAAAAAGGAGATACAATTTAAACAAACACACCAAGTGAATCGAGATTGCACACACAAGAGTGTGACATGTCAAACAATGTCCAAATTGTATCAAAGAACCAATTCAACACATGAAAGATCACAAGTTCAACAAATGAACTAGGCTAAAACCAAGCGAGCAAAAGATAGGTAAAAATAAAAATGCTCAAGGATTTATCTCATTCTAAAATGGTCAAATCATGAAACAAAGAGTGAGACAAAACCAACTCCCAAAAATAGCAAGGTTCCAACAAGAAACCAAACTCCCCAAACTTTTCATGATGGCACAAAATACCAAAACGAAAAGATTGAGCATCCAAGCACATAAAACTCGATATTGATCAAACAAAGAAGCATAAAAGTATTGTTCTAGATAATATAGGTGAGCTCACCCATAAGTAGTACATTATATAGAATTTTTGCTTTTGAATGCAAAATGCACACAAATGAGATCATCACTACTACCTACATTAAATAAACACACAAGAGGATACCAATAAAAATAAAAGGACCCAAAAGTAGCAAAGAATACATGGGAGCACACAAAACATTTACTTGGCCAAAGATAGGACAATATTAAGCAAAGGCCAAAGTGAATATGATCAATAAATTCTACCATAATTTAGTACTCATTGTCCAAGGACAAGAAATATTGGAAATAATTTTCTCAAGGTAGCTTGTATGGATATCCAAGATCATAGTCACATTAAGAAGCATATAACTAAATATAATAATTGAGCATGATACCTCAAACAAGATTCTTGGTAGCTTCCAATAGTCACACAATCACTAGTGATTAGAGTAACTTGAAGCAAATGGTTTCCATGCGAATATATATATATCTAAATATGAGGAAACACATACCAAGAATCAATCTCATATACAAGATCCAAAATAATATCAATAAGGGCATTCAAGTAAATTGGAACTTGTATGAGCAAATGTGTCACATAGGTGCTAGATAATTATCAATATCAATTCTAAGTGACACAACCTCGAATATTCACATTTTCTAGGATTGTAATATGCACTAAGCATATGACTCCCCCATGATGTGATACTACCATAAAACCAATAGTACAAATAGAGATAATTAATGAACATTATAAAACTTACATTTATCATGAGAATTGTACCACATAGAGATTAGACAATAATCCAATATAAATACTAGGTGGTATTCCCATGTACACACAATTTTAGGATTGTGGAATGCCCAAGCATAACACTCCCCTGAAATGGGATAATCCATTAATGTCTCACAAGAGCCAAATAAGATGTCAAATATAATCAAGAAAGGCTCCAATACACGAAACACACATACATGGTGTGCCACCTAATCATACACAAATATGATTGATATCTCAAGATAATTAAGGGGAAAGCACAACATGTACAAACACATGGAAGATACAAAACTAACACATGCACAAAGGGAGCGAGTAACTTTCAATGAAATGAGTTAAGCATATGTTACCGCAAGGAGGAACATTGGATATATAACATAATCATGATAATCCAAATGGCTTGGCTTGACACAAATAATTGATGAAGATCCCTCAATTCTTCATAATGTAGCCAAGTCTCCAATGCCCTCTAGAAATACCTACTGATCAATTTTTGGCTTGTTGGTCCCCAACCAAGTTGGGTCCTAAGAGGTTAGTCACAATATGCTTGGCAACCCAAATGGTTCTTTTCTTGACACCACAGTGAGCACCAACAAATTTGGCAAACACATTGCCAACCTCATCCTTACAAAGTGAATAAGCATCATCAATAATGATAGGGTTGGATGAGGAGATACCAATAGTGCATGAGGAAGAAATATGCCCCTTTGCACGACATATGTAGCAAATTCTTCTATTGCCATCTTTCTTCTTAGGTGAAGCCAAAACTCGAGGAAGAGCTCGAGTAGTCCTCTTAGGAAGAGGCCCGTTAATGACTTGAGGTGGAGCTTGAGGCCGCTTCCCTTGTTGCTTCACACTAAGAGGCTTTTTCTTCAATGGGCAAGATCTAACATGGTGCACTTCTTCCTTGCACTTGAAGCAAACAATGTTGGCCGGATTCTTGACTTTATCTTGGCCATTCTTGTTGTTGTCCTTGTGCTTCAACTTAATAGTGGACTTGTTCTTGACATTGGAGTTGAATCCAAGCCCACTCTTGTCATTGGGGGATTTTTTCACACTCAAGATTTTCTTGAGTGCGGCCTTCCCTTGATGACCATTTTTCAAGTCATTCTTCAAAGAAGTGACTTGAGCCTTGAGCTCTTTTATTTCCTCTACATGGTTAGTTTCAACAAAAGTACTAGAGGAAGTAGATGCTACATTGTTAGAGCAACAAGGCACGGAATGTAATTCATCACGAGATATAGCATGGTTGTGAGAGGATGAATTACAACGACTAGCACATGGCAATATAACCTTTGGAGTAGATATAGTGCTAATTTCCACATGAGGCCCACTAGATGTTACCTTTGACATGATGGCCTCATGAGCTAACTTTAGCCTACCATGGGAGACTAGAAGATCCTCATGTGAGCTTGAGAGCTTGACATGACTTTCTTCTAGTTTCCCATAGTTGCTAGCTAGCAAAGCAAGTTGAGCCTTTAGCTCAACATTCTCCTTCAATATAGATGCTTCACAAGAAATAGAGTTAGTAGCACAAGCATCATAACTATTAGCAAGAGGTGAGGGTAACTTGGTAAGCTCTTTTGAATATGAAGCTTTAAGTTGCTCATGTGACTCGGTGAGTTTGATGAGCTCACCCTTGATGACCCTAGAGCCATTTTTGAGGTGCTCAAAATCCTCAAGGAGTTTAGCATAAGCACCTTCAAGTTCATCATTTTTAATCCTGAAGGAGTTTGCCACAACAAGTTCTCTATCATGGTATTCCTTTACTTTAGATAATTCTAGAGTAAAAGTCTCCTCAAGAGATTCTTTGGTGGTTTGTTCTTCTTCAAGGGAGTCCTTTAGTTGTGCAACTTCATTAGCATACTCACGCTCAAGTGCAAACTTTTCATCAATTAAGTTTTCTTGCTCCTCAATAAGATCATTGCCTTCTATTGCACAATTCAAGATTTCAAGAAAGTTGGAGGAAGCAATTTTATTTTTGAGGAGAGCGCTATAGACAACCTCTCCCATTTTCTTAATAGAGGCAATATCATACTTACCTCTATAATCATCATTATCAATCTCAACCTCATCATCATCATCATGAGATACAATGGGATTCAAAGAGGTTACCTTTGTTCCCTTAGCCATAAGGCATATGTGAGAACCGGAGGAAGGTGATGATGAGATTGCACTTGTAGCTCTCTTCAAGACCTTGTCTTGGCCCATATAATCTTCATTTTCCTCTACATGGTTAGCAACACAAGCACTAGAGGAAATAGAAGCATTTTTATCATGGCAACAAGACAGCATGAGCATATCATCATGATATTTATTCAACTCATTTCTACATGATATGCAAGGACTATTAACACAAGCACGTGAGGAATTTTGAGTGCTAGAAGTGTTAAGGTCCAAAGATAGATCATTGCAACTAGATAGATATGAGGGATTACAAATAGTGAACAAACTATCCATATTGCAATTTCTATCACCACTCACCATATCATTACCTTGTGAAAAGTCACATGTTGGCGAAGTGGTAGAGGATGAGAACTCATCTCGACCGGAAGTGGAAGCAACACAATCATCCTCAATAATGTTGGACACAACATATTTATCTTGAGTTTTGTCCATAACTCATGAGCGCTCCAAAAAGGAATGATTGATGATGTAACTACATAGCTCAAAGCATTAACAAGCACATTAGAAGCTTGAGCATCGACATATAAGTTTTTCTCATCCTCACTAGATAGATTTTTGAAATCCATTGGAGGAGAAAAACCTATATATACAATACGCTCCAAATTTGGGTCCATGTCCCGAAAATGAATGAGCATGCGATTTTTCCATATATCATAATTTGTGCCATCGAATGTGAATATGTCATTGTGCACAAATCCTGTAGCCGACATCTTTACTCTCAAGGCGGTGAAGCCTAAATGAGAGACCAGGCTCTGATACCAATTGAAAGGATATGGATGTCGCCTAGGGGGGTGAATGGGCGATTAAAACTTTTCCTAGAGTGGCTCAACAAAGGGGGAATAAAACTAGTGTTTAATTTGTAAAGCACAACCTAGAACAACTAAGGTTCACCTATGTGCACCAACAACTTATGCTAAGCAATATAAGCAACAAAGTGATAGCAAGATATATATTACTTCAAGCACGAAGGCTATCACAATGTAAAGTGCATAAGTAAAGAGCTCGGGTATAGAGATAACCGAGGCACGCGGGGACAACGATATTTTACCGAGTTCCTCCCAACATGGAGTACGTCTCATTTGAAGAGGGGGTGGTATCAAACCACCAACGCCACAAAAGGCCTCCCTTATTCTCCGGTGAATCTCACCCCAATGGGATCGATCCACACTTACACTATTGGTGCACTTGTTGGTGGCAAACCGGAACCTCTCACAAGGTTGGGGCACTTCTCCACAACTTAATTGGAGGCTCCCAACAAACGCCACCAAGGCCACAACCTGCAACACCAACAAACCGTCTAGGGTTCCAAGAACCCAAGAGTAAAAAGCTTCTCAACTTTCACTCACCAAATCCTCCGGGGAGAACTCAAACCGATGCACCAAATGAAATGGCAAGAACACAAGTAGTGCTCAAATCCTTCTCTCCCAAATTCCACCAAAGCTACAAAAGCTTGTGGGGGAATAAGAGAGGAAGAACAATCGAGGAAATCCACAAAAGACTCCAAGATCTAGATCCCAAGATGTTCCCCTCACTTAGAGGAGAGATGGATTGGTGGGATTGTAGATCTAGATCTCCTCTTTCAAATCCCTAAAGTATATGCAAGAATCAAGGGAGGGATTGAAGGGGGAGCAAGCTCAAGAGGGTCAAGAATGGAGGAGAAAGACTGTAAAACTCGAGCAGTTCCATTGGGGAAGAAGGGCCCCTTTTTATAGGCCCATGATTGGACCGTTTCGCCGTTGGGGAACGATCGAGACTCCGGTCTACACCGGAGATTCCGGCCCAACCTCCGGGCAAGCCTCCAGACCACCCATCTAAATGACATGGGCCATCCCGGACCCAACAAGACCGGAGACTCCGGTCTTCCAACACCGGAGACTCCGGACTAAGCCAACACCGGAGACTCCGGGGTAACCTCCGGACCTGGCTCCGGACCCCCATACAGTATGTCCCAGCCCTGATTCGGAAGTCACCACCGGAGACTGTAACATCCCAAAAATACTAAGCCTAGATCATCAGACACTAGTCATCAACATTTAGGGTTAACAAAAACTTTGCTAAATAAAATTTTGAAGGCATGCATATGTGTATGCATGGATTTTGAAATTCTTTTAAACCACCTTGTTTGATTGTTTCATTGCTTGTAAAATGTTCCTTAGGTGAAATAAACATCATCTAAAACATTTCCCACACTTTTCCTAAAGACAAGTAAGTCAAAACAAATATATTAAGGGAATGGTCATTTTGACCAATTTAACTCCCAAACCTACTTTGGCTGCCTCAAACTTTCAGAACCTAACATAAACTTTTCTGGATCCTTGCACCCCTTGAATGTACTCATAACAAAGTATCAAGGCCCACCTTGTGATCATCCAGAAACTTTCAAATGCACAGTTTAAATGACAATTCAAAATTGAATCTTTCTCATATGGGAAGATCCCACTTTTTCAAAAACCACTCAAACAAGCTCAACTTCCAAAACCCAAGCATCTGCAGACTCACCAGCACCAATCTAGCAAACCCACCAAAAATCTTTTCAAAATTCAAAACTTGATTTCATGCGACCATTTCATCAAACAGGTTGCAGACACAAATCAAACAAACATCAAACACTATAGTGTGCACTAAAATTGGCCTAACTTGTTCCCTAGTTAGCTCACAACCAGCTCAGTATATCATATAGCAAGATTAACCAAGCACTAGCACCACTGTGAGCTTGGCATTGCCATCAATGGTGAACAGCCGAGCACACCCTTGCCACCGCATAGTCGACAACAAGCTAGGAGCGGCAGCAAGCCTAGCCAGCATGTCTGGGAGGCAGCCCACCGTCCACCGCCACTCCCTGTCCACCGCTCGAACCTTGCCAAGCCCTGGACCACATGCACGGACCGCGCCCAGACCGCCAGCGATCATGCCGAGCGTGCGCCAGAGCACCACCCTCGACCGAAGCCCACAAACCGCGCGCCGCCCTCACCGCGTGCATACACAATCCCCACCGGCCCAGGAGACCGCCAGACATCCCCGTTCGCTGCCCGTGACACATAGCCACCGCTCGCCGTCGAAGACGCCGCCTCTGCCACGCAGAGCGTCGCGTGTTCCAGACCAAGCCGCACCGCCCCATGCCTCGAAACCATGTCGTTGAGCATCGCCAGGGAACACCGCACCGTCCCCTATCCTTGCCCATGCCAATAGCCGCCTGTAACATCGCCCCCGACGAGCTCACCGTGCGCCCCGACGGTCCCCTCGCTCGACTATAAACAGAGGCCACCCCCGCTCGATTTCTTCACACCATCTCACTCCCCTCTCCTCACTGATCATGCCACACCGTTCTCAGAGCAAGGTGAGCACCACCTCGTCGGAATTTCGCCGGAGCCCGCCGCCTCTGGAGAAGAAGGGAGCCATCGATTTCGTCCACCCTAGGAGCTGCCGCGACCACCCCTGAGTTTGCCGTCGTCGACTTCATCGTTCGCCCGCCTCGCTGACCCTCGCCAGCACCCCGGTGAGCCCCCAGCAACCCCCACTGGCCGTGCTAGGTTTCTTTCTCGCTGGCGTTGCCCAGCGTCAACGACGACTCCCAGCCGTTGGATTAGAATCAGATCGAACGACCCACGTTGCCCCGTACCGCTTCGCCCCTCCCCGTGTCACTAACGAGTGGGGACACCCACTTAAGCAGCCCATGGGAGCACTGCGCTTAGCAGGCCAGCCCAGTAACTTTTCCCGCGCAGCCCAGATTGTTTGAATGAAACCTTTTTCTTTTTATTTCAAACACACTTCTGTACCCATTTTCAAAAATCAACCCAGGTCGATTCAGTGCACCAATTTGAATGAAACCAATTTTGTTGGAAAGGTCTATGAATGCTGAATCCAAGCCCGTTGGATTCAAGTCATTTGGGTCTGTAGATCATCCTTGGTAAAAATAACAAGGCAGAAGCTTTTCTGCATTCAAACATTTTTCAAATTAAAACCATAATAGCTTTTGAGTTGATTCCAACTCTCAAAAATCACATTTAACTATACCTTTCAGAATATATAAAAATATATAGGTTTACTTGCAGAAATATTGTTCAAGTAACAAAAGAATGCCCCATAGGCATTTCTAGTCATTATATTTAAATAAAATAAAAGGGCAAAACCTTATTAAATTGTGACACCACTTTAAATCACTTTCCCATGGACTAAAATATGTGGTGATGACATGTGCCAACATGATCCCATGTTTGGTTTGGAGAATATTAAATCTTAAGTAGTTTTTCAATGAGTAGAAATTACTTTTCTAAAATAAAAAGGAATTTTTAAACCAAACCTTCACCTTGTAATGTTAGAGATGATGTTAGATCATCTATAGGACCATTTTGTGTGATGATTGCAAGAAGTCAAGAATTGCTTGGTGATTGTGTACATCGTATTTATTTATAGACGCTAGTACCGACCAAGGATACGAAGAGGAAGGAGGATACTACGAAGAAGAAGCCGAGGAGAACTTCAACCACTGCTCTGCACAAGGCAAGCCTAATACTACTAGTGAATGTGCAAGCTAACACTTGCAAGCTTATACTGATATTGTGCAAGCCAACACTGCTACTATGCCTACTATATGCCTAAAGCATATGTGATCATACCCACTTGATAAACCAATCTTAGTTTTAATGGCAAGCTTCCTACTTTATTTCTTTATCAAAGCCTACTTAGAGTTTACCTAAGAGTTTGGTAGATACTAGAAGGTTAGTCTGAAGGTTGCATAAAGAGCATAAAATTTGGCCTAAGTTAGAAACCTAGATATCATCCTAAGATATAAGGTTGTACTTAGTTGAAACTCCACTAGTTTACCACCCCTCATTAGTGCTTATCCCCACCTGTAGATGCTATAGCTAAGCATAAAACTTGATCAACTTTAGATGGGAATACTTGGTGAAAATGGTTATGAAAACCTTGGAATGATGGATCATTCTATTGAAATGTTTTGGAAATGTGTTTCCAAACACCTGATGATTTTGGTGATGAAAATGTTGAGGCATGAGCCTTAGCCCCTTTATAAAACCGATGGTTGTCTGGATGCGATACCATTCCAATTTTATCGTACAACCACAATACCCGAAGATTGGGTAGGGCTTAACTGGAAACTTATATACCTTAGTATTAGTTCCCTCATGGCCAAGGGCTGAGCTGAGGCTATCTTGTGAAGATTGTCCACCTGTGTAGTACCCAAGATGACAGTTGGTCATGGTTGGGAGGCCAAACTCACAGGAGAGGTGCTTATACTAGGGCGTGTAATTGAAAGGTTAGGATTGATTATCCGCATAATGAGTATGGTGAATTTAGGATTTGTTCCTGGCGGATGTATCGAATGTTGTGGTGAAAGTATACAATCTCTGCAGAGTGTCAAACTATTCGAATAGCCGCGTCCGCGGTTATGGACAGTTGGAGTGGCCATACTGTTCCCCCGTCAGACTTTTCAAAATGACTTGTGAAATGAGTTGATACTTTGACTTGACCACAACAGAGTTGTGACCTGATTTGCAAGATCCCACTTAGGAGTTATAAAATTGTGACTAGTTTTGGAACTAAGTAGAGATAAATCTGGATTTTTGAAAAACAACCCTAGAGCCTAGTGTCCTATTATCCAAAAACCCCTTTACCTGCTAGTATTAGTTTGCGAGTACTTAAAGAGTACTCATGGCTTTGTCCCTGGCTAATCCCGTGGCCAGACTATGAAGAAGAGTACCTGGAGGATGGACCCCAGGAAGGTTACGACAACTAGGATCATCTCCCATCGTCAGCATTGCCTGTGACCCCGAAGATGGAGCTTCGCCTACGCTACCATTATTATTACGTATTCCGCTGCTTGAAGTTGTATTAAGAACTGGATCATGAGATCCTTATTTGTGTAAGACCTTATATATGGTTTGTAATGGATGAAGTACTGTGGTATCCAATTCTGTTATGTCTCGCAAAAATGGTAATCCTGGGATTGCGTTGTATGGCATAACAGGCATCTGGGATTAAAAATCCGGGTGTTGACAAGTTGGTATCAGAGCCATCCTGACCATAGGAGACCCTAGTTAGACTGGACGTTTGAATCAAAAACTTAGTTTCAAAACCGAAGAAAACAAATATTTACAAAAACTTATTCTCATTCTTATCCCTCTGATTCTTTCATGAAAATTCATGTTCCTCAAAAACTCTGGCAAAATACATAAATTTTTGACACACTTGATCACCCTGCTAACCTACTCATCCTCTATTCTTATAGATGGACGTGAAGTACAACAAGTTTTACCAACTGGGGAATGGAGGAGACCTTATCTTTGAGAGGGATTTGGACCAGCTTTTGGAACTTCTAGAGCGTCCGCACCCCGAGTTCTTCGGAGCTCAGCTCAATGATCAAGGAGGAGAAGATCTGCAGTGGCTAATTGTTGCAAGTCTCCGAGGAAAAATTGAACCTCCCACTGCGGAGGGAATTCAGTTTGCCTTGAGGGAAAACAACTGGCTCGATGGACTTGCCAGAGCAATGCAGGAAGCTCTTTCTCGTCTGTGTGGGCAAAGCATCAACCAGATCAAGGGAACCCGCTTTGAGTTCTGCCCAAGGCGTGATGCAAATGGACAACCACTAGAAGCCCCATACCACCCCGAGCTGAAGACTCAATTGGACCACCTTAGCTTCATGATGTACGATCGTCAGCAGGAGTTGGACAACTGCCGTGACTATTCCAACCACAAGTCTGCCATCATCAATAAGAAGGATCAAACCATCGCCATGCTAGCGAAGGATCGCAAGTCTCGTCTCCGTCAGCTCAACAAGAAGGAGCGCATTATTGCCCGTCTCCGCCACCGCATCTCATCTTTGGAAGAGACCATCCACGAGAGAGACATGCAGTTGGAGGAAAGGGAGAATGCATGAGAGGATCTTCGTGGAGACCCTTACTCCTATCTCAGCGATGACGATGATTTTCTGGAGGATCAGGCCATGGACTTCTTCACCGATGAGGATGATTTCGCCTTCATCGATGATGATGAAGATGATGAAGCCACAGACTCCAAGGAGTAGTAGCACTTGAGCACTAGCATAGTGAGTAGTATTCGGTCCCACTGTATCGTAGTTTTCAGAATGGTTCTTAAAACCATGTGTTTTTATTTGTTGTGGTGTGTGTTGTACTGTGTGCTATGAATGAATGAAAAAGCAAGTTGCTAGAAAAATCTGAGCCAAACCTTTAAAACTTTTCAAAGTCCCCGAAACCTTAGAAATTTCCCTATTTTCTCATGATCTATCTCAATCTTCAGATGCCACGCGGAGGAAGTGGTTCATCCCCGGACCCGATGTTGCAGATACTGCAAATGTTGACTTCTGACCGCGAAAGAAGTTGAACGTCAAGCCAACCTAGCCACTCTGCAGCAGATAGCCCAACTTGCCCACAACAACCAAGGCCACGGAAATCAGGACAACCATGGATCTAAGCTCAAGAATTTCCAGAATACCAACCCACCTATTTTCACTAAATCGGAAGAGCCCCTAGATGCCGATGATTGGCTGCAAACCATGGAAAATAACCTAGAAGTCGCTGGAGTGGAAGCCAACGAGAAAGTTTTGTTTGCCACCCACTATCTAGCCGGAGATGCCAGGGCATGGTGAACAGTGTTCGTGCAATGACCGGAGGACAGATGATGACCTGGGAAGAATTCAAGGTCAAGTTTAGCAGAACTCATGTGCCACCGAGTTTGATCAAGAGAATGAGAGACGAGTTCAGAGAGCTGAAGCAAGGAAGGATGACTGTAGTGGAATACCGTGACAAATTTTTGTCATTATCTAGGTATGCCCCAGATGAAATAGACACTGAAGCCAAGAAGAAAGAAAGATTCTTGAATGGTCTGCATGACGAGATGCAGATAGTGTTAGTCAATATTCCCTTTGCGGATATTGAAGCCCTTGTCGACTCTGCCATCCAGATGGAAGGAAAGATCAACCAAGCCAATGAGAACCGCAAGCGTCGCATGATGTATCAGCCAGGAACCCATCAGACCCCAAAGTATCGTCCTAACCCATCTCCAGGATTTGCCCCACGAACCAACAGACCCCCGATGAATCGTCCGACCTATCCCAATCGTGGAAACCCTAGACCCGGAGGAAATAACAACAACCCTAGCAACTCTAGCAATTTCACCCGTGCCCCACCCAAGTTCAACACCAACAATGCTGCCGCCAACCCCAACACTGCCCCTAGGACTGGAAGCAATGCTGTGCCTGTCGCAGCCAAGGACAAGTCGCAAGTGACTTGTTATGACTGTGGAAATAAAGGCCACTATTCCAACGAGTGCCCCAACAAGAAGAATGCTACAACACCCAATGACAATGTGCCAGCTCAGCAGCAGCGTCATGTTCAGCCAGGAAGGATATTTGCCCCAGGGAATTCGCTCAACCGCAACAGCCGTCTTTTTCTCATGCATGCTGAAGAAGCTTAGGAAGCGCCAGACGTCGTGCTGGGTATGTTTTCTGTTAATTCAGTACTTGCAAGAGTGTTGTTTGATTCTGGTGCATCGCATTCATTTATCACCGAAGAATTTGCATGCACTAGTAAGATTCAACCAACCAAATTGAAGCATGTAATGATTGTGCAAATTCCCGGATCAACCACCAAGGCTAGGCAAATTTGCAAAGCCGTCCCTATCCGAATCCATGGCATAGATTTTTATGCTAATCTGATAGTACTCGGAACTAAAGGTTTGGAAGTAGTACTAGGAATGGATTGGATGTCCAAACATAAAGGATTGATTGACTGTGCCAAGAAAGCCATCACCATGACCAGTACAGCCGGAATATCAGTAGAACATGTATCTGAAACCTTACCTCGTCAATTCAAATGCAACAAGAGTATAGCCCAACCTACCATTAACCAAGTCCGGATAGTCTGTGAATACCCCGATGTATTTCCAGATGTTTTGCCCGGTATGCCCCCAGATCGGGATATCGAGTTTATCATTGAACTAATCCCCAGAACAGGACCCATAGCCCAGAGACCCTATAGTATGAACCCATCGGAGCTAGAAGAACTGAAGAAGCAACTGGATTCCATGCTGGAAATTGGATTGATTCAACCAAGTGCATCACCATGGAGATCACCTGTCTTGTTTGTGGACAAGAATGATGGAGGTAACCGTTTGTGTACGGATTATCGAAAGTTGAATGATGTCACCATCAAAAACAAGTACCCCTTGCCCAAGATAGAAGATTTGTTTGATCAGTTGACCGGTGCCAAAGTGTTTTCTAAGATTGATCTTAGAACTGGTTATCATCAACTCAAGATTTGTGTAGAGGTTATTCCAAAGACTACCTTTACCACCAGATATGGATTATACGAGTATACAGTCATGTCTTTTGGATTAACCAATGCCCCCGCTTATTTCATGAACCTCATGAATAAGATTTTTATGGACTTCCTGGATAAGTTTGTCGTTGTTTTCATTGATGACATTCTGATTTACTCCAAATCCGAAGAAGAACATGAGCTACACCTAAGGACCATTCTTGGAACCCTTAGAGAGCATCAGTTGTATGCCAAGTTTAGCAAATGTGAATTCTGGTTACACGAGGTAGGATTCCTCGGTCACATTGTATCAGCCAGAGGAATTGCCGTTGACCCTGCCAAAGTGAAAGATGTAGAAGATTGGCAAGCCCCAACCACTCAAACCCAAGTTCGTGCATTTCTCGGATTGGCGGGATATTACCGCAAATTCGTAGAAGGACTCTCAAGTATCGCCAGACCCATGACCCAATTGCTGAAGAAGGACAAGAAGTTTGAATGGACGGACAAATGTGAAGCAAGTTTTCAAGAACTCAAGAGGAGATTGATTTCAGCCCCAATCTTGATCATGTCAGATATCACGAAGCCCTTCGATGTGTATTGTGATGCATCCAAGATTGGTCTCGGATTGTGCTAATGCAAGAAGGCAAAGTTATATCTTATCTATCTCGACAATTGAAGCAACATGAGCAAAATTAACCAACCCATGACCTCGAACTCGCAGCCGTAGTTCTAGCCCTGAAGACATGGAGACATTACCTGATGGGAAATCGTTTTGAGATCTATACGGGTCACAAGAGTCTGAAGTATATATTCACTCAGAAGGAGCTGAATATGAGACAGAGGAGGTGGATTGAACTAATCAAGGATTATGACCTGGACATTCACTATCACCCTGGTAAAGCCAACGTGGTAGCAGATGCCCTTAGCAGATTGCCGTGCCGCTTGAACTCCATGATTTTGAAGGAGCAACCAAGCTTGCACAAGGAGATGGAAGATTTTCGAATGGAATTAGTAAGTGAAGGATTTTTGGCTAGCATACAACTCCAGCCCACTTTGATCAGTCAGATTAAAGAGGCGCAGAATGGAAATGCCAGTATTAACGGAATCAAGCATCGTATCGGTACAGGCAAAGTACCCGGATTCACAGAAGACGAAGAGGGAGTTTTGTGGTACAAAGGACGCCTTTGTGTACCAGCAGATTCTGAGTTGAAAGAAGTTATCTTGAAGGAGGCTCATGATACTCTTTATTCTATCCATCCCGGAGGAACGAAGATGTATCAAGATTTGAAGGAGCAATTTTGGTGGCATAAGATGAAGAGAGAAATCGGAAGCTATATCGCCAAGTGTGATATATGTCAGCGAGTCAAGGCAGGACATCAAAGACCCGCTGGATTGTTGCAACCCTTGCAGATTCTGGAATGGAAATGGGATGCCGTTGGAATGGACTTTATCACTGGACTGCCTACTTCTAGTAGGGGAAATGACTCTATCTAGGTCATAGTGGACAGATTGTCCAAAGTCGCCCATTTCTTGCCCTAAAACCACCTATCAGAGTTCGAAACTAGCGGAGTTATACATCGCTAGAATAGTTAGTTTGCATGGAGTCCCTAAGAACATTGTATCGGATCGAGGAACTCAGTTTACCTCGAGATTCTAGAAGAAAGTTCAAGAAGGTTTAGGAACCCGCCTAGATTTCAAGATCACAGTATCACCCTCGCATCGATGGACAAACGGAGCGAGTAAATCAAATACTCGAAGATATGTTGAGAGCCTGTGTGTTAGAATATGGATCCAAGTGGGAAGACTGTCTGCCGTTTGCAGAATTTTCATACAATAATAGTTATCAAGCCAGTTTGCAAATGGCCCCATTTGAGTTCATGTACGGAAGAAAGTGTCGCACCCCTTTGAACTGGTCGGAAGTAGGAGAGAGTCAGATCTTCGGACCCAACATCCTACGGGAAGCAGAAGAGAAGGTTCACAAGATTCGTGAGCACCTCAAGACCGCCCAATCCCGACAGAAGAGTTACGCCGACAAGAGACGTCGAGACCTCGCCTTTAACATAGGAGATTTTGTTTATCTGAAAGTGTCGCCATTGAAGGGAATGCAGCATTTCCAACTCAAAGGAAAGTTAGCCCCTAGATATATCGGACCTTTCAAGATTCTGAACCGTCGAGGAGAAGTATCGTATCAATTGGAGCTACCCGAAGAGATGTCAGCCGTGCACAATGTGTTCCATATCTCGTTACTTCGCAAGTGTCTCGAAGTCCCCGAGAAGACCGAAGTGTTCAAGAATATCGACCATCGGACCATAGAGATCAACGATGACCTGACCTATCCCGAAGTACCCATCCGTATTTTGGAAGAAGCTTTTCGAACTACCCGAACCCGAAGCATCAAGTTTCTCAAGATTCAGTGGAGCAACCACACAGAAGAGGAAGCTACCTGGGAGCGCGAAGATCACATCAGGACGGAGTTTCCCGATCTCTTCAAATCATAGGTAATCTTTTAGTCCTTTTTCAAATCTCGGGACGAGATTTTGTTTAAGGGGGAAGGTTTGTAACATCCCAAAAATACTAAGCCTGGATCATCAGACAATAGTCATCAACATTTAGGGTTAACAAAAACTTTGCTAAATAAAATTTTGAAGGCATGCATATGTGTATGCATGGATTTTGAAATTCTTTTAAACCACCTTGTTTTATTGTTTCATTGCTTGTAAAATGTTCCTTAGGTGAAATAAACATCATCTAAAACATTTCCCACACTTTTCCTAAAGACAAGTAAGTCAAAACAAATATATTAAGGGAATGGTCATTTTGACCAATTTAACTCCCAAGCCTACTTTGGCTGCCTCAAACTTTCAGAACCTAACAGAAACTTTTTTGGATCCTTGCACCCCTTGAATGTACTCATAACAAAGTATCAAGGCCCACCTTGTGATCATCCAGAAACTTTCAAATGCACAGTTTAAATGATAATTCAAAATTGAATCTTTCTCATATGGGAAGATCCCACTTCTTCAAAAACCACTCAGACAAGCTCAACTTTCAAGACCCAAGCATCTGCATACTCACCAGCACCAATCTAGCAAACCCACCAAAAATCTTTTCAAAATTCAAAACTTGATTTCATGCGGCCATTTCATCAAACAGGATGCAGACACAAATCAAACAAACATCAAACACTATAGTGTGCAGTAAAATTGGCCTAACTTGTTCCCAAGTTAGCTCACAACCAGCTCAGTAGATCATCTAGCAAGATTAACCAAGCACTAGCACCACTGTGAGCTTGGCATTGCCATCAATGGTGAACAGCCGAGCACACCCTTGCCACCCCATAGTCGACAGCAAGCTAGGAGTGGCAGCAAGCCTAGCCAGCATGTCTGGGAGGCAGCCCACCGTCCACCGCCACTCCCTGTCCACCGCTCGAACCTTGCCAAGCCCTGGACCACACGCACGGACCACGCCCAGACCGCCAGCGATCATGCCGAGCGTGCGCCAGAGCACCACCCTCGACCGAAGCCCACAGACCGCGCGCCACCCTCGCCACGTGCATATACAATCCCCACCGGCCCAGGAGACCGCCAGACATCCCCGTTCGCTGCCCCGTGACACACAGCCACCGCCGTCAAGACGCCGCCACGAAACCATGTCGTTGAGCATCGCCAGGAACACCGCACCGTCCCTATCCTTGCCCATGCTAATAGCCGCAGTAATATCGCCCCGACAGGCTCACCGTGCGCCTGACCGGTCCCCTCGCTCGACTATAAACAGAGGCCACCCCCGCTCGATTTCTTCACACCATCTCACTCCCCTCTCCTCACTGATCGTGCCACACCGTTCTCAGAGCAAGGCGAGCACCACCTCGTCGGAATTTCGCCGGAGCCCGCCGCCTCTGGAGAAGAAGGGAGCCATCGATTTCGTCCACCCCAGGAGCTGCCGCGACCACACCTGAGTTCGCCGTCGTCGACTTCGTCGTTCGCCCGCCTCGCCGACCCTGACCAGCACCCCGGTGAGCCCCCAGCAACCCCCACGGGCCGTGCTAGGTTTCTTTCTCGCCGGCGTTGCCCAGCGTCAACGACGACTCCCAGCCGTTGGATTAGAATCAGATCGAACAACCCATGTTGCCCCGTACCGCTTCGCCCCTCCCCGTGTCACTAACGAGTGGGGACACCCACTTAAGCAGCCCGCGGGAGCACTTAAAGCCGGCCCAAGAATCTTTTCTCACAAGAACCCCAGATTGTTTGAATTAAACCTTTTTCTTTTTATTTCAAACACACTTCTGTACCCATTTTCAAAAATCAACGCAGGTCGATTCAGTGCACCAATTTGAATGAAACCAATTTTGTTGGAAAGGTCTATGAATGCTGAATCCAAGCCCGTTGGATTCAAGTCATTTGGGTCTGTAGATCATCCTTGGTAAAAATAACAAGGCAGAAGCTTTTCTGCATTCAAACATTTTTCAAATTAAAACCATAATAGCTTTTGAGTTGATTCCAACTCTCAAAAATCACATTTAACTATACCTTTCAGAATATATAAAAATATATAGGTTTACTTGCAGAAATATTGTTCAAGTAACAAAAGAATGCCCCATAGGCATTTCTAGTCATTATATTTAAATAAAATAAAAGGGCAAAACCTTATTAAATTGTGACACCACTTTAAATCACTTTCCCATGGACTAAAATATGTGGTGATGACATGTGCCAACATGATCCCATGTTTGGTTTGGAGAATATTAAATCTTAAGTAGTTTTTCAATGAGTAGAAATTACTTTTCTAAAATAAAAGGAATTTTTAAACCAAACCTTCACCTTGTAATGTTAGAGATGATGTTAGATCATCTATAGGACCCTTTTGTGTGATGATTGCAAGAAGTTAAGAATTGCTTGGTGATTGTGTACATCGTATTTATTTATAGACGCTAGTACCGACCAAGGATACGAAGAGGAAGGAGGATACTACGAAGAAGAAGCCGAGGAGAACTCCGGACCACGCCGGAGACTCTGGTCCATGCACCCCGGAGACTCCGGTATGAACCAAATAAGAGGCAAACTTCAAATGGCGATATCTAGAGTTTGGAAACTCCGATTGACCCGAAACCAATTTTGTTGGAAAGAGGACAACAAGAGGTACCCAATAAAAAGTGAAAATATTGGATACCACCAAGAAAGAACATTTCATGTATTATAAAGTGAGATACCTCTCTTGGTGAGAAACTGGAAAACCTCAAAGATCAAAAACGCAATAAGATATAAAGGGGAAATCCGTTTTTGATGAACTAGGGCTTGTTATGAATATTGCCACAAGATCTAGAACCTCACATGGATAATATGAAAATAACAACCAAGAAAGGATGATGCAAAGTGTGCAAAGGTTTGAGCTCACTCTGAAAGATATGATCGAGTTACTCACTTGAGAGCCCCTCTTGATAGAACGGTTGTCTATCCTATAAACCGGTATCCCCAACTAACATCTCGAGACCGGTAAGAATGAAACCCTGTCAAGATCATACCTTTGCCTTGCAAATATTCCACTTGATTATGATGTAGACGGTCTTGTCCTTCTCAAGATGGAACACCTTTCTTGATTGCTCTTGTACGCACTTTCTTGATGAAGACTTGCAAGTTACTCCCCCATACAACATGGGGAAACCTTTACTTTGACCTTGTCTTCATCGATCCATGATCACCGAGGATGGAAAGCTTGAACCATGAGATTTTCTAGATATTGCACATCTTTAGCTTGCACATCATTTCTTCTTTTCTTCATTATGTTGATGCCTTGAAGGTGCACCAGAGATATTACTCCATCTTATTCTTCAAGACATACTTGCCATAGGTTTAACTCTCACATGACCAATTTGTGGATCACTCTTTGAACACCTTGGTCACCACTTGATCCTCTTCACTTTCTTCTTCTCCAAACCTTGAAGCCAACAAATGGTTCAAGCATTGCCTATGGACAATTCCTACAAGTACAACTTGATACAAGCATTAGTCCATAGAGATTGTCATTAATTACCAAAACCACACATGGGGGCCCACATGTTCTTTCAATCTCCCCCATTTTGGTAATTGATGACAATACATTTGAGAGGGTTTATATAAGGAATTTAATAAATAAAATGGTAGCGCCAATATCAAATACTACACAAGTATGTGATATTGGTACCATCACCATATATAGAGCACACTCCCCCACAATCTATGCATGTGTGATGAACTTGAATTTCATTGCATATATTGCCAATCATTATCATTGGTGGAGTTTCCTCTATATATACCACATGCTAAGCAACAACAAAGATGCAAGAGCATGATAGGTAAATGCATAAGACCAAACTCAATGCATAAACCAACTTCCCTTAAACCCTCTAAAACTTCTCCCCTATTGGCATCGATTGCCGAAATGGGTGACAAGTTCTAGAAGGCAAATATAGTAATAATTCCTCCAAAGGTGTGCCTTCGCACATATCCAATGATGAATACTTGGGAGGGAGTAGAACTATATAGAGGACCCGAAGATTGCCAAAATAAAGTCAAATGATGCAAGCAAATACAAGGTTCGACAAACCAAGTGAAAACAACAAATGAGTTCAAATGGAAACTACAAGATATTATGATATGAGCAAAAGAGTGCTTTAAATAACAAACTAGAGAAGCTCCCCAAGATTTGCGCACAATTCAAAATAAATGCATTAGAATACATATTGCACAAATATGGAATCCTCGCTCCCCCATAGGCATTTAAAACACAACAAATGAAAGATCAAATAAATGATTAAATAAAATAGAGAAGCTCCCCAAGATTTGTGCATACTTTAGAATCATTGTATTTCAATACAAAAATGCACAAATATGGAATCCTCACTCCTCCATAAACATTTAAGACACAATAAATGAGAAAGAAGACAAATGAGCATTATTAAATGAATTAGATGAGCTCCCCAAAGATATTTGAGATGTCAAATGTTGAGAATCTTCAAGTGCAGCCACATGGTATTATGGGCTCTGCCTGGATCATATAGGTTTCAATAACTTAGCCAGAAGGACATCTTGTGGTAGGGGGTGATAGGATGGAGCGCGCCATTTGGTCTAAGGGAGGGCTTCTGAAAGATCTTGTCTCGATGCATGTAGAGTCTTGTGGGGAAAGTGCACCACCTCTCGAGAGAGTAAAATCTAAGTACTTAGCCGTGTCCTCGACAATGGAAAATTTGAGCATCAAGACATGGAAGCTATCAAGGATCTCCTCATCCCAATTTATAAGTTAAAAACTTGTTGTTGAACAAGGGTTAAAGGATCACCAATTTGTATTGGTAGATGCCTTGGGTGATTTTGACAAACAAATACTTAGTGTTTTCAACTTATAAGGAAAACCTTATTTTGAGCAAAGCAAGCCTAAGCTCCACTTAGCCAAATGCATATAGATGATAGATACCACTACTCTACCATAGTATCACTTGCCAATACAATTCAAATGTATTGACCCTTGTGGCTGTAACTTATTATGTTGCAGGTTTGTTTGATGTTAGTGAAGTGTGTTGAATAGGATTACAAGTCTACAACCAACATGATTGCCTGAGGCACTTTGAAGATGAAGGACTCCATGCTATATAGATATTTCTGCTGCATTGTAATGAGATATCCAAATGAGCTATGTAAGATGTAATGAATTATTTTATTCCTGGTTATAAAGTTGTATTATGACCTTTGTTTCTTGATATTACATCTTAAACTGTGGATGCTAGCTATTGATCCAGGGACTAGCATAGTAAACACAGGGATCTCTACCTTATCAGGTTGGGACCTCTACAGATGGTATCAGAGCACTGTGTTGCCTGTAGGATTGTAACCCTAGGATTGGACAAAACCCCTTAGAAAAATAGGAGTTGTATTTGTTCCAAGCTTATTTACAAACAATCTTGTAAACTCTTTCCTCAACCTTTTTGGTTTTGATTCTACATCCCTTCCTTTTCAAACTTGATGGACAAAGACTTCACCATGAGCAAGGACTTCAACATCACCAATGACTTCAACTTTAGTTTCATCAAGGACTTCAACTTGGACATCACTAAGGACGACAAGTGAGACAAGAAGAATACTCAAGACTTGAAGACTAAGGAAACCCAACCTAGAAGGAACCATCATCACCTTTGAAGATTTGTGACCAAGATGAAAGAATTTTTCCAAGGATACAATGATCTTGTTCATGAAGAAACAACTAAGAAGAATGAAATGATCTCAAGTGAACCATATAGTTGGACCACCATACTAGTGTTTAGTTTAGATCAACTTATTGATCACACCAACTTATGTGGTGTAGGAAAAATATTTTGTTGCCTAAAAATATGTTTGCATCTTGTTGTTTGAGTGGAATGTTTGATTGTGATTGCTTGCACATTGCTTGTGTGAATTGTTGTGTGTGTGAGTAGACTTCTTCCCTAGAAATCTTTTGCCTATTCTAATCCCAATCCAACCCAAACAGATGACTTCTCCAAGAGACTCCAACATCAAGAATGGTGACAACAATAACCAAGAGATGCACATGAGAGAACAACTTCTAGCAACCCAAGCCTAGTTGAATCAAGTGACAACTCAGTTTTTAGCCAACAACAATGAGTTAGACCTAGCCATGCAAAAGTTTTTGGAAACCCAGTCTCAATTGTTGCAAAGGATGACAAATCAAATGATCAACATGAGAAACAACCTTTCCCAAAGTGATTGTGACAACAATGATATCAAGGATGATATTATAGAAGGAACTCAAGCTTGCAATATTTGTGGAGACATGGGACACACTTATAAATAGCATGTGGACCAATGCCCTAATTGTGAAGAGAAACATCCAACTAGACAATGCCCCACCTCTCAAGTTACTTGTTTCCTATGTGAAGGAAATAATCATGTCCCTATCCAATGCCCCATCTATCCTATAGTTCAACAAATGAAGCGAAATGGAATGCATCAAATGTTTGGAAAATTCCATGAGGGAATAATTTCTACCAAGAAGGATGAAGACAAAGGAAAATCTCAGTTTGCACCTCCATACATTTTGACTCCCTATGATGGACAAAAGAGGAAACATGGATGTTACCCTAGAAATCGTTCAAGGAACCGAGGAAGTTTTCCCACCTTTGAGGTGAGATATGAAGAACATGAATTAAAAGAACTACTAGCTTTAGAGAGACCCAAGAAGAAGAAGAAGAGCCAAGAAAACAAACAAGAGATAGTGATACCCAAGAAGAAGAAGGACAATAGCCAGGTGCAATGTTACAATTGCAAAGAGATGGGACACTATGCCAATGAATGTCCAGAAAAGAAGAGGTACAAGACAAGCAAGCCGATAAAAGATCTCAGCCTTGTCATATGTTTCAAGTGTGGAAACAAAGGACACTATGCAGATGTCTGTCCAGAGAAGTTTCATCAAGATCCCAAGTACGACAAGATGTAATCTACTTGAATTTTTTTAAGGGTGGTAGTACCCTGGTTGCCTTGAAGCCAACTTGTAACCTCTAGCCTTCCCAAATCTCGGGATGAAATTTCTTTTAAGGGTGCTAGCCTGTCACATCCCAAAATTTTCCAAATTTTGAAATGTGAAAAATAAATAAACAAAAGAATTAATTGTTGAAATTTAGGGTGAAAAGAAACTTTTTGCTTCTAAATGGAAACATCAAAACCCTTCTGGAAACAAATTTGAATGAAAAAGGAATCCAACAAAATTTCAATCAAGTGAAATGCATTCATTAATGAATGTATCCTAAAATTTAAACACTTGGGAAAATAAACCAAAACCCTCAAACCCTAATGGAAGTAAATCATTCCCAAGATCTCTCTAAAGACTATGGATTTTATCCATATAAAAATCTATCAGCAAACATTTATAAATGATCAAGAATGATAAATAAAAATATTATAAAACCATAGAAATTGGTTTCACTTAATTTGGAGCCATGGATAAAAACTTATGAATTTAATAAGATAAAAGGAAATAAATTTCCAAGGCTAATAAAGCTCCTAGCTAAAATCCATACCAAATTGTGATCCAATTAATCCTAAAAGGATTTAAAAATATAAACAAATATTAAATAAAATTACACAAATTGGAATCACCACTTTTTGATCTATAAATAAAAAGATAGGGATTTAATAAGATAAAGAAAGAAAGAAATAAATAAGGAATATTTAAATGCAAAATTAAATCTTGGACAAATCTAGAAGCAAATGAAAGTTATTGAATAATAAAAAGGATAAAAGGATTATTTAAATAAAATCATAAGGATTGAACAATATCCAATTTTATTTAAATAAAGACAAAATTGCCTAAACTAGATAAATAATCCCAAGAAAATTATTTGGAAGTCGATTTAAAATCTTTAATTAAATCCATAAGCACATGGAATAAAGATAATCCAAATCCAAATAAAATGAAGTGATAAAGATTATTCAAATAAAAGCATATGGGATTAAACCATATTCTAATTATATTTAAGTAAAGACAAAATCCGTAATAGAAATGATTAATTAAATCATGACTAAATAATAATTGATAATAGCCAAAGTGGATTAAAAGTTATCTGATTAACTTAAAAAGAATAAAAGAATTATTTGAATAAAATTTATATGGGTTTAAAACCATATTTGATTTTATTTGAATAAAGACAAATGCCCAATTTAAATAAATATTAAATCATGTTAAAATATTATAAATAATTCAAAGTGAATTATTTAACCCACTAATGAATAAATAAAAAAACTACTAAAAAAGGTTTGGCAAAAAATTGGAATTCAAAAGAAGTGTGAAAACATATTAGACAAAATGTCTATTTTAAATAAATAATAAACCATAAAAGAATAAAAGAAATTATTTTAAAAATGGACTTTAAAATAAATAAATAAACAGACTAAAAACCTACTAAAAATTCGGAAAATATTTGAAAAATAAATCTAAATTCAAATGAATGTTTGAATTGAAAAACAGAAAATAGAAAGAGAAAAAGAAAAAGAAAACAAAGAGAAAAAAAATAAGAAAACAAACCAACCCAGGACCCAACCCACTAACCTAGCCCAATAGGCCCAACATCCAGCCCACTCGGCTCCTCTCTCTCCCCTGCTCGTTCTTTTATCACGCGCAAGCCTACCCTCAACCCCGCTGACACCCCGGTCCCATGCCACGTCAACGTCTTCGTCCTCACCCATCCCCGCGACCAGTTCCTCCCCAAATCCTCGCTGTTGTTTTCTGTCATTAATCCCTCGCGTCAATTCGCGTTGAATGCACGAGTAATTCTCGCCCGCGACCGCGCGTACTTAATCACGCCTCTCCCCTCTACCTTTCCCCCTTAGACGCCACACCCTCTCCGCCCCTAGGCTGTCCGAATTGCTCGTTGCACTCCACTGCCTTCGACGAGCCATAAACATCGATTCCGGCGAGAACAGCCACCCCCACTGCCCCTAGTTTCCACGAGCACGCTCCCTATCTCCTTACGCATCCACCAGTACCTCTCCCTCGCTCGCGCGCGCCCCATAGGCTCGACAACAACCACACCCGAGCGTCGCCACTGTCTGCCTTGACTCTGGCGACTCCTCACGGTGAGACCTGATCGCCCCCTCCTCTCTGGTTGACGCACGCATACTCTCCTCACTCGCGCGCGTCTAACACACCCTTCAATTTTTCTTCTCATGCCATACAACCTCGCCAACAACGACACCGAGCTCGCTTGTCACCAGGACCATCTCCGGTGAGCGATTCACGTCATCCTCGTGCGCCTTTTCGTCCACTACAACCACCTCGAGCATCCTCTCGTCACTGCGAACTCGGTGAGCCACCTCTTCCTCTCCCTCGCTTCATGTAGCTGCCGCAACGCCGCAGCCCGAGCGTGCCGCCGCTCACCGTCGAGCTAGCGCCGCCAGATCATGGTCACTTGACTGATGTTTGTTAGATCTTGATCCAATGGATATGGTAGATAATTTAATCGAAGCGGTAAGTTTGCATCTGATCTGTTCGATCCCCTTTTAATCCAACAGCCCACATTAGTCGATCCAACCGAATCGGTACTGACCAATAAGAAATAGCCACGTGGCACAACTTCTGTTTTAAAAACAGAAACTTTTCTATTAGATGAATGATTTTGTAAAATTCATAACTATTGTTCTGCTTGGCCAAATTTTGCAAATTTCATATCATTGGATTCACAAAAATGTGAATTTTGCAACAATTCCCTAAGTTTAGTATTTTGCTTATGTAAAATTAGGTGTTTTTGTAGAAACATGTTTAGGCATATTTTGAGTATAAGAATTATTCTAAAAATGATTTTAGGGTAAAATCTTTTGAAAATGGTTTGTTTTGAACCTACTGACCATAAAAACCAACTTTTAGATTTAATGCCAAACAAAACAAAAGACAAGGAAGAAACAGAATGGGGACTTAGTTAAATCTTTACTCTCAATCTGGCAGTGAAATGCAGTGTTGGACACATCATTGAGCTTTTAAATTGAAGGGGCAAGTTTCACCAATGTGTGTATCTGATCTTATCATAAAAAGAGGCTTCAGGCTTAGCATCATAAGCTAGGGGGCAAGTTTCACCTTTGTTTTATATAGTAAACAGATAAGAAGTAAAAAACCATCCAAAAATATCAAGGAAGTACTTGATCTGATCCATGAGTCACAACAAGCAAGCAAGCTGCTCACACAACCATGCATATGGGTGTGCTGTCAACACAACAGCAGCCCAGGAAGGAGACAAGAAAGCCAACTTATGTACACAAAGGGGTGAACCAGCCGTAGCAGCAAGCTACCATTTCCCCTCCACACTTCAGAGCACATTCCCCATCTCATCCTCTCATCATCAAACCAAGAATACTTAGATCATCCCACCAAATCCACCACTTAATCAGTATCTGGTTGCTTACTTAAGCCTTCCAAGAAAAGATCAAGTGAGCACAAGGAGGAGTAGATCAAGATCAATAGCATCACAAGGAGGAGTAGATTAAGATCAGCAGCCTCATGTCACATCCCAAAATTTTCCAAATTTTGTAATGTGAAAAATAAATGAACAAAATAAATAATTGTTAAAATTTAGGGTGAAAAGAAACTTTTGTTTCTAAATGGAAACTTAAAATCCCATCTTGAAAAAACTTGAGTAATGTTTGAATCCAACTAAATTCAAATCAAGTGGAATGCATTCTTCATAAATGCATCTGGAAATTTAAACACATGGAAATAAACCCAAACCCTAAAAACCCTAATGGAAGAAAAACATTTCCAAGTTATCTCTAAGCCTATGGTTTTGATCCACATAAAAATTGGTCAACAAACAATTCAAAATGATCAAGAATGACAAATAAAAATATCATAAAACCATATGAATTGGTTTCACTTAATTTGGAGCCATAGATAAAATCTTATGAATTAATAAGATAAGGAAATTGAATTTCCAAAGCTAACAAAGCACCTATATAAAAATCCATACCAAATGGTGAGTAAATAATCCTAAAGAGAATTAAAAGGATAAAAAAATACTAAATAAAATTATACAAATTTGAATCACCAAGTTTGGACTTATAAATAAAAAGATATGGATTTTATAAGGTAAAGAAAGAAATATTAAATGAGGAATATTTAAAGGCCAAATTAAAACTTGGCCAAGACTATAAGTAAATGGAATAAACATAATTCAAGTTCAAATGAAATAAATGAATAAATAATATGGAAATAAAATAATATGGCCTTAACCAAATTCTATTCCATTGAATTAAGACAAATTCCCAAATAAAAATGATTAATTAAATCATGGGAACATAGTATTTGGAATTTACCCAAGTGGTATAAAAGTTATTTAATTAACTTAAATAGGATCAAAGAAATCAAATAAAATTTATGGAATTAACCCACATTTAATTTCATTGTAATAAAGACAAATACCCAATTTAAATGATTAATAAATCATATTAAAAATATTCCAAATAATTCAAAGTGAATTATTTGACACCCTAATAAATAAATAAAACTTACTAAAAAAGGTTTGGTAAAAATTTGAATTCAAATAAGAGTTGAAATTATATTTAAAATCTTGTTTGAATTAAGACAAGGGCTTATTTTAAATAATTAATATACCCTAAAAAGAATAAAAATATTGTTCTAAATTTGACTTTAGAATGTATTAATAAACAATATAGGAATTTACACAACGTTTGGAAGAAGTTTGAATTCAAATGGGTGTTTGAAATGATTAAACAAAATCAAAACAGAATATTAGAAATGGAAAAAGAAAAATGGAAACAGAACAAAAAAAATGAACAAGGCCAGCCCAGCTAACCCAGCTAACCCAACCCATCTATGTTTAAAGAATTGCATCTATTAAATTGTTTGTTTTTGCAGAAACATGTGTAGGTATATTTTGAATATAAAAATTAATCTAGCAATGTTTTTAAGATAAAAATCTTTGGCAAACGGTTTGTTTTGAACCTACTGACCATATAAAACAACTTGTGGAATTAAAAGTATATTTTGTGAGGTTAAAAGATGAATCTTTGATTTAGAATATTTCTAGTCAAATAAAAATGATGTTTATATGTTAAAAATACTTTTTGGAGAAAAATCTTTGAGAAATGATTTGGATTAAACTCTCTGACTCTAATCACAAGGTTTTATGATTTAAAATATATTTTGTGAACCCTATAAAAATTATTACTTTGCTAAAAGCATTTTCAACCACATAAAATATTGATTTGGTTTAAAAATGATTTATGAGTAAAATCTTTTGCAAATGATTTTGCCATTTATATAAAATGACCAATAGGTGTTTTAGAATGTTCATAACCTATTAGAAACCACTTTTCCAAATAAAACAATCTTTAGCATGCTTGCATGCATTGCTTTGTTTCTATTATTTTATGTGATGTTTGCTTGAATGGTAGATTGGATTTTTGCTTGCTTGATTGAATTGTAGTGGATTTTGAAGAGTGTGACCATTGCAAGATCAAGGAGTGAACTTATATTATCTACCAAAAAGGCAAGTGATGCTTCATACTTTGTCCCATTATTTTCACTATGCATTAGTGATATTTCTAAGTAGGACTTGCATGGAATTTTTGCTAAGTATAAACTATGCCATGGGAAATCCTAGTTGATGAAACCTTAGTAGAATTTTCCTAAGTTAAGATTCCTAATACTATCATGCTTAGCTTAGCTAGTAGAAAACAAGGGTGTATTATATTCATGCTATGGAATATTTCTAAGTCAAGGACTTGTGTTTTGTTTAATAAAACAACTAAGTGAATGAAACACCTGGGTGGAATGGAAAGAATGGTTTGTGTTGAGTGGTTACACAAGGCCCATTTCTATGGTTTACCTTGTGTATCTCACTTGTGGAATGCCACCCAGGAACAAAGAGATTTGAGATTTCAAATGTTGAGAAGCTTCAAGTGCAGCCACTTGGCATTATGGGCTCTGCCTGGATCATATAGGTTGCAATAACTTAGCCAAATGGACAGTTGGTGGTAGGGGAATGATAGATTTGGAGCGCGTCCATTTTGGTCTATGGGAAGACTTCTGAAAGGTCTTGTCTTGGTGAAACCAAGTCTTGTGGGGAAAGTGCACCACCTCTGCAGAGTGAAAAATCTAAGTACTTAGCCATGTCCCCGGTAAAGGACAATTTGAGCATCAAGACATGGAAGCTATCAATAATCTCCTCATCCCAATTTCTAAGTTAAAAACTTGTGGTTGAACAAGGGTTTAAGGTTCACCAATTTCTATTGGTGGTTCCTTGGGTGATTTTGGCAAACAAAAACTTAGTGTTTTCAAATGATAAGGAAAATCTATTTTGAGCAAAGCAAGCCTAAGCTCCACTTAGCCAATTGCATATAGATGATAGACTCCACTATACTATCATAGTATCACTTGCCAATACAATTCAAATGTATTGACCCTTGTGGCTGTAACTTATTATGTTGCAGGTTTGTTTGATGTTAGTGAAGTGTGTTGATTAGGATTACAAGTCTACAACCAACATGATTGCCTGTGGCACTTTGAAGATGAAGGACACCATGCTATAGTTATTTCTGCTGCATTGTAATGAGATAGCCAAATGAGCTATGTAAGATGTAATGAATTATTTTATTCTTGATCATAAAGTTGTATTATGACCTTTGTTTCTTGATATTACATTTTAACTATGGATGCTAGCTATTGATCCAGGGACTAGCATTGTAAACACAGGGATCTCTACCTTATTAAAGTTTGGGACCTCTACAGATGGTATAAGAGCATTGTGTTGCCTGTAGGATTGTAACCCTAGGATTGGACAAAACCCCTTAGAAAAATAGGAGTTATATTTGTTCCAAAACTTATTTACAAACAATCTTGTAAACTCTTTCCTCAACCTTTTTTGTTTTGATTCTACATCTCTTCCTTTTCAAAACTTGATGGACAAAGCCTCAACCATGAGCAAAGGACTTCACCAACTCAAATGAATTCAACTTTATTTTCACCAAGGACTTCAACTTGGATATCACTAAGGACTACAAGTGAGACAAGAAATACTACTCAAGCCTTGTAGACTAAGGAAACACAACTTAGAAGGAACCATCATCACCTTTGAAGTTTTGTGACCAAGATACAAGAATTTCTCCAAAGATACAATGATCTTGCTCATGAAAAGTCAACTAAGAAGAATGGAAAGATCCCAAGTGAATCATATAGTTGGACCACCATATTTAGATTAAATCAAACACACCAACTTATGTGGTGTAGCAAAAATATTTTGTCGCCTAAAAAATGTGCATGAACTTGTTGTTTGAGTGAAATGTTGTTTGTGATTGCTTGTGTGAATTGTTGTGTGTGATTAGACTTCTTCCCTAGAAATCTTTTGCCTATTCTAATCCCAATCCAACCCAAACAGATGACTACTCCAAGAAACTCCAACATCAAGAGTGGTGACAACAACAACCAAGAGATGCACATGAGAGAACTCATAGTAACCCAAACCCAGTTGAACCAAGTGACAACTCAGTTTTTAGCCAACAACAATGAGTTAGACCCAACCATGCAAAGGTTTTTGGAAACCCAAACTCAATTGATGCAAAAGGTGACAAATCAAATGATTAACATGGGAGACAGCCCTTCCCAAGGAGTTTGTGACAACAAGGATGTGAAGGATGATGTTATAGAAGGAACTCAAGCTTGCAATGTTTATGGAGACAAGGATCACACTTCCAAAGAGCATGAAGATCAATGCCCTAATTGTGAAGAGAAACACCCAACTAATCAATGCCCCACATCTCAAGCTACTTGTTTCCTATGTGAAGGAAATAATCATGTCCCTATCCAATGCCCATCTATTCCATAGTTCAACAAAGGAAACAAGGTGGAGTGCATCAACAGCTTGTAAACCCCCAAGAGGGAACAACTTCTACCAAGAAGGATGAAGACAAAGGAAAATCTCAGCTTGCACCCCCATGCAATATGACTCAATATGATGGACAAAAGAGGAAACATATGTATTATCCAAGGAAAAGATTAAGGAGACCAGGAGACTTTCCCACCTTTGAGGTGAGGTATGAAGAGCATGAACTAGAAGAACTCCTAGCTTTGTATAAACCCAAGAAGAAGAAGGACAAAAGCCAAGTGAAATGTTGCCATTGCAAAGAGATGAGACACTATGCCAATGAATGTCCAGAGAATAAGAAAAAGTATAAGGAAATGAGTCGAGTGTGGTGCAACAACTGCAAAGAGCTAGGCCATTATGTATCAACTTGTCCACAGAAGATACGTGAAGAACTCAATCTTGTCACATGATACAATTGTGGTAACCAAGGAGATTATGCAAGCAATTGTCCAGAAAAGATGAAGCATAAGATAAACAAGCCTATGAAAGATCTCAGCCTTGTCACATGTTTCAAGTGTGGAAACAAAGGACACTATGCAGATGTTTGCCCAGAGAAGTTTCATCAAGACCCTAAGCAAGCCAAGAAGTAATCTAGTGAAAAACTTTTAAGGGTGGTAGTACCCTAGTTGCTTTGAGCCAACTTATAACCCTATCTTTCCCAAATCTCAGGACGAGATTTCTTTTAAGGGTGGTAGCCTGTCACATCCCAAAATTTTCCAAATTTTGTAATGTGAAAAATAAATGAACAAAATAAATAATTGTTGAAATTTAGGGTGAAAAGAAACTTTTGTTTCTAAATGGAAACTTAAAATCCCATCTTGAACAAACTTAAGTAATGTTTGAATCCAACTAAATTCAAATCAAGTGGAATTCATTCTTCATAAATGCATCTGGAAATTTAAACACTTGGAAATAAACCCAAAACCTAAAAACCCTAATAGAAGAAAAACATTTCCAAGTTATCTCTAAGCCTATGGTTTTGATCCACATAAAAATTGGTCAACAAACAATTCAAAATTATCAAGAATGACAAATAAAAATATCATATAACCATATGAATTGGTTTCACTTAATTTGGAGCCATAGATAAAATCTAATGAATTTAATAAGATAAGGAAATTGAATTTCCAAAGCTAATAAAGCACCTATCTAAAAATCCATACCAAATGGTGAGTAAATAATCCTAAAGAGAATTAAAAGGATAAACAAATACTAAATAAAATTATACAAATTGGAATCACCAAGTTTGGACTTATAAATAAAAAGATATGGATTTTATAAGGTAAAGAAAGAAATATTAAATGAGGAATATTTAAAGGCCAAATTAAAACTTGGCCAAGACCATAAGTAAATGGAATAAACATAATTCAAGTTCAAATGAAATAAATGAATAAATAATATGGAAATAAAATAATATGGCCTTAACCAAATTCTACTCCATTGAATTAAGACAAATTCCCAAATAAAAATGATTAATTAATCATGGGAACATAGTATTTGGAATTTACCCAAGTGGTATAAAAGTTATTTAATTAACTTAAATAGGATCAAAGAAATCAAATAAAATTTATGGAATTAAACCCATATTTGATTTCATTGGAATAAAGACAAATACCCAATTTAAATGATTAATAAATCATATTAAAATATTCCAAATAATTCAAAGTGAATTATTTGACACCCTAATAAATAAATAAAACTTACTGAAAAAGGTTTGGTAAAAATTTGAATTCAAATAAGAGTTGAAATTATATTTAAAATCTTGTTTGAATTAAGACAAGGGCTTATTTTAAATAATTAATATACCCTAAAAGGAATAAAAATATTGTTCTAAATTTGACTTTAGAATGTATTAATAAACAATATAGGAATTTACACAAAGTTTGGAAGAAGTTTGAATTCAAATGGGTGTTTGAAATGATTAAACAAAATCAAAACAGAATATTAGAAATGGAAAAAGAAAAAGGGAAATAGAACAAAAAAATGAACAAGGCCAGCCCAGCTAACCCAGCCCATCTAGCCCAGTCTAGCCCACTCCCTCTCTCCCACGAGAAAAACGATTCGCACCAGAGAATTAACCCGCAGAGTCTATGACAACCAGACCCCACCTTCCCCCTCTCTCTTTAGCTGACGAACGGACCCCATCGCCACCTCAGCGTCTTCCTTACCGCGACGACCTCACCCCTCACCTCGCGACTGTTTCTGCCCTTTGATTCGAGGTTTAAATTCGATTGAAATAGTGATCAATTCTCGCCAGTAATCACGCGTACATAAACGCCTACGTCCCCTCTCTCTTTCCCCTCTCTCGCCCGGCTCTCTCTACCCCCAGGCCGTCCCCATTCTCGCTTACACCTCCACGGCCTCCGACGAGGTCCTTCGTCGATTCCGGCGAGGATAGTCACCCCCTCGACCCCCACTTCACACTAGCTTGACCGCGGCTTGCATGCGCATCTGCCAAGCTTCGCTTGCCGGCGCTGCTCCCTAAGCTCGACAACGACCACACCTGAGCACACCGCCGTCTGCCTCGACTCCGGCGAGTCCTCCTGGTAAGTACAAACCACCCCTGACCCACTAGTTGATGCTCCTGTAACCGTCACACTCGCCCGCATCTAACTGTACCCTCCTCTTACCTTCTCGTGGCCTACAAACTCGCCCCCGATGACGACAGACAGCACCCGATGCCAGGCACCTCTCCAGCGAGCAATTACGATCAACCCCGTGCGCCCCTCGAAAAACGGCGAGCACGTTGAGCATCCTCTCGACGTTGCGAATCTGGTGAGCTACCCCTCTCTCCCTCTAGCCCCTGTATCGCCGGCAACTTCTCTGACAGAGCGCGCCGCCGCCACTTGTCGCCGCCAGCGCCGCCACTCGATGGCTAGTGGATATGAACCATAGGATATAGATCCAATGCACGCGATAGAATTTAAAGCGAAGGGGTATCTTGCCTCTATACCACACAATCGCCTTTTAATCCTGCGGTCCACATTGCGTGATCCGAACGAAACGGTATGGGCGAATCAGAACTCTCCACGTGGCCCAGTCTGTTTAATAAAACCAAAAATTGATCTATTAGATGATCAAACTTGTAAATTGCATAACTTTTAATCCACGGGTCCAAATTTTATGAAATTTATATCAATGGAATCAGAAAAACAAACCCTATCCAACCATGCACTTTGTTTAAAGAATTGCATATGTTAAATTCTTTGTTTTGCAGAAACATGTGTAGGTATATTTTGAATATAAAAATTAATCTAGCAATGTTTTTAAGCTAAAAAATCTTTGGCAAATGGTTTGTTTTGAACCTACTGACCATATAAAATAACTTGTGGAATTAAAAGTATATTTTGTGAGGTTAAAAGATGAATCTTTGATTTAGAATATTTCTAGTCAAATAAAAATGATGTTTATATGTTAAAAATACTTTTTGGAGAAAAATCTTTGAGAAATGATTTGGATTAAACTCTATGACTCTAATCACAAGGTTTTATGATTTAAAATATATTTTGTGAACCCTATAAAAATTATTACTTTGCTAAAAGCATTTTCAACCACATAAAATATTGATTTGATTTAAAAATGATTTATAAGTAAAATCTTTTGCAAATGATTTTGCCACTTATATAAAATGACCAATAGCTGTTTTAGAATGTTCATAACCTATTAGAAACCACTTTTCCAAATAAAACAATCTTTAGCATGCTTGCATGCATTGCTTTGTTTCTATTATTTTATGTGATGTTTGCTTGAATGGTAGATTGAATTTTTTGCTTGCTTGATTGAATTGTAGTGGAATTTGAAGAGTGTGACCATTGCATGATCAAGGAGTGAACTTATATTCTCTACCAAAAAGGCAAGTGATGCTTCATACTTTGTCCCATTATTTTCACTATGCATCAGTGATATTTCTAAGTAGGACTTGCATGGATTTTTTGCTAAGTATAAACTATGCCATGGGAAATCCTAGTTGATGAAACCTTAGTAGAATTTTCCTAAGTTAGGATTCCTACTACTATCATGCTTAGCTTAGCTAGTAGAAAACAAGGGTGGATTATATTCATGCTATGGAATATTTCTAAGTCAAGGACTTGTGTTTTGTTTAATAAAACAACTAAGTGAATGAAACACCTGGGTGGAATGGAAAGAATGGTTTGTGTTGAGTGGTTACACAAGGCCCATTTCTATGGTTTACCTTGTGTGTCTCACTTGTGGAATGCCACCCAGGAACAAAGAGATTTGAGATGTCAAATGTTGAGAAGCTTCAAGTGCAGCCACTTGGCATTATGGGCTCTGCCTGGATCATATAGGTTGCAATAACTTAGCCAAATGAACAGTTGGTGGTAGGGGAATGATAGGTTTGGAGTGCGTCCATTTTGGTCTAAGGGAAGGCTTCTGAAAGATCTTGTCCTGGTGAAACCAAGTCTTGTGGGGAAAGTGCACCACCTCTGCAGAGTGAAAAATCTAAGTACTTAGTCATGTCCCTGATAAAGGACAATTTGAGCATCAAGACATGGAAGCTATCAAGAATCTCCTCATCCCAATTTCTAAGTTAAAAACTTGTGGTTGAACAAGGGTTTAAGGTTCACCAATTTCTATTGGTGGTTCCTTGGGTGATTTTGACAAACAAAAACTTAGTGTTTTCAAATGATAAGGAAAATCTATTTTGAGCAAAGCAAGCCTAAACTCCACTTACCCAATTGCATATAGATGATAGACTCCACTATACTATCATAGTATCACTTGCCAATACAATTCAAATGTATTGACCCTTGTGGCTGTAACTTATTATGTTGCAGGTTTGTTTGATGTTAGTGAAGTGTGTTGATTATGATTACAAGTCTACAACTAACATGATTGCCTATGGCACTTTGAAGATGAAGGACACCATGCTATAGTTATTTCTGCTGCATTGTAATGAGATAACCAAATAAGCTATGTAAGATGTAATGAATTATTTTATTCCTAATCATAAAGTTGTATTATGAACTTTATTTCTTGATATTACATCTTAACTGTGGATGCTAGCTATTGATCCAGGGACTAGCATTGTAAACACAGGGATCTCTACCTTATTAAAGGTTGGGACCTCTACACCTCACAAGGAGGAGTAGATCAAAATCAGCAGCATCACAAGGGCAAGACAATAGTACTAGATGGGGCAATTATACATTAGCAGATCAAGAAGCTCAAGTTCCAGTCAAGCAAGCCAAAGAAGAGCAGCATGTATATCCAGTAGGAGCATACCCAGATCATACAAACATATACTTCTGTTTTTTCTGCACCAATAGAATTAATGGTAGTAATGGGTACTACAAATCAATTTCTATTCAACTCCCTCCAACTAGATCTTGTCTAGAGGAATTAGGAGGATAGTTTTCCTCTCAGAACTGCATAGAAAATTCTATGTAGATTCATCCTAGAGGTTTCTTACCACATCATAATATCTGTTCCTACCCAAATCATGGCCTTAGACTTTGCATCATAGGCTAGAACATATTGCACACAATGATCATCAAGAGCTAGTGATCTTTGACCATGTAGATTCATCAACATAGAAGTAATCCTACTCATTATGGATATGTTACTGTGCACCCTTCAATTGGGTTCCATAGAATTAATCTCACAGCAGAGGAAGCCACTAAAATTAATAATCACCACATCCTCAAAGAGATAGCTTTTCAGAGCATATACAAGCAAATAGGATTGACATATCAACCATCTTCTTAATCAGGTAGCCCAGGAATCATTATAAGGCCATCTTAAACTAGCACATGTTTCTAAAAACCTCGACTTTGCATCATTGGTTTAGATAGGATGACAAGCTCAATATATGTGTTTATCATAGTGTTATTTGGTATTGGATCTGACTTAGAAATAACAATTCCACTTTATACTCAACACTCACAATAGATGAATCAGATCCAATAAGGACACGAACCAATGATCAACCACAGCAGCTCATGCATAGATTGCCCTGCTGCTGTGCACACTCAACTGAGGCACCACATCAGCAAATACCACGCCTGTATACCATCTATAATCAAACAAGCTAAATCATTGCATCATCTTCCTAACAAAATAGTTAGGAATTAAATAAATCTCTACTGTCATGTTGCCAATCTTATCCCATAAGCAACGATAGAGAAAATCATCTCAAACAAATTTACGGCATATTCCCAAGAATCAGTATCTCTACTTAATAATCATTTGAGCAAATCAAAGATTCAGTAACCACCTAGTTCAGAACATCCCAAACTTCATTTCACATATTTAATACAGGGGCCACGAAAGCTTTACTCATCCAAAGTAAGGAACCATAACTAACAACAGATCAGTAGAAAACAAGGATAACTGAATCATGGATCCTAGCCATCAGCACAAGGGTTGGTCGCAAAGAATTAGAGCTCACCGTGGGGTGCCGAGCACCTAGAGCGTTGGCTTAACGAAGCCATGGAACAGATCTCACCCAACACCATCACTGAATCGGAGAAAGCACCCGCTTCCTGGGTTGCACTGACAGCGCCATCCCGCAGGCATCAGGAGAAGGACACGTCGGGGTTGCGCCTATGCACCTTTCTGCTGGCGTCGAGTGGAATCTAGGCCGACGAAGAGCACCACAGGATCACCAGCACACGACAACCCCAACACTGAAACCCTAGATGCACAGAAAATGGAAGGGGCGAGCTTGGCAGGGCTTAAAGAATAAATCCAATTGGAGGGCCAGGTCGGCCTGAGGGAGGAGAAGCCCCGGCGACCATCGACGGCGACCACAACGGCCTGCCTCGCCGGAATCGGGAGTGGCGGCGACGGCGGCATCGCACAGGAGCAAGAGAGGATGAGGTCTGATTGTGTGTGTGCAGTGTGGAGTGAGGTGGGTAGGGGTGAGGGTCAGCATGGTCCAGTTGGGCCAGGCCAGCCCACATATCCAACCAAACGGCCCAGGTTAATTAGATTTAGAAATAAAATTAAAAAATGAATTACTAAAATAACCTAAAAACATTTTTAGCTAAAGAAAATTATAAAAAAATCCTAAAAATACATATGATATATCAAAATGACCACAAAAATAATATCTACCTAATAAAAATATAATTTTAAGTGTTTAAAATAAATTTAAAGTAAAATAATTATTAACACCATTAAATCTTAAATGAAATTTTATAAAATAAAACAAAAATCCTAAAAATAAATGAAAAATCACTTTATGTATCAAAATAACTCTATTATTTTATAAAAAGACTCACTTAGAGTTTTACAAATAAAACATAAAGCGAATATTTAAAGACACTTAATACTATGATGAATTTTATAAAAATAAAGATAATACTTAAAAATAAATGAAATTCATTTTTAAGGTCTTGAATAAATATATTACACTAGAAAAATATTAAACATATTATTAGAAAAGTCTTTAATATTTTAAATAATAAATCCTTATCTATTACTTATTTTGTGAATTCTTTAAAAATAATTATTAAGTAAGAAATAATCACAATTCTTATAAAACCTTGAGCAATTAGTGTCTTTGTACTAAATTCCAAAACACTAACTTAAATTCATAATCAAATTTAAGTATAACTCTTAACTTTAAAAATATTCCTTTAAAAATCTTATTAAGAATCCTTTTAAATAAACATTGAGTATCACCCATTTATATAATATGATGAATAATCATTATATTTTAACCATTATTAACATAACTTCAAATTCTAACAAATTACTAAGATCATCTGATTATGCTCCCATTAAACAAATACAAATTATTTTCTTAATAAGCAAAACAAATTTAATCTAAATCATTCACTTAAAATATAAAGTGAATAACTCCACACCTTAGTTATACCCATCATAAATCTAAAACTTGGGAATAATTAAAGTATATTACATCTTAAGTTTACTTAACCTTTTAAAGTTAACTTTAGTCTCAAACCTTATAAACATCAGGTCTAATAAATCACTTATGTTTTTATAGTTAACTTTGGTCTATTTAACTTCAGACATGAAGCATCTCAAGTCCAAACTAATAAATCAAACACCAAAAGACATTAAACATGTTCTATTAACAATGATGATTGTTTAAACCTTAGAAAAAAATCTTTTCTTCAAATGTTATTCTTTTTGCCACTTCAAAGAATAATCTCATAATAAATTCTTCAACTCTTAACAACTAAAACCAAGGACTCTTACCTTAATCACCAAATGACAATTAAACATAATCACATTACTTTATACTTTACCTATGTATTAAGAATTATTGTCACTTAGGTTCCTTATAAAGATCATTACTTATAAAGTAAAATTTGAAGATAAACCAACTCTTAAAAGAATAACTTTAATTCACTTCACTCAAAGTATTGGGGATTCAATTTGGGAGTTTTACAAAATGCATATCATTACTTATGCATAACTGCATCTTGCTTCTTTAAACATTAGTCCTTACCGCACCAATGATGTTGATTTCAGATATTGGATCTTATGTCGTCTCGAAGACCGTGAGTGCATAATCTTGCAATCACAAAAGTCAAGTTCACAATTGCTCATGTCCTTTGATTATTTTCTGTAAAGTATTTTACATATCCAATGTTGTCATCACCTGCACTTAAAAAGGTCAGAAAATACTATTTTCATAATAATGTGATTATAGGTTATTTACCATAAGGTAATAACCTACTATGAAAGTTCCGATGGTAAAGGAACATATTATCTAGGACTTAACAACCAATGTCGCCAGTGATTCTTACGCTGTATATCACGCGTTAACCATGAGATTTGGAATGGGACAGAGAAGTCAGCTGTATCTTCTTCCTCTCGCATGAAGCCGGATGTGCAGGTCGTGGCTATTATCACTCGTAGCATGCATATTAATTGGTAATTCATAGAGGATATGCAGCATATGGGTGGGAACCCTCATCGTCCCACGATAGTTCTGGCATCTAACGGTTTGTACAAACCATTGTCGTAATTCAATATGTGGGCATGGTGTACACCAAGGAGGCATGCGGGGTCGCGAAGGGGGCAGTGATTGGCTTGGATATTAGACTGGGCCCCATACCAAGGAAGTATGGACAAGGTCATGACTTGGTTGTGCAACAATGCTAAGGTCTCTCATGGGTAAAGTAACGCACCTCTGCAGAGTGTAAGAACTGTAACTTGTTACTCCCTGTTCCGGGAAGGAGCTGCGAACACGGCGGGAAAGGAACTCCATGAAAGTTCTGGTAAACCCGTGAAGGCTGACGGACATAGCTTTTTCAGAATAAAAGCAACCTTTGAAGAAATGTTTACAAAAACTTGCATGGCCTACGACCTATGGTCTATGGCTATAGATATAGTGCATCAAACACTCCTTTTCTAGTAGACTTTCTGAGTACGCTCGTACTCAAAGTATATTCTTAACCCTTGCTAGGTTCTAAAGCCAGTACAGACGATGACTACATCAAGCCATGCTCCAGGAATCATCATCAAAAGCTAAAGCTCTTCAATGAAGTCAAGAAAGTCAACATATACATCAGCTTAAGTGAAGACGAAGTCGCTGATTAGATAAGAACAGAATCTCTAGCCATAGAACCTATTTCTGTAGTGTATTGCAATAGGAGCAATGCCAGACCATTAGTTAAGATATTAGTCTTAACAGAATTATAATTTTGGAGTTGTTTATTTCTGATTCTTCTTTGTAAGAAGTTTCTTTCTCTCTCTCTTTAACCTAGAGTGTTCTCTGGATCTTGTGTAAAGAGTTGAGTTGTAACCTATAGTCATGTCTTGGACCTGCTGTGTTTTTGTTGTACCACTCTGAGGGATGTAATACTAGTGAACGGTGTTTCATTGGTGTTATATCAACGACTATAGTGTACTACATCATGAAGTGGTATGCTCGGTCACCGCAGTTGGTATTAGAGCATATGCTTTGACTTTAGGATTAAAACCCTTTTAGGAAGATCTGTAGGTTGGATAGTGACTATAGGAGCCATCTTATCTAAACCAAATATTAATATGACTTGTGATGAGTATCCACTTGAGGATAACCACGTCACACCTAAGTTAGATGCTTAAGTCATTCTTTCTTAGGAGTAATTATTTTATCTTTTCTCAAGTATAGTGCTCTTTAGTGTCTTCCGAAGGAGACATAAACCACCAAGATACTTTAGGAAAGCTAATTGGTCATAGTAAATTAGGATCAAGTGTAAGATATCAGTGGAAGCAGTTTTAATGGTGTAGCCTAATCCTAGAATTTAAGTAAGAATAGTAAAATCTTAGTGTCAGTTGATAACCAAAGACAACATGATGAATACCATTAGGATAAATGTTGATGTATTAAGTAGTAATCATGTGGTTGAGAAATTCTACGTGATGAAGTGAAATTAGGTCAAGACTAAATGACAGTACAGTAAGAAGTAAAGTCATCATGAGGTGAGTAGCTCTTAAATCATGATGTATAGGTAGACATAACCAGATCATGGTGAGATTAGCTCCGAAACCATGATATAGGTGTAGGTATGACAAGTACTTAGTGATTTATCTTGGAGTAGAAGTATGAAAATTACATAGTAGAACTATGATAGAAGTCATAAGTGCCATAATTCAGGATAAAATTAGTTTTAGGTGTTCAATAGAAACTAATTAGTCATTTGAGTGATCATGTGAGGTTAGTTTACTAATAAGGAAGGTTGGTTATAGTTAATCATTCCAAAGGTAAGACTAAAAGTTAGTCAAAACCAAATTAAGACTACTTTGCCTAAGATTATCCTATTTGCAATTGAGCAATTTGGGTAAATGTTGAGACAAATATAGTTTGACCCTAAGTGCTAAGTATCACAACATAAACCTATATGAGGAGGTGTCATATACTACACAACTAAGCCTGAATTCTAGAGATATTATACTCAACTAATATATTTCGGGCTTAGAGAATTGTGTGTTATATGTACCACATTTGGAATTAATTGTTTTTCTTGGATCTTCTTGATTGACTAGATCTGTACATGAAGTTTGACTTGGTGTGCAAATGCATGTTGCAACATCCAGTCACTACTTGATGTTATAGACCTAGATAGAGTAAGGGAATTCGTGTAAGGGAGTGACGAATTTCAAAGACCAAAATGAAGACTTACATGAAGAATGAAGCCAAGTGTAAGGATTATCAACTCAATTTGGAGGATGGATGAAGCTTAGATCATTATTAGTCAGCAACAAGAAGTGATGAACTTAAAGTTCAACCAAAATAGGTAATTTTGCTAAGAAGTTGATGGAGTAATTATGCAAGTTCATGGAAGTATCATGAATGAATACAAAGAAGTAGCTTTGAAATAAAAATGGTATTCAAACCCTGACAATTCACAAGGAATGCCAGAGGTATATCGGAAATCATAGGGTAATACATATACCCTAGGATGGTTCGCAGCTGGTAAATATCCGCAACTGGTATTTGATCCATAATTGGTATCTTGTCCGCAACCGGTGTTGGTTGACATAGTTAACCAGACCTTCTTAGAAGTTGCATAAAGAGCATAAAATTTGGACTAAGTTAAGAAAGACATGAAGGAGTATAAACATTAAAGCGATCGTCTTTTAAGGCGCTTCGCGAAATCAGACTTATCAAAGCGAAAATGTCCAAATAGCAAGTAAGACCCATAATGCTGAAAGATTCACTTCGAAGATCCACAAATGTGTGGATACACTATACAATATTTCATCAGACCCTAATTAGGTAGAATATAAGCTGGATAGAGACCAATATTCTAATTACAAAGTCAATTAATACTATGTAGACAGTTTGAAGACTATTAGTAAATCCTAAGGGGGAGAGTAAACATTATAAATGGAAGTAATATTATCTGACTTTATGAACAAAGGTTGGAGAAGAAAGATTATCTAAAGCCTGCTAAGGTAAAAGCTTGAAAGAGATAGAATAGATTAATTCTAAACAAACTAATTCTAGAGGAAACAACTCTTAAGTGATCTTTGAGAGTGAATAATCACATCAAATTAGACATGTATAGAGGAACAAGAAATTTCAATGGGTATGGACTAAATGAGTTCAAATCCAATCTTCAAAGGGACTACCAGTATAAACCATACCATCACAAATCAAAAGTTAGTCTTCTGGCCTCCACTATTGACTAAATTAAAACCCTGTTTTAGTGAGACTTCCAAGAACTTATATAGTATAATCAGGAAGTTTGAGAATCAAGTAAAGGAGTTGTATTAGGATACCTAATACGGGTAATGAACTAAAGCAGAGACCCCAATTGAAGGATCTTCTAGTAAGGACATAGCCCTAAGGGATTATAGTAAGAGGAACCTTAGTGCATTGCAGACAACAAGTTGGACATTGCCAAGTAGGAGGAGAATTCAAGGAAAAAGGTATGGATACGAGATATTACAATTATTCCCAATTGAGGTTATCATGGAATAGGGAAGTGTCGTGATCAATACAATGGCAATTCCTTATTCTAAAAACGTGAGAGTATACGAACTTCAAGGACGAAGTTTATTTTAAGGGGGAGAGTTTGTAACATCCCATCATTAGCACCTAGAAATAAAGAGGACACAGGGTTGTGCATTGCATTCATGCATAAGAAAATCCGGGGAATTTTCACGCAAAACTACAAGAGGCTATAGAGGGATCGAGATCTTCCTTGTTCTGATGGAAACCCTAGGACAGGTGCGATGGAATTTGACATGACCTCTATTGTACTTTTGTATTTTAGGGGAAGACAATTCAAATCTGAATATTTACTTGATAGATTTGAATATAAAAGAATTTGAAATAGAATAAGAATTGGAAATTAAATTGTAATAAAAGATAGAGGTGAATTCTTATTTATGAATAAGATTCAATATTCACAATTATTCGAATTAAAATTTAAAACACAAAGAGATAAGTGTTTCTCTTGCCATTGGATAAATGGGGTTTAGTTCATCTTAGAAGGGGGTTAGGAATTTGGACATGACCTTTGTTGAATTTATAATTTTGGGGAAAAGAATTTGCATTCAAGACTTCAAATATGAGATCATACAATTTAAATATAACTTGGATTTAAATTTAAATCTTAAACTATTACAGGATATTTCATAATCATAATACAAACTGATATAAGCAAATATAAACTTTATTGAAAGAAATACAATAATACAATGTCTTTACATTATTCAAGCATAAAAAGAAATTACATTACTGAAATGAATAAAATAGCTCTTTATTACAACAAAATAAATATGACATTGTCTTTACAAAAAAATTGTAAAAGAAAAAGGAAATAATAAACTTTATTAAATAAGATACAAATCCTTACAAGTTTCAACTAACAAAGAGAAAAATGAACTTTATTACACTAATAAAAGAATACAATATTATTTACAATATTTAAGAATCAAATAAAGTCGTAAAAAAATAAAAAATAAAACCTAAACTATTTTCCTAATTAGTCCTATGTCTTCTGTTCTTCAACTCTCCTTATTCTTCACCCTGCAAAACAAAACAAAACAAAACAAAACAAAACAAAAAGACAAGGAAGAAACAGAATGGGGGCCTAGTTAAATCTTTGCTCTTAGTCTGACAGTGAAATGCACTGTTGGACACATCATTGAGCTTTTAAATTGAAGGGGCAAGTTTCACCAATGTGTGTATCTGATCTTATCATAAAAAGAGGCTTTCGGCTTAGCATCATAAGCCAGGGGCAAGTTTCACCTTGGTTTTATATAGTAAATAGATAAGAAGTAAAAAAACCATCCAAAAATATCAAGGAAGTACTTAATCTGATCCATGAGTCACAACAAGCAAGCTGCCCACACAACCATGCATATGGGTGTGCTGTCAACACAACAACAGCCCAGGAAGGAGACAAGAAATCCAACTTATGTACACAAAGGGGTGAACCAGCCGTAGCAGCAAGCTACCATTTCCCCTCCACACTTCAGAGCACATTCCCCATCTCATCCTCTCATCATCAAATCAAGAATGCTTAGATCATCCCACCAAATCCACCACTTAATCAGTATCTGGTTGCTTACTTAAGCCTTCCAAGAAAAGATCAAGTGAGCACAAGGAGGAGTAGATCAAGATCAATAGCATCACAAGGAGGAGTAGATTAAGATCAGCAACCTCACAAGGAGGAGTAGATCAAAATCAGCAGCATCACAAGGGCAAGACAATAGTACTAGATGGAGCAGTTACACATTAGCAGGTCAAGAAGCTCAAGTTCCAGTCAAGCAAGCCAAAGAAGAGTAGCAGGTATATCTAGTAGGAGCATACCCAGATCATACAAACATATACTTTTGTTTTTCTGCACCAATAGAATTAATGGTAGTAATGGGTACTACAAATCAATCTCTATTCAGCTCCCTGCAACTAGAGCTTGTCTAGGGGAATTAGGAGGATAGTTTTCCTCTCAGAACTGCATAGAAAATTCTATGTAGATTCATCCTAGAGGTTTCTTACCACATCATAATATCTGTTCCTACCCAAATCATGGCCTCAGCCTTTGCATCATAGGCTAGAACATATTGCACACAATGATCATCAAGAGCTAGTGATCTTTGACCATGTGGATTCATCAACATAGAAGTAATCCTACTCACTATGGATATGTTATTGTGCACCCTTCAATTGGGTTCCACAGTATTAATCTCATAGCAGAGGAAGCCACTAAAATTAATAATCACCACATCCTCAAAGAGATAGCTTTTTAGAGCATATACAAGCAAATAGGATTGACATATCAACCATCTTCTTAATCAGGTAGCCTAGGAATCATTATAAGGTCATCTTAAACTAGCACATGTTTCTAAAAACCTCGGCTTTGCATCATTGGTTTAGATAGGATGACAAGCTCAATATATGTGTTTATCACAGTGTTATTTGGTATTGGATCTGACTTAGAAATAACAATTCCACTTTATACTCAACACTCACAATACATGAATCAGATCCAATAAGGACATGAACCAATGATCAACCACATCAGCTCATGCATAGATTGCCCTACTGCTGTGCACACTCAACTGAGGCACCACATCAGCAAATACCATGCTTGTATACCATCTATAATCAAACAAGCTAAATCATTGCATCATCTTCCTAACAGAATAGTTAGGAATTAAATAAATCTCTACTGTCATGTTGCCAATCTTATCCCATAAGCAACGATAGAGAAAAATCATCTCAAACAGATTTACATCATATTCCCAAGAATCAGTATCTCTACTTAATAATCATTTGTTCAAATCAAAGATTCAGTAACCACCTAGTTCAGAACATCCCAAACTTCATTTCACATATTTAATACAGGGGCCACGAAAGCTTTACTCATCCAAAGTAAGGAACCATAACTAACAACAGATCAATAGAAAATAAGGATAACTGAATCATGGATCCTAGCAATCAGCACAAGGGTTGGTCGCAAAGAATTAGATCTCACCATGGGGTGCCGAGCACTTGGAGCGTTGGCTTGACGAAGCCATGGAACAGATCTCGCCCAACACCATCACTGAATCGGAGAAAGCACCCGCTGCCTGGGTTGCGCTGACAGTGCCATCTCGCGGGCATCAGGAGAAGGAGATGTCGGGGTTGCGCATGCGCACCTTTCTTCTGGCGTCGAGCGGAATCCAGGCCGACGAAGAGCACCACAGGATCACCGGCACACGGCAACCCCAACACCGAAACCCTAGATGCACAGAAAATGGAAGGGGCGAGCTCGGGAGGGATTAAAGAATAAATCCAATTGGAGAGCCGGGTCGGCCTGAGGGAGGAGAATCCCCGGTGACCATCGGCGGCAACCACAACAGCCTGCCTCGCCGGAATCAGGAGTGGCGGCGACGGCGGCATCGCACGGGACCAAGAGGGGATGAGGTCTGTGTGTGTGTGTGTGTATGTGTGTGCGCGTGTGTGTGTGGAGTGAGGGGTGGGCCGGGGGTGAGGGGTCTGGCATGGTCCAGTTGGGCCAGGCCAGCCCACATATCCAAGCAAACGGCCTAGGTTAATTAGATTTAGAAATGAAATTAAAAAATGAATTACTAAAATAACCTCCAAACATTTTTAGCTATAGAAAATTATAAAACAATCCTAAAAATACATATGATATATCAAAATGACCACAAAAATAATATTTACCTAATGAAAATATAATTTTAATTGTTTAAAATAAATTTAAAGTAAAATAATTATTAACACCATTAAATCTTAAATGAAATTTTATAAAATAAAACAAAAACCCTAAAAATAAATAAAAAATCATTTTTGTGTATCAAAATATCTCTATTATTTTATAAAAATACTCACTTAGAGTTTTACAAATAAAACATAAAGCAAATATTTAAAGACACTTAATTCTTTGATGAATTTTATAAAAATAAAGATAATACATAAAAATAAATAAAATTCATTTTTAAGGTCTTGAATAAATATATTACACTAGAAAAATATTAAATATATTATTAGAAAAGGTTTTAATATTTTAAATAATAAATCCTTATCTATTACTTATTTTGAGAATTCTTTAAAAATAATTGTTAAGTAAGAAATAATCACAATTCTTATAAAACCTTGAGCAATTAGTGTCTTTGTACTAAATTCCAAAACACTAACTTAAATTCATAATCAAATTTAAGTATAACTCTTAACTTTAAAAATATTCCTTTAAAAATCTTATTAAGAATCCTTTTAAATAAACATTGAGTATCACCCATTTATATAATATGATGAATAATCATTATATTTTAACCATTATTAACATAACTTCAAATTCTAACAAATTACTAAGATCATCTGATTATGCTCCCATTAAACAAATACAAATTATTTTCTTAATAAGCAAAACAAATTTAATCTAAATCATTCACTTAAAATATAAAGTGAATAACTCCACACCTTAGTTATACCCATCATAAATCTAAAACTTGGGAATAATTAAAGTATATTACATCTTAAGTTTACTTAACCTTTTAAAGTTAACTTTAGTCTCAAACCTTATAAACATCAGGTCTAATAAATCACTTATGTTTTTATAGTTAACTTTGGTCTATTTAACTTAAGACATGAAGCATCTCAAGTCCAAGCTAATAAATCAAACACCAAAAGACATTAAACATGTTCTATTAACAATGATGGTTGTTTAAACCTTAGAAAGGAAATCTTTTCTTCAAATGTTATTCTTTTTGCCACTTCAAAGAATAATCTCATAATAAATTCTTCAACTCTTAACAACTAAAACCAAGGACTCTTACCTTAATCACCAAATGACAATTAAACATAATCACATTACTTTATACTTTACCTGTGTATTAAGAATTATTATCACTTAGGTTCCTTATTAAGATCATTACTTATAAAGTAAAATTTGAAGATAAACCAACTCTTAAAAGAATCACTTTAATTCACTTCACTCAAAGTATTGGGGATTCAATTTGGAAGTTTTACAAAATGCATATCATTACTTATGCATAACTACATCCTGCTTCTTTAAACATTAGTCCTTACCGGACCAATGATGGTGATTTCAGATATTGGATCTTATGTCGTCTCGAAGACCGTGAGTGCACAATCTTGCAATCACAAAAGGAAAGTTCACACTTGCTCATGTCCTTTGATTATTTTCTATAAAGTATTTTACAAATCCAATGTTGTCATCACCTGCATTTGAAAAAGGTCAGAAAATACTATTTTCATAATAATGTGATTATAGGTTATTTACCATAAGATAATAACCTACTATGAAAGTTCCGGTGGTAAAGGAACATATTATCTAGGACTTAACAACCAATGTCGCCAGTGATTCTTGCGCCATATATCACGCGTTAACCATGAGATTTGGAATGAGATAGAGAAGTCACCTGTATGTTCTTCCTCTCTCATGAAGCCGGATGTGCAGGTCATGGCTGTTATCACTCGTAGCGTGCATATTAATTGGTAATTCGTAGAGGATATGAAGCATATGGGTGGGAACCCTCATCGTCCCACGATAGTTCTGGCATCTATCGGTTTGTACAAACCATTGCCGTAATTCAATATGTGGGCATGGTGTACACTAAGGAGGCATGCGGGGTCGCGAAGGGGGCAGTGATTGGCTTGGATCTTAGACTAGGCCCCATACCAAGGAAGTATGGACAAGGTCATGACTTGGTTGTGCAACAAGGCTAAGGTCTCTCATGGGTAAAGTAACGCACCTCTGCAGAGTGTAAGAACTGTAACTTGTTACTCCCTGTTCCGGGAAGGAGCTGCGAACGCGGCGGGAAAGGAACTCCATGAAAGTTCGGGTAAACCCGTGAAGGCTGACGGACATAGCTTTTTCAGTGGTCTGTGGATGTAGATATAGTGCATCAAACTTTCCTTTTCTAGTGGACTTGCTGAGTACGCTCGTACTCAAAGTATCTTCTTAACCCTTGCTAGGTTCTAAAGCCAGTACAAACGATGACTACATCAAGCCATGCTCCAGGAATCATCATCAAAAGCTAAAGCTCTTCAATGAAGTCAAGAAAGTCAACATATACATCAGCTTAAGTGAAGACGAAGTTGCTGATTAGATAAGAACAGAATCTCTAGCCATAGAACCTATTTTTGTAGTGTATTGCAATAGGAGCAATGTCGGACCATTAGTTAAGATATTAGTCTTAATAGAATTATAATTTTGGAGTTGTTTATTTCTGATTCTTCTTTGTAAGAAGTTTCTTTATCTCTCTTTAACCTAGAGTGTTCTCTAGATCTTGTGTAAAGAGTTGAGGTGTAACCTATAGTCATGTCTTGGACCTGCTGTGTTTCTGTTATACCACTCCGAGGGATGTAATACTAGTGAACGGTGTTTCATTGGTGTTATATCAACGACTATAGTGTACTACATCATGAAGTGGTATGCTGGGTCACTGCAACAATGCAAACCATCATATATGATAACTTCTCTAATCATGATATGACTCTAATAAAAAGGTAAAAATATGAAAGATAAAGATGTGATACAGGGGCACTCCCCCAAGCTTGGAACAAACCAAGGGGATGCCAAAACCTGATGACAAATTACTCATTCAGTGGTGGTGTTCTCTTGATAATCTTTTCGATCAGCTTCCTCAAATCCTCAATCTCGAAGGTTAGAGTGTGAATCAACTCCGACTTATGCTCACTGCAGTTCATGATCATGTCGGACCGAGAATACCAGTTCTTGTTATTCTTTACCCACTCTTCCTCCTTAGAGTGTTCTTTCCCTGCATGGTTAGAACGAGGCATATCCCAACTAGAGGGCAACTTTCCTTTGGGCAACTTTTGGAATTGGTGCTCATGTATAAAAGTATGGAAGGGGTTCTTGGCACATGGAGGAAGTGACCGTGGAGCAAGGCAATGATGCGGAGGTTTCCCTCCTGTAGACATCCGTGTTGTCCTCTTGAGCTTGATAGGGTTTGCCACCACTCTAATGCTTGCAACGGTAGCGCGGGTGTCCGGATGCTTGTCTTACTTCACGTCTTCTTCATCCTCAACCAAGATCTCATCCTCCTTCTTGGGGTCTTGAAGATCATCTTCCACGGGCTTCTTGCCCTTGTCGATGGCGGAGACCATGGTGCCTCTAAAGTTTAGAATATTTCCTGACAGAAATAGATTGATAACAAAACACGATGAGAACACGATATATGAACCTCGGGGGGATCCGGGTGATTATATATTACGAAGTCTTATGACATAAGGAAGGTACAGGGCGAAAACGGGACGGATTCGAGCTCCGGGGTGATCACACCCCCTGGTGGCGCGGCCAGGGAGAGCCCGCTCCACTCGGAGGTGTGGCCCACCCGGGCTCCGTTTCCTCATCTTTTTTGTCTCATAACCTTCCATATGAAATAAAAATAGAAAAAATATAAAGAGAAAAGTTTTTTGCGAACCTTTGATTTCCAGCACTTTTACCTATTAGGAAACGGACTCTGCAGATTCCTTCTCTCCAACACTTGAAAGTTCCTTTCATACAAATCCTCACTCAATCTTCATTACCAACATTAGTGTATGCAAAAACAATAAACCTTTGGGTTCAAACTTCAACTGAAATCCATCAAAACAAAAGCTACTGTAGCAACTCCTTTCAAAAGCCCAAAAAGAATTTAAAAGGAAGTTGATTTAAGAGGCAAATGCAGATGATGGCAGAAATCTGTCAAAATGGACCAGCAAGTAAAGATTGATTTTTTTTTGAAAATCTTCTGTTCCTCAAATCAAAAAGTGCAAAACTAACGAAAGTTGGATAACAACTTGGGGTATAAGCTCATAAATTACAACTCCTTCCGACGTACTGGGATCTATCACGATTTTTTACAGTGCAGCACAAAAATCTATCCCAGGACAACAACTTTTCACAACTCCTCTACTTCTCAAAAGAGGCTGATCTTGACACAAAAACCAAACAAAAAGGATAAGGAGCGGTTATTACAGAGGTAATAACTTCCAAGACTCAAAGAAACAAAAACCGAAAGCAAACTAAAACGGGTTGTCTCCTAAAAGCTCTTTCTTTATAGCCATTAAGATGGGCATAATAATTTCAATGATGCTCACATAGGAGATATGGATTTGAAGTGAAACAGTGCATCAAGAAGCAAATATCCAACACATTTGAGTCTAACCCTCTTCCTATGCAAGGGAGTTTCGTAAGAAAAAAATTATTGAAACAAAAGGCCACTAGCATAGAAAGACAAAACAAGTGCAACTTCAAAGCTTTTAACATAAAGTAGGGAAACTTAATATTATTGATATGCAAAAAACCATGTTTCCCTCTTTCATAATAACTTTTAGTAGCACTTTGAATAAAGTTGACAATATAACTGTCACAAGAAACAACTTTATCATCAGAATGAGCATACTTACAATCATCAAAAAGAGGTCTAAGGTCATAAACTAGATTAATATAAGCAAGTTGTTCAACCCTAAAATCCTCATCAGGCAAATTATTTTCATAAGGAGCTTTAGCAAATTTGGAAAAGTTAAACTCATAAGATTCTCCATCAAACTTAGTTAAAACTTTCTCCTTCTTACAATCTATAATAGCTCCACAAGTGTTCAAAAAGGGTCTACCAAAAATGATAGGACAAGTTTTACTAGCTGTTGAACCAAGCACTAGAAAATCTGAAGGATATTTTATCTTACCACAAAGAACTTCCACATCTCTTACAATAATAATAGGGCAAATGGTTTCCTTATTAGCAAGGTGAATAACCACATCAATGTATTCAACTTCATAAGGACCAATTTCATGCATAATTTCTTTGTAAAGCTCATAAGGAATAACACTAGAACTAGCACCAATATCACAGATTTTCTAGATCTCGCGGTGTGTGTGGTGTGGTATTCGTTCGGGAGCCACCTATTTTTCAGCCATCGTCGCCGCGGGTTGCAGTTCCGGTGAAGTGGAGCGGAGTTGTTTCGGGGGATTGTAGATCGTTTGCTCAGGTGGTGGCTGCGGAGTCTGATATGGATCGGAGATTTCGCGGTGGGCGTGGTTCATCTTCTCGTCCTCCAGTCCGATCTGGACCCTATGCGAGCAGATTCGGATCTGGGTATGGACAGGGCCGTTTTCCGGTTGATCACAGAGGTTTGGAGGGAGATCATAGGGAGAGTGGGTGGATCCGTGAACAGGAGCGGCGCCGCGAGGAGCAGGATGCTCGGCGTCGTGATGCGAGGCATAGAGATGAGTTGAGGCAGGCGGAAATTGAGGCCAGGATGGAGGATCAACGCAGGGAGACCTTGGCGCGGGAGCGGGCACTGTCGGAGGCTCGCCGTCGCGAAGCGGATCAGGCTCGTAATCGGGGCCGGTGGAGCCATCGCCCGGAGATGCAGCAAGGATCAGGATCTGATGCTACTGCATCGTCTTTCCCAGGCAGATCAGGTAACTCTGACTTGAATCCTAGAAGGGGGGAGCCGGTTTTTGCACGAACTGTTGAGCAAGCTAATGTGCCTCGGGTTGTGATGAACACTTCTGTGCCTGTAACTCGGTCTGCTTCTAGATTAAACACCTCAGCATCTACTTCTGTTAATGTGCCTGTTGGGGGGAATTGTCCTGTGAATTTGTCCCCAATCTTGTCAGTTACTCAGTTGGATGCTGTGGCTACTACTCTGGTGGGGTCCTCTGTACCACCACCAGTAGTGAGTATGCCGAGGGATGGTGTTGTGGCTGGAGGGTCTGGGGATGTGCAGTTGCTTGATGTGATTGAGGAAGAGGTTGTATGTGATAATTGTGGGAAGGATCATAACATTTTGGTCTGTCAAGAGAGGAAACCATGGGAGTATGTTCCTCTTTTCTTTGGTAGTACTGATTTTGAGCAGGGTTTTCATTCTATTCCTGTGGTGGAGTCAAATGTTCAGTCTATGGAGCAATTGCATTAGGCTCATATAAGTGTGGTTAGGGGTGATGTCACTGGCAAGGATCTGGAGAAGGAGTTCCAAATTTGGGCTGATGCTGTGGGGTCTGGATGGAGGTTTAATGCCAGGTCTATTAATGATGTGGAATTTTTGATGAGGTTCCCTTCTGCCAGATCTATTGATGACTTCCATTTTGGGAAGGTCTTCATGAAAACAATTCCTGATGCTGTGATTCAGTTGTCTAAGTGGAATGGGGATTTGCAACCTGTTGACTGGTTGGAGGAAGCCTGGTTTAGAATTGTTGGTATCCCTATGAAGTACAGGGAGAAATCAAATGTCTTCTATGTTGCTTCTTTAGTAGGTAAACCTGTGGCCTTGGACAGGAATAGTTTGAGGAACTTGGCTTATGTGAGAGTTAAAATTGCTTGTTTGGATGTCTCTTTGGTTCCTAATACCAGAAGGGGGGAGATGCAGGGTGGGATTTATGAATTCAAGTACACCAGGGAGATTTTTGCTCCAGATGCTATTTCCACTCTGCCTTCTGCTATGGGGATTGATGGGCAGGATGGTGATGATGGGGTGGATAAGGAGAATGAGGGTGAAGGTGAACATAGGAGACATGATGATGGTAGTGGGCAAAGAATTGTCCCTGGTGCAGGTAGTGATGGAGGTGCTGGGGGTCGTCAACATGGTGGGAATGGTGCTGGTGAAGCTGGGTTGGACAAAGGAAAACAGGTTATGGTGGAGCAGGAGGATTCTGGGGGAGTTTCTTTTGGGACTAAAATGGCTAACATATGGGCTAGCTCTGGAGGTGTTGGTCGTTCAAGGGGAATTGTGATTAGAGAGAATGTTGCAGGTGGTTCTGGTGGTGGTGGGACTGGTAATCAAACTAGAACTGCTGGTGTGGGGGTGCAGGTTGATACCCAGGAAAATGTGGCTGATGGGGATGGGCTGGGCAGTGTTCACACGAATGTGGAACAATACCCATCCTCTCATATGGCTAAAGAGGTCAGTACTGAGGTTGCTGCTGGTCCACAGAGGTTTGATGATTTTATCAGGGGTCTGTTAAAGGATAAGAGTAGTGACAAGCATTAAGAACTCATGAAGCAGTATGGTCATTTGTTGGAGGAGGAGGATGAGCAAGAGGAGGGTGCACAGGCAAGAAATGACAATGTTTCTACTGATACCTCATTTGGTTCCTCGTCTGATAGTGGAGAAAAAGGAAATGTTGGGGGATCTGGGTTGGAGGGCACTCAGGACATGGAAGTTGTCAACCCAGATCAGGAAGTAGTGGCTGGTAGTTTGTCTCAACCTGATGTCTCTACCCAAGAAAGTGTGGAATCTCAATCTGATCAAGTGGTTGATGTGGAAGAACAACAGGATGTTAGAAGGAGCTCGAGGGTGATTGATCAAGGTGGTGCTAGAAACATGGCTGAAGGGCATTTGGCTCAGCAACACTCTAGAGATCTTTCAGGTACAAATCTAACTTTGCATAATTCTTTTGCTGTTCTGGATGATGATATTATTATGCATAGAGCGTTGGAAATGGGGATAGATGCTTCTTCTATATCTTTGGAACATATTAACTCTTTGAAAGAATTAGAGATTGCTAGACATAGTCTACAGGATAGGAGGCAGGTGGTGAAGGAATGTGCTCCTGATCTGAATGAGAAGGTTTTGTTTTTGGATTGGAAGGATGTTTGTAATGATGAGGAAGATTTCACTCCTGTGGTTTCTAGGAAACAAAAGAAAAAGTTGAGAAGTGGTTCTGTTATGAGGGAGAGAAAGTTAAAGGCTGCTGCTGTGAAGGTTCACAATTATCACCCTATGAGTGGTATTGTGACTGGAACAAGAGAGAGAAAATCTGTCTTATGATAGGTGTTATTTTGAATATTAGGGGTGTGGGGAAGAAAGGTGCAGGTGCTTATCTAAATAGCTTGTTGAGACAGGAGAGGGTGGATTTTATTGGTTTACAGGAAACTATTAAGAAAGACTATTCTGAGGCTTTTTTCAGGAGGATTGATCCTATGAATCAATTCTCCTGGAGTTGGTTGCCATCTGTTGGAAAGTCTGGAGGCATTTTGGGGGGCCTACGTTCCTCTAAATTGACTCAGATTGGTGTGTCTGTGGGCAAGTTTCATGTTAAGTTGAGGGTGTTTGATGTTTTGAAACAGATTCAGTGGCATCTGGTGATTGTGTATGGGGCTGCACAAGAGGAGAATAAAGAGGAATTTTTGGTTGAGTTAGCTGAGGTTTGTCAGGATCAAACTATTCCTTTGTTGGTGGTGATTTTAATGTGATCGATGTGTTTCGAAAAGAATAAAGGTCATGTTTTGAACAAGTGGGGACACATGTTTAATTTGATTATCAATGCTTATGGGTTAAGAGAGATCATTATGTCTGGTGGACAGTTTACTTGGTCCAACAACCAGAAAATTCCGACTTTGGAGAAACTTGATAGAATCTTAGTTTGTAGAGAATGGGAGAAGCTGTTTCCTCTTACTACAGTACACAAGTTGGCTAGAGAGGTTTCTGATCATAGTCCTTTGATCCTGGACACTATGGAAGGGCAGGAATCAGGGGGTAGAGATTTCAGATTTGAGAAAAGCTGGTTACAGTGTGATGGCTTTTTGACCAGGGTGGAAAAAGTTTGGAAAAAACGTGTGAATGGCAAGAACAGTCTTGATAGGTTGCAGAAAAAACTTAAAAATGTCAGAAATGATTTGAAAGGTTGGGGTATCCATTTAAGGGGGGAGGAAAAGAAAAGGAAGAAGAGGTTGGTGGAGGAGTTGCATGAACTTGAAAACATTGAGGAATTGATTTTGCTTACTGCTGAACAACTTAAAAAAAGCAGTTATTCAGCAAGAGTTGCTTGAGGTGTATGAAAATGAGGAGAGATTTTGGCAGCAAAGGTCTAGGGATAATTGGTTGCTTAGAGGTGATAATAATACTGAATATTTTCATAGAATTGCTAATGGGGTGAGGAGAAAAAATGATTTTTTCAATGAAAGATGGGGAGAATGAGATTCAGGGGACCTGTGATCTTCTGAAACATGCTACTAGTTATTATAAAACTTTGTTTGGGCCTGCTGGTGGGTTTTCTATTAGGCTTGCAGATGACAATTGGCAGGACTAGGAGAAACTTAATGATGAAGATAGGGAGAAAATGGGAGTGCCCTTTACTGAGAATGAGGTTAAAGAGGTTATTGATCAGATGGAGAAAAATAAGGCTGCTGGTCCTGATGGGATTCCTATTGAATTCTATCAACATTGCTGGGTAGTTATTAAAACAGATGTTATGGTTGTGTTTGATGATTTCTTTGCCCATAAGATTGATTTGAGGAGCATTAACTATGGTGTGATTACTCTGCTGCCAAAAGGTGATGATGCTGACAGGATTCAGAAGTATAGGCCTATTTGTCTCCGCTTCCAGTTGTTTAAGATTTTTACCAAAACTCTGACAGTTAGAACTGAGCCGGTGATGGAGAAACTAATTGATACTTGTCAGACTGCTTTTATTAAAGGGAGGTTTATTGCAGATGGGGTGATTTTATTACATGAGATTTTGAAAGAATCGAAAAGTCAGAAGCAGCAGGGTGTGGTTTTAAAAATTGACTTTGAAAAAGCCTATGACAAGGTCAATTGGGACTTCTGCTCTATTGTTGTAAGCGAAAGGTTTTAGTGATGATTGGATGATTTGGTTAAAAGTGCCGTGACTGTGGTACTCTCAGTGTTAAGGTCAATGGGGAAATTGGTCCTTATTTTGGCAGTTTTAAGGGGGTTAGGCAAGGGGATCCTTTCTCTCCTTTTTTGTTCAATTTGGCAGGGGAATGTTTGGCTAAGATGGTGTTTAATGCTCAGGCTGGTGGGTTGTTTACAGGTTTGGTTGATAATTTGTTTGATAAAGGGATTGCCATTTTACAATATGCTGATGATACCATTCTGTTTATTAAGGATGATCCTGAGGGGGCTAGAAACTTGAAATTGCTGTTATATTTGTTTGAATCCATGTCTGGTCTCAAGATTAACTTTGAGAAGAGTGAGGTGATGATGGTGTTAGAGGATGAGGAGAAACTGTCTAATTATGCTGAGATGTTTAATTGTCAGAAGGGTAGCTGGCCTATTAAGTATTTGGGTTTGCCGGTTTGTAGCAGGAGATGTACAGTGGCTGAAATGGGTTTTATTGGTGATAGGTTGAAGAAAAAGTTAGATGGTTGGATGGGGGGAGCTTTGTCCCTGGGAGGGAGACATGTTAAAATCACTGCTTGTGTATCCAGTGTGGCTGTTTACCCTATGACTATGTTTCTTCTACATAGGTCAAATGTGGAAGAAACTGAGAAACAGACTAGAGCCTTCTTTTGGTATGGGAAAGTGGGGAAGAAGAAATATCATTTGGTTAAATGGAAATATGTGTGTAGGCCCAGGAAAAAAGGTGGACTAGGGATTAAAAATATTAGGCTTTTTAACATTTGTTTGTTATGTAAGTGGTGGTGGCGCCTCGAAGCTGAGGAGGGTCCCTGGCAAGTTTTTGTGAGAAAAAAATATTTGAAGAAAGGTGGAATTAGTAATGTGAAACACAGACAGAGTGATTCTCCATGTTGGCAGGATTTGATCAAGATCAGGGACTTCTATTTGGCTGGTAGGAGAATGAAGATTGGTAATGGGGAACTGACTGATTTACGCATGATGCTTGGTGTTTGGACTCACCTCGAAAGATAGGTTCTGATTTATTTGATATTTGTCGAACCAAAGAATCACAAAGGGCGACATGGCGAAAAAAGGCTGGAGTTTCTCCTTTAGGAGATGGTTAGATACTGATGGGTTGAATCATCAGGGGCAGATGAGAAAGCTGTTATCTGGGGTGAGTTTGAATCAGGAAAAGGACAGGCCAGTGTGGATGTGGAGTAAATCTGGCAAGTTTTCTGTTAAGTCAATGTATACACGTCTGTCGAATGTGGGGATTGATAGAAGTTTTAAACATCTGTGGAAGGCAAAAATTCCTTTGAAGATTAAGATTTGGTTGTGGCTTATCTGGCATAATGCTATTCTCACCAAAGATAACATGAGAAGAAAAAATTGGAGTGGAGATTTTACTTGTAGGTTCTGTAGGAAGGATGAGAGCATTGGGCACCTGTTTTTTTCGTGTGTGGCTGCTAAATATGTTTGGGGGTGGTTGCAGAGAGCTGTTGGTGTCATGAATAGACCTGGTTCTTTTTCCCAAGATTTTTGGTGGGCTTCTCAAGATGTGGGGTTAGTAGGAATGTACAAATTACGGTGGTGGCTATATGCTGGGCTATGTGGAAGCTTAGGAATAGAGCTTGCTTTGAAAAAAGCTCATTAACTCACCTGTTGATTTGGTCATATATGCTTGTGTGTTCATTCGTTATTAGGCGGGGGTTGCATGGGGAGGACGACGGCGGTCGCAAGTCGGAGCAGATGCTCTTCAACAGAATGCGTTGGCTGATGCGGCGGCTATGGATGTGGCTCCTATTCCTTTCCTGGGACTGCCTGCAATTCCTGGAGCTCGTGGTCATGAAGCTCCGGATCTGGAAAGAGGGAGGGAGAAAAGAAGGAAAACTGGAAGATAAAATGAGACTGGTTACTTGAAGATGATGTTGGCTTTCAGTTCTTTAGTCCCTTGGTGATGTTTTGGTTTGAACGATTTCCCACTAGCCTGAGGGCGGTGTTCTTGCGTCTCCAGCCTCCTTCTTGATTTCTGTCTAGTTTGTTTAGTGTGTAAGTTGAACTCTTGATTTCCGTTTGACCCCCTAGGTGGGAAGGTACTATCAGTTATGTGTGGTTGTTGTTGTTGTTGTTGCGATGATAATGGAACCCGATCCCTCTTCCTGGGGGATTGTATAAAAAAAGCACCAATATCACATAAACCATAATAGCAATGATCACAAATTCTAACAGAAAGCACATGGACACTAGCTTTCCTGGCTTTACTAGGATGAGAGACAATATTACAAGCATCTTCACAAAAGATAATGTTCCCATGTTCTTCATTTTTAGTGACAAGCTCTTTCACAATGGCTACTACAGGTTCAATATTTATTTGTTCATCAGGTTCCATAGTTTTCTTTGTACTTTTGCTAACCACATTAGCTATAATAGAATGTTCATTTACCTTGGCAGGGAAAGGTATTTTCTCAATATAAGGTTCAGGCAAAATAGGATCAACAATACAAACTTCACTATTTCTATAAGGTGCATGGTACTTGTTCCACTTATTTTGGGGAATTTCTATATAAGAGGCAAAGGCCTTAAAACAATTGGCAATACTTTGAGAATCAAGACCATACTCAGTACTAATATCACAGAGGTCATCAGTTCCCATAAAAGATTTAATGCATTCATAATCATAGTTTATACCTGACTTTCTTCCTTTGTCATTCTCCCATGCTTCAGTGTTCTCTTGAATACAGTCTAGGAGATCCCATTTACTTCTTCCTTCATACGTGTGAATGACCCAGCACAAGAAGCATCTAGTAAATCTTTATCATGAAGAAAAAGCCTAGCATAAAAGTTATTGATAATAATATTGTTAGGGAGTTCATGAATAGGACGTTTAAGCATTGATAACTTCAATCTCCCCCAAGCTTGAGCTGTACTCTCTCCATGACGAGGCCAAAAGTTATATATCAGATTCCTATCTTTATGAATCTCACTGGGAGGATAGAATTTAGAATAAAAGAGAGGTACTATTTCCTCCCATTCCATAGATTGTCCATTCTTCAGCAGTTCATACCATTCTCCAGTTCTTCCTTTCAATGATATAGATGGTAACTTCTTCTTCACCTGTTCATTTGTGATACCTGCACACTTAAACAACCCGCATAATTCATGGATAAAAATCAAATGATCACTAGGGTGGATAGTTCCATCCCCTAAATAATAATTATCCATAACACGATCAACAATACTTGTAGGTATCTTAAAAGGATCTATCTCAACGGGTGGTGGTTCATCTACTACCCTAACGGTGGTAGTAATTTTCCCAAACAGAAAACCAAGTGGGTATCCATATTGGAAACAAAGTAACATACAGAAATAAAAAGCAATACTCACAGTAGAAGTTTCCTTTACCAGTTCCACTCTTCAATAGCGCTTCACTCCCCGGCAATGGCGCCAGAAAATAGTCTTGATGACCCACAAGTATAGGGGGTGTATCATAGTACTTTCGATAAATAGGGTGTATCATAGTACCCTTAAGACTTTTTTTAGCTTCCTTCATCACTTCATCATTTAGTTCAATAACTCCTCTCTTCTTAGGTGTTGGTATTGGAGTTGGTTCAGGCACAGTTGGTTCATATGTAGTTGACTCAGGTGTAATTGGCTCAGATGTAGTCCAATCATCATAATTCTTTCTTATTTTAGCCATTAATTCCTCAGCTTCTGCGGGAGTTCTTTTCTTAAAAACAAAATCAACACAACTATCCAGGTATGTCCTAGATTCATCAGTTAGTACATTATAATATATATCAAGAAGCTCATTTTTTAGGTAATTGACATCCAGGATGTGCATGAATCAAAGCACAGAACCTTGCCCATGATTCAAGCAATTTCTCCTTTTCTCCCTATTTAAAATAAAAAAGTTTCTACAAAACAGCATGTCGAGCACTAGGAGGGGAATATTTCTGAAAAAGAAAGTAGCAATCAAGCAATCAGGGCTATCAATGGATCCAGGAGGTAAATTATTAAACCAAGCTTTAGCCTCTCCTTTCAATGAAAAAGGGACAATTTTAGCAACAAAGTAGGTACGCATCTTAACATCATCAGAAAATAAGCCACTCATAGTGGAAAGCTCAGTCATATATGCTACAACACTTCCATTTTTAGCCCCACAAAAAGGTTCTTTCTCAATAATGGTTATATAGGATAAATCAAGAGAGAAATCATAATCTTTATCTTTAATGTGTATGAGTGATGTGGAAAACTTAGCATCAGGAAATAGTTTAGGTATAATAGTACGTCTCTCAAGAAGACTCTTAATAGCACTAGCACCATGAGTGTTCTGACATTCTTCAATAAATTCATCAGTCATCTCAATATAACCATCATTAATATCATAGCTCTCTCTAGACTCAGGTGAACTAACATGTGTAGTAGTATCTTCATTAGGAGTTTCAGTGTTTCCCATTATAGTTTTAGCAATTGTAGCATCTAGGAAAGGATCTAATGAACCACTCTCATCAATCACAGTAGAAGTAACATCATGAGTATCAGAAGCAATTTCAGATTCAGCTGTAGTAGCAGTGTGTAGCATGTGTATGTGGTGGTGGTGTAACGAGCTTACTCATAACAGATGGTGAATCAAGAGCAACAGAGGTGTTCAGAACTGTACTTCTTCTTGTAGTGGATGATAATATAGGAAATTTTCCATCACAAGTTTTACCCATGATGAAATAATAGTAGCGAACAATAATAAATCCAAGTGAACTTTATAAATAAAGCTATGCTCCCCGGCAACGGTGCCAGGAAAAAGTCTTGATGACCCACAAGTATAGGGGATCGCAACAGTCTTCGAGGGTAGTATAACCCAATTTATTGATTTGGCACAAGGGGAGCCAAAGAATATTTATAAGCCTTAACAACTAAGTTGTCAATTCAGCTGCACCTGGAAATATTCTTGCTCATAGTAGTTTATCAGTAGCAATAGTTTTGTAGTAGCAATAGCAAAGTAACAGCAGCAGTAAAGTAAAGGCTATAGTAACAATTGTAGTAAACAGTAGGATTTGAGTGCGGTAGGCATAGGGATGGATGGACGGGTGATGCATGGACATGACTATTCATGTAATATCAAGATCAAAGGCATTTGCAGATAAATAAGATAAAGCATCCAAGTACTAAATAATCATATGCATGTGTTCCATATATAGTCATACGTGCTCGCAATGAGAACTTGCACACCATCTTTTGTCCTGCCAGCTCGTTGCAGCGGGGCCTCAAGGGAATCTACTAGCAATTAAGGTGCTCCTTTTAATAGAGCACCGAAGCAAAGCATTAACACTCCGTGAACACATGTGATCCTCATATCACAGCCATCCCTCTGGTTATCCCGATTTCTGTCACTTCGGGGGCTCAGGTTCCGGACAACAATATGTGTAAACAACTTGCAGATAAGACCATAAACAATAATATCATCATGAATCAATAACATTTTCAGATCTGAGATCATGGCACTCAGGCCCTAGTGACAAGCATTAAGCATAACAAGTTGCAACAAAGTCAAAAATCACTAATAATAGATACTAGGCACCATGCCCTAACAATCTTATGCAATTACATGATAGATCTCATCCAATCCCTACCTTTTCCATAGCCTACAGCGGGGGATTACTCACTCATGGATGGGGGAAACATGGATGGTTGATGGAGAGGCGTTGGTGATGATGATGGCGATGATCTTCTCCAAACCCCTGTCCCGACAGGGTGCCAGAACGGAGTTTCTGGTTCCGAATCGCGGTTTTTTGTGGTGGCGGCGCAGCGGAACTCTATCTGGAAAAACATCGAACCCCCCTCTGTTTTTAGGTCAGAGGGCTTATGTAGGTGGAAGGAGAGGTCAAGGGGGTGCCCGAGGTGGCCACACCACCCCCTTGCGCGGCCAGGCCTGGCACGTGCCACCAGGTGGTATGGGCCCCTCATGGCTCTTCTCTGTCTCGTCTTCTGGCTCCATGAGTCTTCTGGTAAAATAGGAGTTTTGCGATATTTTCTAGGATTTTTCCTGAAAGTTGATTTTCTGCACAAAAAACAAGAAACCAAAGCAATTCTGCTGAAAACAGCGTTAGTCCGCATTAGTTGTATCCAAATCACACAAATTAGAGGAGAAATAATAGCAAAAGTTTTCGGGAAAGTAGATACGTTTTGGACGTATCAGAGGCTCCAGGCCTGGCCGTGTTATTTCTATTTATCTCCTCATTTTGCAGATTTGCTATGCGAACCAGCTCATTTAATCGGTCATGTTGCCTATGTAGGGCCTCGCCGGTCAGACCGAGTATCTCGGCTACGGCCGCATCTGTAGCCCATAAGTTTTTTGCCGGAGTGCTGTACCTCGGCAACCCTAGGTCAACCGAGTCACCCGCCCTAGGCACATGCTCTTTGTTTATATCATTGAGGAGATTTTTCTCCCTCAATCTCATGCCATCGATCCTAGACGGACTAGTATTTAGATTATTGTCTTTTACATACTCATGTAGAGTAATGTTCAGCGACTACTGGAGCTTTGCTACTTTTTTGGCTCCGGCTAACACCTTCTGCCGAGTCAACTCCAGCTCGGCCTGTGCTTGAGACGGATCTACTATTGGAGCTACAGGGGTTGTCAAGTTATCTATCGCAGCCTGCAATATATTCTCTGGTCTTTCCAGAGGAGTCCCCCTTAAGCGTGGCGCTTTTGGGCTGACATCCTCCGGATCTACCGACTCTCCACTTGCCGGATCTGCTGCCACCGGTTTTCTCCTTGTGCCAGCGCCTGCGCCCGCAACTGGTGCGGTCATCATCACCTCGACGCTGCCTGTGGGGCGAGTGATACATGGACCACTAGCAGCACTGAGGGAAGGCTCTCCCTCGAGGAAGATTCGGAGCGGGTAGACGCAGGAGACATTGACTCCGTCGTAGATCTTGTGTGCGCCTAGGTTGATGAAGAATCTGGTGCGCGGGGGTGGCCGTGCTCCGAAGTTGTGCGCGTTGTCGCTGACGTAGTCCCAGAGGTCGAATCTCTAGACTAAGCCGGAAACAATACGCTCGTCAGTGTTGATGAAGTTTCCCGTCTGGATCATGACTCCATCTAGCACCGTTGCATGCCCCACGGTGGGCGCCAACTATCATGGTGGTGGCACGACAAATGCCATGGGTAGGATTAAGTTGGGGCCAATGTGCACGAGTGGGATCCAGGGAGGGATGATGCAGTGGTTTCTACACTCAGAATACACGAACTCGGATCTCTACTCAGCTCTACAATGGCTACACTTGTTCCTCGAGTTGTATAAGCAAGAGGATGAAGAAGCTCTCTGTAAGCTCTAAGTAACAATGAATCGATCCCTCTACTAGGAGGCCCTGGCTCACCTTATAAAGGGGTGACCAAGTTACATCTAGGGCTGACGTGGACATCATATTCATGGAATATGCTTGTCCCAAAATAGTCATTCGGTGGGAGCCTTTCCGTGGCTCCCTCTATTGACGGCAATAACCCAGAGTCCACGACATGTGAGCGTCGGGCTCTAGGACTGTCACCTCCATGACGCTCTTCTGCCCCTCTGCCCCTCTGACCCTTGTCTATAGCACTTGGCACTGTACAGATTCCTGAGGGAGAGATAGGGTGGAGTGTTGACTTTGGGGTTAGCCCTCTCCTTCTTGAGCAAGCTTCCCCATGACTCGGCCTCGCCTTGCATGACTCGGCAAAGCCCTAACCTACAGATATAAAGCACAGTAGATGATATGTCGACATACCCCATATGTCGGCCAAGTCAAGTCTTGATTACTTGACTCAGAACGATCCGGGCCTTATTCACCGGCATTGATACAACTCGGTCGAGTCATTCTTTGACCCGGTCAAGATTCTTGAAGGCTTTTCCCTTTTACCTTAGCTTAACCCTACCTGGGGTCATCCCCCCAACACTGTTGGTGGAGGACAACCATGAAGCGACACCATTGACCTTGACGCCACGCCGGTGATAATGGAGATCATGTTCCTGCTTTGGAGATGGAGATCAAAGGCACAAGAAGAAAGGCCATATAATATCACATATTATGAATTTCATGTGATGTTAATCCTTTTTTATGCATCTTGTATTGCTCAGATCGCGATGGTAGCATTATAAGATGATCCCTCTCACTAAATATCAAGTAATAAAGTGTTTGTCCTTAGTAGGCACCGTTGCTAAGACTCGTCGTTTTGAAGCATCATGTGATGATCGGGTGTGATAGATTCTACGTGTGCATACAACGGGTGCAAGCCAGATTTGCACAGGCACATACTAAGTTTAACCTTGACGAGCCTAGCATGTACTGACATGGCCTCGGAAGACGGAATACTAAAAGGTAAAGCATGAGTCATATGGATGATATGATAAACATGTTGATTGTTCGCCTTTGAAGCTACATCATCTCTAGTGATGATTGGACTTGGTGTAGTAGATTTGGTTCATGTAATCACCAAAACGACTCGAGGGATGTTGTTTTGAGTTGGAGTTCAACAGTAATATGATTAAAGTTGAACACTATTTATCATAAATTAAATCAAAGTGAATTTGCATAATTATTGTAGTCATTGGCATCCGTTCACCACCTTACGCTTAGTTATAATTGAGATAATAAAACTATAGAATTCTGGATAGATACTTTACAAACTGGTATCATATTGTTTTGAGTGTTAATCTAAAGTTTATAAGTCCTATTGCAAACTTTCAGCAAACTCCGTATTACTCCATGAAGTTTTATAATTGGTATTACATCAAGAGTAACAATTCCAGTGTTAGTATATAAGTATCATGTTTGTCTCCATGATTCTTGATATTCAAAAGATTTTTTTTATTATCAGGGTTATATAGGAGGTGAAATAATTGTTTCAGAAACCATCATATGTGGAAGATATTGTAATATCTGAAACAATGTTTTGGTTGCAACATGATAGAGTATAATATGGCAAAATTTATGTTCTCATATTTGATGAGAATTTGCAAAAGGTTGGAGACGCTAGTCGTCCTAATCCTCCAAAAGTTTTTGGAGAGCAACATTATACTCGTGATTCACCATTATAAGCTAAAGTAGCTTGATCATGAAAATTTCCATGATAAGGATGAATAAAAGATATATCTAAATGTTTACTACACTAAAATATTACTAAAGAATGGAATTTCGAAAGAACGCCAAACATTTGATGATGGTGATCCACTTAAAAGTGCAAGTCCAAAGATATTAGTATTTAACTATGCACGTTTTGGACTATGTGTCATGTGTATGGCACCGCTATTGATGTTGATAGATTCTTTTAAAAAGAAAAGGAAATGCTAAAAGAGAATCTCAGAAATATTTGGCATAAAAAGAAAAATTAGAAATTGTCCAACTTAGGTATATAAATGATATACATGTTATGGCTGTATTCTTTTCTTGTTAAACAATGTGATTCTTGGGTGTTGGATACCGAATTTGTTGGTGTGAATTGTCGCACGAAATAACACAATTCATGAACTACAATGGCCTAAGTAACTAGCAAGAGAATATGTGATGATGTTCATCAAAACCAAATAAAGTGTTGTTGTGTTGACATCAATGTTTTCCTTAAAGATTTGTTTTAATCAGGTATTATGAGAACAAAATGTTGTTTCAAATAATTTCCGTATTCCATAATAGATGGATGATATATAAGTCTAGTTGGAGAAATCACATCCATTAAACTAATGCTAAAATTGTCGAAAGACAAATGATTGAAAGGTCACTTGGGAAGTGACATCGCCGTTTAAATTATATTTGAAAGAAAACATGAAGAACCTCCATGTTGATGGAATTTTGGAGTCTTTTGATTTTGATCAAATGACACTTATGAGACTTTCCTAGAGATAATTGAAACTTCATTCAAGGCCAAAGAAGAACGAACGACTAGCTTATTGGAATTTATACATATTGATGTATGTAGACCATTATGTGAAGTCATGAGCGATGGATTTCAACTTCATATACTTTCTCCAAAAATTTGAGTGAATATATGTGTGTACTTACTTAATAAGGAAGAAGTATGAAACATTTGAAATGTTCAAAGACTTTCAAGATGAAGTGGAAAATCATTGTAACAAAAAATAAAGAGTTTATGATTATATCATAAAGGAAGATATTTGAGTTACAAATTTTAGCAAAACACTTAAAGATTTGAGGAATCGTTCCATAGATTTATGTTTCCTGAAAACACCATAGTAGTATGGAGTATTCGAGATATGTAATGAAACCTTGTTTGACATGGTAAGATCAAAGGTATAATTTATAAAACTGCCATTATATTTTTAAAGATTAAAGCTTTAGTGACCACCGCTTTTTACACTAAAAAGAGCTCCATCGTGATCCGTTGAAATGACACCATATAATTTATAGTTTTGGATAAAACCCAAGTTGTCCTTTCTTAAACATTTGGTATGCTAGGCATAAGTAAAATGTTTACAACCAAAGTCGGATGAGCATGTCTTTGTAGGTTATTTCGAATAACCGTTGCGTATTCCTCCATAACACCGAAGACAAAAGTGTTTGTCACTAAAAATGTCAAGTTTCTCTAGAAGGAATTTTTCATGAAAAGTTAAGTGGGAGGACAATAGTACTTTGATAAGGTTATTGAACCTTAGCTATATGTGCTGAGTTGTGTAGTGCTGGAAAGTGTCCCGGAGGCAGCAACAATGCTCATGGCTCACGTGCCTCAAAGGTTGTGGTCACAGAGGTCTAAGTTACTATTAAACCAAGTAGGTCGGCTAAACAATCAAATACCAAGATTTGAGAGTTATATCATTATTGTTTGACAATAATGAATTGACTACATACAAAGAAGCGATGATGGGCCCAAACTCCATAAAATGGACTGAAGCCATAAAATTCGTAATAGTTCCATACACGAGAAATCAATCTTTGAACTTGGAGACCCTTTGGAAAGGTGTAAAACCTATTGGTCGTATTTGGATCTATAAATAGACATGGATGATTCATATCTATGAAATAGTCGACATTTCAGAAAAAGAGTTTACGACAATGTTCAAGCAGTTGGCTATGACAAGATTTGATCTTTCATAGCGATATTTGGTCTGGATGGATTAATGTAGCAACCACTACATATAATTTTGTTACATGGTAGTTGAACAAACAAAACAAAGTTCTTCTAATAGAATTGTTACCTAGGACGTGTACATGACATGATCCAAAGGGTTTTGTTAATTCAAAGGATGCTAAAAGAGCATGCAAACTTCAATGGTTGAAGTAAGCATCGTGGAGTTGGAATCTTCACCGTGATGAAACTGTTAAAAGGTTTAATTTCATTAGAGACGATGAAGATGCTTGCATTTGCAAGAAATTAAGTGGGAGCGCTGAGACATATTTCTAACACATTATGTGAAAGACATATTGTTTATTGGAGATGATGTATCTTTTGTTGACATAAGTTAAGAATTTCATCTTGATGAAAGACTTAGGGAAAACCCAAATATTTGGCATCAATGTATATATGGATAAATTGAGATTCTAATATGGTTGTGCCAAAAGTACATAGATGAGATATTGAATAAAGTTCAATATGGAAAATACAAGAAAGGTTCTAGCCACACATAAAGGATTGAATCAAGATTCAAGTGTATAGACACTTGGTAAGTGAAACAAAGATTCAAGTATTTTGATACTTGGTGAATGAAATATTATTTTTGATAAATCATACTGTGATATGTACACATCCAGATATGTCCTATGATCTAAATGTTATGAGCATGTACCAAAATGATTCATAAGATGATCATTGGACGATAGTAAGGATATTCTTATGATCTTTGGAAGAACTAATAATATGTTATTTTTGTAGAGGTGACAAATATATTGATAGTTCATTATAAAGTATTACATTGATACTAGTTTTGTCACAAGATACAAATTAAGATTATCTCAATTTTAAACTATGGGTGGCACAATGTAATGGAAAGGAGATTCCATAATGGATTTGGATGAGTTCCGAAGTTAAGACATTGTGACAGATACTACAACAAAAGGCTAAGTATATGACTGCTATTGTAGCAGCAAAAGAGGTCATTTGTGTCAAGTAGTTTGTTATCAAACTAGGTGTGGTTATCAACGAGCTGATACTATGAAAATATATTGTACGACAATAATATCAACATGGTTTAACCCCAAGGAACTAAAGGTCTCACCAAAGGACCAAATTTATACAATGCCATCTCACTGGAGAATGATGCGTAGAGACGCAAAGACATGCAATTACAAACAAGACTGAAAGTGTCGGATCCGAAGATTAGTTAACCATTGGCAATCGTTTATATCCAACATCAGAAGGCCATAGGTGTTGAATGCACAAGTTTTTCAAAACTAGATTATCGACTCTAGTGCAAGTGGGAGACTATTGGAGATATGCCCAGGAGGCAATAATAAAGTAGTTATTATCATATCTTTATCTTTATGATAAATATTTACATCCCATGCTATAATTATATTAACCAGAAACATTAATAGTTGTGTGTTTTGTAAATATAAAAGAGTCCCTAGTAAGCCTCTTGTTAAACTAGCTTGTTGACTAATAGAAGATCATGGTTTCCTGATCATGGACATTGGATGTTATTAATAACAAGGTCATATCATTAGAACAATGATGTGATGGACACACTCCTATAGTAAGCATATCATAATATCAAGTCATTAAAGTTCGTTTGCTACAAAGATTTTAAATACATAGTAACCTAATCCTTCGACCATGAGATCATGTTAATGGCCATCACCAAATGGGTGCTTTGATGACATCAAACACCACTTCGTAACTGGGTGGTTATAAAGGTGGCATTGAGTATTCTGAAAGTACGTGTTGAAGCACATGGATCAAGAGTGGGATTTGTCCATCCATATGACGGATAGATATACTCTAGGCCCTCTCGGTGGAATGTCATCCAATTGGCTTGCAAGCATGTGACTAGGTCATAAGGGATGTCATATCATGGAATGAGTAAAGAGTACTTATCGGTAATGAGGTTGAACTAGGTATAAGAGATACCCATGATTAAACCTCAGATAAGTAAAGTATCGCGAGACAAAGGGAAATTAGTATCATACGTAAATGGTTTATTTGATCACAAAAAGTCAACATAGAAATATATGGGAGCCATAATGGATTTCCAGATTGCTCTAATGGTTATTGATCGGAGAGGTGTCTCGATAATGTCTGCATAGTTCACGAACCATAGGGAGACACACTTAAGGATTCGATGTTGTTTAGTAGATATAGAATATGAGTTGGAGACCAAATGTTGTTCGGAGTCTCGGATTGGATCCAGGACATCAAGAGGAGATCCGGAATGGTCTGGAGAATAAGATTCATATAAGGAAAGTCAATTTCCGGGGTTCAGAAATGTTTCCGGTGTTTTAACCAGAAGCTTCTAGAATGTTCTGGAAGGTCCACCACCCTGGAGGGGGTACTTGGAGTGCACCATACCCTAATGGGATAGGCGCATGGTGCCCTAGGTCAAGTCGGCCAAGGACAAGGAAGAGATAAATCAAACTATAGTTTGAATAGTTAAATCCTAGTTTGAAAAGTCAAATCCTAGTTTGAAAGTCAAAATCCTAGTGGAGGAAGGAAAGGAAACCTTGAGGGAAAAGGTTTCCCTTTCCCTCTCCATTGCCGCCGGCCAAGGGGAGTTGGGGGTGGACTCGGCCAGGGCTGGGAACCCTGGCCGCAGTCCCTCCACCCATATAAGGAGGGGTGGGGCGCCCCCCACAACCTTACCCAAAAACCCTAGTCGCCAGGCGCCTCCTTCTCTCCTCCATACAGCTGCTCCGACTTAGGTGAAGCCCCGCAGTAATCTCTTCTCCACCACCACCACATCGTCGTGTTGTTGGGATTCCGTGGAGATCTACAACCTCCGCTGCCCTGCTGGAACAAGGGAGAGGAAGGTCTTCATCAACTACCGTACGTGTGACCGACTACGGAAGCGCTGCCAAAACATGGCACCAGAAGGATCGTCTACACGATCTTGAGATTGGAAAGTGATCGACTACATGAACCACGAGAAACTGATCTTGTTAAACACTTTGGATCTATGCGGGTTAGTTCTCTACAATCTCGTTGCACCAGTCTCATAGATTAGATCTTGGCTTTGCCATAGATTGGATCTTGGTTTTATGTGTTCATGCGATAGATTTTTTTGTTCTCCATGCTACGAATCCTACATGAACGCGCTCTAAGACATCAGAGTCTCTAGTCAAATCTACGATTCGACTGAACACTCGGGGCTGCTGACATGGGTACACCCTACGGGTGCCTAATGTTAACCTACCCAGTCCAGTCCAGCGGAATCTGATACGTCGTAAACATATCTATAATTTTTGATGTTCCATGCTTGTTTAGTATCCACTTTGCCATGCTTTGTCTAATTTTTGAGGTATTTTTATGAATTTTCTAGGACTAACCTATTAAAAATATGTCGCAATGCCAGTTGCCTGTTTTCTAATGTTTTTGGATTCAGAAAAGCTAGTAAGGAAATATTCTCGGAATTGGACGAGACAAAATCCAAAGTCAATCTTTCATCGAGGAGAACACGGAGTCCAGAGGAGAGACACAGGGGCGCCACAGGGCCGCCACACCCTAGGGTCGCGCGGGCCCACCCTAGGGCGCGCCGCCCTATGGTGTGGGTGCCCTGGCCGCCCTGCCTCGCCTCTTCACCTATATAAATCCCCCGATGCCAAAAACCCTAAGTACCAGAGGAGATCTCCACGAAACATTCCATAGCCGCCACCACCATCGTCCCTAGATGGGGGGATCTGAAGCTCTTCCCGGCACCCTGCCGGAGGGGAGAGATCATCCCAGAGGCCTTCTTCATCACCATGCCAGCCTTCGGTATGATGCGTGAGTAGTTCCGCCTTGTACTATGGGTCCATACAGTAGCTAGATGGTTGTTTTTCCTCCTTTGTGCTATCATGTTTAGATCTTGTGAGATCCGTTCATGATCAAGATCACCTATTTGTAATCATGCATGTTGTTTTTTCAGGGATCCGATGGATATTGAGATTACTATGTCAGATTGATTATTGATTCTATCATGTCTTATGATTATTGATTCTATCATGTCTGTGTTGTTTGAGATCTTGCATGCTCTCCGTTTCTAGTAGCTATCTTGGCCAAGTAGATGCTAGTGACTCCAAGATGGAGTAACTATGCTCGATAGTGGGTTCATGCCTCTATTGAATATGGGGAAGTGACAGAAATCTCTAAGTTTGTAGATGTGATGTTGCCACTAGGGAGAAAACAACAATATTTTGTTCATGGAACAATTGTATTGTTTACTTTACACACATTGCTTAATGCAGTTATCAGTTGCTTGTAACTTAATACTGGAGGGGGTTCGGATGATAACCTGAAGGTGGATTGCTAGTCATAGATGTAGCTGGATGGCGGTCTATGTATATTGTTGTAATTCCCAATCAAATCTCATAGGATCATGAATGTCTAGTATTGCATTGTTATGCCTTGCTCAGTCCTGTCAATTTCCCCGCTGTAATTTGTTTACCCAGCATGTTATATTATCTATCTTAAGGAGAACACCTCTAGTGAACTGTGGACCCCGGTCCAATCTTTACCATTGTTACATCATCTATTGTTATTGTTTACTTTCTACAAGCAACCATTACCTTCCACACTATACGTTTAATCCTTTGTTTTCAGCAAACCAGTGAGATTGACAACCTCACTATAAGTTGGGGCAAAGTCTTGAGTTTGTGTTGTGTAGGATTCCAACTTGCTAGCAACACCTTGGAGTTGTTTCCTTGCTCCTACTGGTTCGATAACCTTGGTTTCATAACTGAGGTAAAATTTGCCGTTGTGCTCATCATACCTTCCTCTTGGGGTCTCCCAACGAAGCTCTACTATTGAGCCGCGTCAAGATATTTTCTCGATCCGTTGCGAGGGAGTTAAGGATAGCTTCACAAGGGGAGTCTTTCACAAGCATTCTCTTTACTTTGTTTTTGTTTTGCTTAGTTCCTTTTGCTTGCTTCCTTTTACCAAAAATTACAAAAAAAATAGTTTCGTTTTTTTTTCAAAAACACAAAAAATTGGTTCCTACTCTAGTTGCTGCTGCTGTTGGTTTGCTTCACCCTTGCAAAAATGAATTATTCTGAGAACACCAAGTTGTGTGACTTCACTAGCACAAACAACAATGATTTTCTGAGTACACCTATTGCTCCACCTGCTCCTGATGCTACGTTTTATGAATTAAGCTTGCTTTGTTGAATCTTGTTATGAAAGAGCAATTTTATGGTGCTAGTTCTGATGATGCTGCTTCCCACCTTAATAACTTTGTTGAACTTTGTGAGATGCAAAAATATAAGGATGTAGATGGAGATATTATTAAGCTTAAATTGTTTCCTTTATCCTTGAGCGGAAAATCTAAAGAATGGTTGCTATCCTTGCCTAGAAATAGTATTGATTCTTGGATTAAATGCAAAGATGCTTTTATTGGAAAATACTATCCTCTTGCTAAGATTATATCTATGAGAAGTGAAATAATGAAATTTAAACAACTTGATAATGAACATGTTGCTCAAGCTTGGGAAAGAATGAAATCTTTGGTAAAGAATTGTCCCACTCATGGACTGACTGCTTGGATGATTATCCAGACTTTTTATGCAGGGTTAAATTTCTCTTCAAGAAATTTGTTGGATTCAGCTGCTGGAGGTACCTTTATGACCATTACTTTGGGTGCTTCAAAAAAGATACTTGATAATTTGATGGTCAACTATTCTGAATGGCACACTGAGAGATCTCCACATGGTAAGAAGGTAAATTCTGTTAAAGAAACCTCCTCTTTGAGTGATAAAATTGATGTTATCATGTCTATGCTTGTTAATGGAAAAGCTCATATTGATCCAAATAATGTTCCTTTAGCCTCTTTGGTTGCTCAAGAAGATCAAGTTGATGTGAACTTCATTAGGAATAATAATTTTGGCAACAATGCCTATGGTAATAATAATTATAGGCATTATCCTCCCAATAATGGTAATACTTATGGAAATTCCTACAACAACAATAGAAGTGCTCCCTCTGAACTTGAAGTCATGCTTAAAGACTTTATTAGTAAACAAACTACTTTCAATAAGACTGTGGAGGAAAAGCTTTTGAATGTTGAGAAAAATATTTAATCTTTGTCTGAAGCACAATCCTCTTTGATTAATAAAATGGCTGCTAAACCTGAAACCTTGGAAAGTACCTTTGCTCCTACTCATGCCATACAAGTTACTATTGATTAAAATGTTAGACTATTATCTAAATTGCATGCTAAGTGGGAAAGAGAATAAGAAATTGCTAGAAACAATAGTGTTTGTACTATTACCACCACCAATATTGATGCTAGTAAACCACAAGAAGTCCCCATTCCTCCTATAACAATGCCTAAAACCAATAAGTCTACTACCTATGATGCTAAGTTTGATTTTGATCTTGATGGTTGCAATATTTCTGAAGTGATTATGTTCCTACAAAAGATTGCTAGAAGTCCTAATGCTAGTGCTATGAATATGGCTTTTACAAAACACATCAGAGATGCTCTCATTAAAATTAAGGAAGAAAAATTCAAACACAAAGCTTATATTCCTAGGAAAGTAGAAGATAGCTGGGAACCCATAATTAATATGCAAGTGAATGACTTTGATCTCAAAGCTTCATGTGACCTTGGTTCTAGTGTCTCTATTATGCCTAGAAAGATTTATGAAATGCTTGATTTACCACCTTTGGAAGAATGCTATTTAGATGTCCCACTTGATGATAATGCTAAGAAGAAACTCATGGGGAGTGTTAATGATGTTCTTATTATGGTTAACAATGCCTATGTCCCTATTGATTTCTATGTTTTGGATGTTGAATGCAATGCTTCTTGTCCTATTACATTGGGAAGACCTTTTCTTAGAACTGTTGATGCCATCATTGATATGAAAGAAGACATCATTAAATATCAATTCCCATTCAAGAAAGATATTGAACACTTCCCTATGAGGAGAGAGAATTTACCTTTTGCTCCTCCTTTTAAAGTAAAATTTGATGTTAATGTTTCTTCATTTGAAAATACTTGATTCTTGCCTTTTGTGCCTAACTTAAAGGCGTTAAAGAAAAGTACTTCTTGGGAGATAAACCAATAGTTTTCTCGAGTATTGGAAGTTATTAGTTCTGTAATAACCTCTCCTTATCCTTTTTATTTGATTTTTGTGCCAAGAATAACCTCTAATGAGAGGGAAGTAAGATTTGGGGAAGTTGTTGTCCTGAAACAGATTTTTGTGCTTCGCTATAAAAAATCGTGAAAAATCTATGTATGTTGGATTGATCTGTAATTTTCTGAATAAATCCCCTAGGTTGTTATCTAACTTTTGTTAGTTCAGCACTTTTCGATTTGAGCAACATAAGATCTTCGAAAAAATCAGTTTCTACCTGCTGGTCTGTTTTGGCAGATTTCTGCCATTATTTGCATTTGTCTCCTATCGATTTCTTTTTGAGTTCTCTTTGGTAAATTGAGATTTTTAAAAGGAATTGCTACAGTATCTTGTGTTTTTAATGAAAGTTCTGCTGTTTTTAAACTAAACCCAAAGGTTTATTACTTTTGAATACACTAATGTTGCTAATGAAGATTGTGTGAAGTTTTGTATGAAGGAAATTTCCAAGTGTAGGGGAAGAATGATGTAGTGAGATGAAGAATGGACAAAATATCAAGCTTGGGGATGCCACCCCATGTCACCCCAAGAAATATTTAAGAGGGACAAGCGTTAAAGCTTAGGGATTCCCAAGGCATCCCGTTCTTCATCAATAAAAATCTCAGATCTCTTTCTAGACACTTTGTTTTTATTGTGTCATGCACTATTGTGTTGTTCTTGGAGCATCTTAGTTTTTGTTTTTGGTTTTCGTTTGCTTAGTTTGCTTGAATAAAGTATTTGGACCCCTTTTTCGCTGTGATGTTTCAAATAAGTTGATTGGTGTTGGAAAAGAGTAGAGAGTTTCATGCTTATAGTGGTACAAAAGAGAGCTTGTTTTGACTGTGACTTAGACTTTATCATGCCATGCTAAATGTTGTTTTGACCTTATTCTTAGTGATTATTGCTGTAGCATGACTTGTTACAAACAATTGAGATTGCTTAATGTGCCTTGAAAGAATCATGTGTTGTTTTAGCATACAAAAGCATAATATTGTGGTATTCTCCTTTGATGCTTTGTTTGGGTTAACTTGGCACCTGGTCACACCATGTTACGACTATGAACCATTCATCTTAGCCTCTATGATCATTTAGTTTTTGACTTGTGGTACCACTTTATGCTTTGATTGATAATGCTTTGTCGCTCTGCATGATTATGGCCATTATTGCTCTCTTAGTTGGTCGCTCCCAGTCTTTTGCTAGCCTCCACTTGTATTGAGTAAGATCTACTCATGCATCCAACTCCCAAGAAATCAAGTTATTCCAAAGTGTCCACTATACATTAATATGCATGGTGTGTTACACCATTCCAAGTATATTATTGTTTTATCTATCTTCCAAATTAAACTTGTTATGTGAAAATTAGTGATTAAAGCTCCACAAACTTGATGGCACACTTTATTTTTCTTGCCCCTAATAAACTTGAACCATTGTTTCATCTATGTTATATATGCTTGCACTTATAAGTTGGAAATTAGCAGAACCGTGATGTCACGGGGAACGCTTTCAACACGTGTAAATATCTACCTAGTTGATATCATGCTCTTTTATTTATGGATGTCGGCGGTGTGAAATAAAAGGGGAGCTTGTAAGTCCATGGAGTTATGTATATGTGTTAGAGAAACGCCTTGGCCGCTAGCCTAAGCCATGCCTAATCATGGTGGAAACTTGCAGCATCACCATAGTGAGCAGTCTATGAAGCATTCTTCTTATAAAAAGAGAGAGATAGAAAAAGAAAAAAAGAGGAAATAAGAGAAAAAAGCACCATTTCCCATGGTAAATAAGAAGATTGCTGAGATGCTCATTGTCTGTTGCCTTGTCATTTTGATATGGGATAGCTCTTGTGTCATGAGGCAAGGGGTAACCCATTGGCGGTTCTCTATGATACACACTTACTTACTATGACAAGAACTTACCGGTAACTAAAGTTGAGTAGCATGAGGAATGACCCTCGTACTCAAGGGACATGAGATTGCCAACTTATACTTTCTAAAACATATACTCCATATTTTGTTCACTTTAACCTTAATCACTTCAGGATGCTTATGATAGGGGCAATGAGAGCTGAAAGGTAACAAGTACCATAATTTTTGGAAGCTCTTTATGAAACTTGAAATCCCTGCTTCCCTTTGAAGGGCCTTTCTTCCACTTTTATATTGAGTATCCACCTTCTATCGTTGGGCACCAATTAAGAGGGCATAGTTGTCATTCTTAGTTCTATGTGCATTGTCCCAAAACTTATTGATTGATTCATAATGTTGATATTGTGTGTTCTTGAACTATTTGTATCTAGTCACCCTTATGAACTTTGAAGGTGTCCTATGCATTTATGTTTTGCTACTCCATGAGGGACAAGTTGAATGCCACTATGCTATGTTTTCTATATGTGAAACAAACAAACGTCTTTCAATGCATTGTTATTCATGATCTTTGTTTGTAGCCTTTTATGTTGCAACATAGTTGATATGTCCTATTGTTAGAACTTCATCTTTCATGATCATGTTTAGATTACTTTGATCCCAACTTTCAATGCTTGCAAATAGTTTGATCAAGATTGTGATGGTGCATGTCACCTCAAAAATTATTCTTTTTATCACTTACCTACTCGAGGACGAGCAGGAGTTAAGCTTGGGGATGCTTGATACGTTGTAAATGTATCTATAATTTTTGATGTTCCATGCTTGTTTAGTATCCACTTTGCTATGCTTTGTCTACACTTTGAGGTATTTTTATGCATTTTCTGGGACTAACCTATTAACAAGATGATGTAGTGCCAGTTGCATGTTTTCTGTTGTTTTTGATTTTAGAAAATCTAGTAAGGAAATATTCTCGGAATTGGACGGGGCAAAAGCCAAAGTCAATATTTCACCAAGGAGAACACGAAGTCCAGTGGAGAATCGAAGGGGAGCCACAGGGCCGCCACACCCTAGGGCCACGCGGGCCCACCCTAGGGCGTGTTGACCTATGGTGTGGGCGCCTTGGCTGCTCCCTTCCTCGCCTCTTTGTCTATATAAAGCCCTTGATGCCAAAACCCTAATTACCCAAGGAGATCTCCACGAAACAGTTTGTAGCCGCCGCCACCATCGTCCCTAGATCGGGGGGATCTGACGCTCTTCCCGGCACCCTATCGGAGGGGAGAGATCATCCCAGAGGCCTTATTCATCACCATGCCAGCCTCCGATATGATGCGTGAGTAGTTCCACCTTGTACTATGGGTCCATATAGTAGCTAGATGGTTGTTTTTCCTCCTTTGTGCTATCATGTTTAGATCTTGTGAGCTCTGTTCATGATCAAGATCATCTATTTGTAATCATGCATGTTGTATTTGAGGGGATCCGATGGATATTGAGATTACTATGTCAGATTGATTTTTTACTCTATCATGTCTTATGATTATTGATTCTATCATGTCTGTGTTGTTTGAGATCTTGCATGCTCTCCGTTTCTAGTAGCTATCTTGGCCAAGTAGATGCTAGTGACTCCAAGAGGGAGTATTTATGCTCGATAGTGGGTTCATGCCTCTATTGAATCTGGGGAAGTGATAGAAATCTAAGGTTGTAGATGTGTTGTTGCCACTGGGGAGAAAATAACAATCTTTTGTTCATGGAATAATTGTAATGTTTACTTTACACACATTGCTTAATGCAGTTATCCGTTGCTTGCAACTTAATACTGGAGGGGGTTCGGATGATAACTGAAGGTGAATTACTAGTCATAGATGCAATTGGATGGCGGTCTATGTATATTGTTATAATGCCCAATCAAATCTCATAGGATCATGAATGTCTAGTATTGCATTGTTATGCCTTGCTCAGTCCCGTCAATTGCCCCACTGTAATTTGTTTACCCAATATGTTATGTTATCTATCTTAAGGAGAACACCTCTAGTGAATTATGGACCCAGTCCAATATTTACCATTGTTACATCATATACTGTTATTGTTTACTTTCTACAAGCAACCATTACCTTCCATACTATACGTTTAATCCTTTGTTTTTAGCAAACCAGTGAGATTAGCAACCTCGCTGTAAGTTGGGGAAAAGTCTTGAGTTTGTGTTATGCAGGATTTGTTTCCTTGCTCGTACTGGTTCGATAACCTTGGTTTCATAACTGAGGGAAAATTTGCTGCTGTGCTCATCATACCTTCCTCTTGGGGTCTCCCAACGAAGCTCTACTATTGAGCCGCGTCAGAATCTCATGAAGAAATTTACCCCTGATGGCGAAGGCCGGAAGGATTTCGGATGACCCAAGCCCAAGAAGGATGCGACTCCTTGGAGGACACATTTTCTTTAGATAGAGATTCAAAGGGAAAAACCTTAAACTTGTAACCGACTCGGCCTATCTCCGGGACATGGCCTATCTATATAAAGGCCAGGAGGGCATGGCGAGGAGGGCACCACACAACCCTAGATCTCATCTGCATACCCCTGTAACCTTTGGCTTCACCATTAATCGAGAGTAGACAAGCAAGAGTAGGGTTTTCCCTCCGGGGGCCTAAACCTGGGTAATTCCTTTGTCCCGTGTAGCTTGTTTGCTAGACGTTCCGCGATCTCCAGCGTTCACTCCTTCTCCAAAACCCAAGTCCATAACAATGGGCATTGACAAGTCGAACCCTCATCAAGCGGCCTCTGCTGCTCGCCGCTCGTAGCAACGCCACTAACCGTCGGTAGCAAAGCCTGGCCGCCAGCAAGGCCGACCACCTCTTATAGCAAGCCTGGCCACCCCTTGTAGCAGTATCCATGACCGCACCAGCACCACGACATGGGCGGGCAGCACCACAACCGACATCGGCAGAAGGTGCTCGCGACAACATCACCATCGGCGCGGGCAGTGCCACCGACTCACACGGACAACGCTACACCAAGGCGGGAAGGATCACCACCGATGTGGGCAGCATCGCCATCGGCGCCGGCAGCATCACCACCGGCGCCGGTAGCGCCACCGTCGCGCACAGACAACGCTATACCGAGGCGGGCAGGACCACCACCAGGTGCTGATGGACCTTGGGCGGTGTCGAACCCCGAGAAGGAGCGGCGCCGACGGGATCTTGAGTCTTGGACCGGGGAGATCACCAGAGAATGGGGATAGAAGGACAATGTGGAGGCCGCGGGGCACGCGTGGTAGGTGGGTGAGAACTAGAGAAGGGGATAAAGAGATAAGAAGAAGGGATAGGGCATGCGTGATGGAGCGGTTCCATTGTCTGGGGATGAGTATCATTTTCCTTTTTTTTCTTAGAGACGTTGAGCTTTTTACCTAAGCAGGCCCAAAAGCATGGTCATATGGGCATGCAACGATAGCTAAGGGCATCTTCATCGGGGAGACTCAACCCGTTTGAGCGCGTTCTAAACGGTCCGCACGGACTCGCGGGACGTGAGCGGTGTTCCAGCGTGACGATCCATCCGGACTAACTCGGGATGAACCGACCCATCCTTCACCCAAATCTGATGTAGGATGGATCTTTCCGAATAGACGCAAACGCTGGCCTGTTCCATTGTTGTAGCAGAGCGGCCCAGTTGGCAGTCATACTATGGGCCTTCTTCTCTCTTCTCTCTTAAGCTGTCCAGTCTCTCTTTTGGGTTGGCCAAATAAAATAAGACAATTAATTCTAAAAAACAATTTGGATCATGCTGATGTACGCAGCTGGCATCGGACCACGACCTAAAAACGCCTGTGGCTCCATCCACACGACTAAATCTGTCTGTTTAGGTATCCCGGCGGAGATGCCCTAAGCCGGCCTTCCGCAGCCCCGAAAGATCATTATGCCAACATGGACAAATGTCCTCCGGGTAAAACAAGGTCAACTCGGATTTATGCATTGACAGTACGTTAAGTAGCGACGCTGATCTAGCGCCGGCGCCGCTTATTATACTCTGCGCGTGCACTGGTGGTCAATCTCTTGGGCGTGCGGGACTCGTGTAGTTGTGTTTGCACTTATCGCTCTCACTGCTTGGGCTACATCAATTAGGACTGATAATTTTCTACTGTTCACTGAAAAACTTGAACTGCTAAATAGCTCTATGTTGCCTCGTCGGTTCGGCGGGTGAAAATGGATTCGGTGCACCTCGCAAATGTTTTTAAGAAACAGAGCGACGGAAAGAACATCAATACACCAGATGAGTGGCGTGGTCTCCCGAATGATGTGTGTGTTTTGCATAATTTCTAGTAACTATCTTGCTAAATTGTTTTGACTACATGGAGAAACTGAGCTCGTGTGGGTCTCTTGGTTTTTTTGTGAAATGTTTATTTTACATTTCTAGCACGCCACGGATTGCTATCACACCTCCTTTTTTTAGTGAAATGCCAAAAGTCATATATTAAGATCAGTCAACCCTTATAGAACCATCCTTGAATAACATGAAAGTTACACACAAATCCCTAGGGAAAACGGTACCATCTTCCACATGCACTCATCGGTTGCGTGCCATGAGTGAAGATCGATGATGCCTATGGACCTCCGTACCACATCGGAGCCAGGAACAGTCAGAGCAGAAGACACCAAGGACAGTGATCCGAGACATATCGCCATCCCGGAGACAAAAACAACAAAGAGAGATGGGCGACAACCACAGATCCAGCCAACTAGATCTAGAGAGACTTGACCTCGCTAAAACTTCGACAAAGCCATGGATATAGGCAAATCTTGCCGAGTAGGAAAGTCACTAGCGTACCATGACATGTAGACAACTGAAGAACAGGAAGAGATAACTAGATCTACCACTCCAACAAACGATTCCCGTCATCTCCACCATAGCTTGTTGTCGGTTGACAAACCTTAACTTAAGTACCAATAGCGTCAAGCGCAGGTATGGCGTCCCCACCCCCTCCAACCTATAGAGTGGCAAGCAGATGAGGTGGGGACTCGTCGATTGATGGCCGGGGACAGAGGAGAGTGGATGAAGGAAGGGTGGTAGCTAGGGTTGAACCCTAGATCTCCTTTGGGGTCTTGCATGAGAGGATTATTTTGATAGTGATGTTAACCTAGGCAGAAACGATGACCCATTGGGGTCTCGTGTTGCATGTTATATATGTGGAATAGCCTCACTGTGGCGTGTACATGTTGGACATGTATACATGTTGGAGTACTACTCCATACCGTATACATGTAGAGGTGTATTACATCTAACAGCCCCCCTTAATCTAAACTGTGGAGGACTACGAAAAAGATTTAGATTACGTCTAAACTCATGAAGATTCTTGACAGGAAGTGCCTTTGTGAAGCCATCTGCGACTTGGTCCATGCTGGAGACAAACCGAATGTCCAACTGTTTATTGGCAACACTTTCATGTACAAAGTGAAAATCTATCTCAATATGCTTTGTGCGAGCATGAAATACTGAGTTTGCAGAAAGATATGTAGCTCCCAGATTATCACACCATAAACACGGTTTTTCCTTCAGTTTAACTCCAAGTTCACACAAAAGAACTTCAATCCATATCAATTTGACTGTAGCATTGGCTAAAGCCTTGTATTCTGCTTCTGTACTAGAACGTGACACTGTTGCTTGTTTTCGAGCACTCCAGGAAACCAAGTTAGGACCAACAAAGATGGCAAAACCACCAGTGGAGCGTCTTTCTTCATGACAGCCAGCCCAATCTGCATCTGAAAAAGCACTCAGAAGAGTAGAGGATGACTGCTGAAAATTTATACCAATTTTTACAGTATCTTTGATATATCGCAGTATCCTCTTGACCGCTGACCAGTGAGAAGTCATAGGAGCATGAAGATACTGACAAACTTTGTTAATAGCAAATGATAAATCTGGACGTGTTGATGTAAGATATTGAAGAGCACCAGCAATACTACGATACCTTGTGCTGTCTTCAGAACCAAGCGGTTCCCCATCATGCTATGACAAGGACTCGGTAGAAGACAAGGGTGTTGGTGCAGCCTTATAGTCTGTCATGCCAACTTTGGCTAGAATATCTGAAGCATATTTTTCCTGTGTAAGAACAAGTCCATTGTCCAATTTCTGAACTTCCATGCCTAAAAATAATGTAAGTCTCCAAGATCTTTGATAGCAAAATCTTTATTCAAATATTTGACAAGAGCCGAAATAGCATCATCTGAGGAGCTCGTTACTATTATATCATCAAAATATATAAGCACATAGATAGTAATCCCTGACCTCTGATAAAGGAAGAGAGATGTATCGGCCTTGGATGGAATAAAACCAAACTCACGAAGCTTTGAACTCAAACAAGAGAACCAAGCACGTGGAGCCTATTTGAGACCATAGAGAGCTTTATCAAGCATGCAAATGTGATGTGGAGCATCAGGATCTTCAAATCCGGGGGGTTGTTTCATATAGACCTCCTCTTCCAGAATACCATGTAAAAACGCGTTCTTAACATCTAGCTGCCGAAGACTCCATCCCTGGGAGACTGAAATAGCAAGAACCGCCCTAATTGTGGCAACCTTCACACCTGGGCTGAATGTATCTTCAAAATCAATGCCATAGCATTGCCGAAAACCCTTGGCAACAATGCGAGCTTTATAACGGTCAATAGTACCATCAGCACGACGCTTGATATGATAGACCCATTTACAGTCAATTAAATTTTTGTTGGAGCTTGGTGGCACAAGATGCCAAGTGTTATTCTGCAGGAGAGCATGATATTATTCCTCCATACAAGGGCGCCAATGAGCATCCTCGAGAGCTTACGAGAGCGAGCAAGGTTCACCTGAGGAGGTAAGCAAGCCATATCTAACAGTTCCATCAGTTCCATCAGTGTACTTTTTCGGACGACGGATACCTTTTGCAGACGTGTGCACACTCTAGAAACAGGAAGAGCAGCTGCATCATTAGCCACAGAGGATCTGACCGCCATTGTCAAGGGGATAGCAGACACGGCCGGACATCGCCAGGAAGGCTCGGCTCGCAACGTGGCGAGCGGCGACAGTCGCGGAAGGACGCGTCCCGAGCTAGTCTGGGGCGGCGACGTGGCACGCTAGGGCTGGGGCTGGTGCACGGGCGACGAGGCGGCCGGACCAGCGGGACACGGCGATAGAACGCACGCAGGCGAGTCAGGGCGTGACAGCGGATCATCCTCGGGATCCGTGCGCGCAGACGGGGCAGCACCTAGATTAGCCTCGTGTCCAGTGCTGCTGGCAGCTTGTGGTGTTGTTATTTCATGTTCAGGAATCTCCGTGTCGTCTCCGTTTTCGCTCAGATTTGTGTCTGTGTGTTCAATCTGATGCACTGTCATCTGCAACAGTAATCTTAGCAATATTTTGGTCATGGTTAGTCACAATAGGTATGTAATGCATATGCATGTGTTCATCAACTTGTGCATCCCCAGTATCGGAAGATGTAGATGGAGGATCAAGAGGCAATAAGAGGAGTTCTTGACGAAGGCTTTGACCAACATTTGGATGTAGGGATGCAAAAGGAAAAAACGTTCTCATCGAAAACAACATCTTGAGAAATATACACCCGACCAGTCTTAACATCAAGACATTTAACTCTCTTGTGAAGAGGACTATATCCTAGAAAAACACATTGTTTGGATCGATAGGCAAGCTTACGAGTATTATAGAGATGAAGATTAGGCCAGCAGGCGCAGCCAAAAATTCAAAGAGACTCATAGTTGGTCTTGTTGGAATTATGCCCTAGAGGCAATAATAAAGATGTTATTATTATAATTCTTGTTCATGATAAAGTTTATATTCCATGCTAGAATTGTATTAAGCGGAAACTTTAATACTTGTGTGGTTTGTGAACAACACCGTGTCCCTAGTACGCCTCTATGGACTAGCTCATTGATCAATGATGGTTAAGGTTTCCTAACCATAGACATGAGTTGTCAATTGATAATGAGATCATATCATTGGGATAATGATATGGTGGATAGACCCAAACTAAGCGAAGCAATTAGATCGTGTCATCGTGTTCGTCTTTGCGAAGCTTTTCTTATGTCAAATATTGTATTCCTTAGACCATGAGATAATGCAACTCCCTGGTATCGGAAGAAAGCTTTGAGGTCATCAAACGTCATCCTATGAGAGGGTGATCATAAAGGTGTCTCTCAGGTGATCGGAAAGTATCATTGGGTTGTATGTATCGAGATGGGATTTGTCCTCCCAAGTCGGAGATATACTTGGGCCCACTTTCGGTAATCGATATCAACACCGCTTGCAAGCATGTGGTTAAGGAGTTGATCACAAAGTGATATCGGATTACGAGTAAAGTACTTTGTGAGCGAGATTGAACTAGGTATGACGATACCGACGATCGAATCTCGGGCAAGTAAAATATCGTGAGAAGGAATATATATATGGGATTGATTGAATCCTGGCATCGTGGTTCATCCGATATGATCATCGATGAATGTGTGGGAGTCAATATGGGTGCCCAGACCCATTGTTGATTATTGATAGAAGATCATGTACGCATATTCTCGAACCAGCGGTCACACTTAACGTGTCTTGGCGCTAGGATAGATTGGATAATTGGTTTATGAGTTTTTGTTGAGTCTCGGATGGGATCCGGGATATCACGAGAGGTTCGAATGGTCCGGAGAATAAGATTCATATAAGGCGGTGCAGTTTTGGAGTTGAATTGTTCGGTTAATCGGTATTATCTGGAAGCTTCTAGAACCTTCGGAAGGGGGCCAACTTGGTCCCACCTTAGGGAGGGGCATGGGCCTATGAGGGAGTGTCCTGGCCGCATTGGGCCAGGGCACAAGGCCCCATAGGGCCCAGCCGATCCTAGAGAGTTTAAATCGTTTAAACTAGAGATAAGATAGGGTTTCTAGAAGGGAGAGTTTAAATCGTTTAAACTAGAGATAGACTTGGAGGATGGGCAAGGGCTGGCCGCACCCCCCTCTATATATAGAGGGCTGGTGCGCCCCCTCCCCCCCCCACCTACACCGTCCGCCCAACCCGAGTAGCCCAGCGGCCGTCCGCTCTCCCTCCCATTTGTTTGTGGCGAAGCCTCCGCAGAAATTCTCCACCATATACACCACGTCGTCGTGTTGTAGATCCAATCTATCTCTCCACCCTACTTGCTGGTCCGAGGAAGGAGGCGCCGAGGTGCTGCGTGTGCATCTCACGGAGGCACCGCCACTTGTGGTGCTAGATCGGATCGAATCGCGATGAGGAGAAGCGAGTACGACTACATCACCCATGTTCCGAGCGTTCCATTGCGAATCTTCAAGGGTATGAAGATCTAATCCAATCTCTCTCGTTGTTTGCATCTCCTAGATTAGATCTTGGCTTTCCCTCTGTTCTCTTCCGTAGAAAATTTTGATTTGCTATGCTGCGAAACCCATCAGTGGTATCAGAGCTAGATCTATGCGTAGATGTGTTTAACGAGTAGAACGCAACATGGTTGTTGCGGGCGTTGATGTTTTCTGTTGCAAGCCTCTTGTTTGTGTTCTTCTTATGACGCGGGATAGTGAGATTGAAGCGGTCCAGGCCAACCTTCTGTGACGCCGTTGTGAGACCGGCTCCGCACTTGACGTGTGGCTTGTACCACACATGCGGTGGTGGATGTCGATTTCTCTCACTATAGTTGTCATGGGATTAACACCGGAGTTTGGCAACCATAATATCACCGTTGTGGCTTTCCGTAGGTAAGAATCGTTCTTAGCATCTACTCCCATAAGCCACGTAAAACATGCAACAACAAAGTAGAGGCGTCTAACTTGTTTTTGCAGGGAGTGTTTTCTGTGATATGGTATGGCCCAAGATGTGATGTGTATATTGTATGCGATGATCATGTTTTGTAATGTTTCACGACTTGCATGTCGATGAGTACACAACCGGCAGGAGCCATATGGTTGTCTTTATAATTGTGTATGACCTACGAGTCAACTTCTTATACGCCATGTAATATCTTTACTTTATCGCTAAGTAGTTAGCAATAGTTGTAGTTGCTATTCGTGGTGGAGGCAATCATGGTGGAGTGATGGAGATCATGCCGGAACGCACAAGATGAAGATCATTGCGCGAAGATTGGCTATACCATGTCACATAAAGTTATATGCATGTGATGTTTATCCTTTTATGTATCTTATCATGCTTAGATCGCGACGGTAGCATTATAAGATGATTCCTCACTTAAAGATCAAGATAAAAACTGTTTTCTCCCCAAGTATGCACCGTTGCGAAAGTTAACGTGTCCAAGCATCACGTGATGATCGGGTGCTATAGACTCTCGCTCACATACAACGGGTGCAAGCCAGTTTTACACGCTGAAATACTTGGGTCTAGCTTGACGAGCCTAGCATGTCTGAGACATGGCCTCGGAACACAAGAACCGAAAGGTTAAGCATGAGTCATATGAATGATATGATCGACACCGTTGTCCACCATTGAAACCACATCTCTTCTCGTGAAGATCGGATTAGGTGTGGTGAATTTGGATCGTGTTCACTAAACAACTTGAGGGATGTTGAATTTAGTGGGAGTTCATCTAGTAATTTGATTAAGTTGAACTATTTATCATGAACATAGTCTAAATTGTACTTGCAAATACTGAGATCACATGGCCAAGTCCAACTTCAACTTCAACGTTTTGCTGAGAAAGAAAAGCTTAGAAACAATGGGTCTAACTTCACCAAATGGTTCCGCAATCTAAGAATCATTACATGCGGAGGACAAAAGGACTATGTCCTTGAGAAAGCGTTAGGTAACCCCTTTGCAAGAATCGCGGCTGATGAGAAAGCTGTCATCGATCGCGCAAAGATGATTATGGTGTGATTAAGAGCACCATGTTGTTTGCTATGGAACCGAACTTCAAAATCGTTTTGAAAACTATCCGGGCCCTTTGAGATTCTCGAGGAGCTGAAAACCATGTTTCGGACTCAGGCCCGCTCGAGAGATATGAGATCTGAGAAGTTCTTTAGCGCAAGATGGAGGAAGGGAGTTCCGTTAGTGAGCACGCCATTAAGATGTCTGGCTACACTCAACGCCTTGAGCAAGCGGATCGCAAGATTCGGAGGAGCTCAAGATTGTGAGTTCGCAATCACTCCTCCCAGCTACAAAAGTTTTGTAGTGACTCATAATCAGATTGGTTCCATCGATACGATCACCGAGCTCTTCGCAAAGCTGAAGGCTGCGGAGGTGGACATCAAGAAGGATAATCATGTGTTGATGGTCAACAAGCCCTCCTTTAAGAAAGGTAAAGGTGCAAAGAAGCCCTTCAAGAAGGCGGCAGCGCAATGCCCTGCCGAGAAGAAGCTTAGGTCTGGTCCCAAGCCGGACAATCGAGTGCTTCTATTGCAAGGACAAGGGTCCTTTGGGCGCTTGTCCGAAGTACTTAGCGGACAAGAAGGTTGGCACCATCAAAGGTATATTTGATATACATGTTATTGATGTTTTCCTTACTAGCCCTCGTTGTAGTGCACGGGTATTTGATCGGTTCGGTTGCTAATATTTGTAACTCGAAGCAGGAGCTACGGAATAGACGGCTTGCGAGGATGAGGTGACGATGGCGTTGGCAGCGGATCAAGAGTTGATGTGATGGTCGTCAAGACGCTCTCCTTAGTTTTACCTTGGGATTAGTTTTAAACCTTAATAAATGTTATTATGTGCTGCGTTGAGCATGAACATTATTTCTGGATCGTGTTTATTGCAAGGCGGTTATTCATTTAAATCGGAGAATAATGGTTGTTCTATTTATATGAGTAACATCTTTTATGGTCATGCACCTCTTGTGAATGGTTTATTTCTTCTAAACCTTGAAAGGGATGAAACACACATCCATAACATTGAGGCTAAGAGATGCAAAGTAGATAGTGATAATACTACTTATTTGTGGCACTTCGTCTAGGTCATATTGGTGTAAAGCGCATGAAGAAACTCCATTCGATGGACTTTTGGAGTCTCTTGATTTTGAATCATTTGACACATGCGAACCATGCCTCATGGGCAAGATGATCAAAACCCGTTCTCCGGTATGATGGAGCGAAACAACGGACTTGTTGGAAATCATACATACCGATGTATGCGGACGATGAGTGTTTCGACGCGCAGTGGATATCGCTATTTTCTCACTTTTACCGATGACTTAAGTAGATATGGGTATATCTATTTAATGAAACATAAATCTGAAACGTTTGAAAAGTTCAAAGAATTTCAGAATGAAGTGGAGAACCATCGTAATGTAAAGATTAAGTTTCTACGATCCGATTGTGGGGCGAATATTTGAGTTATGATTTTCTCACGCATCTCAAAGCAAGTGGAATCGTTTCACAACTCACGCCATACGGAACACCACAGCGCAATGGTGTGTCGAGCCGGAATCGAACCCTATTAGATATGGTCGATGATGTCTCTTACTGATTTGCCGTTATCATTTTGGGGTTATGCATTAGAAACGCTGCATTCACTTTAAATAGGGCTCCATCTAAATCCGTTGAGGCGACACCGTATGAACTGTGGTTTGGTGCTAAACCTAAGTTGTCGTTTCTTAAAGTTTGGGGATCTGAAGCTTCGCCAAGAAGTTGATGCGGACAAGCTCGAACCCAAAGCGGAGAAATGCGTCTTCATAGGATACCCTAAGGAAACAATTGGGTATACATTCTATCACAGAACCGAAGGCAAAGTGTATTAAGCAAATAACGGTTCCTTTCTTGACAACGAGTTTCTCTCGAAAGAAGTGAGTGGGAGGAAAGTAGAGCTAGACGAGGTTATTGAACCTTCTCTTGAATTGGAGAGTAGCGCAGCACCTGAAATTGTTCCATGCGCTGCACCAACAATAGAGGAAGCTAATGACAAGGATCATGAAGCTTGGACGATCTGCTCTTGAGCGTCGCAGTCGACAAGGTCGCGTGCCCCTCCGAGTGGTACGGCAACCTGTCTTGTTGTCTTGTTAGTAGAAGACAATGAACCTACAAACTATGAGGCGATGATGAGCCCGGACTGGAGAAATGGCTAGAAGCCATGAAATCAATTGGGATCCATGAGCGAAAACCAAGTATGGACTTTGGTGGACCCTCCTAGCGACCGAAAGGCCGTTGAGTGCAAATGGATCTTCAAGAAGAAAATGGACGCGGATGGTAATGTTACCGTCTATAAAGCACGGCTTGTTGCGAAAGGTTTTTGACAAGTTCAAGGTGTTGACTACGATGAGACTTTCTCTCCGTGGCGATGTTTAAGTCCATTCGGATTTTATTAGCAATTGCTGCGTTTCATGATTATGAAATATGGCAAATGGATGTCAAGACTGCTTTCCTCAATGGCAACATTGATGAAGAGTTGTATATGATGCAACCCGAAGGTTTTGTCGATCCTAAGGATCTTTGATAAAGTATGCGAACTTCAGCGTTCCATTTATGGATGAAGCAAGCATCTCGGAGTTGGAACCGTTTTGATCAAGTGATCAAGAGCTTTGGATTTGTTCCAAATTGCTATGAAGCTTGCATCTACAAGAAAGTGAGTGGGAGCTCGGTGGCGTTTACGGTACTATATGTGGATGACATATTGATTATTGGAAATGACATCAACATGCTTAACGATGTGAAGAGTTATTTGAACAAGTGTTTTCAATGAAAGACCTAGGTGAAGTCGCTTATATATTGGGCATCAAAATCTATAGAGATAGACAAAAGGCGCTGATAGCTTTAAGCGGTACATACCTAGACAAAGTTACGAAAAGGTTCAGAATGGATAAGGCATTGAAAGGTTCAAAGCCTATGTTGTCGAGTAAGATATTGAGCAAGGCTCGGTGTCCACTACGGTGAAATGATAGGGAAGCTATGATAAAAGTGCCTTATGCATCGGCCAAAGCATCCATCATGTATGCCATCTTGTGTACTAGACGGATGTGTCCAATGCTCTTAGTTTGACGAAAAGATATCAAAGTGATCGAGTGGAACCTCGACAGCCGTGAAGAACATCCTAAGGTACCTAAATAGGACTAAAGAAATGTTCTTAGTCTATGGGGTGATGAACACTCGTCGTAAAGGTTACGTCGATGCTAGTTTCGACACCGACAAGGATGATTGTAAATCTCAGACAGGATACGTGTATATTTTGAATGGAGGAGCTGTGAGCTGGAGAAGCTGCAAGCAAAGCGTGATCGCGGGATCTACAGTAGAAGCGGAATACATGGCTGCTGCAGAAGCGTCAAGTGAAGGAGTTTGGATCAGAAACTTCATCACTGAGCTTGGCGTGGTTCCAAGTGCATTGGACCCACTGGAAATATTGTGTGACAACACTGGCGCCATAGCACTCGCTAAGGAACCAAGATATCATCCAAAGACCAAGCATATCAACCGCAAGTTTCATATAATCCCAGATTATATAGCAGATGGAGATCTGAAGATCAGCAAAGTACATACAAATCTGAATGTAGCAGATCCATTGACTAAACCTCTTCCACGTGTAAAACATGATCAACACCTCAGTGCCATGGGTGTGAGATTGTTGCCAAATGTAAACTAGATTATTGACTCTAGTGCAAGTGGGAGACTGTTGGAATTATGCCCTAGAGGCAATAATAAAGATGTTATTATTATAATTCTTGTTCATGATAAAGTTTATATTCCATGCTAGAATTGTATTAAGCGGAAACTTTAATACTTGTGTGGTTTGTGAACAACACCGTGTCCCTAGTACGCCTCTATGGACTAGCTCATTGATCAATGATGGTTAAGGTTTCCTAACCATAGACATGAGTTGTCAATTGATAATGATATCATATCATTGGGATAATGATATGGTGGATAGACCCAAACTAAGCGAAGCAATTAGATCGTGTCATCGTGTTCGTCTTTGCGAAGCTTTTCTTATGTCAAATATTGTATTCCTTAGACCATGAGATAATGCAACTCCCTGGTATCGGAAGAAAGCTTTGAGGTCATCAAACGTCATCCTATGAGAGGGTGATCATAAAGGTGTCTCTCAGGTGATCGGAAAGTATCTGTTGGGTTGTATGTATCGAGATGGGATTTGTCCCTCCCAAGTCGGAGAGATATACTTGGGCCCACTCGTGTCGATATCAACACGCTTGCAAGCATGTGGTTAAGGAGTTGATCACAAAGTGATATCGGATTAAACGAGTAAAGTACTAACGTGAGCGAGATTGAACTAGGTATGACTGCAACGATCGAATCTCGGGCAAGTAAAATATCGTGAGACGAAGGGAATATATATATGGGATTGATTGAATCCTGGCATCATGGTTCATCCGATATGATCATCGATGAATGTGTGGGAGTCAATATGGGTGCCCAGACCCCGCTGTTGATTATTGATAGAAGATCATGCGCATATTCTCGAACCCGCAGGTCACACACTTAACGTGTCTCGGCTAGGATAGATTGGATAATTGGTTTATGAGTTTTGTTCGGAGTCTCGGATGGGATCCGGGATATCACGAGAGGTTAGGAATGGTCCGGAGAATAAGATTCATATAAAGGCGGCAGTTTTGGAGTTGAATTGTTAGGGTTAATCGGTATTGACAGGAAGCTTCTAGAACCTTCGGAAGGGGCCAACGTGGTCCCACCTTCCGGGAGGGGCATGGGCCTATGAGGGAGTGTCCTGGCCGCATTGGGCCAGGGGCACAAGGCCCCATAGGGCCCAGCCGATCCTAGAGAGTTTAAATCGTTTAAACTAGAGATAAGATAGGGTTTCTAGAAGGGAGAGTTTAAATCGTTTAAACTAGAGATAGACTTGGAGGATGGGCAAGGGCTGGCCGCACCCCCCTCTATATATAGAGGGCTGGTGCGCCCCCTCCCCCCCACCTACACCTTCCTCCAAACCCTAGTAGCCCTGCTGCCTTCCTCTCTCCCTCCCGACTGTTTGTAGGCGAAGCCCTGCTGCAGAAATTCTCCACCATATACACCACGCCGTCGTGTTGTAGATCCAATCTATCTCTCCACCCTACTTGCTGGTCCGAGGAAGGAGGAGACATCGAGGTGCTGCACGTGTGCATCTCACGGAGGCACCGCCACTTGTGGTGCTAGATCGGATCGGATCGCGAGGAGGAGAAGCGAGTACGACTACATCACCCACGTTCCGACGAACGTTCCGCTGTGCGAATCTTCAAGGATATGAAGATCTAATCCAATCTCTCTCGTTGTTTGCATCTCCTAGATTAGATCTTGGCTTTCCCTCTGTTCGCTTCCGTAGAAAATTTTGATTTGCTATGCTGCGAAACCCATCAGGTCTTAACACCAAGAATACGCTCTACAGGGGTATCAAAGTGTATGACCTTGCTTGGAAGAAGGTTTATGAGAAAAGTGGCAGTGAGAAAGGCATCATCCCAAAATTTAAGAGGCATAAAAGCATTAGCAAGAAGGGAAAGACTGACTTCAACTATATGTCTGTGCTTGCGTTCGGTAGAGCCGTTTTGAGGATGGGCATGTGGGCAGGAAACATGATGGACAATGCCAACTTTTTGAAAGAAGCTATTAAGTTTTTCATATTCACCGCCCCAATCAGTTTGCATGGTTTTGATCTTAGTGCCAAATTGACGTTCAACATATTGTTGAATGTTAAGAAAAACTTGATAAACATCACATCATTTCTTAAGCAGGAATATCCAAATAAATTTACTATAATCATCGATAAAGCTTACATAGTATGAATTCTTGCCAACAGACAGAGGTGCTGGATCCCAGACATCAGAGAAAACTTGTTCCAAAGGAACAGTAGAAACACTGGTAGACATAGGGTATGGAAATTGATGACTCTTGGCTAACTGACATGAATCACACACGTAAGGTGTTGTTTTTGGAGTATACGAAATTTTATGTTTCCTAAGAATCTGCTGCCCCACAAAGGAAGAAGGATGTCCTAAACAATGATGCCATGTGGAGGAAGAAGGCTTGATGGTCAGGAAGGCTTGCTTGGAGGCGTCGGTGATGTGGGGTATGAGGGGGTAAAGGCCGTTAGAACACGAACGTTTAAACAGTATTCTCCGGATGGCCTGATCCTTAATCAAAAAGAAGAAGGGGTGAAATTCAACGAAGACATGATTATCAAGTGTAAAGCGGTGAATAGAAAGCAAATTCTTAGAAGCACTAGGAACATGAAGAATATTATTAAGATGCATACTATGATATGGGGTGTAAAAAGTTGAATGACCAACATGAGCAATTTGCATACCGTTACCATTGGCCGTGTGGACGCGATCTCGTCCAGTGTACTCCTCATGAGTAGAGAGGTTGCTCAACTCTCCAGCAACGTGGTTTGTAGCACCATTATTAGAATACCAATTTGTATCAAATCCATATAAGGCCATGTGGGCGGCCTTGGTATCACGATCATCATCATCAGAATCATTGTCTTTGTCATATCTCCACCAGCAGTCACTTGCAGGGTGGCCATGAATTTTGCAAATCTGACACGTGGTGTCCACATAGGGTGTGGGAGCACGACCGTGACGGCGACGGTCATAGCGGTCACCATCATCATGACGACGCATAGGGGTGACACCATCACGCCTGGGATCATCACGGCGACGGGGAGCATCGTCATCTCGGCGGCGACGGTCATCATCACGGCGACGAGGAGGATCTTCACGGCGTCGATCATTACGGCGCCAGTCATCACGACGTCCAGCATCATCTCCGCGACCACCATCATCACGGCGGCGGTCACGGTCATCATCAACACGGTCACGGTCATTACCTCCTCGAGGATCACGGCCACGGCGAGCAAGATTGGCATGAAGGGTGAACGAGTCACCCGAGGCTTGTAGGTAGGCTTGGCGCACATCATGGGCGCTGATCTGATCAAAGAGCTCATCTAGAGTCATGCAGGATTGCCATTAACGGCAAAAACAACATCATTGTAGGAGCCATCAAGACCACGGAGGATGTAGCCAACAAGTTCATCATCATCGACGGGCTTGCCCATTGCAGCAAGCTCAGAACAAAACCCTTTCATCTTAGCAAAATAGGCCATGGTCGTTAGCTCAAGCTTTTTTTGTACTGTTGAGTTCATCACGGATGTGGGAGACCTTGGAACGAGAGGCAGTGGAGAACATCGTGTTGATTGTGAGCCAAACCTAAGCAGAGGACTCGAGGTCGACAGTATGCACCAGGATGTCGGGTGATAGCGAGTTCAGAAGATAACTCATGACCGCTTTTGATCACAAGCAATCCATGCAGCATAGGCCGGTCTTGCGATCTTGATCGTCTTCTTGTAAGCATCTTCTTCTTCCAGAAATTCTGGTGGGGCGACATCGGTGCCGTTCAGTAGGGGCAGAACTTGAGCTCCACGCAGTGTCGGGAGAACAAGCGTCTTCCAGAACAGAAAATTCGTCCGAGTCAGCTTCTGGGACGGAGGTGATCCGAGGGCCACGCCGAGGAGAGTCACTGATGTGGAGGACGACATCGGGGTGGCGGGTTGTTAAGGCGGCGGCGGCTGATCAGAGAATCGGCGGCGGCGAACAAAAAAGTCATCGGCGGCGGCTAGGGTTTTTGGTTGTGATGTGTTTTGGGCGGCGGCAGGGAGCGTGAAGCTGGGCTGGAGCGGCGTGTTTGTAGGTTGTAGGTTGTGGTTGTTGTGGCGGCGGTGGTGGATCAGTAGATCGGCGGCGGCAGCAGGGTGTGTAGGCGGCGGCGGGTCTTGTGACCGGCGGCGGCGGCGAAAATTTTGTGTAGATCGGTGGCTAGGAGGTGGAAGAGGCGGGCTCTAATACCATGTTAACCTAGGCGGAAACGATGACCCGTTGGGGTCTCGTGTTGCATGTTATATAGGCGGAATAGCCCCACTATGGCGTGTACATGTTGGACACGTATATATGTTGGAGTACTACTCCATACCATATACATGTAGAGGTGTATTACATCTAACAAGTGACACACCGTCTCCTCTATCTACCCTAAACCCTAATAAGATTAAAAAAATTAAGAGGACCGCGAAGGCATACTTGCTTTTATTATGCAACAACATAACACTGTCATGGCCTCGCTATGATCGATCATAGGGTAGTTGTAGTATGCCAAAAAAATGCTACTGAATTTGCGCGGGCAAGAGGCAAATATGTGGGACGATGTCTGCATCGATAGATGGGGGAAGAAGACGAAGGAGAATAGAAAGGCAGTGGCGGCGACATGCTAGGAGAAAATGACACCGGTGAAGACTCAAGATTCGAATGATGGTATTTTGAGCATTTTGCATGAAATGATGATGACTATTAGATGTGTAGATCTAATTGCTTTAGACGGTCGATTTAGAATCAGCAGTTTCTCTTCGTTTTGAAGATACCAAACCCAACATGCTAGAATAAAGATACCAAACCAGTTGAAATGGTGCACGTTTACTTTGGACAAAAAAATAAACTTTAGTCACGCGTTCAATATACACTAATAAACATGCAAACACAAAATGGAGTGCTGCATGTTCGTATCAAACGTTTATAAAGAATAAAGATATTTGTATCATCATCTTACACCTTTACACACAACTCAAACACCCAAATAAAAACAGATGCCACGAGTCAAACGAGCAATCAGTCAGATCAACACAACGAATGAATAAACTTGAGCTGGCAACGCCCAAACACCAAACCCGACCATCGCGCGCCTAGAACCGGTTGACGCGGTACCAGCTGCTGGCACTCTTCCGCCGTTCAGACCGCGCCCGCAGCACGGAGAGCTGCGCCTCCCAGACGTCCCTCGCGAACCCACCCGCCGACGGCCTCGCCGCCCGGCCCGTCGTCAGCTCAGCGTCGTACTGCATCCTCGTATCCGGGTCGGAGAGCGTCTCGTAGGCGCGGCGGAGCTCGACGAAGAGCTCCGTGGACTCGGCACGGCGCGACGGCGGGCAGACGTCCGGGTGGTACTGCAGCGCGAGCCTCCGGTATGCCCGCTTGACCTCCTCTTCCCCAACGGCCGCCGAGTGGTCCAGCGACAGCACCTTGTAGTAGTCTTTGCTCCTGCTCGCCGTGCGGCGGAGACCAGTGCTAGCTCTCGCCGCCGCCTTCACCTTGACGGTGCGGCGGGTGCTCCTCCGGCCGAGGACGGCGGCGATGGAGACATTGCTCGTGCTGTTCATGGCTGTTCGTGAAACGGAACAAGAAAAGCAGGTGTACGTCGCAGGTGATTCAGAGCGGTGCGAGATGTGGCGGTGGAGAAGAACACTGTATGCCCACGTACGTATATGTAGGGGGTGTACGGGAAACGGCCGTAGGGCGAGACAAATAGTTTGGAGGCCCGTCCGTCCGGCCGGTGCTCTAACGCGTTTTAGGTTTGGGTGAATTGGTGGCGAAGGCAAGTGCCATTTGGACGGAGGCAAAAGAAGCTCCCGCGTCACGTGCGGAAGATGGAAGACGCAGATTCACCTGTTCGGGTTGTCACGGAAATTTTAGTTAGTTTATGCAAGATCCACATCCACCCGTACGTGCAAGAACTAAAAGGTGAGCAACAGCTCTAACGCGCTCGGAATCACGCTGTTTCTTGTTTCTCTCGGACAATCTCCGGTCGCATAGCCCCCAGCTCACAACCTAGTATTCTTTTATTCTTCCCTGGGACAGGGTCTAATATATTAAGACCTGATACGTAAGCGCGGAGAAAAGTCTCATGGTGTTTCTCCGTGGAGCAAAGAGGACGGTCATGGTGATGTGCCCTCTACCCTCTCGCATGTGCGCAACGCTAGGGATCCGAGAGAAGATCCGACGGTATGTTGGCTCGGAGGCTGGCCTCGCGAAGATGCCATGAGGGCAGAGGGCACACCAATGGCGGTCCTTGTTGGTCAGATGGCAACACGGTTGTTTTATGGGTAGGGGTGGAGCACAGTTTTGGCTTGTGATGTGCGCCTCCCTTCTTGTCGTCTTGGCTGGGCTGCTGCCGGATTTGCATATTGGTGGACTTATGGTGGTGGCTTGCCAAAAAAAAAAAAGCTAATCTCTCATGACACTATGGTCTTTCAAGCAGAGGCTAACTAGAGTGGTGCGTGAAGGCGATATGATCTTCAAAAATAGACTTCAAGATGAGATTTGGTGCCCCAAACATCACTTCGTGCTTTCCCATGATTGAAAACCCACGACCTGTCTGCTTTTCACTGGCCAAATCCAGTAACAGCAGGCATGTTCACAATCTCTCTGATGAAGATGTACTCTTAAGGTGGACGGTCTAGATCTCATTGTTTGAACATGGACCTAAAGGATACAAATCCTAATGGGGTCTAGGTACGACACCACCACGGTGTGTGCACCCCCTTTAGCAAGGTGTTACTCGGAGGACAAAGGTGGATTTTCAGGGGATAACAGACTATTCCTTACTAGTTGGAAGTGTTGTGCTTGTTTCTTAACGATTTTTAGATGGGGGTACTGTTATATGTTGATCCAAATTCAAGTATAGGCCAACTTCTGACGAGTGGAGCGAGGCCCGTCGCCGGAGGCTTGGGCCGAGCCCCGGTTCTCTGGCCTCTGGGAGCTCCCCTACTGCTTCTCCTCCTACGCGCCAATTGGATGGAGGCAAGGATCTCCCGTTGGTCAACTGGTGGCTCCACCTTGTTATTGAAGTCGAAGACATCATCGTCCTCCTCCTCCTCCTCTTTGATGGCAGTGTCAATCTGCACAACCGGCAACGTCTTCGGCAGCTCTCCTCCGCCTAGGTTACGAGGCATGGTAGGTGATGTGTGCACGCCGTTTCCACGGTGGTCCGCCTCTCCTTTTATAGACAGAGGCAGTAACTCCCTAGAATCAGCGGGAAATAGAGCAGCAAGGCAGGAAACAAGGGCGGCGAGGTGGGAAATGGGGGTGGCGCAGGAGACTGCGGTGTCGACGGCAGTGGCCACACCGTCTGGCCAAAATGGCCACCTCAGACCAAATAAGTCTCGTAACGACTCATTTTCTGTCTGCGGGCCGACCAGACGGACCATTTCGAACATATTGGCTTTCTAAAATGGGTCATGCCGTTGGAGATGCCGTTAGTTTTAGGGCTAGTTTTAGTTCATTTTTCTTTTTTGACGAAGTGAGCATACACTTTGGATAGGAAGGGTGAGTAATCTGTATGGAATTTGATGCATATTTGATCTTGATATATGAATGTTGTAAATGTGTAATTTGGCGGACTTGGAAAAGACAAATAATCTCTCCCCGTCTTGGAAAATAACAAATCTCTGTTGATGTTGAGTACTACTACCTCAAAAAAAAGTAACTTCTGTCACGTAATCAATCTCGATATTCACTGAAAAAAACATGCAGGTCACTAAACGGAAGTGCATGATGTTGTCATCAATCATCAGACGCTCTTAGAATCAAGTTATTTTTACCATCATCGTTTTACACTTATTAACCGTTAACAGAACAACTCAAACACCCAAATAAAAACAGATGCTACGAGTCTCCCGGTGTCTACAGACCGCCTAGAACCGGTAGCCGCCGCTGTTCGTGCTCGCCTTGTGCCGCCGCTCGGACCTCGCCCGAAGGACGCACAGCTGCGCCTCCCACACGTCCCTGGCGAACCCATCCGCCGCCGACGGCCTCGCCGCCGTGTAGCCCGTCCTCAGCTCGGCATCGTACCGCGTCCTCGTGGCCGGGTCGGACAGTGTCTCGTAGGCGCGGCGGAGCTCGACGAAGAGCTCGGTGGACTCGGCCCGGCGTGACGGAGGGCACACGTCCGGGTGGTACTGGAGAGCCAGCCGCCGGTACGCGCGCTTGACCTCCTCCTCGCCCACGTCCGACGAGTGCTCCAGCGACAGCACCTTGTAGTAGTCCGTGCTCCTGCTAGCCGTGGTCACCGCCGCCGCCTTCGCCTTGACCGTGCGGCGGCTCCTCCGGCCGAAGACGGCGCCGATGGCAACGTTACCCGTAGCGTTCATAGCTGATCAAGCAGACAAAGAAAGGAGTCTTGCTCACGTGATGAGAGCGATGTGTGTGGCGGTGAAGAACAGCAAAATGCACACACCCACGTATATATAATCCGACCGGAGCGGTGTACGCGAGGACGAGACAAACATTTTATGCCAGGCCGGTTCTATGACGCGTTTCAGGTTTGGGTAAAGTGGTGGTGAAGGCATTTGCCATTTGGACGGAGGCAAAGAAGCTAGCCTGCGCACGCGGAAGCCGGAACGTGCCAACCTGCACATAGATTCGCCTGTTTGTGTTTGACCGTGTAGTTGTCACGGAGATCATATTTTTATGGGAGATTCATCCGTACGTGCAACGGCGGAAAAAGTCCTGACGAGCGACAGCTCTAACGCGCATCTCCGTTAGAATATCACATTGTTCCTTGTTTCTCTCGGAGCATAGCCCCAGCTCAGACCTTTTGATGTTTCTTTTTCTTTTGCGAGGACAGGGCCTAAAAATATATTAAGACCTGATGCGTAAGCGCAGCGCTCAGTGTCTCGTGGGTTTTAACTCTCGGTGCTTACATCATGTTATGCTCTGTACAGCAAGAAATTAGGACAGGCGACTGCTAGATACACTGCTACAATATACAAGTTCCCCATGAACTGCAATTTCTTCCCTAACATTTGAAAGAACCGGCCGGTACTAGATTAAAACCCATATACACAGATGAGTCGTCGTGGCTAGGCTAGCTCATCGATCGGGCTCTATTGAATGTTGCGTTCATAAATATGTGAGAAAATTGCAAAAAACTACGAAAATTGGAGCTAGGGCTTCAAAAAACTACGACAATTCAGGTTTACTGCAAAAAACTACCAACTTTGTGTCTAATTGTTGCAAAAAAAAACTACCAGTTCGCTGTAAGACTCGTTTAACACCAGTTGATCATCTTTCTGACAGTGCTAGCCCACCTGTCAAGCTGACGTGTCGTGTGCATTTTGCTAAATAGTCCTCCAAATCATTATAATTCCAAACTTAGAGCCATTTTTTTTACTTATTCTTTTTCTTCCTTTTTTATCATTTCTTTTCCCCTAAAAAATCTTTTTTTCTAACTGATCGTTGTGGCTCGCCAACGGCCGTGCTCGCCGGCCCAGCGCGTGAGCAACTTCGGGCAGCAGCTTGCCGGCCGCAGCGCTCGTCTCCCCGCGCGTGAGGCCGCCCGCACCTTGCTGGCCCTGTGCTCGTCGGCCGCCATGCTCGCCGGCCCGCGCGTGACGCCGCCGTACTCGCCGGCCCAACGTGTGAGCAGCTGCGGGCAGGTCGCCGCCCCGTGCTCGTCGGCCGCCATGCTCACCGGCTAAGCGCGCTCGCCAAGCCGCGCGTGAGGCCGCCCGCACCTCGCCGGCCAGCCGCCGCTCCCTGCCGCCGGCCACCGCTGCTCCGACCCTCCATCCGCCGCCACTCCCTACAGAGCATACCGGCGAACGTGCGGGGCCAGCGAGAGCACGAGACGGCCGGCGAGCCCTCCCCTACCGATGCGTCCTTCCCCTACCATGGACCGGCCGGCGAGCTGCTGCGTGGCTGGCATGTGTGGGGCCGACGAGGGTACGGGGCGGTGGGCGGCCAGCGAGCTGCTACAGGTCGACGAGAGAGTGATGCTGGCGAGCTATTGCATGGCCAGCGCGCGCGTGGCCGGCGAGGGCGCGACGCGGCGAGCTCGGTTGCCGACGAGGGCGACATCGGCGAGCTGCTAATGGCTGGCCGGCGAGGGCGCGAGGCGAGCAAGATCCGCGGGGCCGACACGCACGCCGAGCCGGCGAGCTGCGGCAGGTCCGGCGAGGGCGGCCAGCGCGGGCGTGGCGTCGGCGAAGACCCATGGCGGCAAACGCGGTAGCCGCCGAGCGCTCGGGATAGCGGCGAGCCCCTCCCCTCCCTACGTGTGAGCTTGCTCAGATGGATGGTTGTAGGTTAGGGATGACGGGTGGGGTCCACTTGACAGGGAGAAAAAAGAGTATGCCACATCAGTATCCAGATGGGCCAACACTGTCAGAAAGATGATCAACTGGTGTTAAACGAGTTTTACAGCAAACTGATAGTTTGTTGCAACAATTAGACACAAAGTTGGTAGTTTTTTTGCAGTAAACCTGAATTATCGTAGTTTTTTTAAGCCCTGGCCTCAATTGTCGTAGTTTTTTGCAATTTTCTCTAAATATGTCCCTATCCATTTTCAAAAACAAAAGAAAAAAATGAATTTTGGTGTGCTTTAACCTATATTCACATAATCACATTCCACCATCTATGTAGGAAGAACTACTGAAGACGTGGTGACTAGACACTGCCAGTAGCACACGCTAGTGGCATGACGAATTTCTGAAAATTGTGAAGGAGAAAATCGGTCAAAAAAAATACTTCCATAGAAGGAGGAACATCGGACACATAACTTTATAAAAAGGAAAAAATACAGAAAATCCACAGCTGGTGAAGAAAATCGGATAGGAGAGCCCAACGTGCACAAATGGTGAGTCGGCTCCACGCTAAAAGTTGAGGGCATGCTCTCTTTTTTTTTTTAACAGGAAAGGGCCCGAAGGCCCTAGAAGCTCCATTACTCGGTGGGCAAATTTACAAAGAGGACCCTAGCCATAAGCAGTGTTACAGGCTGAGCCTTGAAAATACACAAAGGACCTCAAGAAACATAAAAAGAAAGCAATCAAGTCCTTCGTCTCCACCATGCCGATGGTGGATTAAGACGACCAACCATTGGCCAGCGTCGGGACTACGCCACTTGGGCCACCGTCCGGATAGGGCGCCGTGCTGGGATCGGGAAACCTCCAAGTCTAGAGGAGAAGAATCCTCGGAGCTTCAACTCTCGAGGCGCGGAGTGGCCCCCTTGGCCCAAGATAGCAGCGGCGCTCATCGCCGTTGCTTGGAAACTTCCGCCAGATGAGCTTCATCGTGACCCGTCGGCGCCGGAACCACATGACCAGCCGCACCATCTGACCCCTACTCCCCAAGCCACCATGGCCGTTCAGAGAAGGAGGAAGGAAGGGACGACATCACGGAAGGCGGCGAGGATAACCGCCTTCTTGGTCCGAGGCAGAGGCCGGGACACTCCTCTTCCTCGCCACCACGGCCGGCCAAGAGGAATACCACCCACCGCCTGTCCACATCGCAACGCCCCTCCCCCTCGCTACCATAGCAGGCCGGGAGGGTTGTTGCCTCGCAGATCCCCAACGCCGGAAGAAAAGCCGCAGCTTCTTTATTTACGGAGACCGAAACTTCCGTCTCAGTGCTCTGCTCAAGCCATAAGAGCAAGAACATCAAGAACACAGGTCCAACACCCCAGATCTGGCTGCAAAGATCCGGAGCATAGCTCCAAAACTCCCATACAGGGTTACAACTATAGAAACAAAGAAAAAACAAGCCCTATCTACTCCGGTGCCAACTCCCGGCCACCGCTTGCCAGTTAATCCGTCGAGGGCGCCATGGGAGCGGCCCGGTCCTGAGGAAGCAGGGGAGGGGTGCCTCTCGATTCGTGCAAGCGGTGGGTGGGTTCTCGACACTCCCAGCTTATGGCATGCTCTTTCTTAGCGGCTCCTATTTTCTGTTTATTGTCTTTCTTGATCCATAGCTACAAAAAACAACGCATATTGGCTTTTTGTCAATGCAATTATCGAGAGTCTTGACTTGAGAGAAATCGTTCTTTCGGGTAGACAATACATTTGGGCTAGTCGAAGATAGACCCCACTTTTGAGAAGCTAGATCGAATTTTAGCAAGCGTTGAGTGGGAACATAAGCTCCCCTTAGTAACAGTGAGACCGACAACGACAGGGTTAGATCATACACCGTTATTAATTGATTCTAGGAATCATGCTCACCTTGGTAATAAATCACAACTCTGGTTTGAACTATCTTTGTTGCATCAAGATAATTTTTATGAGATGGTGAAAGAGGAGTGGGAGGCGGCGTCTCATGGAGAGACACCAATTGAGAGATGGCAAAACAAAATTAGACATATTCGTCAGTTTTTTAAAGGATGGATCAAGAATTTTAGGAGCAAATATAAGAAAGAAAAGGAATACTTGTTAGCAATTATTGACACTTTGGACCTAAATGCCGAAACCATACCTCTTAGTACAGCCAAAAGGGATGCCTTGAGGGTGGCTAATGAAAGCATTACAAGACTAAGAATAGACGAAGAATAAAAATGGGCTCAAAGAGCAAAAGTTAACCATATTCAAAAGTGAGGTAATACTACTAACTTCTTCCATTTGTTTGCAAATGGGAAGCACATAAAGAAAAAATATTTCAATTGGAACAAGATGAAGGAACCATAGTTAGAGATGTTGAAGTATGATCCAAATTTAATTAAGGAGGCTAACTTCTGACGGGGGGAGCGAGGCCTGTCGCCGGTAGGCTTCGGCAGCTAGATGTAAAGACCTAGGTTGTTGAAGACCTAGGTTTCCATCGCTATATATACCTCTTGTAAGCCGCCGGCTGGGATAAGTTGCATTTGTAAAAATCTCCGGTGTTTCTAAACACTCCCCGATATAGTGAAGTATCTCTGGCTAGAGCCCGTGGTTTTTCTCTCTTTGTTGGAGAGGTTTTTTCACGTTAAATATGTGTCCCCTTGCTACGTTTTTCTTTTCATTCTTCGTTATTGGATTATCACGATTATAACAAGAGAAGATAAATTAAAGGTCTATTTTACAAAATAATATAAGAAGCTATTTTGAAGGGGGGAAGTTGAATAATACCTTGTTTTGGGAGTAGTTTATGCTTTGTTCCTACATGTTTAGACATCTTCATCTAACTTTCCGAATTCGGAGCATACCACTTTTTCTACTAAATAAATACTCCTAGATGACTTTCAGTCGAAAATAAAAAAAAGACCGACAAGCTTAAAGAGATGAGCTCGAGAAAATATCAAGTGAAAAACAACTTCTAGTGGAAACCAATGAAAACTTAGTAAATATCCCGTTTAAAAGTTCCAGAGAACATGTAGTTAGAGAGGTGGAGTTCTATATGCACATAAAACTTCAAGTCTGAACTTAAAGCCATTATGAGGTATAGGAAAACCAAACTAGAGATGAATAGTAGTCTAAAGTCTAAACAAAACTATTTATTGTTGTATCTGTCATAACTATGGAATTAGTATGAGTTAGAACTTGGAATTTTGTATGGTTTCAGAACACCACCATACTTTCTTATACATTTTAGAGCTCCAAGACACCATTTTTCTTGGAGTTTTCACCATGATATGGTTGCACCGGATACTTTTTTTCCTATCTCGATGAGCTATGTGACACCCGGGATGCGGTTGAGAGAGTATCTAGTGCTACGGCTCATCCCGCGAAAAATGGCTATGACACGCGAGCTCCATGGGGCCCTTTATTCAAAAAAAATATTGATAACTTGATTTTATTGTTTCACAAACATTCAAAAGGGACCTGGATGTAGTCAAATATGTACACTACCGAGCGTACAAATTTTTAATGTAAAATGCCTTATATTTTAGGCTTAGAAAATAGAAAAATGGACAAATTCTATAAGATGCGAAAGTTGGATTGTTCATGCTTCTAGATCTGCATTTTTGCCGAGAATTAAACATAAGGTATTTCGTATTGAAATTTTAGACACGGATAGAATAAATCATGGAATACATTATGGTATTTTGTTTGAATGTTTTTAACCTTTAAATTTGAAGATTTTCCCAAGACATCCTGGACGTTTACTGGCATTGGACGTACATGATCGATATGGCCGTCCATGATCATAGATTCAAAATGTGCCATTTTCTTCTATTCTCTCAAATTTTAGTTGCAATGTTTTTTAATGCATGGACTTGAAGGAATAATATGATGTCACCACATGTGTCGGTGGATTGATTCTTCAAAGAACACGAGACAAAAAAATACTCGCTCTGTCTTAAAATAGATATGCGGAAGTTTTTCAAATTTAGATGTACCTATGTATATGTATTAAATAGTAGCTAGATACATTCCCTAAAAAAGATAGTGTTTAGATACATTACTGCTCCTACACTGCTATGGGGAGAAGATGTCCTTGCGATGGAGTAAATGTTCAGGGGTCCAGATGCGTATTTTCCTGCAGGGTAAGTCCTGTCCTCATCTAACGGGCAAAGGACAGAGAGGCAAAGCCAGCCAGCGAGCAACAAAGCAGCCACGACACCGGCGGCGAGCCGGCGGGAGAACACAGGAGGGGGTTGGACCCGCGTGGTGGAATGGAGCGGGGCGGCGCCGCCGCGCTCGCCTGCACCTTCCGCTCCTCATCCCCTTCTCAGATTTCCCACTGGCCGCCTCTCCTCCGCTCCCACCGCCGCCCGTCTGCGGCCCCCAGGGCTCCTCACTTTCTCCTGCCAACCACCGGCAGGCGCTGCAGGTAACGATGTTCCTGCGTCATGCTCTCTTTGCTGTAGCTTTCTTCTCCCGTCCTTTGCGTTGGTCTGTGATGTGATGTCGCTTCCCCTGCGTCCGTGCTCGGAAGCTGTTCGACGGAACGCTTCAACGGTCAGGCGTTCGAGACAGGTGTTGACACCTTCGCCGTTGGACCAGAATAGAATCCAATTGCGGCATTTTATATCTACAGGTTAGTATGGGGGCTGGTGAATTTTGGACTCTGGAGGCGGTGGTAGCTTTTGCTGCAGCTATGTTGGTTTAGAGAACTTGACTAGTTGGGCGGTTAGTATTTAGGGTTGGGGTTATGGACTAACAAACTTACTAGCGTTCATGATGATCCATAACCAAGCAGTTGAAAGACGAAGAATCACTATGCATGGAATTCTAGTAGTAGATGGAATAGAACAAGAATTTGGGGTAAGGGTCAGCGAGTCGAAGTTAGCATCTTTCATTTACAATTTTATGGCGCTAAGGAACTTCTATGTAGCCAATTTTCTTGTTGATATACGAGAGACAGGCTCAAGCTAGGTTATCACGACTAAAACCAATCTAGGTTGTTTGGCAGGTTTAGTCAACCAAAGAAGATGGGGGTAATTGGGATTGGGATTTCAAAATAAGCATATGCTACTATGCTAGAACAGAACTGACATGTTTGAGCCAGGTTCACTATTAACTTACTGTTTGCTAATGCTGTGGTGCAAACAAGTAGCCCTAACGTAAGTAGCTCCTTAAAGTTGTTCATGTCCTATAAGATTGTATCAAAAAAGCATATTATGAAAACATGTAATCAACCTACCGTTTATTCAAATTTTGATTAATCGTAAGTGATATGTGCAAACATTGCCATTATCCTGCTAGGTGACCATGATTTTATCCCCCTGTCGGCATGCAAATCATTTTTGTGTGAACATAGTGCAAATTTTGAGCTTTTTTATTTAACATTTTTTTCAAATATTTAACTTAATTATGTGCTTCTAGCTACAACAGTCAAAAAAGGTTTTTAGACACAAGCAAGGGGCTTAAAAGCTTCTCATTGTCGACATCCAGCCCGTTTGGACGGACAGGGGTTAGTCTTAACGATGAAGATTTGGTGAAAGATAAGCTCCTAATAGACTGCGGAGAAGAACAAGATTGTGTGCTTGGTAAGTTCTGTACGGCTTTCTTTTTTGTACATTCAAAGCTCCAAAATTATGCTTTTATTACATGTGTAAAACCAATACCATAAACCCTTATGTGCTGGTAATGGCTATCTCATCCAAAATATGTTTTGGCAGCTCACAAACAGCCTATTCCGTAACTAAGGACCTAGAACATTGTTTCTGAGAAACACTGTTCACATGCTATTTATTAAGGATGGTCCGGAGGTTACAGGAAATTTGGCCATTCAAAATCCAAACTCAGCCTGTGTTCATCTCTATGATTCTAACTCCAGATCATATTGCTTGACCATACATTATATACCTTCCGTTTACATCGTTTGTTTGGTTTGCCCATCTCCACCATCCCTGTTTTTCAATGTGCAACCAGTCTCTGCTCCTCCAATTGTCTCCTTCAAAAGCACGTCTGTATATGAAAGCCGTCCCTTGTTTCACTTAGTGTCTTTGTGCCGTGCCATGTCATCGAGGAATCAAGGTGCACCATTGCTCATGACATGCTGTTGGGAGCATAGCAACACCTGAAGCACCGTGTGATGTGACAAATGCTTAACCTTAACTCGGACTACTACAGTTACCAGCCCATAGAACATTGACTTGCACAATTAACCCTGAGAATAATTAAGAGAAAATGCTTTGTCTTGGCAAGTTTCCCTGGAAGAGCACTGAAGAACAGCTGAGTTGAGCAATATGTTCGTTAGCTATCCACCAGTATATGGTATTTCCTTAGCTTTGCACTTTAATCTTGGTGCTTGCCAGTTTCACGTCAATGACCCATAGTGCACACGTTGACATGTTTGAACTCACTTGTGATAGAAGCTATGTTCTTAATTAAGGGACTCATACTTTATATTTTACCCCTTTCCAAAATTATATGTACATCAGAGGATAGAGCAATATTGTTTGACAAACATTACATCTTAAACAGGAGGGGAAAGAAACAAAACAATTGCAACCAAATATCTAAAGTTCCATGTTTCCTCAAAATATATTTAAAGTTCCATACTCAAGTTGGAATATTTCTGTACAGGTTTTGTCTTTTACACTTGCTACTGCTGGGAGTTGAACATTGTAATGGATGTTCTCTCAGTGTTGTTGTGTTGCTAGATCCTGATTTTTACTCTCTTTATGACTTTCTGTTGCACTAATCAATGTTATCCTTCATTGTTTCATCTGTTAGTACAGTTTCACTGAATATTCAGTGCACATGCATATTTCAGATGGGATAGTTGCCTTGGGAAAGTTTGATGCTCTTCACATTGGCCATCGGGAACTAGCAATGCATGCTTCGAAATCAGGAAATCCTTTTCTTCTTTCTTTTGTGGGAATGGCTGAAGTACTTGGCTGGGAGTCTAGGTGAGCCTCGAGGAAACTTTTAATAACTTTTGAAATAGACTTACCCTTGGCACAGTAGTCTAACCTCAAGGAGGGCATTGTAAATTGTAGCAAATCCTTACTGGTTTCCGTTTGTACAGGCCCCCGATAGTTGCTCATTGTGATCGGAAACGAGTCCTTTCTTCTTGGGCTACGTATTGTAGAAATGTGGTGCCTGTTGAATATCAAGTTGAGTTTTCAAAGGTCAGGTACCTAACTCCACACCAGTTTGTTGAGAAGTTATCAGCGGATCTTAGAATAAAAGGTGTTGTAGCAGGTACAAACATATTATTTTGTCTTGCAGGCTCAGTATTGTGCTGCAGTATCATACTTCTACTAACTTTTTCCATTTACTATGACAGGTGAAAATTACAGATTCGGCTACAAAGCATCTGGTGACGCTGCTGAGTTAGTAAAACTATGTGAGGAATTCGGTTTAAGCGCCTTTATTGTACGTTCTGTCATGGACACAGCAAAAAGATCTTATAATGGAGCAACACCTGCTGTAAATTCAAGTGATAAAGGACAGGTGTCTTCCAGCCGTGTTCGCCATGCTTTGTCGGTTGGTGACATGGAATACGTCTCCAAATTACTTGGGAGAAAACACCGCCTTGTTCTAACAGTGAGCGAATACAGCCTCAAGGAACGGAAAAATATTACAATCCCTAAATCTTGCATGTTGAACATGCCACCAGCTGACGGTTTCTATGAAAATTGTGAGCTCTTCAATGGAGGGTATCTTGGACTGTGCAGGGTGGTCATTAACACAGAAACCATTGACATTGAGATGAAAGATGAGAGCAGTTTGCCACCAAATCCTTTTCAAGAAAATCAACAACTAGGGATTGAGTTTGGGTGATGTGCAACTACATTCATGATTGGTGGCTGGTCATAATGTGCATACCTCAGTCAATTTTTGGACAATTTTGGGTTGATGCTGAAGGTTGGAATTTTTGTTCTCCTAGATGGAACATACATCAAGGTACTGATCAGAACTTCCTATTAAACCAGAATAGGCTTTCATCAATCTGAAGCCCGTTTCAGAGTTTCACGGAAGGAAGTCACGTGGAAGACTAGAGAGTAGTGCATGGTTAATACAGGGAGACAAAAGTGGCATTTTTGTATCTGGGTTGGCAAATAATGAGTTGACTGGCTTCTGGCCGCTGTATGTATGAAACTAAAGCAGGGACTGCATCTAAGTTCAGAGACATGCAAGGAGGCTTTATTTGTAGCTTCTTGCTACAGTGTAGTTTGTACGTTTATTGATTGTTATTCAAAGTCAAGTCATTTTGTATTGCTACTTTGCTACTCCCTCCGTTTCATCAAAATATAAGATGTTTTAGGTTTATGAAAAGAATGTATCTAGACTTTTTTTTATATATAGGTTTACTCCAAACCTTAATGAACCTATACACTAAAAGAAGCCTAGATACATTTTCTTCACAAACTTAAAACATCTTATATTTTGAAACGAAGGGAGTACTCCCTCCATTTTAAAATATAAGATGTTTTAGATTTATGAAGAAGATGAATCTAGACTTGTTTTAGTATGTAGGTTCACTTAACTTTAGAATGAATCTACACGCTAAAAGAAGTCTAGGTTCATTTTCTTCACAAACCTAAAACATCTTATATTTTAAAACGGAGGGAGTAGATGGGTAGCGTGCTTTGTTGCATCAGCATTCAGCAGTGAGGTCATTCTGTTGCTTGTACTCCCTCTGTTCGGGATTATAGGTCCTACGCGCATACCTAGATTGTTAATTTGATTAACAAAACATAACTTATATATCACAAAAATTATACCATTAGAAAATATAATCTCTAAAGTTTCTAATGATATAATTTTTATGCTATACTATTTATATTTTGTTGTTCAAATTAGCAACCTAGTTAATTTATGACAACATATTTATATCTATCATGGTGTCTTCCCCTCGGTTCCTATGTCTTCCGCGGCAAAATCCAGGGTTTAGGATTCAGCTTTGTTAGGACATGTACACCGTTGGCTTTTTACATGGGGCGCTTAAGTAGTTCGTTGGTTACTCCATGTAGCAAGCCCTGGCCACCCTAGAGACGTATTTGGAAAATACGTCTAGGTGTGTGCTTCTACTATCGATGGTGGTAAACTTTCTTGAGAACATAAAATGTGTGGATATACACCCAAATGTTTTTCAATTCTTTTTGACATTTAAAATGTATTTTTCATAATAAGAGCATTTAGACGTGAGCCGAAGCACCAGGTCCAAAACCCGCGGTTCCATTCTTGCCTGTGGATACGCAAATGCCGCCACTATTTCTATTTGAGTAATAAAAATAGCCTTTGGTGAACTAGAGAAGCCAGTTTTGGCGTGGTAGGGAAGGGAGAAGATGTGGTTAGCTTTGATTACCTGGGCGTATATTATAAGGAAAAGGATACATATCCCCGTTTCGATTCCCCGGTCCTTGCTCGTGGCTCGCAAGGGAATAGACCCACCACACGATCCCCCGGGTCCTCGCTCGCGGCTCGCTAGGGAACAGGCCCACCACACGTTGTTTATCCTCTTCGCGGCTGCCTCTCCTTCTGCTCGCACGCACGCCCCCTAGCTTGCACGACCGCACCGTCGGCAGCCGCGTGCATCCCCGATGTAGCTTGCTCCGCCGGGCAGCCGCGCGCATCCCCGCTGCAGCTTGCTCCGCCGGGCAGCCACGCGTGCTCCCGCTGCAGCTTCTCTCCGCTGCCGCGCGTCTTAGGACACGACCTCGCCAGATCTCCGACCGGCAGCGACCTCGCGCCGCCCGTCCTACTTCTCCTCCGGCGGCAGCTTCTTCCTCAACCCGATAACCCTTGTTGCCTAGTCTATCCTACAGGCTGGGGTCGCCATGGGTGCTCCCCTGCGACCTCCATCACGGCTGCTGTCCAGTTTCCCACGCGTCGGCTCGTCGTGGTCATGCCACCCTACCATGGACGGGATTGGGTGCGAGGAGATAGTTGTTGCTGCAATTGGCAACAAGACCGACCTTGTCCCTGTGAGCACCGTAGCAGCGCGTGTAGCCACGGGAGGGCTCGCCGGCATCTGATCTCATCCCTGCGCAAGGGCCAGGACACTAGCTTTATATGAATTTTGCATCAAAGGAGTTTTTGCTACAATGGTTCTACAGATTTGCGATATAGAAGAAATGTTTTGCTACATACATTCTTTGTGTATTTGCATAATATGAACTAATTTTTGCTATAAACGAAGAAAGTTGTTGCTATACTTGTTTTTGTGTTTTGCTACAATAATATAAAGTTTTTGCTACGAGGCATCGGACGAGACTCTCTGGCAATGTTTCCGATGAAGTCGGTTTTTCACTACAATATCACAATTTATTTTTCTACAACCGTTTTATAATTTTGCTACAATATCGTGAAGTTTCTGCTACAATAGCATACAATTTTTGCTACACGGTCTCCAGCGAGGTCTCCGGCGAAAGTCTCCGGTGAGATCTTCGGCGAGGTCGGGTTTGCTACATTAGCACAACTTTTTTGCTACACGGTCGCCGGTGATGTCTCCGGCGAACTCTCCAGCGAGGTCCAGTCTATTTTTCTATTTTCTGGGTCAAACCGTGCGGGACTATTTGTAGCAAAAACGGGATTTTGACCTAAAAAAGAGGACACGTGTTTGGCTGGGGACCGGGGGGATAAAAAACACAAATACCCGGGGGACGCGTAGTGCTGTCCATATTATAAGGTTCCTGGCTGCATCGTGATAGTGAAGGCCGGCAATCTTCGTTAGTCCATCAGGGGTTAAAAGAACGGGAAATCTATACTCAGACCGCTCTAAGAAGTACAAAACCTGGCGGACAAGTGAAATGCGCTGCATTGGCGGTTGTACGGACAAATGAAATGCGCTGGCTGTTGTACTAAAAGACAAACGAAGTAGAGCCAGTTAAGATCAAAACAAAAATTTAAAATGTTTTGTAGATCAAACCATTCATCCGATTTAGGATCCGTTTTCACCATTAGGCTAGTCACGACGAGATCTTCGAAACTAGATCCCATATTGATATGTTTCGACAAAAAAAATTTCAGACCAAAAAGTTATCCACCCCTAACACATGAGTTATCCATATCATAGTATAAATGTTATTCACCCTATAATACATAAGTTATCCAGCATATAAACGTGTTGGATATAGACGTTCTCGTTGGGCAAGTTTAATTGGAATGGGATAGCCTAGTTGTTAGGGTACTGAGACTTTATTGCTATCAATGCGTTAGCGTCGACAAGCGATGAAGCATCCTAAAACCCTTCTAGGCTTCGTCACCCCTCGATAGTGCCGACGGACGACAAAGTCGAGCCGGTTAATGGTTGAGTGTCACGTTGTTCACTACGGCTGACTGTGGTGGATGGTTGGGACATAAGACCTCATTTATTTATATTATATGCAAAAAGCTTAAATTTAGTTCCTTTAATAAAATTATGTTTGATGTTTCACGCGGTGGACTTTCGAGATTGAGTAATCCGTACGCTACGAGAGCAGCGACGAGCAACGAGACCGAGCCGTTAGAATAACATTTTATATTTTGTTCATAGGTAAATTTTTATAGCGGTGGATAACTTATATGTTATTGGATGGATAACTTACATACTGAAGTCTGGATAACTCTCGTGTTACTGATGGATAACTTATGGGTAAATAAAAAAGTTACCTATCCATAACACGCGACTGTGGGTAAATTTTATAGTAGTGGATAACTTACATGTTTTTGGATGGATAACTTATATACTGAAGCCTGGATAACTCCTGTGTACGGGTGGATAACTTTTGGTCAAAAAAAAAGTTGTCAAAACATACCAACATGGGATCTAGTTTCGAAGATCTCGTCACGACTAGCCTAATCTTAATTCGGACAAACTTTTTGACCTAGAAAACATTTTGAATTTTCGTTTTGAATTCAGCTGGCTAATCGATTTTTGTCTTGTCCCGTATTCGGCTGGTGTCGAAACGTTCCGTTCGGTTTTGTAATTTATAGAAGCGGTTGCTAGGTAGTAAATTCCTAAAAGAATAGTAAACTATATATACATCAACGTAGCCATATAATGTTCGGACTTCTATTTTTTGGAGGGTTGCTATTGTTTGGAAGACATGAAACCAATACTTGAGACGGACAATTAAGATAAATACAAGATAAGATTCAACCCAATCATATCCTAATCAAACACGTTGCATGTGCACGACCTTTTTTTAATAGTGCACGCATTAGGTGGCCACTTGATCTAGAGATTCTAAGATATGATTGACAGGTCATCAATCATTTCCTTAGTTTGCATCCTAGATTTCCTCTCAGGGTCTCTCTCAACTAGGAGAAAAGAACCCGATGGTATTTGTCCTTAGTCACATTTTTAAGGGATCAAGTCTATACATATAAGGTGATAAAATGCACTCCAAATGTCCCTCCATCAAAAATCAACTATTTACATTCATATCTAAAGAAGAAGTGAGCCCAGCTCACTTGGTTAGAGGATGTACAGCCCAACCACCCAGGTTTAAGTCCTCACGGACACATATTTAAGTTCTTATTATTTTAAAAAGAAAATCGCTCTAGGGGCTTTCCCTACCGCCTTTCTTAAAAAAGAAAACTGTTCATATCTACACTATTTGTGAGAATTAAGTTACCACATGTCATCCTCCTAGCTGGCCAAGTTTTCTATATCTGGTCAGTGATACATGATCTGCCTTAGATTCGTAAGACAAAAGACGACATTCTGTAAAAAGCTAGTTGGTTGAGCAAAGTTGAAGAGAAGCATCCTGTCGGATAGCACTACATGTATTCTGATTGTAATGAAACTTAGGTTAAAAAATGATGGCAACATCGCTCACTGCAGTTTTTGGATGAACTGATGTTAAAATCTTTGGTGAGAAAATAGTTGAGAAAAAGGGATACGTGGGTTGGACAAACAATAACATAGAAAAAATTGACAATGAAAATATAAATAAGTCAGATAATGCTAAACACGCCTAAATAACCCTAGTAACAAAATTGATGGTCCAATAATATATAAGTTAGCTTATCGTTAACAATGACTAACTTATATGCATTCTGAAGATGGTCAATAGTTACCCATAACTTCCCTAAGTATGGACCAGATTGATAATTGTTTGATTGGTTGCCTTGACCATATTACTGGATGTTCTGAGAGGGAGGCCTTGATCATCAAATTTTGTATATTGGTTGAAGAGTTTTACATGTTCTGTTGCCAGGTTATTGTTTGCTATATAACTTCAAAGAAAAAGAACTTGTTGTGCACTAATAATGCAAAAATAAAATGTCTACTCATGTGAAAATGCTAATACTTGGTCGTCCACCGGCCTAGAAGTTTGTATTGCACTAGCATATAATTGAATGTTTATATAAATCATAAAATTTAATTCAAGTAGTCTGAAATTTGTAGCCGTATAGTTGAATGTTTATATATACCCCGAAGTTTGATCTCGTTTTATTTGAAGTTTGTAATCATATGGTTAAAAATTGGTACCCAAATTTGTGAGCTATGTTCTTTGAGTCTTTTTGTGCTACTCTGATGGCTGCCATGTGCGAGACCCGAAGTGCAGATGACAAGGGGCAGCTAGCTAGTATTAACATTCACCGCATAAGATCATCAGCTTATATATAGTACAAAATAATCCGATACTTCAGCAGCCATAAACTAAAGCTCTATGAAGTAAACTTCCCAACAACTGAATTTAATTTAAGAGTACACTATACCAATCGATCTACACACAACTTGAACACCAGCAGAAACAGTTGGCATGTAAAAAGTCAGTCAGATCAAGTTCAACATGCATGGTCACGCGACTCTCGCGCTCTGGCGCCGCTCGGAACGCGCCCGCAGCACGCACAGCTGCGCCTCCCACACGTCCTTGGGGAACCCGTCCGCCGGTCGCCTCGCCGCCGTGCCCGTCCTGAGCTCGGCGTCGTACTGCACCCTCGTAGCAGGGTCGGACAGCGTCTCGTAGGCGCGCCGGAGCTCGACGAAGAGCTCCGTGGACTCGACCCGGCGAGACGGCGGGCACACGTCCGGGTGGTACTGCAGCGCCAGACGCCGGTACGCGCGCTTGACATCCTCCTCGCCTACATCCGACGAGTGCTCCAGCGACAGCACCTTGTAGTAGTCTGTATTCCTGCTCGCCGTGGCCGCCGCCGCCGCCTTGACCGTGCAGCGGCGGTGGCGGTTCCTCCGGCCAAATCCGGCGCCGTAGCTAGTAGTAGTAACCTTGCTCGTGCATCCCAGCGTGGTGGAGCTGGAGCTTGCCGTGTTCATGGCTGATGAGGAAGCTTTGGTTTGCAGGTGAGTGCGATTTGAGAGCGGTGGGTGGTGTGGAAGATGGCGATGGAGAATGTGGGGTGTTGATACCCATATATATAGCCGACCCTTCTGAATTGCAGGTGGCTGTGAGCGAGGCTGCACCGGGTTTACGCGGGCTGTGGTTTTGCCGTCGCCCGTCGCCGTCGGCGGACGATCAGCTGTCGGCTGAGTGTACGACTTGTGAAATGGAGTCTAGTGAGTCTATGGGCTGGAGACGGCGTTCGAAGCTGTTTCTGGAAAGTTCCACGAAGGTTAGGCTATGGGCAAATTAAGTAAGCTCAACATGACGGAGTTGAGGCTTAGCTAAACGAATTTTTTACTTTATTAATTTTCGCCTGGACGTCAATCCCACCTACTTTCATCTCAAAAAATTCCGCCCACGTGCTACCGGATCACCACCCTCCGGCCGGCCTGCACCACTGTTCACTGTCCACGACCAATCTCAGGGATCAGTACAACTTTCTCAGACAACATTTTTTTTATGTTAGCATGAAAACTACTAAATGTAATGAATAGATAGAAAATGGACTGCTTGATTTATTAGGAAAAAACCAGGCGAAAATTCTAAAAAGGCAAGCCACACCTAAAACACCACAAGACATACAAGATGACGGAAAGCAGAACACACAACACACCGTATCGATCAGATCTATTATGAGTATTTGAGTCAACCTCCACGACACCAGAGATAAATGACATGCCAAGAAGAGAACATGAGCCTCTCTAAACCCGCGGGCAAAGAACAAAGGGTTCATCTGACACTCCTTGCATGTAGAGGGGGCTTCGGTAGCCGACGTTGCCTGACACCTACGAAAACCACAAGTCACCTTGGCCGGATCCACCTCCAAGAATGATGCCCTCAAGAGGGAAAACGACACAAGCTAGCACCACCATCATCTGATCTGAAGACCAAATCTAGGGTTTTCCCCGGAGCATGTTGGGAAGGGAGGTGGGAGTTGCATACCGACGCCTCCAACAAGGTAACGACGCCATCGCAACCAACTCAACCCAAGATTCAGCCAGCCGCCCACATACCGCAACACCCCTCCGTCGACGAAGCCTCCACAACCGCTCTCACTTGGCCCTGTCGGCGCTGCGCTACCCCATTTCTATTGCGAACTCCCTCATCACAGTTAGCAGGAGGATGCAACACCCTACAATGGTGCCATTTGTCGCCGACTTTATGCATGCCCGAGTTAGATGCAAGAAGTTGTGGGCATGCCATTGCACCTAGATGGCTATTGAGCCAGAGTGCGACGTAAGCCACTGCCCGCCTTGCCGCTGCATCGGATCAGAACACCGACAACTCCCGCCCCTCCGCTGCGCTCGAACTGCCACTACTAGGAAAATGGCTATAGGTAATCAGCACATCTGTGGCTCACATGGTTGAAGTGCCCCACGGCTAAAACAGGCGTGGCTCACCTATGGGCAGTGCCCTACTAGTAACTAGAACAACCGTGGCGCACATGACCATAGTGCGCCACAGATATGTGTGGGCCAGGGCCCTGTTGGCCGCACGCCAAACATCCGTAGCGCACATAGGGTAGGTGCGCTACGGTTGTTAGTGTCAACTGTGGCACACATGGGGGGGGGGGTGCGCTACGCCTAAGCGCATGCCCCTCTCTGCTGTGAAACGGCCAGACACATCCGTGGCGCACTATGGCATGTGCGCCACGGATGTTACTACTGCCTGTGGCGCACTAGGGCAGAGTGCGCCACGGATGTGGCGATTTTTTTTGACAGCACTTTATGTGCACATGTGTGACCATCCACCACCCCACACTTCACTTTCCCCTTCTTCTTCCTCCTTAGATCTAGTCGGGATCTTTTCCTTCCCACCTCAATTTCTCCACCCATTCACCATTTTTAGCATGTAGAACTTGCCTTGGATTTTACATAAGTAATAGAGGAAGATCTCCGGTCTCGCGCGCACCTCTCCTTTCCATCTTTCTCGTGATTGGTCTCTCATCTCGGTAAGTTGCCCATGTAAGGATGTGTTCATGTGTATATGGATGATATGCTCATATGTATGTAGATGATCGATGCTCATGATGTGTGTATGATAGGATCGATGGTCATATGTGTGTGTATATGGAGAGTATCGATGATGCTCATGCATGTGTGTATGGAGAGGATAATGATATGTTCATGTGTGTATGGATCGGTCTCTCTCTCTCTTGTGTTTGTATGTGAACAAGTTGCCATTTGTTTTGCCAAAATGTTGATTCATTTCCATTTTGACAAGACTTTGGCATTTAGCAAAGGTCCTAATTTTAGGATAGGTCATGCCGAAATTTTCTATCGACCATTGCATGCATGCATTCATTATGTGGTTCTAATAGACTTCTAATTATACCGTGTACACCGTGCAGGCAAAAATGGTCCGCATAATGAGCGAAGGCATTGTGGCTAGATTTTTGAAATGTGCGACGGCCGACATGATACGAAATAACAAGACAGATATAAGATGTCCGTGCAGAAGATGCAAACTCAACTGGGTGATCGACCCAGATTCCGGGAATCTGCAGGCGCACCTGCTCCGCCATGGTTTCATGGATGGATACACTCGTTGGATAAGCGTTGACGAAGACGTGGAGACGGTGAAGGTGGCCAACATGACGATGATCATCATCACGGCGAGAACGGGCGAGATGATGAAGAGTCTCCTGGAGATGGTGAAGGTGCGAGCGGAAGGGATGATGATGATCTAGATCTGGGAGGAAGCGACAATGGAACAACGTCAGGGTGGGTGCGGGACCCTTATGTGCAAGAGCTGCTTCTCAAGCAGACGAGTAACGCCAGGGCTGCCGCTAGAGAGAAAGCCAAGCTTGCACAACTTGAGAAAGACGCAGTTACTCCATTGTATGAAGGATGCAGGCCCGATGATACCGGTTGAATGTAACGCTCAAGGCTATGGAGATGAAGGCAAAACACAAATTGAGCGACGCAAGCTTTGACGATATGATGGCATTCTGGCACGATCGTCTCCTGGAGGGGAACACATGTCCAACTAGTATCGAGGACGCCAAGAAAATCATCTGTCCTCTCGATCTACCACACGTTAGATATCACGTATGCATCAACGATTGCATCATTTATCGGGGCGAGGACGTGGAGAAAACCACATGTCCGGTGTGCGGCGTGAGTCGATACAAGAAAGGGAAGAAAGCACCTCGAAAAGTGGTATGGTACTTTCCTATCACTCCTCGTCTGCAGCGCTATTTCGCGGACCCTAAGGAAGCGAAGCTCATGCGATGGCATGCGGAAAGGAAGAAGCCAGGAGATGATGATGATGATGACCCCGAAAAGGATGAGCTGCTGACGCACCCTTCAGATGCTAGCAAGTGGAAAGCATTGGACCTTGAATTCCCAGAATTCGGTGGAGATTGGAGGAACATCAGGCTTGGTGCGAGCACCGATGGACTCAATCCATTCAGTAGCCAGAGCAGCACGCACAACACTTGGCCCGTGTTTGTATGGATGTACAACCTCCCTCCATGGTTGTGCATGAAGAAGAAGTACATACAAATGAGTATGCTAATTCAAGGGCCGAAACAACTTTGGTACCGACATCAATCGTATCTCGGGCTGTTGAAGAGGAGCTAGCATGTTATGGGAATCTGGAGCCAATACTTACGGCCGTCGCAAGATTATTTCACTATGAGAGCGTTGGTCACTACGGTGCAAGACTATCCAGGTTGCGGGTATATCTCGGGGCAGGTTATCCAGGATTACCGCATGCGTTAGGTGCATGGATAACACAAGCTATCTCCAACTAGAGAACGATCCGGGGTCATCGAAAACCGTGTTCATGGCGCCGGAGGTGGCTCGGCAAGAATGATCCATGGAGAAAGCGTGGAGACCTGTTCGATGGCAAATCCGAGACCCGAGGAATCGGGCGTGGGAAGCGAAGAAGTGGAAGAGTTGCTGAAAACTGGAAAGATTGTCCTAAGCACGGAAAGAAGCGAAAGAGGCGACAACAAGACAAGGCTGATGAAGGTATGAAAAACAAGGTCATTTTTACGGAGTTGCCATCTTGGAAGTTTCTCCGCATGCCTCATAGCCTCGACATCATGCATATCACGAAAAACGTGTGCGAGAGTCTGGTCGCCACCATAATCAACATGCCAGATAGGACGAAAGATGGTCGAAAGCAAGGCACGACTGATATGCTTGGGTATCCGGAAGGAGCTTCTGAAGGGCCTTTTCTCGATGATCGGAAGATGGCGATGATCATGAGTCGAGAGGCGACACAAGGTCGTCGGAAGGGTAAAAGTTCAAGAAGAGCGAATATTACGCCCTCCTTCTTGCTTCACTCTAAGCGGATGAGATCAAACAGTTTTCAAGTGCCTTCTAGGAGTCAAATTTCCTTATGGCTACTGGCGGGCAAGATAAGCGAGATAGCTAGGCGAATGAAACAAAGGTTCGATGGCATGAAGTCTCACGATGCCGTGCTAATGACATGTACTTCCGGTCGCACTAAGAGGATAATAGGCGAGCACGTCCGTGAAGCGTTATTTGGCCTATGCAAGTTTTTCGGCGTCATCTCTAGGAAGTCGATTGGCATGAATCAGCTCGGGAGGCTACGGGAGGAGATCGTGGTGATACTATGTGAGCTTGAGGTCTACTTCCCACCCGCATTCTTTGACATTATGGTGCATCTGCTGGTCCATGTCGTGGAGGACATCGTACAACTCGGGCCGATGTTCCTCCGCAACATGATGGCGTTCGAAATGATAAACGGACACATCAAAGGATACGTTCGCAGTGTCCCGTCCGGATGGAAGCATAGCCAAGAGCTTTTTGGCGAAGAGTGCATCTCTTTTACGCACGAATTATCTGAACATCGAACCTCGGTCTTCCCGTCAGCGAGCACCTTGGCAAGCTCGGCGGATCTGGTCACCGAGAGGGTCATCGCATACTGCATGCGAGACTTTGATTTTCGGCCTTGAGACTTTGATCGAGCAAACCTCGTCGCTACAACATTTAGAACTAGTCGATCCTTGAGTACGAAGCACAAAAGGTTAATCGAGAAGAAGTCTGACCGGGGCATACATAGGGCGAGGAAAAATAATCAAAGAGCACAACTCAGATTTCACTCGTTGGTTTAGGCGCTCCTTGATAATCCCGCGATCGCATTCTTACGACGGAAAAGATCATATTCACCTTGTCGCGAGGACGATGCAAAACCTGGTGACCTATCGGTATGATATCGGCTACACATTCTAAGCGGAGGAAAAAGACAACAAGTGTGATTATCAAAACTTCGAGCGTAGCGAATTCTACCGATGACAACGTGAAGGAAAGATTCTACGAAAGAATCGAGGAGATCTAGGAGCTCGACTACTGTGGAGAAAAGGTGCCGATGTTCCGTGTCAGATGGGCAAAGAGCGTCGAAAGAGAAGACCGGTATTTCACAACCATGGTTATACCCGAAGCAGCCAAATCCAAGGCCGTCAGTGCGAACATGGCCGCGAAAAATGAACCGTAGGTACTGGCTACCAAAGTGGACCAATGTTTTTTCATTACAGACCCGACAAAGCCTAGCCGTGTTGTCGTGAGGAGAGGAAAAAGAAACATCATCGGAATGGATGGAGCGCCAACGAGCAAGACTTCGACCAGTACGGCGATCCAAAGATTGAAGATGACGACGACTACGATGCAGCAACATACATCACAAGAAGAAAAAGGACAACCCTATCCAAAAAAAGGTAGCCTGTTCGAAAGAAGAAACATTAAAGTGCCGGGGCTAAATTATTCAACCACGACAAAGAAGGGAAAAAAGATTGTAAAACGCTAGCTCAAAAAATATTGTAAAACGCATGGTCAAAAAAGATTGTAATATTCATGGACAAATTATTATGACATATTTGTATCATGGACAAATTATTATGACATATTTGAATCATATTTAATTTGTACCATTTTTATGACATATATTATCACTTTCGGGCATTTTTGGAATATTTAAAAGTATTTTAAAAACAAAACAAAACTTTTATGGAATATATCACCACTTTTGGGCACTTTTTGGAACATTTAAAAATATTTTTAAAATAAAAATAAAAAGGTGGGCACCAGGATTCGAACCTGGGTGCTCACAGGTTTAGATTAGAGCAGTGGGTGGAACCAGTGGGATAGGGCAGTGTTAGTTGACTATAGGGGTGGAGCGCACTTGGCCAGGGTGCGCTACGCCTAACTCGGTGCTATTAGTCAACCGTGCCATGCCCCGCGCGCTTCTCCTCCTCATCTCAGATCAGACACCGCCGATCTCAACCGTGCCCCGCCGCCGCGCTCTCGATCCGCCGCCGCTCTAGGTGGAGGACGTGGAGGAGGAGGAGCCCGAGCCCTGCCAGCTGCCGCCGCTCGAGGAGGAGGTCGTGGAGGAGGAGGCCCGTGCGGAGGAGTCCGTGGAGGAACCCGCCGTCGTCCGCCCGCCCGCCCTCCGTCGTCCACCGCCGCTCTAGGAGGAGGACGTGGAGGAAGAGGAGCCATCATCGTCCGCCCGCCCGCCCGCCATCGTCGTCCTCATCGCCCACCTGCCTAGCTCCGCGCTCCCTCCTGGTGAGTCCCCTGCCCACCTCCCCTCTCTCCCTCTCTTCATCGCGTCGGGGTGCCTTGTCGTCGCGCTACGGCTCTTCGACATCGCGGCATACGAGAGCACCGGGCGTGGGCTTCCGCGTCCCGAAGGAGGAGCCGGAGCTCGCCGTCTTGACTAATTCTTTTCAGTTTTTTTTCAAATAGGGGAGACTAATTCTTTTCAGTGTTATACATGCTTTAATTCTTGGGTTTTCTTGCTAATCTAGGAGTATGATACGATGTGTTGATTAGCAATAAAAATTACCCCCTTCCGCAGTGCATGACTTTGACTTGCTTGTGTTCTCAGACATGCCATCTAGTTTCAGAGAAGCTGCTCACTAGTGTAGTGGAGTACTATGGGTATGCTTGGCTAATTACGCTGTTCCACGTCTACTTATGTTTCATTAACAAATTCAGAATTTGAGCTTTCTAGAAAAACTCACAAGCACACTCAGAACATGTCGGAATTTCAAAAATTAATCTCCTCATTTCCAGTCATGCAACATTTCACCATTGACTTCTCATTTCTGAAATCTGTTGTCACTCCCTCTTGCATTGTATAACCAGAGATGCACAGTCAACTGTCAAGTGACAGCATAAGTAGAGCCTTTGGACACAATACTGGAAACTGTGCATCGATTAGTCACCATTGTCATAATATTCTCAACACTCAGGGAGCTGTAACTGGTAACTTATTAGTCTCAACAACAAAAATGGTGAGATTTTGCTGCCAGGCTTTCCAATTTTTTTTGAAATGTATGTTGTGCTAATGATCGCCCAAGGTACTGCAGTAACACTTCCCAGATGAGAAGAAAGAGCCAGTAAGAAGTTGTAGATTGCACAGTAGCGTTCCCGTAGCTTCCTTTCCATCAGTACTAGCATCGACAACCACCATGGGATCTGACAAGTTTGCTGGAAGAACACACCATTCATTGTCAATTACATGTTTGCTAATGAAAATCAGCCTGCATAAATAGGACTCGCTCATATAGATTGAAGTATGACAAGTGATTTCACTACAAACAGGACAATTAACAAAATCAGCCTGCATAAATAGGACTCGCCCATATACTAGGGCAACATGAAATGTTCTTCAATAGCAGCTGAGTACGATAAATACCAACACAAGAATTAGCTGCATTATATAAATGGCTCAGATATGTTAATTACAAAGTTGTGTATACATTGCTCTTTTACTGCTGTGAATCTTATTAATTCTGGCAAAATAAGAAGGAAACAAATGCTTTAGGTTTAGTTGGTTGCTGTCAAGTTAGATGTTGTAGGTATGTAGTAGGTTAGTAGTTAGTAGTTAGCAGTAGGCCAATTTGCTTGCTGAACAAGTTCATTTGCTGTCATTTGTTCACAGAACTAAAAATTATGTTGCCGTCATTTGCTTACTGAACTTGTGCTTGTTATGGTGTATGGTGTATTCTCATTTTCTTATTGCAAGCAAATGACAGCAAATGAACTTGTGCTTGTTATGGTGTATTCTCATTTTCTTATGGTGTATGGTGTATTCTTATTTTCTTATTGCTTGCTGAACTTGTGCTTGTTATGGTGTATGGTGTATTAAAATTATTCTTGTGCTTGTATGAAGCACTTTATTATGTCCCGTATGCAGGTCCTTGTATGAAACAAGTCCCGATTTTTGCTGGAATGTTGATTAACTTTCGTTTCGGCAGAAATCGGGCACTCCTAGTTTAAGAAAATTAGCAAAGGTCATGCCGGATTTTTCCGTACATTTAACCAATTATTTGTTTTTTTATTAGTGCAAAGATGTGTAACAACGACGAGGCTGGATGTTCTAAGTGCATCAGCGCTGAAGGAGAACTCAGACCTCCGAATAAACAAATGACATTCTGGGAGGCGGCCCAGCGGCTAGAAGACGATGAAGAATACCATCCTTCGGAGAGCGAGGATGATCAGATGGAAGACGCGGAGGAAGAAGCCGAAGGAACGGCGGACGATGAAACCACTTATGGCGGCGAGGGCACAGGGAGTGGTAGCAATCCTCCTAAGAAGAATAAGAAGAAGCCGAAGGACCGGCGCCCGAACACGGTCGGCACGGTCAGGGAGGAAATTATCGAAGTGAGCCCATCAGGGGTTCCTTTGGAGCCCGCCCTTGTCGCCAAAGGGTACGGTGGGCAAGTGGCGGCGATCACCCAGACAACCATCTCGATCAACACCGAGAATCTCCGGCATAAAGATAATGGCCACTTGCGCACACTCCTCTTCGAGAAGCTGCACGCAAGATACAAGTTCCCCGCTAAGTATCAGAACACAAATTATCATGGGAACGAAGTAAACAAATCCACCCTCACAAAGATGAGCACATACAGGCCATCTGGAGAACCGGATAAAGAATAAGATCTATAAAGAAGGCAAAAGTCTCGAGGAGATCCAGAAGATTGACCCGAGATCACCGAAGATCGATTCTTGGGAGTTCAAGGAGAGGTGTGAATCCGAAGAGCCACGGCCAATAGTAATCGGGAAAGGTCTGCAGCGATGAATATAGGTCATCACCATCTCGGATCTGGTGGATACAGAACCGCGGAGGCCAAATGGAATAAGGAGGACAAAGAGTATAGATCCAAGGGGATAGAAAACCCCTTTGCGAAATTTGAACCCGGGCAGGTTCGGAACTTCATCAGGGCCCGTTACCATGTGGACCCAAAAACCAAACAACTCACCGCGGATCCTGCGGTGAAAGTAAGTATAATCTAATTACCACAGATCAACTCGATTGCAATCTAATCGATGATCTAAATGATTCACTATTACTTCTTCTGCAGGAGGAGGAAATTGTTGCTAGTCATGGATCCCAGGGTTCCTCATCCCAGGGGTCGACGGCGGCCACCGGTGGGATAACCCTTTTAACAGGGCGATGAACCGGGCCAAGAAAATAGAGCCGGTTACGAAGAAGCCGTCGTTGGCTGGCCGTCTGGCCGGCCTCGGGGGTAAGAATTGGGTGGATCATTTTGGTCCACCACCGAGGACGCATGTGGCGCCGTCGGGAAGGAGCGAGGAGGAAAACCGCGAGGTTCAAGAACTTAAGGAACAAGTGGCGCGGATCCCGCAGATCGTCCAAGACAACCTGGCAATCACCCTCACGTCCTTCCTGCCTATCTTGGTGGAGTCAATAGCGAACTGGAGTGCGGGTGGTCGAGTAGGGCCGTGCCCGATTCCAAGCATGGTCAGCAGCCACTCGAACAACGCGGCACCGACGAATCAGGCGAACTACATGTTCGTGACTCCGCCCGCTAGCACCACGGTGCCGCAAGTGTTGGTGACTCCCCCTGCCATCACCGCGGCGCCGGAGTACATGTTGGTTCCCCCTGCCATCGTCGCGGCGGCACCGGAGCTCCAAGCACCCGTCGGTAGGGAGAATACACCGGCGGCCAGCACCGCACCATCAAGCAGCCATTCCGTCTCTTGCACGCCCGTCGCCGTATGCGGTGCGTCGACATTAGCCGATCTCGACGCCATCACGGTAAACAAATTGCTTTAATTACCACCTTTCATGCCATCTATTACTCTTATGGCATCTCTGACGACGCCGTACATGTTTTCCGCAGACGGATGTTCCTTGCACTCTCTTATGCTACGTGAACAACGGTGAGGATGGTGCCAAGGTACCATCGTTCAACCCTTGCAGCGCCACGTTCCACTCAAGGCCGATGTCGAGAAGCGTGCGGGGTTAAAATTAGTCGGGTGCTAAGGGGCTGCGACGACCTGGAACCTCCCATTCAACCCCCAGGATCGGATGAAGAAGAGCCGTCTATCCTCAGAACTTGCTTCGACTTATTCTTGCTATGGCCAAAGAGCATGATCCGTTTGGGGACGGCGGGGGCCATCACGCCACATACAACAGCACCGCCTGTCGTGTCAGCGACAAGCGGTGGCAAGGCCCCCTTACCGCCCTCGCCGTCACCTCCACGCGGTGGGTCGGATGATCATGTTGATGATATGCACATGGCGCAGGATCCGGCCGAGGACGACGAAGACTGGAATGATCACTTCTTCAACACTCAGTTTAGCAACGAAGACCTAGCTGGTGGCCCTATAGAGAAAGCCACTATCACCAAGCGTCTGTTTGGTTCTCAGGAGACGCCTCCAGCTTGCGCCTTACAGAGCCAACTGATACAACCAACCGGCCCTTTATTCTAAGCCCTGACACACTACATAGGGCGGTCGGTGCTCAGATTGCGGTGCATGCCCGCTCTCCAAAAGGAAAAAAGGGCAGGAAAAGAAAATCTAGCAGCTCGAGCCAGCCGGTGGCGTCAACAACTGCGAATCCGATCAGGTTTCGGGACGGGCCACCAAGACCCGAGGGTATTATATGGAGGATTCATGTGGCGGATGAGCCCATGCTACCTAAGAATTTGCGGAAGCTTCGCGATTGAACTAGAGTGTGCATGGCGTCTTGGCGATAGAAACGCCTTCTATCAGAGAAAGATCCCTCGCACCCGGTATTCATGGTTAAGGTGCCACCAGGCTTGGGCTTCTTCGACAATGCCCCTGCGGATCTGTTCTTTCCTGCGGTTCGACGACATCTTCAATATGTTCCACCTATACCCGCTGCACTATACCATGGTCCGTCTCTTTTCTCTCAGCCTGGCCATGCAGATCATTAGAGAGAACACACCGGGCATCGCTATAGTGGACCCCTACTACATGCGTGACGGCTGCTTGGGTTCCCCCGCCGAACGACGTATCGTGGCCTCGTACCTAAAAAGAATCCTCGTGGCGAACAAGACAAAGGAATACATTCTCGTGCCTTACTTTCCTGAGTAAGTCATTATTCACTCGCCACCGTCGATTGGCTTTATTAGATTATCATCATTCTTTTTCCAACACATTCCATTTGAATTTTTTGCGCAGAGATGAACACTGCACACTCATCTCCTTATCGCCGAAGCATTCCCACGCCACGTATTTCGACTCGGGGAGTCTAGAAAAAAAAGAAAAACTATGACAAGATCAAGGAAGTTCTGGATGATGCTCTCACTGGCTTTGCCTCGACGGAAGGCACCACCTTCGTGCGTACGAAGGTCAAGTTCGGCAGGCACGTCTTCAACCACGTAACGGAGTTCCTCTGCGTGAAGTAGCCGGAAAACAGTAAGAAGGAAGCCTACTACACACTCCATCACATGAGGGCGTTCCTACTTGACCAGCAGAATTCTACGCTGCCAGATCATCTCAAACAGTGGGCCGAAGCAAAGGCCAAGATCAATGATTCAGATATTAGACAAGAGATGTATCGCATCCAGCAGCAGTTTGGGGCGATCATCTTTCGTGATGTCATGACTTAGGGGGGGATCTTCTACGGAGGAAATATCCCGAATAACCGTGACATAGAAGATCGCCTAGAGATGCAGGGTGACTATAGGAAGTTCATGACGAGACAAGGCGTCCTCCCGTTCCCTAAGCCGAGCCAGAAGGCTTGATGTTGGCCTAGTTGTAGTTACAAACTATAGATGACCTTTGTGTGTGTGGACAAGTGTACATGCTACTATACTTATCTTATTAGGTTTATGAATCATCGCTTACTTCTTTTGCTTATTATTATTATATATCAATCAATGCTTGGTTTTTTTGCTTACTCTTTGGTCCTTTGCTCACTTTGGTCCTTCTTTTTTTTCTTACTCTTTTTTCGAAAATAATGCCGATGATTGGAATGTCGTGGCACACTATATATGTGAATGTGCTACGATGGGATTGTGAGCCTTGTGATATGCACAAGTCCAGGTCTTGTGCATCCTACTTGTCTCACGGTTCCATCGTAGCATATTCCTGTGTCCAACGACCTATGTATATATATGAGGCATTCTTTTCGAGTTATTTTTGTCTTTTTCGAGAATAATGCCGATGATTGAAATGTCGTGGCACAATATATATGTGAATGTGCTACGTCGGGATAGTTAGCCTTGTGATATGCACAAGTCCAGGAATTGTGCATCCTACTTGGCTAACCGTTCCGTCGTAGCATATTCCTGTGTCCAACAACCTAGCTAGTTATATATGAGGCATTCTTTTCGAGCTACTTTGGTCTTTTTCGAGAATAATGCCGATGATTGAAATGTCGTGGCACAATATATATGTGAATGTGCTACGATGGGACTGTAAGCCTTGTGTTATGCACAAGTCTAGATGTTGTGCATCCTACTTGGCTTACGGTTCCATCGTAGCATATTCCTGTGTCCAACGACCTATGTAGATATATGAGGCATGCTTTTTGAGTTAACCTTTTTGATTTAGGAGTACTTTCTATAAGTGTATCTTCATATGCGACTTTAATTATATATGTTTTTTTCAATCACCGGTTAATTATTATTGTCAACTTATAGATGACGTGGTACGTCGTGTACAAGGGACGGGTTTCCGGAGTCTACGATGATTGGGAAGACTGTCGGAGACAGGTGCACTGTTTCAGCGGCAATAGCTACAAAGGGTACAACACTATGACGGAGGCGGAAGCTAGATACACACGCTATCTAGCGGGAGTTAGGACAAGGAACCGGATGAAGACCTACACCTTCGTCGCGGCGGTGATCATGCTTATCTTCTTTGGTTGTTTATCCCGCATTTGTGTCTAGCTAGTTTAGATGTCTAGGCAAGCTTCCGAGCTCTAACTTGTTCGATCGACACATGTATTCGCATGTCACCAACTACTTTGTAACTTGATCGAAACAATGTAACTTATACTATGTATTCATGTATGATACTTATCTATATGTATTTGTTTCAATCTTGTTTTTCAAATTGTGTATTTATATATATAATTGTATATCTTGTATCTGTGTGTGTATATCTGCCTATAATATTGTATATAATCTGGCTCGGAAATTAAAAAAAAAACAAAAAAACACCTGTGGCGCACATGACCTACCTTTTGTGACGCACTACACCTAAAACGCACCTTAGAAGCTTAGTGGCGCACTGAGAAGTGCGCCACAGAAGATCCTACGCGTAGCGCACCTGCCCACATAGCCGTGGCGCACTAGCAGGTGCGCTACGCCTATCTCGACACAACCGTGGCGCAAGGCACGTGGCGCACTGCTAGTGCGCCACAGATGCTCTTTTCAGGTGCGCCACAAATGGCCATTTTCCTAGTAGTGTGCATTCGCACACATCACCCCGGTGGATACTGCCTCCTGCCTAGCTCGATGGGCAACCCTTCCTTCTCATCCTGCACAAGTCGAGAGGATGCAACACTCAGACCATTCATCTCCCACAAAAGACGGAAGGATGCAACCTGGTGCCATTCATCTCTCTCCGAGTAGAGTATCTCCCCTGCTTCTTGGACGCACACCCGAGCCACCTCCTCCTTGTCTCCGCACGCTTGAGCACCGCCTGCCCTTCCTTCACAGCCGGCCGCCGGCCACCATGCATGTCAGGCACAACCCGGCGTAGCCCAGATCGTCCCGGGCGCGGCCCAGAGTGAGCCCGTCCGCACGCAGCCACCGCTAACGCCTCCCGAACCTCTGCTGCCACCTCCCACACCTCCGCCACACCATCTCCTCGCTGCCCCCCCTCATAACGCCTGCCTATGAGCCGCCTCGCCGCACCATGCAACTCCCCAGAACCGTCGACTCCCGCGTGCAGAGGAGAAATTGCTCCGCCGCCACCTTCCCTAGGATGTGTATGGCTTTATAGACGGCCCCTCCGGCAACGGCGATGCGGGGGATGGCGGCTAGAGGCAGCAGCGGGCAGGGTTTCCCCATGTCGCTAGAGGAGTGCGACACGGGGGGCTGTTTGTTTAGTAGTGTATGAATACTTTTCTCAGACAACTATTGACCCAACTGTAGCCACATATACCGCGCTAAAAGTTCATTGATGGACCAAATTACATGACCACCTTGCTTTGTTGGTATTCATATCCTATCATGTGAGCGTCACATGACACATGGCGTTTAGAACATGCACTTGGGCGATCTACTCAAGCGCCATCAGTATTACTTGATGACGTACATGATTATCAAACAATACTCATAACTAGTAATTCAGTGTTCGCACAAATCTGTCGAAGATATTTGGCTTGACTAAAAACATAAGCCCGTCGGAGATGATATTGCTTGGCTTAAACATAAGTAAGAGTTGTGTTGTAGGAGCTTAACATTCGAGAGTATTCCTATCATCGAAGTTATGAACTCAGTGCAGTGCCCAAACAAATCACTCTAAAAAGTAAACACGTCTCCGTAGAAGGTTCCCCGTGTGACCGTGTGTACAACGACTTACCCTACACCACCTAACACATGGAATGGAAAGATCATCTTACTCATACGACAAGCGCTAGAGACAAACAAGGACGATGTTCACTAGATCTTGCGAAGCAGCAACCTGATCTTCGGCTGCCGGACGACTCAGACGATCACATAACGGGCTAGCTTCCATTGACGTCAACCGGATATATAAGAAGATTTGGTGCCTGCAAAACGTGCGTTCAAATGGACCGATTGACGCCTCGATGGACGGTGTCGACTGTCCAAAAAATCGTATTTCAGTATGTTTGAAAATTCCAAAAAATAAACAGATATATTTGTAGACATTCTATGTTCACACACAGAACTTTGTGGAAAAAGATATTTTTTATGACTTGTATTAAAAGGACAATTTTAGGTGCTCTAAATAGATTTTCACGAGACATTTGTTTTTACATTTTGCATAGACCGCAAACATAATGCAAAACTTTGTGTGAGAACATAGGATGTTCAAATATTTTTCTTCATTTTTTTTGACATTTTAAAATGTATTTTTCATAATACGCAGATTCACAAATGCCGCCACCATTTCTATTTGAGTAACAAAAATAGCCTTTGGTGAACTAGAGAAGACACTTTTGACGTGGTAGGCAAGGGAGAAGATGTGGTTAGTTTTGATTACTTGGCGTATATTATAAAGTTCCTCGCTGCATCATGAAAGTGAAGGCCGGCAATCTTCCTTAGTCGATCAATGGTTAGGTATACTTGATTTTCTAGTTAGAAGCATAGTCTTCTTTTCCCCACAAAAAAAGAAGAAGAAGCATAGTCTCCTTTAAAGTGTAGTAAACTATACATCTACGTAGCCATATAACGTTCGGCCTTCTGTTTTTGGAGTGTTGCTATTGTTTGGATGACATGGGACCAATACCTGAGACAGAAAATTTAAGATAAATACATGATAAGGTTCCACATAATCGTATTCTAATCAATACGTTTCATGTGCACGCCCTTTTATTTATAGTGCACGCATAGTCTACGGATTAGGTGGCCACTTGATCTGGAGATTCTAAGATATGGTTGACAGGTCCTTAATCATTTGCTTAATTTCCATCCTTGATTTCCTTCCAGGGTCTCTTTCAACTAGGACCAAAGGAACCCGATGATATTTGTCCTTAGTCAAGTTTTTAAGGGGATCAAGTCTATTCATATAAGGCGATAAGATGCACTCCAAATGTCACTCCATAAAAAATGGACCATTTACATTCATATATCTACACTATTTGTAAAAATTAAGTTACCACATGTCATCTTCCTTTTTTTATAAAGGAAATATATTAATATCGTGAAGAAACCAATTACACTCAGTCTCTGCAACAACGAAATGTCTTAAATACATTACCGATGCACATAGCCTTATTACAAAATAACAAGAATAAATAAAAACAAAGATCCCGCTACGATGGTGAAACTATTGCAGCCGCAACACAAAACATCACCAAGACAACACCTAGAGTTCACGGTCACAAAACAATACCTTCAACAAGATCATTGTCGTGCACAACCAAATAAGGCCAGACCTTGGATTTTCACCATGGAGCAAGTCCACTCTCTCAAAACAATGCCTTCAAACAAGATCATTGCCAAACACAACCAATTAAGGCCAAACTTTGGATTTTCACCTTGAAATATATGCCCATGTACTCCTCTTGTGTTGCCACCCCCTCTTGCCATTGGCGCTGCTGTAACATCCCAATTTCAGCAACCCTGATTTCTTTTCAAAAAAGCAAAAATCTGGGGGAACAAAAACTTTTTGTTGTTAAGGATTGCAATGTTTGTTGATTGTTTGCTTGTGTTCATGCAACTTCTTGTGTAGTATATAATATACTCCTTACCTCAACATTAGTTTACAAAAAACTATTTTACTAAAGAGATGTCTTGGCTTATCTTTCCTATTCTCAAATGTTCTGACCTTTTAAGCTTGAGCCAAGATGACTTTGATACAACAAACTATTTCCCTAGTTTCTATTTACAAAAACTATGGAGACCTATACTCTCCTTATGTTTTCAAGACATAACAGCTCAAATACTCTTATCCCTAGGTTTTTCAAAAACCTTTTCTAAAACCTTTTTATTCCAATCTTGGTAGAAGTACCAAGAGGTCCTTATCTTAATATAAAACCACAACCTATTCAAAAGACCCATGCTTACCTCAAGCTAGACTTGATGGTAACCTCAGTAGTATCTGATTGTTGAGCCAGATGAATTGCCTTGATCTACTGATTGACTTGTTTGCATAGGATCTAGAGAGAAATAATCTAGTAGCTCATCCCTTAGGATCGAACCAGTAGTAGAAATCACCAATCTCAAATCAAGCCTCTAGGTCTGGATCTATCCTAAGTCACTCAGGTGACCCTCTCATCCACTTAATCAGATCAATATTGAGCTAATCCCTTGTATTAGCATCCAACTCATCAAAGACCAAATACAATCATGGATCCCCTCTACTTAATCTATACTTCAACATCCTCCATTTGATGATAAGAATAAACCCTTGCATCCTTCCCTCTTTCATAATATTCCACATCCTCAAATCTGCCAAATTTGGCTAAGTATGGAATCTTTGGAACATTTACTACCCAAGCCCACTCTTGCTCTTGGCTAAGCCATTCTGGCCCCCCACTCATCCATGATGGTTTTGTAGTCAAGATACTAATCTTTTCTGAAAAACTTATCATCTTGCCTACTTTGGCAAAATCTCACATCCATATGTTATATCCCCTTGACCCACTCTCTGCATGGTTGTGACCTACTAACCATGGTCTATAAACCCCCTCTTCACTTGTTCCCAGTGGAGCTATGTGCTTCCTAAACTCATCTGGTTTATGAGGCATCAGGACCCATCTATTATGGCATCCTTATTCTCAACAAAGTTTGCCATCATTCCCAGATCACCTCAAATACAACCAAGACAAATCTTTGATGCCATTATCATCTATATAACTTGGTCTAACTATCCATCTATCCCTTGTACCAAGGTGAGCTCTAAGCTCACTAATCCCACCATGTTTAGGGGACATAACAATATCAAACCCCTAGATCTTCCAAATCTAGTTTCCTTTCATTTTCAAGGTAGAATTTCAAAGCCCAAAGCTAGTTTTGATGAATACTTCATGTTGACATCATCTACCTTTGATATAAACATTTGCCAAGTAATTCCCATAATTATTTGGAATCTAAAACTATTTAAATTCCTTTATTTGCTAAACCCTCAAAACCTTCTATACAAAGACAAGTTTGTTTTTCTTCAAACTACTTTGCCAACTCAAGGAACCCCTGGTGCCTATATAACATATCATATAATATCATATCTTCCCATCTAAAAAATAAATATTCTGAGATGCTTTATTATTTCTTTTTGCCCTTTTTCTTAAATGGCAGAAGCAGGAAATAATAACCTAAAAATACTTTCCCTCTTCAATAAATTCCAATAAAATTACCCAATGTGTGATATGGTATCTAGAACCATTTCACACCAAAAACCAACCTTGTACAATGTAAAAACATCAAATTAGCTTCTATAAATCATTTCTTGCCTTTTTGAATAAATGAGATTAAGTGGACTTTTAATCATTTAAAAAATTCCAAACAATTCCTAGGATCCTGATTTGACCATATTCATCTACCAGTACAATTTACCTACCTTTCCCTATGCAAAATATGCAACTTCCTACACATGCCTCAAATTGATCAATTTTTGCAACATCAATCAAACCTTTATCTAAACACACCCAACCCTCATCAAGCTTGGTCCAACAAACTTATACAGCACACCTCACCCCTCTGGTCGACCACCCACTGTAGCTATGCCCCACCTTTGTCCTATATGCTTGTCTAAGAGGGACACAAGAAAAATAACAACACAAGGGCATTACTCCACCTTGCAGCAATCAACCACTATTAGGAAAACGGCTATAGGTAATCCACACTTCTGTGGCGCACTTGCTAGTAGTGCCCCATGGGTAAAATAAGCGTGGCGCACTGCCCACAGGTGTCTTACGGCTAACTGCCATAAGCGTGGCGCACATGGGGTGGTGCGCCACGGCTATGTGTGGGCCAGGACACAGGTGGCCGTAACACACATACCCGTAGCGCACTAGGTCAAGGTGCGCTATGGATGTGTCACTTAGCCGTAGCGCACCTTGACCTAGTGCGCTACGGGCATGTGTGCTGCAGAAGCTGGGTCAACTTAGCCGTAGGGCACTCTGCCCTAGTGCCCTACGGCTAAGTGGCCTGCACCAACTCCACCCACACCCCCCCGTGGATCGCCTTTTTAGGTTTTGCAAAAAATAAAAGAAAATGATAAACACTTTCAAAAATAAAATAATTTCATATTTAGGTAGGTAATGTGGTCTAGTTTGTAGGAAAATTAACAAACAATAATTTCGAATTTATTTGCAAAAAAGTCATGTCACGGTAAAAAGGCCGTAACTTTTGCATACGATATCGAAAAAAATCGTATAATATACCAAAATGACGAGAACGAGATTTCGCATCCGCTCGCAACCACCTCTGGTCGTTTAGCGATTATTTAGATTTTCAAAATTCGAAAAGAGTAAAAAGTTATGGTCAAAAGACTGTTTTTTTCTGCAGAAAAAAAAGATGGCAACTTACCCGTAGCGCACCACTACCTAGTGCGCTACGAGTAAGTTGGGCGGGATTCAAAATTTGAATCCCCACCCCGCCAGCTACCCCTTTTCTTTTCCCTCCCCTTCTCTCCTTTTACTTTTCCTCCCTTCTCCTTTCCTTCTTCTCCTCCTTCTCATTTTCCTTCTCCTCCTTCTCCTTCTCCTCCTCTTCCTCCTCCTTGCAGTGAAGATGGTGACGGCGGCCTCCTCCTTGCAGTTCCGACGATGAGGCGGCGGGCTCCTTCTTCTCCTCCTCCTCTTCCTCCTCCTCCTTGTAGTTCCGACGACGACGAGGCCTCCTCTTCTTCTCATCCTCCTCCTCCTCTTCCTCCTCTTCTTCTTCTCCTCCTCTTCTTCTCCTCCTCTTCATCCTCCTCTTCTTCTTCTCCTCCTCCTCTTCTTCTCCTCCTCTTCCTCCTCTTCTTCTCCTCCTCCTCCTTGCAGTTCCGGCAGCTGACGAGGTGGCAGCGAGGCGGCAACAACGACAAGGCGACAATGGCGACCTGCAGCAGCAGTGGCGGCAGCGGCGAGATCCAGATCTGCCGCTTTTTTTTGAATTTTGAAATTTATATCCGTGGCGCACAACACGTAGTGCGCCTCGGTTATCGTTTCATACGCGTGGCGCACCTGGACTACTTTCCGTGGCGCACTGGCATGTGCGCCACGCCTATCTCGACACAACCGTGGCGCGCGAGCGATCGCGCCACGGCTAGGAGATAGCCGTAGCGCGAGGCCCGTGGCGCACTGCTAGTGCGCCACGGATGGCCTTTTCAGGTGCGCCACGAACAGGCGTTTTTCTAGTAGTGAACCCACTCCCCCTCTGCCCCTGCACGCCACCGGGGCACACTCATACCACTCCTCACGCCCACAACATCTGGACCATGGTTTTTCCCCTCTCCATGCCCTCTCCATGGACATATTCCACCTTGCACCCACCCTCTCGGGTTAAATAGGCCAGAGGCCACTCTGCTCTCTATCTTGGCCCTCATTTGCATCCTCTCCCTTCAAAATACCGCGCCCGAGACCCACACTCTCTTCCCTTCTCTGCCTCGCGAAGGAGAAGGAAAAGAAGGCACCACGGCCATTCTTCAAGATCTTCTCGTGGAGCTACCATGCCTACCCCTCTCCATCTACATGTCCCCGTCCCGAGCTTCCCTAGCTCCTCTGCATCTAACCACTATATCTTTTGCTCAGGAAATCCTGTACTGTCGCCACCAACGAGCTCCGGTGAGCTAGGTTTCGGACGCGATGTGCGAGACCCTCCCCTGAAGTCAAACCATACCTTGCCGCCCCTCACTGAGGTCGCAGACGTGCGCCACGTCTCCCCACCGCCTCCCCTTCGGCTCTCCCGCTCCCAGGTATGCTCCCCGCGCCGCCTAGAACTCCCCCTAGGGTTTCTTCTCTGCTGTCCGTCGCGGGCAAGAGGACGATGTCCCGACCGTCAGATCTACGCCTAATCGAATGGACGGGGATCGTCGATACCCCTTCGGTTCCCATGGCTCGCTGCCGGCAGGGCCCCGCGCTGCACCCTGAATCCTCCCGCGCGCACTCCTCCACGGGGAGATGGGCCGGCTTTTCCCCTATAGCCAAATTCTAGTGGGAACTGGCCCGGGTGCCCCATTTCCTTTTCTTTTTATCCTAAAAAATAAAGATCCGGTAATTACCGTTTGGTTTAAATCCGGAAGAAAATGAAAAATACAAGTATTTACCCAGATCTAATTTTTACTAGGTTCATGTGTGTTTTGTCTAACATGCTGATCAAGTACATGGTAAAAACAATAACGGGAACCTTAGAGACAATTAAAATACCAACATGTGTCTAAAATTACTAAAACATTATTTCAGATAGTTTGGTAACCTAATTTGTGGTGAAACCTTTTTATACAGTAAATTATGTCTGAGGCCTTGCATGTCACCTTGGCCTCACCCTAAATTGTTTCCTCGATTGTCTGTAATAAAAAATAACAATATCTATTCATTTCTGTCCTTAGGATTTTCCCTATGACAAACCAAAGAGTGTACTGACCTATTTCCAACTCTCGGTGCACCTATACCAGCATGCCTAAAAAACTCTAGGAGCCCAATATTTATTGAGCTGTTATTATTTTTTAGTGAATAAAACATTTCTGCCTAGAGTTGTTTCACTAAATAAATCATTCCAGTAGTTCTGTATACCAAAAAAATAGTAATTCCAATTTTTACAGAAAGGTATCCTAAATACCTAGCATGTGTCCTTGGAATAATATCAAAATATTCTGTAGATTAAATCTGGTGAAAAAGACAAATAACCATCAGAATTGACTTTGGGAATTTCCCAAGGGAATTATGGTAATTATTTTAAAGTGATTCAAACTCCCAGTGAACCAGTCCATCAAATCCTACTTAATCCTAAGAGGAAATAATTTTTGGAGTTACATATATTTTTCTGTAAATTATTTCCTAAAACTAGAGTTTTGATCACTAGGAAATTCATAACAAATCAAAGAAAAATGATAAAATAGTGAAACCACTTTTGATGGTTTCATTTTTTCATTACCTTTCTGATGATATCATCTTTGCATGTTGATATTACACACCACTTGGTCTTGGTTTAAAACCCCTCTCCTAGGTAGTTTTGGGTATATAAATCACAAAAGAAATTCAATACATGCAACCAAAGCAATTCCAACTTCTACCAACTCAATTTATCAAAACCTACTGAATATATCATGTGTTATTTACTGAATTATAATACTGAATGATGTTTGTATGCTTTGTGTTGAGTGTGCTTTGGTTTGCTTGCATGTGTGATCCTCGGCGACGATAGTTGTGATTGTGTGATGCCGAGAAGGAAGCCCCGGATCTTTTGTGAGAAAATAGTTGAGAAAAAGGGTTAAGCTGGTTGGACAAACGATAACATAGACAAAAGTTTGACAGTAAAAGTATAAATAAGTCACAATAATGCTAAACATGTCTAAATAACCCTAGTAAACTATTTTATGATCCAATAATAAGTTAGCTTATCATTAACAATGACTAACTTATATGTTACCCAAAACTTCCCTAAGTATGAACACAAATTGATAATTGGTTGATTGGTTGCTTTGACCATATTTACTGGATGTTCGGAGAGGGAGTCCTTGATCGTTAAATTTTGTATATTTGTCGAAGCGTTTTACATGCTCTGTCACCAGGTTATTGTTTTCGATATAACTCATAGAAAGAGAAATTTTAGTTATCCGTACTAGTAATGCAAAAAAAGTCCATTCATGTGAAAATGCTAATACTTGGTCATCCACCGGGCCAGAGGTTTGTACTTCACTAGCATATACTTGAATGTTTATGTAAATCATAAATTTTTAATTCAAGTAATCTGAAATTTGTAGTCATATAGTTGAATGTTTATATATATCCTGTAGTTTGATCATGTATTATTTGAAGTTTGTAATCATATGGTTAAAAATTGGTACCAAAATTTGTGAAAGTTATTTTCTTTAGTCTTTTTCTACTTCTCTGATGGCCCATGTGCTAGAGAAGAAGTGCAGATTACAAGGGGCAGCTAGTATTAGTATTCGCCGCATAAGATCATCAACTTATATATACAAAATAATTCCATAGTTGAGAAACAATAAAATAAAGCTCTATGAAGTAAACTTCCCAACAAGTTAATTTAATTTAAGATTACACTATTATCAATCGATCTACACTTTTGCACAACTTTGAACACCAGCAGAAACATTATTGGCCATCTAAAAACTCAGTCAGAAGTTCAGAACACGCATGGTCATGCAACTCATGCGCGCCCATGCCTATAATCGGTTGTCGCCGCTCCTTCTCGCGCTCTGGCACCGCTCGGAACACGCCCGCAGCACGCACAGCTGCGCCTCCCACACGTCCTTCGGAAACCCGTCCGCCGGTCGCCTCTCCGCTGTGCCCGTCCTCAGCTCGGCGTCGTACTGCACCCTCGTGGCAGGGCCGGACAGCGTCTCGTAGGCGCGCCGGAGCTCGACGAAGAGCTCCGTGGACTCGGCCCGGCGGCGGGCACATGTCCGGGTGGTACTGCAGTGCCAGCCGCCGGTACGCGCGCCTGACGTCCTCCTCGCCTGGGCTTATAGCTCCCATGCGACGTCTTTACATGGAATTGGAAGGAACACTACATCGTCGCAAAGAATAACTCGCATGCGACACTTCTGAAGCGGCAAATAGCTCATGTGCGACACTTCCACTTAACCTCACGAGACCGTCAACGAATTCGAATCAGCTGAGCAGAGTAGGACCCACAGCCTCTCCGCGTCACGGCGGAACTCACCTGATGTCCACCTCATATCGTGGGACCCACACTGTGGTTGAAGAGAGCCGTTGGCCCCGATCCATCCCCGCACCCGAGCACTCCCGCCACCGTTCCAGCATCTCATCCCCTTCCGTTTTCTTCTCCGACGAGCAACTGCGGCAACGCCGGCGAGGGATGTCGAGCTCTGCTTCAGCCTCCCTCCGCTCATGGCCTCGGTATGGTGCGGTGCCGATGAGGAGGTGCCCCGATTGCCCCCGTACCGCGCCCCTGAAGCGGCTTGTCACATCCACCGACAAGAACGACAACATTGGTCGGGAATTTGTGAAGTGTGAGAGCAAACCCGAGCCGGGAAAGGTGAGATCTGAGTGTTCCGAGTGCCAATTTCTCGCTTTTCTTTCGAAATTTCATGCATTTCATCGAATTTGGGATTTAGGGTTCATCTCTGCGATTTCAGGAACTGCCAAAATGTGGGCATTTTGAGTGGCTTGATGAGTACATCGAGCGAATTAGGGTGGAGGTAGCATCCCGGGAGCTCAAAAACTCGTCTGTGGTGGAGCAATTGGGATCTGGCAACCCCATTTCCGCTGGTACGACGGTGGATGCGAAAGTGAAGGCCGAGCTGAAGAAGATGAACAAGCAGCTAAGGCAAATCATCAAATTGAAGAAGCAGGACAATCTGATGGCCGTTTTTTTATTTTTGTGTAATTTCTCTCGGATTAGTTTATCTCCTGATCATTAGTCATTAGACAGCATAATCAGTGTTCGAGTGATACTTTGTAATGGATGTAATGGTCTATGTCTTTGGCTTGAATAAAATGCAACACAAATTCGGGCAAATTTTGAGCTGCTCTGTTTTCGAAATCAGCGTTCCTTCAGTTTCTTCAGTTTCGTTAGTGTTCCTTCAGTTTTATCAGTGTGCAGGGGAGGGAAAGGGGTTGAAAACTAAAAAAACAATTGACGATGGGTGATTGAAAAAGGCTAGGCCCAAATAGAACTTAGCCAGGCCAAAATGGTCGTATCCAGGCCCAATAGTAACTACTTGTAGATTGGGCAAAAAAAATGGTACTCACGTTACAATCTAACTAGGAACGTATGGATCTGCAGATACTCGTGCTCAGGTCGCAATATTTTATTTTTTGCGAAAGTAAATATATAAATGAAGGCCAAGGGCACCCATTTAACTAACATAACTTGGGCGCCACTTTAACTTATGTAAATATGTAAATGTGTTGTTTGAAAATGAACCATGTGTTGCATGTGTTGTTTGAAAATAATCAACCATCATAACGTTAACTTATTCTTCCTTTTGAGCTTTTCTAATTTCACTCATTTTATAAATATTGCACGAGTATTATATGAGAACTTTTTTGTGTCTTTTGTTTTATGCACTTGTTGTTTTGGGTGTTTTGACAAATGACAATACAATAAAACACAAGTTGAGTGATAACAGATTATAAATATTGCATGAGTAAAACACGGGATAGATAATATATTAGATAACATTACAATAAAAGACAAGGGGTACAATATAGACCCAAAGGGAAACTAATCCTAAGGGCCCGACGCCTAAACCCTGGGCTAAACCCTAACCCTAGATACTACGTGGGTTTAGACCGGCTGCCGGTCAACCTCGCCGCCGGGAGGCTGCCCTACTCAATCGGCGGTGGGGGCGGTGCCGCCACCGCCCTCCAAGCCGCCGCCGCATTCCAGGCCGCCGCCCTCTCCCGTTGCTCCCGCCGCCGTTGCTCCTCCTGGAAGGCCCAGCGATTGGCCTCCCATCGGTCCTCCTCCTCCCGTTTCCGCCTTTTCTTCAAGGCGCGTGCGGCCTGCTTCCTCCCACTTGGCGTAAGCAGCCAGCTCCTTCTCCTCCTGCTTCTCCGCCGCCTTCCAATACTCGTCGGAGGGGCCGTTGTCAGGGAGGTTGCCGCCGATGCTGGGGAGGGGGTTCTGGACGAAGTGGCCTTGGGCCTAGGGGCAGGGCGGGGCTTTGCGTCGCCCCGCATTCTTGCCACGCCCCGGGCGCGTGGGTGCCTCCTGCTCCCAGACCTGCTTATGGTCCGGGTGGTTGTCCTCGTCGCTGACCTCGGATTCCAAAGGGAAGCGGGGGAGGGGGCGGGGGAAGGTCACCATGGTCGCCGGAGTGTTTTGGGGGGCTGGGAGGAGGCAAAGGGACGGGCTCGAGGTTGAAGATGAGGAGGCAAAGACATTTTGCCTATTTATTGTGGGCTCAGCGTGAAGGCGGCGTGGGAATACTGTGTTGGCGCAGCCGCGTGCGTTGCGTTGCGTGTAGGCAGCGGGCGTAGCCACGTGCGTGATCAATGCGGTCAGTGTAAAAAAAATACTAGGATGCGACGTGACCCCTGCACCGTCGCCCCCGCCCCTGCATGCATGCATTAATGGAAAAGAGAGAAAAAACGTCCAAGATAGTTGTTTATTGGTAGTGAAAAATAAAAGAGAAAATAGAATTTGGCGTTGATTTATTTGGTAATGAATGCAGGAATCTAGGACCAAGATAGTTGCCACACGACATGGAGCAAACTCGTTCGTTTTTACACACCGCATGCAACAAACTCACACATGGAAACTCAACGGGTGAGAAAAAAAATCGGTGGGAGTAATCAGAGGGATGTTAATTGGAGGGAATAGAGGGAGTATGAAACTAAGTTTATAATATCAATTTTATATAATTAAAAGTATGTGTTATGATGAATCTAATTATATTTATTACATATTTTAAATTTTGATATTTTTTCTTATATGCGTAGTCAAAGTTTATAAATATTGACTTTTTCTATGGCGCATGAACCGGAGGGGAGTAAGTTTGAGTGAAGAAAGTTGTTAGACGTATACTTATTTAATGCGACGGAGGGAGTAAATACGCTGCAGTGCTGCTGCGTCGGTTGGCTGTACGCAAAATAGCTAGACCGCGACGCGAGAGGCAGCTGCATGCATGGTGCAGACCGCCCCGCCCAGCACCCTCGCATGCCACGCTCGGTCCAACGGTCAATGGAGTGTGCCACGCTGTAACTTATCTGTTCATGAAAAAATGATGTGAGCCAATCAGATTCCAGAATCATCCATCCCACGGATCGCCAAGAGCTAGCCGCGAAATCCTTCTAAGACACGCCAACCAATCAGGTTGCAGAATAAGCCCTTCCACGGATCACTCAGAACCACCCGCGGAATCCTTCTAGAAGACGCGATCGGACGGCCACAGTGTCGCGCTAGGTTTAGATCTACGTTCCTTGTTCGGCCTTAGGGTTAGATGGGTTTAGGATGCAGTCAACGGGGTTTTCACAAGTTTGACCAGACATTCAAATGTGCATAACTAATTCAAAAAAAATCAAAAAAATACAAAACCTTCTCATGGTGTCATGTTATGTGACATAGTTGTGAGAGAAAATATAAAACTTGCTCTATTGATCATATTTCAAAAAACCCTTCACAAAATGACCTATCTCCTCCGAGGTTTTCTGGCTTTCGGATCAAATGACCAATGATATGGCTAGAATCAAGGAATAGTTTGTGATAATGTGCCCATATTGGGCATGCATGTGTATAATGGGATGACTAACAATGTTGTAGTACAAAGTTTTCCTTTTCGATGCACACAAAATCCATTTTCTATTTTCTGAGTGCCGAAAGAGGGGGGATTTGTGAAGCAACCACCAAATTGAAGTTTCAAAATGGTAATATCCTATTTTTAAAAAATACTAGACCACCTAGAATGTACAATTTCCCAACTTGAGTATCTCAAACCTTTTATTCCATCCCTGGTGAAAAAGACAAATCCCGCCGAATCGTTTGGAAGTGGGTAAGATATGAACTACAGGTACATGATTTCATGCTGATGTTTTTTTTAAATCATTTTTAGGTTCACAACATGCTACAAAGATCCAATGCTAGTTTTATGAGCCTCAGCCCCTAGCTAAGAATATTTATGAAAACCCTTCAAAAAGTTTTACCAAACATTCAAATGTGCATAACTAATTCAAAAAAAATCAAAAAAAATACAAACCTTCGCATGGTGTCATGTTATGTGACATAGTTGTGAGGAAAAATATCAAACTTGGTTTTAGAAATGGTCGAAAAAAAACTTGCTTAGAAATGGGGTGGTTTACCCTAGCTTTGGAGTCCATTTCTACCACATTTTGGGTGAGGGTGAGTTGTACTTCACAAAAGGGATCAGGGTGAGGATGAGTTGTACTCTACATATGAGAAAAACGTTGGAAGCTCATACAAACATAGAAAAGTACACATAGCTACATTTGTTGAAATTCAAATTTACCATCATATTTGAATTTTGTCCAAATTATCAACAAGTGCCAAATTATTATAATAACAAATGTTTATAAAAACAACAACTGCCAAATTATTACAATAACAAATGTTTACAACAACAAGTGCCAAATTCAAAGTCTATTTCTTTTGGCTCTTCTTACCCCTCGTTTTCTTCTCCTTCACAAGTTTCACACCACACAACAGGTTTATGCTCTTCTTTTTCTTACCATTACCATCTGGCCTCCCCACAACACGTCCAAGAGTCTCCTTCACCTCCTGCACCTCCTCAACAACACAATCTGGCACCAGAGCCTCATCAACATGGTCACTTTGCACCAGAGCCTCATCAACATGGTCAGTTTGCACCAGAGCCTCAACAACATGCTCATTTTGCACCAGAGCCTCAACAACATGCTCATTTTGCACCAGAGCCTCAACAACATGCTCATTTTGCACCAGAGCCTCAACAACAGGCTCATTTTGCACTAGAGACTCAACAACATGCTCATTTTGCCCCTCATTTTGCACCAGAGCTTCCAAATCAGAAACGGTGTGCCCTAAAGCCTCAATAGTTTGCACATCATCCTCCAAAACAAGTTCAGATTGCACCTCAGCAGCACCAAACATGATCTGGTTAGTTCTCTTCTTTCTTTGGCCATTGATTCTTGCCCTTTTCACTGGCCAGCATTCGTCAACAACAAGAGGTGGGCCTTTTTCTCCACGCTTCCTCCTGAAAACAAGCAAGTTAGCGAGGGTAGAAAAATCATCAACAAGAAATGGGATAGATTTTGGATGAACATACTTTGGCTTTTCAGCAGTGTATCTGCACTTGGTAGAGCCAGCTCGGTGTCCAAGTTCTTCACAGAGTTTGCATCTATTCTTGTTACCTTTTGGGGCCCTTTTTGGCTTGGCATCTTTCTTTTCATCTTTCTTTCCTTTCTTGCTGCTCCCACCTTTCTCAAACCAAGCCTTGAATCTACTCTGCTTGGGCCTGCCAGCCTTTCTTTTCATCAAAGGAGGACACAAGGAGAACTAAATGTCCACTTTAGGGCACTGAGACTGATTTTTAAGTGCTGGAATTGGTGTTCCATATGCAGCCTTGAATTTTGCTACATAATAATACTCATGCAAATATGGGTGCATATTTAGCTTGTGTTTGGAGGACAAGAAAAATATGGCATGCTCACAATGCTTCCCAGTGTGTTGCCACCCAAGGCATGTGCATTCATGCAATTGAGTGTCAACAACATGCCTCCTGCCAATCTTTGTATCTCTGACTTTAGCACCCCACAATGAGGATTTCTCAACACGCAAATGTGCAAGATTTCTGCTCCCGTTGACCAACATCTGCACAACATCAGGAAGCTTATCTCCTTGAAGAACATCACCAAGTCTTCTTCTCAATTCCCACAACCTCATGATCATGATCCTGATCTGGTCAACCATGTCATGGACATGCAAGTCTTTTAAATCCTTCACTTTGTTGTTGAAACTTTCTGCCAAATTATTGTTGATATGATCACATTTTATGGCAGTGTTAAAACCTGACCTGTACCATAAAAGAGAATGGTAGGTTTCCAACCATGTACAAAACTTGACCCTATCCTCCTCAGAGCATGCCGCCTTAATCTTCTCAAGGTGATATGAATGTATGCATGCGGTGTAAGATCTTGCTGCTGGCCACATGCGTCCAAAATCATCTCCTCTGAATTTTTTGATCAAATTCATCGACATATGGCCGAAGCACTCCCTCTGCTCAGCATGAGGGAAAACAAGCTTCACTGCATTCTCTAAACCTTTACATGCATCTATGTGCACTGCCAATGGAGAGACTGGCCCTATGCATCTTTTAAACTACATCATGAACCATGTCCATGATGCCTCTGTCTCAGACTGAAACATGCCAATAGCTACAGGGAACATCCAATTGTGTCCATGTAAAGCATTGCATGCTGCTAGTTGACCATTCCACTTTCCAGTCAAGAAAGATGAGTCTATACTCAAATATGGACGGCACCCTGCTTTGAAGCCATCGATGCAAGGCTTTAAAGCCATGAAGAATTTAGAGAAGAAGACTTTACCATCAGCTGTTACCTCAGTATCTATATCCACAACACTGCCAGGTGACCTCTTCTCTACTTCTGCTTTGAAGTTATAAAGCATTCGAAAGGTATTTGCCCAATCACCATACAGCTCTTTCATTGCCCTTTGCTTTTGCCTTCCACACTGTAGTATAATTCAGCTTAATGGGGTACTGCTTTTCCAAGTCTATTTTCAGTGTATTTGTAGTGTTGTTTGGTTTTGTGGATAAAATGGTCTTGATCTTTTCTGCAACCCATAATTGTGATGTCATCTTTGTAACTGTTTGAGAACTTGTAATGCAAGTATGAGGTTTTGGAATTTGATTCACTCTTATTGTCCTTCCATCAGGCTGGCGTCTAGCAGATATATACCACTTGCAAGGCTTGGCACCACCATCATAACCTATGCATTTTGCATAGAACTTCTTTTTATCAGTCCACATAGTCTTGGTAGCAAACTCACGTTTGACTACATATGTCCTGAAACACATCTTGGATTCATCCATGCTTGGAAACAATCTCCCAACTTCAATAACTGGTTCCTCTTTGTCATAACTGTTACTAGCTCATCATCATGTGCATCATCTACATGAACCGCAGCATTTTCCAACAACTCTAGATCTATATCTACCTCTTCATCTCTTAAATGGTTGTCACCATCATTTGCAGCTTCATCCCTCTTCTTCTCCTTGTCTCTGTCATCTATAGGAATGCCAAAAAGCTTTGCCATTTCAATGTCATCTATTGGTGCAATGACCAAATCAGTCTGGTCATGTATCTCAAATGAATTCCACTCAACAGTTGCAATCCTTTGTGCATTAGCATCTGCAGCCTCCCCTTGTGCATTAGCATCATCCTCCACTGTTAACACTTCCAACTCAGTAAGTATAGGCATTACTTGCCTTTGTGCATCCCAATCATCCTCGACCATCTGAGCAGCCAGCTTCGAGGCCACATATCCAACCCTCGAATCAGGTTTCAGATCAATGAGCTCTGCTAAAAACAAAACAGTTTTGCTTGTCCAACTGTTTCGCTCATCGATTTCATCAACTATATGTTCCCCTGTCTCAACCCTAACATAGTCACATTTGTAATCATCAAATCGTAACAAATAAACTTCTTGCTCTGGCCCCCAAACCACACTATCCCCAATTTTTTCCACCATTTTCCTCACCGCATCCTCTCCCATGTTTATTAGCTCTTGTGGATCAACATGTTCTAATTCCACCTCCCATTTAACAACTGTGTCTCTCTCAATGAGCTGCGTGCTTCCATCAACTAAAACAACCCTAGAGGGAAAGAAATTGATGCGAAATTCAAAGGTTTGGCGTGCAACATCGTCTCCCATGTTTTTGGCGGGCACTGTGAGCTAGTGGAAGCGAACAAAGATCTCAACCTTAGAGAAATTAAGTGCAGAGATACGGGATATACCGATTAGAAGTCCCCTCTCCATGCTCCATCTCATCCCCCCTCGCCCCGTTCAGCACACCCTCGCCTCCACAATCTAGCATAAATGGGCACGCTCAGATCTCGAATTGAGAAGAATGGGAGAGGAATTAGCTTTCAAATGGCACTCACCACCTTCGCCGTCGAACGAAAGCGCCGCCGCCTAAATGAATTGCCCTGCCGCCGTCGGCGCCGAGAACGATGGGTGAGGTCCGCCTCCGTCGTCGGGGAAGCTACAGTCAGTGTGACGCGCGCTCTCGGTCGGAAGCGGTTGGTTTGACTGGCTATCCCAACCGACCTGTTGGCTTAACCCTAATCTTGGAACAAAGTTAAATGTGTCCTTAACGACCGTTTTATGGCCCGTGTGGCCCTGGGATATTAGCTGCCTCACAAGCGTTGCATGCGAGCTATTCTTTTGAACGATGTCGTGTTCCTTCCAATTCCGCGTAAAGATGTCGCATGGGAGCTATAAGCCCTCCTCGCCTACGTCTGACGAGTGCTCTCCAGCGACAGCACCTTGTAGCAGTCTGTACTCCTGCTCGCCGTGGCCATCGTCACCGCCCTGACAGTGCAGCAGCGGTTGTTGGAGATATGCCCTAGAGGCAATAATAAATGTAGTTATTATTATATCTTTGTGTTTATGATAAATGTTTACATTCATTCTATAACAGTATTAACCGGAAACATTAATACTTGTGTGATTTGTAAACTAAATTAGAGTCCCTAGTAAAGCCTCTTTATAATACTAGCTTGTTGGTTAATAGATGATCATGGTTTCCCGATCATGAACATTGAGATGTTGTTAACAACAAGATCATATCATTAGGAGAATGGTATGATGGACATACTCCTATAGATAAGCGTAGCATAAAGATCAAGTCATTTTAATAGTTCAATTTCTATAAGCTTTCTGATACATAGTAACCTAATTCCTTCGACCATGAGATCATGCTAATCACCATCACCGGAAGGATGCTTTGATGATATCAAACACCACACCGTAACTGGGTGGCTATAAAGATGGCATTGAGTGTTCAGAAATTATGGGTTGAGACACATGGATCAAGAGTGGGATTTGTCCATCCATATGACGGATAAATATACTCTGGGCCCTCTCGATGGAATGTCATCCAATTAGCTTGCAAGCATGTGACTAGCTCACAAGGTATCACATATCACGGGAACGAGAAAAGAGTACTTATCAGTAACGAGGTTGAACTAGGTATGCAGAGATACCGACGATCAAAACCTCGGATAAGTAAATTATCGTGAGACAAAGGGAAATTGGTATCGTATGTAAGTGGTTTATTCGATCACAAAGTAATCGTATAAATATGTGGGAGCCATATGAATTTCTAGATTCCTCTATTGGTTATTTATTGGAGAAGTGTCTCGGTCATGTCCGCGTAATTCACGAACCGTAGGGAGACACACTTAAGGATTCAATGTTTTTGAGTAGTTATGGAATGATGAGTAAGAGACCGAATGTTGTTCGGAGTCTCGGATGGGATCCGGGATATCACGAGGAGATCCGGAATGGTTCGGAGAATAAGATTCATATAAGGGAAGTCCTGTTTCAGAGTTCAGGAATGATTCCGGTATTTTCACCAGGAATGTTCTAGAAGGGTCCGGAAGGTCCGGCACTTCGGAGGGGAAGGGTACATGAATGTGTCATGACAATATGGAATGGTTGCATAATGTACTAGGTCACTTGGCTGGGCAAAATAGAGAGAGAAATGAAATCAAAGTTTGAAAGTCAAACGCCAATTTGAAAAAGTTAAATCTCAAGTTTGCTTGGTGGAGGGAGAGTAGGAAACCTACTTAGGGAGGAAGTCCCCTCCCTCCACCCGACGGCCATGGAGGAGGACTCCCTCCTCCCAATCGGCCACCCTCCACCTATATAAGGAGGGGTAGGGCTGCCCCCTACCCTCACACCCAAAACCCTAGCCCCAAGTCGTCGGCGCCACCACCTCCTTGTGCTGCCGCCGCCTAGGGCTCCTCCAACTCGGCGAGTTGGGGTTTCCCCAAACCCTAGCCGTCGGCCACACCAACCCCTTGGTGCCCTCTAAACCCTAGATCACCAAGGCCTCTCTCATACTCCACCATACTCGCTCTGGCTTAAGGCGAAGCCCTGCGAGATCTCCCCTCTACTTCCGACTACGCGCCGTCGTCTTTGCCGAATAGCGAGGAGAGTGCTACAACCTCTGCCTTTCTTTGGAACAAGGGAGAGGAAGGTCTTCATCGATACAGAATGTGTGACCGACTCAAGGCTAGCAATGGCCTTGGCAGGATCGTCTACGCGATCTTGAGATCGGCAAGTGTACGACTACATCACCCACGAGAATCTGCTCTCATTAACCGCTTTGGAATCTTCGAGGGTGAGTTCCTCTATCGACTCGTTGCTACAATCTAGTAGATAGATCTTGGCTTGTTTGTGTGCATTCGGTAGAATTTTTTTGTTTTACATGCTACGAACCCCTACAGTGGTATCAAAGCCGTGTCTATATGTAGATCTGTTGCACGAGTAGAACACAATGGTCATTGTGGGCGGTGGTGCTTTTATTATCAATTGCTTTTTGTGTACTTTGCATCTTGCGGTATGATGGGATGAAGCGGCCTGGGCTAACCTTACATGACATCGTTCATGAGACTTGCTCCACGCTCAACATGCAACTTGTATTGCATAAGTGGCTTTGCGGGTGCCTGTCTCTCCCATCATAGTATAGATCCAATTTACAACGGGCACTTGATAGTTCAAACATCAACGTTGTGGTTCTTGTTCGTAGTTAGAACGACACTTATTGAAAGCCCCAAACCACGTAAAATATGCAAAGAAAATTAGAGGCGTTTAACTTTGTTTTGCAGGGGTGTGCTGTGATGTGATATGGCCATGATTGTGATTATATCTGATGTATGCAATGTTCCTTATTGTAAGTTGGCAACGGCGGAAATATATGGTTGTCTTTAAATTCCGTTAAGACCCGCATGTCTATTCAAAGTAGTTGTAATAGTTGAAGCTAGTGGACGACAACCATGAAACGGTGCCATTGACCTTGACGCTATACCGGTGATGATGGAGATCATGTTCGTGCTTGAAGATGGAGATCAGAAGCACAAGAAGAAAGGCCATATCATATCACATATTATGAATTGCATGTGATGTTAATCCTTTATGCATCTTGTATTGCTTAGTTAACGACGGTAGCATTATAAGATGATCCCTCAAGCACACAAATTTTAAGTTTTAAAGTGTTCATCCTTAGTAAGCACCATTGCTAAAGCTCGTTGTTTCGAAGCACCACGTGATGATCGGGTGTGTTAGATTCTGCGAGTGTATACAACGTGAGCAAGTCAGATTTGCTCATGCGGAAGCTAAGGTTTGATCTTGACGAGCCTAGCATGTACAAACATGGTCTTGGAACACGGATCACCTAAAGGTAAAGCATGAGTCATATAGTAGATATGGTGAACATGTTGATTGTTCGCCATTGAAGCTACATCAACTCTCGTGATGATTGATTTTGATGTGGTGGATTTGGTTCGTGTGATCACTAAAACAATGTGAGGGATATTGTTTTGAGTGGGAGTTCACCTAGATTAATTTAACTATTAATTAGAACTCAATTTGTCATAAACTTAGTCTAAACTATTGCAAATATGTTGTAGATCAATGGTGGCCCCTACCATCAATTTTAATGCGTTCCTAGAGAAAGAAAAGTTGAAAAACAATGGTAGCAACTTCGTGGATTGGTTTCGCAATTTGAGGATTTTCCTCAATGCTGGTAATTTGACCTATGTCTTTGGATACACATTTGGGTGACCCGCTGCAATACTTGCTATCAATGAAGTAAAGAATGTTTACCTCACTCGGAAGAATCAGTACTCCACAGTTCAGTGTGCTATCTTGTATGGTTTGGAATCAGAGCTTCAGAAAAGGTTTGAGAACCATGACCCACATGATATTGTCCGTGAACTCAAAATGATATTTGAGGCTCACGTGGCAGTTGAGAGTTATGAGGCTTCTGAAAAGTTCTTTAACTGCAAGATGGAAGAGGGCAGCTCCGTCAGTGAGCATGTGCTTAAGATGTGCACGCATAAACAAACTCCAAAGTTTGGGTATAGTGATTCCTAATTCTTTGGGGATTCACCGTGTCCTCCAATCACTATCACCAAGTTACAAGAACTTTGTGATGAACTACAATATGCAAAACATGGACAAGACGTTGCCAGAACTCTTCTCCATGTTGAAATCTGAAGAAGTGGAGATCAAGAAAGAGCACCAAGTGTTGTTGGTCAATAATACCACCAAATTCAAGAAATGCAAGTCTAAGAAAAAGGGAAACTTCAAGAAGGGCGGTAAAAAGTACCGGCGTGAAGAAGACCAAGTGAGCCTAAGCACGATCTTGAGTGCTTTTCGCAAGGAGAAGGTCCTTTAGGCGGAATTGCCCAAAGTACTTGGCGGATTTGAAGAGCAACATCAAGAAGAAAGGTATATCCGATATACATGTTATTGATGTGTATCTCACTAGTACTCGTAGTAGTGCACAGGTATTTGATATTGGTTCGGTTGCTCATATTTGTAACTTTCGAAGCAGTCTTTGCGAGAATAAACGGAAGCTAGCGAAGAATGAAGTGACGATGCGTGTTGGAAATGGATCAAAGGTTGATGTGATCGCGGTCGGCACGCTACCTCTTCATCTACCATCAGGATTAGTTTTATACTTAAATAATTATTATTTGGTGCCTGCGTTGAGCATGAACATTATATCTGAATCATGTTTATTGCGATACGGTTACTTGTTTAAGTCCGAAAATAATGGTTGCTCGATTTATATGAGTAATATGTTTTATGCACATGCACCTTTGATAGATGGTCTATTCTTATTGAATCTCGATTGTAGTAATACACACATAAATAACATTGAAGCTAAACGTTTGAAATTGAGCGATAACACGACATTTATGTGGCACTATCGTCTTGGTCACATTGGAGTGAAGCGTATGGAGAAACTCCATTCCGATGGACTTCTTGAATCACTTGATTTCAAATCACTTGAAAGATGCGAAGCATGTCTGATGGGTAAAATGACTAAGACTCCATTTTCTGGTATGATGGAGCGAGCTACGGACTTATTGGAAATCATACATACCGATGTGTGTGGCCCAATGAGTGTAGCATCGCGCGGTGGTTATCGTTATGTTCTTACCTTCACGGATAACTTGAGTAGATATGGGCATATCTATTTCATGAAACATAAGTCCGAAACTTTCTAGAAGTTTAAGGAATTTCAAAGTGAGATAGAGAATCAACGTAACAAGAAGATTAAATTTCTACGATCTGATCATGGAGGTGAATATCTAAGTTATGAGTTTGGCGAGCATTTGAAGAAATGCGGAATACTTTCACAATTGACACCGTCGGGAACACCACAGCGTAATGGTGTGTCCGAACGTCGTAATCGAACTCTCTTAGATATGGTTTGTTCTATGATGTCACTTATAGATTTACCGCTATCATTTTGGGGTTATGCATTAGAAATAGCCGCATTCACTTTAAATAGGGCACCATCTAAATCCGTTGAAACGACACCGTATGAATTATGGTTTGGGAAGAAACCTAAATTGTCGTTCCTTAAAGTTTGGGGTTGCGAAGCTTATGTAAAGAAGTTACAACCGGACAAGCTTGAATCCAAAGCGGAAAAATGCATCTTCATAGGATACCCGAAGGAAACTATTGGGTATACCTTCTATCATAGATCCGAGGGAAAAATCTTCGTTGCCAAGAATGGATCCTTTCTAGAGAAGGAGTTTCTCTTGAAAGAAGTGACTGGAAGGAAAGTAGAACTCGACGAGGTTGTTCAACCTTCTCTCGAACTTGCGAGTAGCACAGCACTGGAAGTAGTTCATGTGGCGCCTACACCAATAAGAGAGGAATCTAATGATGATGATCATGAAACTTCGGTTGAAGTTGCTACGGAACCTCGCAGGTCAACGAGAACTCGTACCACTCCTGATTGGTATGATCCCGTTATGAGTGTCATGTTGGTGGATAACACCGATGACCCTGCGACATATGAGGAAGCGATGATGAGCCCATATTCCAATAAATGGCAAGAAGCCATGAAATCCGAGATTGGATCCATGTACGAAAACCAAGTATGGACTTTGGTGGACTTACCGGATGGCTGTCGAGAACAAATGGATTTTCAAGAAGAAAACAGATGTTGATGGTAATGTTACTGTCTATAAAGCTCGACTTGTCACAAAAGGGTTTCGACAAATTCAAGGAGTTGACTACGATGAGACTTTCTCACCAGTAGCGAAGCTAAAGTCTGTGAGGATTATGTTAGCAATCGCTGCATATTACGATTATGAGATATGGCAGATGGATGTCAAAACGGCGTTCCTCAATGGAGACATTGATGAAGAGTTGTATATGATGCAACCCAAAGGTTTTGTCGATCCTAAAGATGCTAACAAGGTATGCAAACTTCAACGGTCCATATATGGATTGAAGCAAGCGTCTCGAAGTTGGAATCAACATTTTGATAAGGTAATCAAAAGCTTTGGTTTTATACAAACTTATGGAGAAGCTTGTATTTACAAGAAAGTGAGTGGGAGCTCTATAGCATTCTTAATACTATATGTAGATGACATATTGTTGATTGGGAATGATGTAGACCTTCTTAATAGTGTCAAGGATTATTTGAATAATAGTTTTTCAATGAAAGATCTTGGCGAAGCAGCTTACATATCAGGCATAAAGATTTATAGAGATAGATCGAGACGCCTAATATCATTGTCACAAAGTACATATTTGGACAAAGTTCTAAAGAGGTTTGGAATGGAAGATAGCAAGAAAGGGTTCTTGCCCATGTTTATCGACCTTGAGTAAAACTCAAAGTCCAACGGCGAGAAGATAGAGAAAGGATGAGTAAGACTCTATGCCTCGACCATAGGATCTCTAATGTATGCCATGCTTTGTACTTCATGGACATTGCATATCTTTGTTAGTTTGACAAGCAGATATCAAAGTGATCGAGTGGATCATTGGACAATGATCAAAACATCCTTAAGTACTTGAGAAGAACTAAGGATATGGTTCTTTCTTATGGAGGTGATGAACATATCGTTGTTAATGGTTACACCGATGCTAGTTGGAACACCGATCCAGATGATTCTAAATCTCAATATGGATACGTATTTACTTTGAATGGTGCAGCAGTTAGCTGGAGGAGTGCAAAGCAAAGCGTTGTGGCGAGATCTTTAACTGAATCGGAATACATAGCTGCTTCGGAGGCTTCACAAGAAGCGATATGTATGAAGGAGTTCATTACAGAGCTCGGTGTGGTTCCAAGTGCGCTGGACCCAATTTCTATCTACTGTAATAACATGGGCGTCATAGCCAATACGCAAGAACCAAGGTCATACAAGAAGCTGGAGCACATCAAGCTATGTTTTCACGCTATTCGAGAACATGTCCAAGATGGTGACATAAAGATTTGCAAAGTACACACAGATCTGAATGTGGCGAATCTGTTGACTAAACCTCTCCCGAGGGCAAAACATGACCAACACCAAACTGCCATGGGTGTTCGGTATATTACCATTTAATCTAGATTAGTTGACTCTAGTGCAAGTGGGAGACTGTTGGAGATATGTCCTAGAGGCAATAATAAATGTAGTTATTATTATATCTTTGTGTTTATGATAAATGTTTACATTCATGCTATAACAGTATTAACCGGAAACATTAATACATGTGTGATTTGTAAACTAAATTAGAGTCCCTAGTAAAGCCTCTTTATAATAGTAGCTTGTTGGTTAATAGATGATCATGGTTTCCTGATCATGAACATTGAGATGTTGTTAACAACAAGATCATATCATTAGGAGAATGGTATGATGGACATACTCCTATAGATAAGCATAGCATAAAGATCAAGTCATTTTAATAGTTCAATTGCTATAAGCTTTATGATACATAGTAACCTAATTCCTTCGACCATGAGATCATGCTAATCACCATCACTGGAAGGATGCTTTGATGACATTAAACACCACACCGTAACTGGGTGGCTATAAAGATGGCATTGAGTGTTCGGAAAGTATGGGTTGAGACACATGGATCAAGAGTGGGATTTGTCCATCCATATGACAGATAGATATACTCTGGGCCCTCTCGATGGAATGTCATCCAATTAGCTTGCAAGCATGTGACTGTCTCACAAGGGATCACATATCACGGGAACGAGAAAAGAGTACTTATCAGTAATGAGGTTGAACTAGGTATGCAGAGATACCGATGATCAAAACCTCGGATAAGTAAATTATCATGAGACAAAGGGAAATTGGTATCGTATGTAAGTGGTTCATTCGATCGCAAAGTAATCGTAGAAATATGTGGGAGCCATATGAATTTACAGATTCCTCTATTGGTTATTGATCGAAGAAGTGTCTCGGTCATGTCCGCATAATTCACGAACCGTAGGGAGACACACTTAAGGATTCGATGCTTTTGAGTAGTTATGGAATGATGAGTAAGAGACCGAATGTTGTTCGGAGTCTCGGATGGGATCCGGGATATCACGAGGAGATCCGGAATGGTCTGGAGAATAAGATTCATATAAGGGAAGTCCTGTTTCGGAGTTCAGGAATGATTCCAGTGTTTTCACCAGGAATGTTCTAGAAGGGTCCGGAAGGTCCGACACTCTGGAGGGGAACGGTACATAAATGTGTCATGACAATATGGAATGGTTGCATCATGTACTCGGTCACTTGGCTGGGCAAAATAGAGAGAGAAATCAAATCAAAGTTTGAAAGTCAAACGCCAATTTGAAAAAGTCAAATCTCAAGTTTGCTTGGTGGAGGGAGAGTAGGAAACCTACTTGGGGAGGACGTCCCCTCCTTCCACCTGCCAGCCAAGGAGGAGGAGTTGGAGGAGGACTCCCTCCTCCCAACCGGCCACCCTTCACCTATATAAGGAGGGGTAGGGCTGCCCCTACCCTCACACCCAAAACCCTAGCCCCAAGTCGCCGGCGCCACCACCTCCTTGTGCTACCGCCGCCTAGGGCTCCTCCAACTCGGCGAGTTGGGGTTTCCCCAAACCCTAGCCGCCGGCCACACCCTCCCCTTGGTGCCCTCTAAACCCTAGATCACCAAGGCCTCTCTCATACTCCACCATACTCGCTCCGGCTTAAGGCGAAGCCCTGCGAGATCTCCCCTCTACTTCCGACACCACGCCGTCGTGGTGCCGGAATCGTGAGGAGAGTGCTACAACCTCTGTTTCTTTGGAACAAGGGAGAGGAAGGTCTTCATCAGTCGAGCGATGTGACCCATTGCTGAGGCTGCTGGAACCTGTTGGGAAGGATCGTCTACACGATCTTGATATTGGCAAGTGTACGACTACATCACCCACGAGAATCTGCTCTCGTTAACCGCTTTGGAATCTTCGAGGGTGAGTTCCTCTATCGACTCGTTGCTACAATCTAGTAGATAGATCTTGGCTTGTTTGTGTGCATGCGGTAGAATTTTTTTGTTTTCCATGCTACGAACCCCTACAGCGGTAACCGCTCTTTCGGCGGAAAAAGGAGCCGTAGTTAGTAGCAACCTTGCTCGTGCATCCCAGCTTGGTGGAGCTGGAGCTGGCGGTGTTCATGGATGATGATCAAAAGGGGGAAGAAGCTTTTGTTTGCGGACTGGCTGTGATTTGTGAGAATGGTGGGTAGTGTGGAAGATGGCGAGATGGAGAATGTGGGGATATCCATATATAGCTGACGCCCGACCCTATGGTTTTGCCGTCGCTGTCGCAGACGGTCAGCTGTCGGCTGAGTGTACGACTTGTGAAATGGAGTCTCGTGAGTCTATGGGCTGGAGACGACATTCGAGGCAGTTACTTTCGGAAAGTTCCACGAAGGTGAGGCTATGGGATTTTTTTTTAAAGGAGTGCCTCCGAAGGAGCTCGAAGCATCACATATAATCCAAGCGGTGTAAGTTACAAAAGATTATAAAGGATCCAAAAAATAAGAAATAATACATAGGTCCTTAGCATTTGTAGAAAAGACCTCACTAAAAGAAAACATAAACCAAACTGGTTATTCCTCTTCTCCACCACCGAGCCCGAGGTCGAGCACGCCGCCATCATGCGCGCGGACAGGGATAAAACCATTTACTCTCGCGTAGACGAGGTATACGGCGGCTAACCTCGAAAGGGGCCTCACAAAGGAGGTTAAAAATTGGCCGGAACCCTTCACTAGCTCTAAGATAGACCAAGTAACATTGGACTTGGATGTCGGACGGCTATAACCAGCCGTCGAGGTGAAGCTTAATAAAATTGCTTCCCAACTCCATTGTTGTCTGATGCTGCTGCTCACCTAGTCGTCGCCACCATTTACCGCAACCACTGCGCCAATTGGAGGCCGAAGAAGACATGAGGAACAGAAGAATCCTGCAGCAGAAGGTTCTTCGCCGACGCCATCAGTGCTAGCCGGCCCGCCGTAGTCACCACACCTACCATGATTGGGAGGAGGCATGCGAAGAAGAGAGGCCCAGAGAAGAACCCATATGAGACGCTTATTCAGGGGCCTCATTCGTAGAGATCCCTTTCCCTTCCACCATGAAAGGTGCTCAGAAATCGTAGCTGATGACTGCTCAATACCGCGTCGAAGCATCACCACAGGATGACAACCACCTCCACCCGCAGCCACAGAGCCATTGAAATCCTCTCTCTCGCCACCAAGGCAGGCCGAGAGAAGCAGCAACGGTACTACTGCCAGGGTCACAGCCTTCAACGACCTCCAAATCCACCCCCAGCAATCAACATTAACAACACCTCGGTCTTCTTCTCCCTTGCGACCATGGACGACCGAGAAGAACTGCAGAGGGCCTAGGCTGCCGCGCTGAGAGAGGCGACACTTATTGAAGAAGCAGCTCAGCGGGAAAGCAACCATTAGCCTCTTCCACCTCAGAAGCATGCCATGGAGCACCCCGTCGATTCCCCAGCACCGTTCCCACGCGCTAGAGAGGGTGAAGACCACCACTGCCTTGAAGCTGCACCAGCACACCCGCATCTCCTCTCCTTCCCCTCACCTCCACGACCGACCAGCAGGAGAAGAAACAACAAGGTAGTGCAGATGGAAGCAACCCCTTTATTTGAGAAGGAAGCAACCGACCGCCCTAGCGCACATGGCTCTGACTGCCGGAGCTCCACGTCGAGGAAGAAAAGCCGGCGGCGGCTTTAGGTCTCGGGCAAGAAAACCACAAGCCACCTCCCGGCATATAGCCAAACTATGGCATAGAGCCAACGCCTAGCTAATCTACTACTATTAGACCCTATATCTACTCCGGCACCGCTCCTCTGCCACCTCCGGCTGGCTATTCCGACGGGAGAGGCTCGGGGACGGCCCGGTTTATGGGCGGCGGCGGCCAAGCAGAGGGGAGAGGATAAGGTTGGGTCTCGGGGGAGAGAGAGTTGCTGATGTGTTTTATCGGCTATGGGCAAATTAAGTAAGCGCAACGCGACAGAGTTGAGGGCTTGATGCTTCGCGTCGTAATCTTTGATTTTTTTTGATATACATCTGGATTTTTTTTGTTTTTTATATTTTAAAATGCATTTAAATATACTTTTATAATAAGTGCATTTAGACATGAGCCGAAACACCACGTCCAAAACCCGCGGTTCGGTTCTTGCCCGTGGATTTGCAAATGCCGCCACCATTTCTAATTGAGAAAATAGCCTTTGGTGAACTAGAGAAGACACTTTTGGCGTGGTAGGGAGGTGAGAAGGTGTGGTTAGTTTTGATTACTTGGACGTATATTATAAGGTTCCATGGCTGCATCGTGAAGGCCGGCAATCTTCGTTAGTCGATCGTGGGTTAGGTATACTTAATTTTCTGGTTAGAAGCATATAGTCTCCTTCAAAGTGTAAACTATATTAAACTATACATGTACGTATAGCCAGATAATGTTCGGACTTCTTTCTTTGGAGGGTTGCTGTTGTTTGGATGACATGAGGCCAATATTTGAAAAGAAAACTAAAGATAAATACAGGATAAGATTCGACCAAATCGTATCCTAATATAATCAAATATGTTGCGTGTGCACGCCCTTTTTTTAATAGTGCAGGCATTAGGTGGCCACTTGATCTAGAGATTCTAAGATATGGTTGACAGGTTATTAACCATTTGCGCTTAGTTTGCATCCTAGATTTCCCCTCAGGGTCTCTCTCAACTAGGGAAAAAAACAGATGGTATTTGTCCTTAGTCACGTTTTTCAAGGGATCAAGTCTATACATATAAGGTGATAAAATGCACTCCAAATGTCACTCCATTAAAAATCAACTATTTACGTTCATATCTATAGAAGGGAAGTGGATGTACAACCCATCCACTCAGGTTCAAGTCCTCATGGATGAAGATTTAGTTTCTTACCTATTATTATATGGGCACGCGTACGTCTCAGGCGCCTGAGAAATAGCTATTTCTCAGTCGCCTGGCATCACCCTGTTAATTTTCAGCTATTTTTGTTACTGCTGATCAATTAGCTAAGGTAACCACGTATGAATGCGGCATGTTCTGAAAATAACAGCAACTTAATAATCAAACAAGCTTCTGTTGGGCCGTACGAGGTACCACTCCATGTTGGGCCATGAGAGACATCGACCATTCATTTAATAATTAACATAGTCTCTATAGCCCACAACCAACACGTGCTAGTTCAGCTTCAGCTCAATCAATGTACACGAATTGTTATATTTTTGTACGCGCATCTCTTTATATAACGAAAAAATTCAAAAAATAACCTCATGTCCGAAAAATATTCTGTTTGAGCTACCGAGTTCATAGCCGAGACCTCCATAAGAAAAAAAACATGCTTTCATAGGAAAATAAATAAAAGGCTCTACAAATATAGGAAAAATTCTAGTTGGAGCTCACGTGTAACTGCAAACTAGAATCATGGCCGAAATCCAGTGGTCTAGAACATAGATTCTCAGTTGCAGTCTATTTGTAACTAGAAAACTTAGTTGCAACCTACTTGCAACTACTCGCCGACACTAATTGTGACGAAAATGTAACAGCTAGAAACATTTTTTTCCAGTTGCAAACCTCCTTGCAATCGGGAAAAACTAGTTGCAACCTAGTTATAACTGAAAAACTCAACTGCAACCTACTTGTAACTCCCATCTAGCATGAATCACGACGCAAAAATCCAACAATTAGGAATATTGTATCTCACTTGCAACCTACTTGCAACTGGAAAAACCTTACGTGATAGCTAAAAAATCTTAGTTGCAAGCAACTTGCAACTCTCATTTATCACGAATCATGATGCAAATCCTATGACTAGGAAGATTTCTATGTGTTGCAACCTACTTGTAACTAGTTAGTTCCAACCAACTTGCAACAGAAAAATCCTAGTTACAACCCACTTGCAACAGAAAAATCCTAGTTACAACCCACTTGTAACTCCGATCTAGCATGAATCACGATGCCAATCCAATTGTCAAGATTATTTCCCCCCGATTCTAACATACTTGCAACTAAAAAACTCTATTCAACCCACTTACGACTGGAAAAATCTCATTCGCAACTCATTAGCAGCTCCCACGCTAGTACAAATCACGACGTAAACTCATTAGCGAGGAACATTATTTATCACTTGCAACATACTTGCAACCGAAAGCTCTATTCCAACCTATTTGTAACTATAAAATCTTAGTTGAAACTCACACGCTAGCTTGAATCACGATGCAAAACCAACGATTCAAGAGTTGACAGAGCTCTAACTTAAATCTCGATCGGCTGAGTTAACAAAAACTTTGTAGGAAATTAGGAAAAACCCGAAAAAAATACTACTAGTTATTTTAGCGAAATACACTAATATATGAAAGGTAATATAAATGATAGGAATGGAGGAAAAATAATTGGAAGAAAGGGAAATATCAAAGGGAACAATCTGTTTTGAAAAATATACATGAAAATAGAGGATAAAAATAAGAAAATAAATAGCATGCCATCATATTTAATTTAAATGATAAAACAATCAATTTAAAGAACAATGTCAGAGACTAACAAGTGAGTGGTGTGAACCGAATATTAAAAAATATGTGCAACAGAAAAAGAAATAAAAACAAAGAGAGAAAAGATCATCTAGCTAAATTAACCAATCAAGCGTGGGGCTGTACCAGACATCACAGTCCTTGGGAAAAAAACCCACCACAACAAACAAAAGGCCCAATACACAACACGGACGAACAGCCCACACGCGCAGCAAAAGGAGCAGAGCAGAGAGCATACTCGTGCGTGGAGACAGATTACAGAAAATGTCAGCAAGTTTGCACTAATCTTGGCGTCCAAATCTAATGGTGATCGAGATGATTGAGAAATAGTTATTTCTCAGGCGTCTGAGAAATAGCAAAACCGTTATTATATACTAAAAGCAATATAAGGATGTTTTTCGAGGCACCACGTTAAGCTACATCATCCAAAATTAATTCGATAGTTAGATCTAAAATTTATGGTCAGGATTTAACATAAAATAAATAATTACGTAACTTTTTAATCTAAGTTGTCACGACCCATGTTCAATATGCCTAACCACAATCCACGGTGCAACAAACCGAGGCTGGTGATGACCAGGTCCACGTGGATTAATTAAAAGAAAGTATGTAAGCGTGTATGATAAGGAAACTTGCATAAGCCTACACGAGTAGTACCTAGCGGAAAAAAGGTTTGCAACACACGTTATAAATTCAACACGACTAAGAAGACAGAAGAAATAAAATTATATTGTTCTACTTAGAAAAATATAAATGATGGAAAAAAATACTACAATGCAGATGAATATAATCTACATTGAAATTGAAATCAATAGTCATACAACGACCACCTGACACCTGATTTCGGTTTACCATAAGAAGCTAACTCTAAAGCTGATCGGTCTTGGAAAAGAACTCCAAAATAATGGATACATATGTGAAACTAACCCAAAAATCTGATAGGCAATGGAAAAAACCTCCAAAGCATACCGATACAATCCGTTTAGATTAAGATTATTTATGTACAACACGGTGGCAGCCTCGCAAGAAAATATATATAGGATCTAAAATTAGACTGATTTATACATACATATATTACGAATACATTTTCTCAAAAAGTAAAATCCCCGATTAATATTCTTTTTTTTGAAACCACGAACAATAAAAAACTTGAAAACATAAATGGTAAACGCTAATTTGACCTCAGATTTTAAAAAAAAAAATGCATATTAGACCTAAGCCATCGGACACATAGTGATGAAAAGGCATACTCCTTGACACACTTCATTGGAATTTACAGTCATGTAGAAATAGTAGCAACCGACTAAGATGGCAAAACTTTGTCGTCCATGACAGTGTAGCCATGTTACACCAAACGACAAATACAAGTTAGCGAGAGTGCAAAATGTCTAGAGTGAAGAGTAGGAATAACGTTGATAGAGTAAAACAAATTAAACATAATATTGCATACATTATAAATAATGGTTTGTTATTGTTATCGATATGTAAAATATAGTAAAACATGACAAAAAAGTAAGATTCATATATTTGTGATAAATGTGTTAATGAATTTATTTAAGTATACATAAATGGTCAAAGGTGTATATCACAGAATGTTCATGCCTAAGATGTTATGTATTTAACAATAACAGAGTGTCGCATATTTTTACAACAAATGAAGGAAACAAGAGGTAGAAAGATCATATAAAAGTAGAGATAAAATTCTTGCTCTTTCTTCGATCTATATTAGTGAGCATATATTATATTTGCTTTACATTAAATTAAGAAGATTTTTTTGTTCCTCAAAATGACCTAACCATCGTGCGATCATTTTTCAAGCCAGCCCTAATTATTTAACAATATGAAAGTTAATCTTGCCTTTAAAATCGCATAAAAACTGCTAGCTAGGTCACGCTCAAAACATTATATAAACCAATTTAATCTCATGCACAAACTTCACATATAGTCAATAATGTACTCCTCATATCCATAATAAGTGCCACTCATTTAGTACAGTTATACTAAATTAGGAACATTTATTATGGATGAGAGCGAGTAGTATTTTGGAAATATCCAAATAATCTTTCACCCATAAATTAAAGACGACCAAAGTTGTCTTCTACACATGTGATATATATTAGGCATAGATCATGGCTATATAATTTTTGTTTTCTATACAATTTGAGATGGTATTAATGTCTTTAACCAATTTTTCCACAACAAAGATATCAACAATAGGATATGCCCTCGCATTTGCGAGGGTCCCCATGCTAGTTATTTCAAAAAGAAAACCGCTCTAGAGACTTCACTTACCACATTCCTTTCAAAACAACATTCTGTAAACTTAGGTTAGAAAATGATAGCAGCATGTGTCGCTTCACTCTTTGGATGAACTGATGTTAAAATCTTTCGTGAGAAAATAGTTGAGAAAAAGGAATAAGTGGGTTGGACAAACGATAACATAGGCAGAAATTGACAATGAAAGTATAAATAAGTCATGATAATGCTAAACACGTGACTTTCCCTACCACATTCCATCGCCCCTCGTCTCTTTAGAGATATGTTGCCCCCCATGATGGTATCATTGCTTGTGTAACACCCGCGCGTTATGGACACTCAGGACGTCCCGTTCAAGTGATTACCCCGTGCTATGTGCAAGTTCAAAGATGTGATAAGATCTCAGCCTTGTGTAATTGTTGACTATGACATAGCTATATTTAGGTCTAACTAATAACTAGTCACACCATCTGTTACATAGTCTTGAAGATATTGAATGCATATTTTTTTATTCCTTTTATAAATAATATATTTGTTAACTGGTACACAACTACTCCCTCCGTTTCAAAATATAAGATGTTGTAGCTTTGTGAAGCAAATGTATCTAGACTACTTTTAGTATATAGATTCACTCATGTTTGGAGTGAACCTACGCACTAAAACAAGTCTAGATACATTCTCTTCACAAACCTAAAACATCTTATATTTTGAAACGGAGGGAGTATTTATAAAACGATCGAGAAATTGCAACTCCCTTTGTTATATAGCCTGAATGTATTATAGGTGTAATCCATTTATAAATACAATTCATGTAAGTAAGTAAAATATATGAGACTATGTCACATGTAAACTTTATGAAAGACATTGGTAATATGCATCGTTTGAGAAGTATAAGGTATATTGTAAATTCAGTTAAACATATAACATGGTAACTTATTCCGTTCTTGGTATATAATTTGCTAGAGTGTCTTTTCTTTAAATGTTAATTTAGAGGAAATCGAGTTTTAATATACATATAAAAACATTTTTTAATTATTGTATTATTCTACTCCCTCCGACCCAAATTACTTGTCACGGATTTACGCAAAATGTTGCCTAAAATCTGTCTAGATTTAATGAACCTGTGACAAGTAATTTAGGTCAAAGATAGTGCAATGTCTTTCAACGTGCAAAGCACATGCTAGGTTATATATATTCTAAAGTTTGATCTGTATTATTTGAAGTTTTTAATCATATATGGTTAAAAATTGGTACCAAAATTAGTGAGCTATATGTTCTTTTAATCTCTTTGTGCTACTCTGATGGCTGCCATGTGATAGAGCCGAAGTGCAGATGACAAGGGGCAGCTAGTATTAGCATTCACAGCATAAGATCATCAGCTTACATATATATACAAAATAATCCCATAGTTCAGCAGCCATAAACTAAAGCTCTATATCAATCGATCTACATTTTTACACAACTTTGAACACCATCAGCAGAAATAGTTGGCATGGATCTACAAAGTCAGTCAGAACTCAGAAAGTTCAGAACATGCGCCCGTGCCTAGAACCGGTTGTCGCCGCTCCTCCTCGCGCTCTGGCGCCGCTCGGACCTCGCCCGCAGCACGCACAGCTGCGCCTCCCACACGTCCTTGGGAAACCCGTCTGGGGGTCGCCTCGCCGCCGTGCCCGTCCGCAGCTCGGCGTCGTACTGCACCCTCGTAGCAGGGTCGGAGAGCGTCTCGTAGGCGCGCCGGAGCTCGACGAAGAGCTCCGTGGACTCGGCCCGGCGAGACGGCGGGCACACGTCCGGGTGGTACTGCAGTGCCAGACGCCGGTAGGCGCGCTTGACATCATCCTCGCCCAGGTCCGACGAGTGCTCCAGCGACAGCACCTTGTAGTAATCCGTACTCCTGCTCTCCGTGGCCATCGCCACCGCCCTGACCGTGCAGTGGCGGGGAACGCTCTTCCGGCCGATGGCCACGCTCCACCTTGTAGTAGTACCCATGCTCGTGCATCCCAGCGTGGTGGAGCTCGCGGTGTTCATGGCTGATCGAACAGAGGCCGAAGCGTTGGTTTGCAGGTGACTGTGATTTGTGAGAGCGGTGGGTGATGGGTGTGCAAGATGGTGATGGAGAATGTGGGGATAGCCATATACGTATATATATAGCCAACCCTGCTATGATGAATTGGCTCTGAACAAGGCTGCACCAGTTTTCGCGGGCTGTGGTTTTGCCATCGCCCGTCGCCGTCGGCGGACGATCAGCTGTCGGGTGAGTGTACGACTTGTGAAATGGAGTCTCGCGAGTCTATGGGCTGGAGACGGCATTCGAGGCAGTTTCTTCGAGAAAGTTCCACGAAGGTAAGGCTATGGGAAAATTAAGTAAGCGCAACGCGACGGAGTTGAGCCTGCGCGCCGTCTGGACGAATTTTTTTTCTATGGGTGGATTCGATTCGCTAAACGAATTTTTCACTTTATTAATTTTCGCCTGGACGTCAATCGCACCCACTTTCATCTCAAAAAATTCCACCCGACGTATTTCTTGATCACCACCCTCCGGCCGGCCGCCACCATTGTTCTGTTCACTGTCCACGGCCGATCTCGGGAGTCGATCAGTACACTTTTCTCAGACAACTATTGACCCAACTGGAACTGTAGCCATGCCGCTAAAAGTTCAACGATGGACTAAAACACATGCTTCATGCCCACCTTGCTTCGTTGATATATCACTGTTCGGGAAGCTAAGCTTTTGGGGATTGACAGACTTTCTTTTAGACACCGTCTAATAGGTGATAAACTTAAAGATTGGAATGCCCTGAAAGATCTTTGGAAGTTAGTCTCCTTATCTGAAAGTAAAGAAGATATGCTGATCTGGACTCTGTCAAAAACAGGTGAATTTAGTGTCAAATCTTTTTACCTTGCCATGCAAAACTGTGGGAGAGTTTCCTACAGTTTCTTATGGCAAGTTAAAATACCTCTGCGAGTCAAAACATTTCTTTGGTTGGTAGTAAAAAAAAGCATTCTTACCAGGGACGTTTTGATTAACAGGGGAGGTCGTTGTGAAAAAAACTGTCTTTTTTGTGGGAAAGATGAATCAATAAATCACCTCTTTTTTGAATGCCCTGTAGCTAGATACATTTGGTGCATTGTCAGTTGTGCTACTGGCTTTAATTGCCAATTCAGTAGTGTTGAGAATTGCCTAGTAGAATGGCTGGGGAAATTCTCCAAAAAAGAGAAAAATCGGCTTATGGTAGGGGTGGCAATAGTTTTTCGGGCCATTTGGAAAACCAGGAATGCAGCCTGCTTCGATCAAAAGTGGCCGAGTGAACCTAACGAGATAATTCACAGAATTGCTTACTGGATTAACTATTGGTGTAATTTGCAGGTGAAGGAAAACGCAAAAATGAAGCTGCGGCTGGGCGCAAGACTACTAGGATAGGAAGAATCGCTGATGAAGTGTTTGCAGCTAAAGGAAGATGGAGACCTTGGACAAGACGTTTGATGTGACCTTCGTCGCTTCTTGCCTCTGGGGGCCCTGTAGTTTTGCATAGTCTAGTCTCCTTTTTTCCTCTGAGTTTTCTTTGTTTTTGAGAAAAGGCTGGACTCTCCTCGTTTTAGCTGCGGCTGGGGTGGTTTTTTGTATGGCGTTGAGACCGGAACTTTTGTAGCCTGTGATTTCTCTTAATGAAATCGGGGGTAACCCTTTCATCTAAAAAAACCTTGCTTTGTGATATTCATATCCTATCTTGTGAAATTCACATGACACATGGCGTTTAGAACATGCACTTGGGTGATCTACTCAGCGCCATCAGTATTACTTGATGTAACATCCCAGGATCAGTACCTCAAAATAGACAGGACACATGTTTGTGCATTGCATTCATGCATAAGAAAATCCGGAAAATTTTCGCGCAAAACTAACGAAGCTATAGAGTGATTGAGGTCTCTCTTGTTCTACATCAGTACAAGTGCGACAGACTTCGACATGACCTCTATTGAATCTTTGTATTTTGAAAGGGAAAATAATTCAGACATGTATTGAATTTCAAGTTTGACTTCAAATGAATTTAGAAGATCCACAAATTGAATTAATTAGATAAAAAGAAATGATTTTCATAACAATAATTTAAATGTGAGTTTCAAATAGAATAAGGCATATGAAGTAATAATAGATCACCACATTATGTAGGATTTAAACAAGACATTGGAATTATTATTCCAAATATAATATGTATTTAAATCCCACAATATTTATAATAACACAAATACGTGAGAGACACAACAATAAGAATTAAATATTACAAGTACTTATTCTCAAAAGAATGTTTTACAACATTTAGTAAATATTACAATTTACAAGTCTGAATAAACGAGGCAAAAGGAATTATTTATTACACTGAATATTTTATAAGTTGCAAATAATAAATACACATTACAGTAACTGAATACTACTACATTGTTTCAAAAGAGAAAAGAAATTACATTAATGAAATAAATAAAAGAATTCTTTATTGCAAGAATATATATATTACATTGTCTTTACAATATTCAAATAAAAAGAAGAAGATTACAACAATAAGAAAATATTACAGATTTTATTACAAGGAAAAATAATATAATACACTTTACAAAAGAAGAAAAAATACAAAAATAATGAAAGAGGTCTAATATAAATCTTCATGTCCTGAAGATTCCCTTCCTGGTCTTATACCTGCAAACAAACAGAAATAAAACAAGTAGAAAGACAAATAGGAAAGGGGTTAGTGGTTACACTTTTGCTCTCAGATTTGACATAGAATTGCTATGTCTAACTCATCATTGATATTAAATCAGAAGGGGCAAATTTCACCATATCAATAGTATCTGCTCTTATCAGATGTGTAGCCTCAGACTAGTGCATCACAGGCTGATGTATGGGAAAGTTTCACCAAACCCAAATAAAAAGGTAAAAATGTAGAACATCAAGAAATGTCAAGCTTTCACTTGATCTTATCCACAAGTCACAGCAAACAAGCTAGGAGCTTAGTCATTGCATGCAGGTGTGCTGTCAAGCACCAGAGGCATCACAGGAAGTACAAAGGGAAGCACACAGCCGTAGCTGATAAGCTAGAAGCTGATCAGAATTTCTCCACACACCACACAACCCAGAACTACACAGTTCATCCCAAGTTTATTCCTTTCACTGCCACATCCATTCTTTCTATTTCCCTGCTAAGAGAACACACTATTTTAGATCAATCCACCATATCATGTGCTCTGGTTGCTTAGACCAGCCATCCAAGAGCAGATTAAGTGAGAACTAGCTAATAGTACCAGGAGGAAGAGGTGCCATCAAGAACTGAACCAGCTCATCAGCAGGCCAAGTAAGGAGGTGGAATAGCAGCCTAGCTGATCAAGATCAAGCTCATCAAGGAAAAGTAATCAGATCAAAGGATATCACCATAGCTGATCAAGAATAGCCACAAGAACACAAGTACTAGAGCAACATCAACTTTACAAACAACGGGTGAATATACCAAGAGCACAATATATGTTCTTATCAGTTTTGACATAAACTTGCATACCCAAAAATTCCAAGTAGGAATTGAAATATAAGTTACTCTTAGTCTTTCATAGATTTGCTATGCGAGGCTCATCATAGATAATAAAAGCCACAAAGTAGTATCTGCTCTTAAATATAATCTGGCCTCAGCCTTTGCATCATTGGCTGGGGCAAAGGCATCATATCATATACACCATGATCATACTATTGTGCACACTCCAAAGTGAGGCACCACAGTAGTAAGATCACAACAATAGAAGCCACCAAAATTAATTTCATAATTCAAATCTTATTAAGCAAACCACTAGGGAAATGAACCACATCATTTGACCAATAGGTCAATAGAGTATTTGCAAGACAAAGAAAGCCATCATACAAATTATTCTTCATCATCTAGCCTCAAGTTATTTAAGCAAATGATTTTATCATTTTCCTAGACAAGTAGTATAAAAATCATCTATAAGGGATGCATGAGCTACATCTGCTTATAAGCCTCAGCCTGTTTGCATCATAGGCTGCAACTTAATCCACACAAAATTATTCCAACATGATGCTGTCATCCACTAGTTATTTGCAATGACAGCATGTGTCTTTAAAAAATGATCATATGGTTGTGTACCTCCAGGGAGACATCACAATTACATGACCATATTAACTGAATCCACAAGGTACTATATCAGCCAAGCAATCAATAGCTAACTAATCTAGCAACAAATCATAATACTAGAAACACCACTGTGCACACTCCAGATGGAGGTACCACAGTAAGAAAATTCCAATATCAGAAGCCACTGAAATCACTAGCTAAGATCAATATCAAATACCCATGTTAAAAGAATGAGGTACATCCATAGGGTATTCCTTCAAATCATTTTCCTACCAAATTTTAATAGGAATCATTTTCTGTTTGAAAACACATCATTTATTTATCAAGAAATTCTTGTCATAATAACAGTAACAAAAATATAAGTAAACTTTATATGCAAAAGTTCATCAACATTATAAAACAAAACATCCTCCTCAATACTTTATTCTAGGAATCATTCTTAATAATCACTATCATTATGAATAGCTCCACTTAGTTTAGGATACACCAAATCACATGATTCAGTAATTCAAGTCAATAGATCAAGGATCAGTCAATGGTTATGTACACAACAATACAAGGGATTAAGGCTTTATCACTGAATCCTTCAAATACAACAGTGAACAAATAGTTTAGGAAAGAACTCTGTATCAAATAAATTTAAGCAAACACATGTAGACCATCCCATGCTAAGAATAAGTAAAACTTCCTCCAACCGAAACTCACTGAAGCACATAGCCACAGATTATCTAATGTATTAGCAAGTGAGCTCATACCTCTATTTGAACAATATTAAACATGTGATACCAAGTAGATAAATAGACAAAGGGAGAAGCAAGTGTGAGACAAAAAGAGTGTACCTGACGCCCGAAAAGCATCCACCACGGCATGGCAGGGCACTGCCTGCGCGGCCAGAGTGATGCCATCCCGAGAAAGCCTTCAACACCATACGAATATCCACTGTAGTTCAGACGCCGGGTTGCACCTATTGACGTCCCACCGGCATCAGAATAGAAGAGGAATGACCTCAGCTTCACCACCATCAGATCACCCCCAACACAGCACCAAATCACCCTGAACCACCACCAGGCCATCACAAGAATACAGTAAAGGAGGGCACTGAAAACCTAACGCTAACCCATGGAAGAGGGCGAGCGATTCCAAACTTAACTTCAAATTGAACGGGAGGAGCAAGGATAATAGAGTACGGCGAACCTACAGCGACCGTCGGAGGCGACCGTGATGGTCAGTGATCACCGGAGTTGGCCGGGAATGGGGTGGCGGCGGCACCGCATGCGGGCAGGGGGATTCGGGACGTTCAGGTGTCTGTGGTGAGCGTGGGGTGCGAGAATGGGCCAGGGTCAAAGTAACCCCGAGCCAGGATCAGTTGGGCAAAGCAGGCCCATGCCAACCAAACAGGCCAAGATAAATAAAATAAGAAAAGAAAAACAATTAGAATTTCCCAAAATAACCCTACAAATTTCTAAGAGTCCAAGAAAATACAGAAAAATCCTAAAAATACATATAATATATCAAAATGTTCACAAAAATAATACCTACCTAAGAAAAATATAAAACTACTTGTTTGAGCTAAATAAAATACCATTAAATGTTAAAGTCACTAGAGTTCTCAATAAATTGTAACAATATAATAAAATATCCTAAAAAATTAATAAAAATCATTTTTGTGTATAAAAATAAATCTACTATTTTATAAAAAATACTAGCTTAATTCTTTTATAAATAAAATTTGAAGTTAATATTCAAAGACAATTGATCCTTTATGAAATTTTATAAACATAAGATTAATACTTAAAAATAAATAAAAATCATTTTTCAGATCTTGAATAAATATATTACACTAGAAAAATATTAAAAATACTATCAGAAAGGTTTTTAATATTTAAAGTAATAAATCCTTGCCTATTACCTATTTTGAAAATTCTTTAAAAGCATTTCTTAAATAAGAAATAATTATATTTCTCTGGAAAGATTAAAACCTTAAAATCTAATTACTAAAATTCTAAACCATAACTAAGATTTATAATAAAACTTAACCATAAATCATTAACTTTATAATACTCTTTTAAACCCTAAATCAAAATTCAAAACCACAGTCTTTAAGATAATTGTATACACCATTCACTAAAATTAAGAAGGAATGATCTTAACATCTAAATAATAGTTAACATGACTTTAAATCTAACACATTAACAGCATCATCCAGATTATACTTTCATTGAATAATCGCATGTTATTTTCATAATATCAAAATAAATTTAATATAATCATTTACTTAATTGTAAAGTGAATAATCCCACACTTTAGTCATGCCTATCATAAATTTAAAACTTGGGAATAATTAAAACATATTACACCTTAAGTTTACTTACCCTTTTAAAGTTAACTTTAGTCTCAAAGCTTATAAACATCATGTCTAATAAACTACTTATGTTTTTATACTTAACTTTGGTCTATTTAAATTAAGACATAAAGCATCTCAAGTCCAAAACTAATCAATCAAACACCAAAATACATTGATCATGTTCTATTAACAATAAAGATTGTTTAAACCTTAGAAAGGAAATCTTTTCTTCAAATGTTATTCTTTTTGTCACTTCAAACAATAATCTCATAATAAGTTCTTCAACTCTTAACAACTCGATCCCAAGGATGTTTATCAATAGTCACCAAATGACAATTAACCATAATCACATTATTCTATACTTTACTTGTATATTTCGAATTGTTAACACTTAAGTTCCTTTATAAAGGTCATTACTTATGAAGTTAAATTTGAAGATAAACCAACTCTTAAAAGAATCACTTAAATTCACTTCACTCAAAGTATTGGGGATTCAATTTAGGAGTTTTACAAAATGCATAATATTACTTATGCATAATTGCATATGGCTTCTTTAAACATTAGTCCTTACCGGACCAATGATGTTGATTTCAGATATTGGATCTTATATTGTCTCGAAGACCGTGAGTGCATACTCTTGCAATAACAAAAGGCAAGTTCATACTTGCTCATGTCCTTTGATTATTTTCTGTAAAGTATTTTGCAAATCTAGTGTTATCATCACCTGCATTTCAAAAAGGTCAGAAAACACTATTTTCATAATAATATGATTATAGGTTATTTACCATGAGGTAATAACCTTCTATGAAAGTTCCGGTGGTAAAGGAACATATTATTTAGCACTTAACAACCAATGTCGCCGGTGATTCTTGCGTTGTATATTACGTGTTGACCATGAGATTTGGAATGGGACGAAGAAGTCAGTTGTATCCTTTTCCTTTCGTATGGAGGCAAGACGACCTTAACGTTTTTTTTCGAAATGGGGGTATACCCCGGCCTCTGCATCAGTTGATGCACACAGCCTTTTATTGCAGTGTTTAAAAAGTCTCAAACCATAAGAGTACAAAATCAGGAATTACAAACTCATGGATCACTTAAAGTGGCTAAAAAAATTAACCACCTAAACCAGAAAAAGAGCACACGCTTAAGCAACATCTATCCTTTTAGCATGCCGTCACCCAGCCTGATTGTAGAAAGCCAAAGCGACCGTCTCCAACTGGATGCATCCAATATCCATAGGCGGCCGCTGGTCCTCTGGTATAAGATAGGACCACATATGAATCAAGTGTGTAGCTCTTCGAATAACCTGCAAGAAATTGATAGTGCCAAATCTGTTAAAACGAGGTCGTTCCTCGCATTCCATAAAGACCATAGCAATGCACAAATGCCAATACGGATTTTAGCTTTATCATTCTTTCCCATCCCATTAAGCCAATTTCCGAACATGTTTGTTATGTTGGCCGGAGGTGGCAGGTTAAAAGTGAACTCAACAATTCTCCAAACAAGATGAGTAAAAGGACAAGCGATAAACAAGTGATGTATGGATTCTGGCGAATCACAGAGAACACATTTCATACAACCATTCCATTTTTGCTTAGCTAAATTATCTTTTGTTACTAAAATCTTTCTGTAAAAAAACCACATAAAAATCTTAATTTTTAGTGGTACCTTTAGTTTCCATAAGTATCATCGCGGGAAAGGAGTAGTCACATTCAACAAATTTTCATACATTGATTTGACCGTAAATGAACTAGATGCAGTCAATTTCCATTTAAAATAGTCATGTTCATTCGAGAGGCTAACTCCCATCAAACGCTGAACTAAATGTAACCATCTATACCATGTATTTCCTATTAACGATCTTCAAAACTCGATATTTAGAGGTGTGTTGACTAAAACTTGTGCAATTGAAACGTTTTTCCACCGCACAAAGTTATAGAGAGAGGGATATTGTTGCGCCAGTGGCGTATCACCTAGCCAACTATCCTCCCAGAACCGGGTTCTCCACCCGTTCCCAACAACAAAAGATCCTTTTTGTAAGAATTCATCCTTGATTCTCATAATCCCTTTCCAAAAAGGAGAATCTATGGGTTTTACCTTTACCTGGGAAAGCGTTTTATTCCTAAGGTATTTATTGCACAGCAACTCTTGCCACATGCCCTCCTTATTTAAAAGTTTGAAAAGCCATTTGCTGAGCAAAACTTTCCTTGCCAGCACCCAAACTTTCGTTCAAAGCGGTCTTCTACTGGCCTCCACTCACTATTAAGGAGTCTTCTGTAATGGATTGGTATACCGAGGTATCTAAAAGGTAGAGAACCACTTTCACAGCCAAAAATCTATTTATAGTAGTTTTCTTCCTTCTTTGCCTTTCTAAAACAAAAGATCTCACTTTTATGGAAGTTAATTTTTAGACCAGATAGTTGTTCAAATAAACATAAGATCAATTTCATTTTGACTGCTTTGTCAAAATCATGTTACAAGAATAGAATTGTGTCGTCTGCGTATTAAAAAATGGATATACCTCCCTCGACTAGATGAGGAACAAGTCCATCAATCTGACCAACTTATTTTCCCAAGCAATAAGAATAGCTAACATGTCTGCCACAATATTAAACAGGACCGGAGATAGAGGATTTCCTTGTCGCGGTCCTTTTCTAGTTTGAAAATAGTGGCCAATGTCGTCATTGACCCTTATTTTAACACTACCCCCTTGGACAAAACGTGCAATCATATCACACCAATCTTGTCCAAAACCTTTCATTTGCATCACTTGCTGTAAAAAGGGCCATTTAACCTTGTCGTAGGCCT